>JAOTQQ010000012.1:117697443-117711752 GCA_026546715.1 Gallinago undulata
GGGGGGGATTTAAAAAAAAAAAAAACGCCTGGGTATTTTTATCTGACTTCAGCTTCAAACTCCTCCGAATGGACCAGCGAGAGCTGCCGGAGAGTGTACATTACAGAGCCAAAAATAACCATGTGCCACGGAGAAAAAATAAATGCCTTTTATCTTAATTCTAGCATAATTCTAGCTCCGTTTCCTTTTTTCGTATGCGCACACCATCCTGCCTGCAAATTATTTGACTTTCCCCCCACACACACACACTCTGTTGACGGCAGCTCGGCGCTTTCTAAAGTCCTTGAGCAACCATGCCTTGGAGTAGACACACTGCGATTGCCACACCAAAAAGACAAGAGCCCTAAATACCCCTTTGAGCGTTTTTTTTTGCCCCCCCCCAAGTTGACATTGGGAGGGATGCATCGCATATGCTTACGAAGTACAGGCTTCCAGCCTCCCAGGGAGCCGGTGGCCCTCGCCGCCGAGCGGTGCTGGCCGGTCCCGGGGGGGACCAGGGGGCTCCAGGGGCCCATGCTCGTGGGGGCTACCTGCTCGGGCTGCGCGCAGCGACAGCGAGAGCCATATGTGGAGCTGCAGGAAAACAGATGCTGTTTTTCCATTTGTGAAATCAAGTTGTTGGAAAGTAGTCAGCTTTCCGATGTATGAGAGAGAGAGAGAGAGAGAGAGAGCTCATCCCATCAACCTGCAGAGACGGCGTGAGCACTTTTTTTTTCCCTTTTTCTTTTTTTTTTAAGAAATATTTGACAACATTTCTGTGTTATTTATTATTATTATGTACTATATGTATTACATATATATTTATTATTATATATCTGTGGCTGGAACGGTGTAAGAAATAATGGTATGGAAATAGTCAGCAGATAAATGGCTTTAATAATAGGCAATTTTATTATTTTTTTGATGTTGTCTGGAAGTGGAGCCTGTGATTTTCATAAACAAGGAGGGTGTGCAACCTGGTTTTTGACTGCCAGATCTGCTTCCAGGCACGCATCTCTAGATGTACAGTAGGTTTACTGTAATGTCTTGATTTATTGCATAACAGACATAAACACCCAGTTAGACTCCTCCTTATCCTCAAAACAATTAATAACATTATTCCCCTAGAACAAAATGAAGACAATGTCCTGTTGTCAGACGAGGACCAAACATGTTAAAGCCACAATTAATAGCTTTCAGTTGCTTGTTACCAACTGAAAATAAGCATGCTATAATAGCAAAATGCCTAATGTCTTAAAAAAATTCAGTTTATAATCTAAAGTGGTTCTCTATAGCACTAGAACAAAGTGAAACATAACTTTGTGCAATTTTTTTGGTCCTTTAAATATACAATTTATTTTATCAGGAAAGCAAAGATTTAAATATTGGCCGGCTCCAGGACTTCCAGATGGATAAAAGGCATCTTTTCTATTATTCTGCTTAACAGGATAGTTTATGATACTAGAAGCAAATAAAGAAAACTTACTGGAAAATAGCAAAGACTAGTGTTATTTCACCAGGATTATGCTATTTAAGAGCCTGTGCCAGGATCTCTAGGATATTTTGTCAGCATCTTAGGATGCTTCAAATTTGTCTGCAATATATCTATTTTCCACTGTTTCAGAGCTACGGACGTCCTTCCTAACAACCATCAAATCTACTTCTTTCCAGCAATATATCTCTTCTGTTGATTGTATAAAGAATTTGGGATATTAGTTGCTCTGAATTACATCTTGGATGTCTGAAATAGACAAAGTAGAAAGTATGTAATTAGAAGTCAGATTCTAGCCTGAATTTGTTACATGCTTTATTCCAGAAATAGAGAACCATCCCAAAAAATAAAAATAAATAAATCCAAAACTCTGTTTAACTTCATTTAACTCAGTGTTTTTCATTCTTTACCAAATGGTAGCAACACTATTGCAGTCAATGCACATGAAGACCTCAGACAGGCCAAACCTCAGACCTCAAAGACCCTAGGAAGTTCTGCTTAATTTTTTTCTTTCATGTGGAATTCCTACTTCTCTGAAAGTGGAGGCAGAGGTACAAAAAATTTCATAACAAAATATTCTCCCCCAAATTTCATAACTTTCTTTACATAGCTAAAGGATGAACTGTGTAAGAAAGCAATAGAACATTGGGAAAGTGTGGATTGGAAAAGCAGTGGCAGTTACGGGTAAGACCTTCAGTCAGCTGCAATTTCTGGAAGAAGAGTATCTATCTTTTCTACAGCTATTTAACCCATCTTGAAAATTGTGTACTACAGTTCCACGTATGTGTAAGTCCGTGCTTATTTGTTCAACAGCAGTTTATAAAACATCCAGACTTCAGTTGTGTGTTCAAACTCATGGAAATGCTAAACCAACAGAGGTTTACCCATCAGGTTTTTTGATATATATAATTAATGCTTAGTGAAATACAAAACCCTCAGCCAACATGGCTGCAGATGTGGCCACTGGTTTGGTCGCACAGAAGCCAGGTGAAACGTGAACCAGTCGCTCAGGGCGTAAGATGTGTTTCTCCCTCAGCAGCGTGTCCAGCGCTGGGTTAAAGGACAACCCATCCGTCACAGCGCGGTGCAGTGGTGGATCCTCTCGTGTAGGTCCCTTTCCGTACACCCAGCCACTGGATTATGTTGAATCAATTTTACTTAACTCAATGCCCAGCTCCACGTGTGATTATCTGAACAGGCAAAACCATCTGGGGTCTGATGTGTGTCGTGATGTGAGACGACGTGAAACCCACTGCCCCGCTCTTGCCCATGGCACTTCTTCCAATTTTTTCCATGATAAAATATTGGTGGGAATCTTGGAGACGTGGAAAAAGTGGCTGATGGGTAAGGTTCACAGGCCTTGGAAACCTTTTTCTATAGAATAGTCATTTTTTTCTCAAATTAGACCCTCATTTCAGAGTCCAAATCTTTGTTCCTTTTCAGCAGTCACAGCTTTTATAGCCAATTACAAGTGGCTTGTAAATGAAACTGCATCAATCCCAAAAATACATGAGAAAGATTTAAACCATCCCGTGAATGAGTGGCCACCCTTGTGTCAGACCGGGCTGTGCAGGGTGGGTAGAACTTCTAACCTCTCTGTCAGAGCGCGGCCCCGAGAGCAGTCAGTGCCAAGTCACTCCCCGTGATTAATTCTGACTTACAGAAATATCCTTGACCTTGACGGCCACTCTTGGATTTTGTTTCTTCTTGTTGCATGCGTGTGGGGTTGGTTGGTTTTTCTTGTTTTTCTGTTTTAACTTTACATCATGTTGGTTTGCTTTTTTTTTTTTTATCTAATAAGGAATAAAGGAACAGTTTGAATCATGTGTCCTGTTGTGGGGACCAAGTTAATTAAAATCCTGATGTATATATACAGCTGATACTCCTCACCCTAATGAAGAACATTAATTCTAGAACATGTGTGGCTGTAGTCACATTGCTACAAATTACTGGACTCTTTCCTTTATCTGTTTCCAAGAAAGTCTCCCCCGGTTAGTTAGGAAAAAAGAAAAATATGACGCCTTAGTTCTAAGCAGCATAAATTACACGCATCAATCAGAGGAAGCTTAAATTAAAATACACATTTGGCAAACAAATATGAATATGTTGATCTCATCTGTGAATCAAAATGATTTAATGCCAGTACTGACCCCCCACTGATCAACATGAAGGTCACTGCAAACTGCTTGATTCTCATTGAGAAATGTTGTCGTGTCTGTTAAAGATGCAGTTTTATACATTCCCTAATGCTCAATCTAATCGGTAATTCCAATGTAGCGGAATTGATTTATTTTAGAAAGAAAATACAGAATTCATTTTTTTATTTATTTATGTAATCCAAAACAGATAGCTAAATTAAAATGTTAAAAAAATACATGTAGTTTATGGGTCTGGGCTGAAGGTTTTCCAATGTGTTTATGATGTTTTCCAATCCAGAGGAATACTATTTGTTAAATGGAATGCTACACCTTTCAGATACCAAGTGATCATAAATCAGTCTTCTGTTATCATCCCGCTCATGCTTTCTGGCTACAGGAATAACTAGTTGTTTAACTCAATTATGAGGCGAAATGTTGCTCTGAATGGATAATCCAAGGCCAGTTGGGTTGTCATTGCTCTCAAAAGGTCTTAAGCAAACAGAGGAGTAGGACAGTGGTCTTATGAAACTTGAACAAGTCTTTGCCTTTTAAAATGTCTTTAAAGTTGCATGCCTTTAACATGCAATTAAAATATCTTTGAAGTGGGGTTGGAGAAAGTCAGTGTGGCCCTGAGGTAGATGGCAGTGGAGAAGAAGGGCCACACCGTGTGATGGTACAAAGGACCAGCAGCTCCTGTCACTGGGTTTCAGTGCAGTCTCTGATGGAAGCAGAAGCAGCAGAGAATCATAGAATCATAGAACAGTTTGGGTTGGAAGGGACCTTAAAGATCATCCAGTTCCAAGCCCCTGCCATGGGCAGGGACACCTCCAACCAGACCAGGTTGCTCAAAGCCCCATCCAGCCTGACCTTGAACCCTTCCAGGGATGGGGCAGCCACAGCTTCTCTGTTCCAGTGTCTCACCACCCTCACAGCAAAGAATTTCTTCCTGAGATCTCAACTGAATCTCCCCTCTTTCAGTTTAAAACCATTACCCCTTGTCTTATCATTCCCCTCCCTGATCAAAAGTCCCTCACCATCTCTCCTGTAGCCCCTTTAGGGACTGGAAGGGGCTCTAAGGTCTCCCCGGAGCCTTCTCTTCTCCAGGCTGAACAACCCCAACTCTCTCAGCCTGTCTTCAACAACAGAAGAGGAACAATGTCAGATTGCACCCATGGGGCAAAAGTCCCCAGTGAGACACAGGGTACGAGGTCGGTCCAGGAAATATTTCTCCCTGCATTGGACTCAGTGTATGTAATCCAGGATGTTTAGACATATTTATACACCTATGGAAATGGGATTTTCTCATAGGTATGAATGTTTTTGCATTATTGTTTGTGAAGAATTGCACTTCCTAAGTAAACATTTCACACCTCTGTAACTAGGGACTACAGCAGTGGTGAAAGCCAGCTTCTCAGTCTTACTAAAAACCAGAGTCCTTTGTGGTTACAGTGTGAAATTATGACTTTCAATATCCAAGACTAAACATTTTTTCTTTCTTAGACAATCTTTGCCAGTTTCTCTACTTAAGAATTGTTTCCATCAGAGCATTTTTGCTATTTATTTCCCTCTTCTCCATGTGGAGCTGACACATTCTTCATGCCTATTCAGGTCTTACCTTCTAAAGTTCCCAATAGCCCACCTGCAGTGTGAAAATCTTTTAAACTGTACTCCAATTTAAGCTGTCTACTGGGAAAAATCAGGAAGAGACGGCTTAAAAATGCATTTTGACAGGAACAGATCAGATGTTCACAAAGACAAAAAATCCTTTTGAAATTATTGTACACCTTGAACAAATCTAAATTTGAGAATCTTTGCGTTTTGGAAAAGAAACAAGAATTAATTCATCTTTTTGCTTAATAAAATAAAAACATCAAAAGCTCAGGCTACTTTATCATTCCAGTGCAAGCCACAAATGAGCTGTTGGCATCTTGGAGTTTATTTAGGTCTCACTGGCCTCACTAAAATTCTCAAATAAAGTATTGCAGAACAGTGCTTTACTGAGAGATGTTACTTACTTTTCTGCTCTCCCTACCACATGAACACACACTACATAACGTAATAAACCACAAAAATATGAGAACTGCAGCTTATCACACATCTTTGACTACCTTCTCTACCTACTTCTTGCGTAGTTTCCTTCCTTGGTCCAGCAGTCAAAAATCCTTGAGCAGCCACAGGTAGATTCTATTATCAAGTTTGAGGAATTGAACATCATAGAAATATTTTGTGTCTTTCTATACGGAGACAATTTTGTTCTTCATCAGCCCTGTACACCTTTACATAGAAGTTAAGCTGGGTGGCCTCCATGCAAGTGAGGCACCTCTTAGTTCCAGGCATTAAAAAACACTAATGTTTGGTTTTAAAGTTGGAGAGCAGGCAACATGAGATATGATAATGCTAGAGCTGAAATTGATGGTCCTTCTTCCATCATTGATGGAGTTTGGTGCAGTCACACACACAACTAGACAACCCACAAGATCTGACCACCAGTGGATGAGTTCTGAACTGCTTTCTCTTTGCTATCATTCACAGAGTCAGCCAAGACTGAGTAATTCCTCACAAAATAAACATCATCACTCGCAACACTGATGGATATTTATTTATCAGTAAAGAGGAACATTTCTCTTTTAATATATGCAAATTAGCTCCTAACTGATAAGCAATTTCCCAGCTATGCAGCTAGAACTGGTTGATCAGAAATAGATATATGAGTTTGAGTGAGTTGACCTTGATCTATTGATCAAGGGTAGTTGGCAAGATCTTAAGTAATAGCGTTCTTGGCTTCGCACATCACTTTAATATTGATAGTGCGGAATTGTTTCCGAGTCCAATACATATCTGCTGGTGAAATACGGGAACATATGAGTCTAGTCAGTCACACCCAAAATATTGTGGAAACTAGAAGCAACATATGTACTTCCTTTAATTTCTCCCACTGGTATGGAACATTTGGAAATGCAGCGACTCTTTGGATAGGCGCTTGTTCAGTATCTAGCTAGCGTGTGGCATCCCCTGTTACAATCTGGAAATTGCTTAAACCATTGGGGGAAATCATCTGGTTTGGTGACAACACAAAACAAAACGAGTCTCCCAGTTAAAGTTTTAATCCCGAGCCTTTAAAAATGTCTCTGTTAAAACTATGAAGGCAAAATGAACTTGACTTCCTAAATGCATTAAAAAGAAGGAAATAGGGCCACCACCCTTCTCTTGGGTTGCAAGCCAGGGTCAGTCATCTTCTGTCACCTTCACGCTGCGTGGTGGAAGAAGAAGAATTGCTCACTATAGAATCCACTTCTTACCCCTTCCTGTCTTTTAGCAGAGCAAGACCACCCTTCTTTTTTACAATATATAGAACATATATTTTTTTTTCTCTAATCTCTCCCTGAATACAAATCAGGGTAAATACCTCTGCAGTGACTCTACAGCTAAGAACTATTTTCTGTATGTTTTTTATCAGTTTTAACAGCTACAGTCTATAGGCCACAACTTCCTGTTCTGCAGTGGTAAAACTTAAGAACATAATCCCCAGGGTTTCGTAAGCATCCATTAATCAAATAAATTTGTCAGTAGGAATCTACCTATGCTAGTGTAGCCTTATAAAAAATGCTTGATAGTAGCTTTTGGCACTGTGAAATCTAAAATTGTGGTACGCTTCAAATATTGTAGGATAAATTTGATACCTCGGTGATGCTTTGTATTTATTTTTTCTTTATTTATACCCTTTTTCTTCCTTTCTGTCTGTTTTACGGTGTTTTTCTCATCTTTCTCTGTGTAAGCCTCACCATTTTAATTATCTGTCTGTTTTATAAAATCATGTCTAATTAGAAGATTTTAAATTCCTCATTACAGCATATTCTCATGCAGAACTTGAAATGGGAGTGATTATGAACTGTTCTAATAAGCACCAGATTTGCGCTCTTTAAAAGATTGGAATTGTTGTTTATATCTGTATGCACATTAGTTTACCTCAAGATGTGTTAGATTACATTAATTATCTTTGCATCTGCAACAGAGAACATTAATGGTGGATGCAAACCTCGTTCCTCTGCATTTTTTAAAAGGTTTGTTGCTTTTTTTTTTTTAATTCTTGACAATGTGTGTTTGCTGGACAGGGAAATTTCAGAGGAATGGGCAGAGCTTGCTGCTGGAACCTGCAAGACCGCTATTTTTCGTTTTGCTGCAGACTAATAGTAAATGCAATGTCTTGCCTCAAGTTGCTTTGAGACACCATTGTCAACCCATGCAATTTACCTGGACAGTCTGGAAATATTGAGTTCAGAGCAGAAAGGATTAATCCTATAATGATTAGATGATACCTTTGGGCAGGAAGGTTAACTTACATATGCTAGTCAAAGTAGTACTTTGGTATTACTTTTGGTATTATTTAGATCTTAGGAAGAAATTCTTTGCTGTGAGGGTGGTGAGACACTGGACAGGTTGCCCAGAGAAGCTGTGGCTGCCCCATCCCTGGAGGGGTTCAAGGCCAGGCTGGATGGCGCTTTGAGCAACCTGGTCTGGTTGGAGGTGTCTCTGCCCATGGCAGGGGCTTGGAACTGGATGAGCTTTAAGCTCCCTTCCAACCCAAACCATTCTATGATTCTATGGTAGATGGTAGAATGGTAGATACTCTTTCTGTATTTGCAAACACATAAATATTTATGGACCTCCAGCGCTGATAGTGCAAAAATTAGATACTGTGTGCAAATACTTGTCTGCAAATGATCTAATATCCTCCATTTCTAGGTAAAATTTTAGTTCTCACAATTTTTCTGTCATACAAAACATTTGTAGGGATCTATAGAAGAAGAGTCAAGATGATCTGGATTCTCTTAGAGGCATGAAACTTCCTTGACAAAGGTATGTGGGTCTCTTCCACTTATGTTTAGGTTCAGTCATAGTCACCGTGTTCATAAACATTTTGCAAAAGACTAATAACCACATAACCTGGAAGACCAAGTCCTGTGATATTTGTTTCAGGGCTAAAAGCCATTTACATAGCCATGATGTAAGTATGATGTAAGTATTTTGGGGGAAAACAGGTGTGAAAAGCTTCTGATGAACAGTTTGGGTTTACAACAGTGGTTTGAATAATTTCTGGGTCTCCAAACCAGGGGAGAGAGTTGGGTTTACCTGATGTTCCCACCCCTGACTTGTAGGCAAGTGGCTGGCAGGGCCAGAAAGTCTCTGTTAATCATCATTTAGCCGCCAGTCAGGCCTCGGTAGCACAGGTGATTGGGCAGATATTTAGGGAGGTCTGTTGTTTGGTACTCTAAAGAGCTGGGGAATCTATATTTAGGCTATAAAATGATACAGAGCTTGACTATATGGAACTTAGGAACAAATTACTTACTTTGACTATAAACTATACCTGTACCTCTTTAAGAAGTCCATGAAAAAACCTTTATTTTGCAGCTAGCCATACTTTTATTTCATTTCAGTCCCAATCTGTCTCAAAAGCAGGCACATTTATTGCAGCAGTGTCCCCGTGTAGGCTACTACCAAAACACATGGGACCAACCGAATTTTGGCTCCAGTTTTGATGCAGGCAAATCCTTACTAAGCAAAACATAAATAAATGGTTTTAAAAGTTTCAACCAAAGTGATGTAAGTAGGAACTGGGAGAAAATATTCTTCAGCCAGTTTCTGGAATTGGCCTTCTGGAGCCACTGCTCAATCCCTAGCGAGGGGACATGACCCTGCTGTCACCAGAGGACAATATTCAGTGGACAAAATTCAACTCCTTCATACTTAATCTAGGTTTGCAAACAGACTCAGACACAGCTGAGAAATTTGCTTTCTGGCTCATGAGAATAAATCCCTCTTTTTGGGTCATTCAAGCCTATGGTCAGAAACAAAGACACAGGACCAAGCCATCAAATTATTTTTATTTCCTATTGCACAGGCATTTCAATGGCAAAATGTTTACATTGCAAACATACCAGTACAGATCACCCCACTGAAATCAATGGGATAAGTTAGAAAATAACTTGATTCTCAAAGGATCTATAGAGTACAGCAGTATTAACACCACAAATTAATAATTAGCACTACAGAATTTTACTGTTTTACCATATTTGCCCCTTTGTGAAGCGCATGCATTCAGACCGTAATCCCGCAGCATTTATTTGCTATTCAGAGCCATTTGATGAATAATTCTGTAATAATTTGTCTCACTTTATTGTGAACATTCAGGATTTGAAACATGAACTGCAGTTGCTCTCCTAAATCAAACGGTGTGTTATTATTCGTTCAGTGAATGACAGTCTTAGAATCAAGTGAACGACTTGGGCAGAGGTGGGCGGGGGAAGGGGGAGAGAGAAAAAAAAAATAATTAAACTGGAATATTCTGCAGAATCTGCATTAAATTAACTCTTATTGTGGGTGCTCCTGCCATGACAAAAGCAAGCTCATTTATGAGAAGTAAACATACATGGCAGGCATATTGTTAAAAATGTATGTTCAGCAATAGTACATGCAACCTGGAATTATATTTTTTATTTATTAGATGTGCTAAAGCCTATAATTTGATGGCAAACAAAAAGGAGAAAAGACAAGTAACAGCTCTGAGGAGGCGTTAAAAAGGCATTTCTTGCAAGGAAATTTTCTGTACAGTGAAATTCAATTTAGGTTTTCCCCTCAGGCTGTGGAAAACAGAGATTACAACTTTGCACTCAGGAATTTCAGTGTTTTAAGTGAATGCAGACATATAGAAGCAGTGTAAGCACAGTGACCGCAGAGGCTCATTGTTTGTCAGCTGATCCTTGCCCCCCATTTGTTTGTTAAATTTCTAAATCCTGCATCTTTCTGTAGCAAGCCCTCCAACTCCTTCTGGATGACTAAAACCCCAGCTTGGCTTGGCTCTTTGAGTTTGGCCTGTGAATGGTGGCGATGTGGAGATGACGCTTGAGGGTCCAGCTGACATCGCTGCAGAGGGGTTTCTACTGGGTGGGCACCAGGCTGTGCTCCCCCCCCAGCCTGCCCCAGGGAAGGAACAAACTTGCCATGAAATACCACAACTCTGTGTCCTTGAGAATTTACTCTGAGAGGGACTCCTTCACTGTTGCTTCAGTACAGTTTGTAAACCCTTCAACAAGCATGGGGAGTAACTTGGGGAAAAAAAAAACAAAAAACAACACACACACAGGAGAAAGATGGAGAGCTGACATAGTTACAGGAAATTAAGTGGACCAAAAAGAGAAAATTAAACAAACCAGGAAGATTTTACAATTGTGTATCTGGGAACTCTGGCAGATATGGTCCCACAGCACTTGTGTCTCTCCTGTGCATCCGTGTCACCCCACCATGTTGATGTGAGGACTCTGTAGCCCATCCATCCTCACAGCAGCCTTGTGAGCTGTGGAAGTGTTATGCTCACTACATTACAGGTAGGAAGAGAAAAAAATAATCACATAATCAGGGTCTGCAGCGAACAGAAATTTCTCCCCAAGCCCAAAGCAAATCAGTTAATCACACAGGACGTGAACTATGGAATATGGACGCTACTTTGGCAGGGGGAAGGTACTGTGTCTGAATATCCATGAATTTGGTGTCAGGCAAAAAAGAAAACTGGCCAGATCACACTCATTTGTGGTTCTTGAGCTTACCGTTAATTAAAGGCTGTCTGAAAGACTCCAACGTTTTTATTTCCGTAAGACATTCCAGTTGAAACGCTGATTTATTTTTGAATCATCTACTTCTTTAGAAACGTCTGTCATTTCCTGGACAGTATATGATCATTTCTGTGTTGGTTGAGACCATGTTCCCTAAGACTGAGACTGGAGGAGAGGATGACACAAGTGGGCCACAGCTTTGGGAGGACATAAGGAAGGCAGGAGACCAGGCGCTGCCCCTCCAGCTGTCTGTGGTAAGGGCACCCAGGGGCATCAACCCCAAACATGTCTCCTTCTGCTACTAAATCACAGATGTTTTCCCTTTAACCAAGAAGCTCTCAATTAAATAGGCAGGAACATGGTAAAGGCTATTCTTTGACTTCCATACAGGTTCTCAGCAATTAAAGAGAGAAACGGGGTTTAATTGTGGCTGAAGAGCTTGGCCTGATGTGGTGTTCATGCACCTGAGCAGTGAGTAGGACATAAGTTCTCCACAGAGATGCAATATTGTGACAATAAAACCCCAAGCCTAAAATAAAGGTTGTTTCAATGCATTTCTTGTAGCAAAAATGTCCATAAATGTATTCTGGTGGCACAGTGACACAGTGCTTAAAAAATTAGGAATCAGCTTAGACTCCACCCCTTGTCTATAAAAATCCTGCCCTGTTACAGGATTTGCTAGCAAATTCAAAAGTACCATCCTGGAATCCAAAATTTGTCACTTGTGTGTGAATAAAAGCCATGGGTTTTGGATTAGGGCTTCCTTTGTGCGTGCTGACCTGCAAAGGCTGGGGAAGGGGCTGCTGGTTGCGAGAGGCAAGACCTGCTTGTTTTGTGCGTGTCCCACTGGGATTTTCACTTCATTTCTAGTAGGAGCGCTTCGTGCTGAGGGAGGACGTTTGCTCTCAGAGTAGTTGCCCAAAGTTTTGCAGCAGACCCCCAGTGGTTTCTGGCGCTGCCTGCCCTGCTCTGTCTGCAGGCAGCACGTCTCTTCTGGATGCCCATGGGCTCATCACAGCATTGCACCTTCCTTTTCTGCTTGCAGGAATCAAAAGAAGCGTGGCCAGCAGGTCGAGAGAGGTGATTCCACCTCTCTGCTCTGCTCTGGTGAGACCCCACCTGGAAGACTTTGTCCAGCTCTGGAGCCATCAGCACAAGAAGGACATGGACCTGTTGAAGCAAGTCCAGAGAAGCCCATGAGGGTGCTCAGAGGGCTGGAGCACCTCTGCTGTGAAGACAGGCTGAGAGAGTTGGGGTTGTTCAGCCTGGAGAACATAAGGCTCTGGGGAGACCTTACAGCCCCTTCCAGTCCCTAAAGCAGGGGCTCCGGGAGAGTTTGATTCCCTCCCAGGGAGGGAACTTGATCAGGGAGGGGAGCCATAGGATGAAGGGCAACAGTTTTAAACTGAAAGAGGGGAGATTTAGGTTAAATTTTAGGAAGAAATTCTTTGCTGTGAGGGTGGTGAGACACTGGAAGAGGTTGCCCAGAGAAGCTGTGGCTGCCCCATCCCTGGAAGGGTTCAAGGCCAGGCTGGATGGGGCTTTGAGCAACCTGGTCTGGTGGGAGATGTCCCTGCCCAGGGCAGGCCGGTGGAACTTGATGATCTTTAAGGTCCCTTCCAACCCAACCCATTCTATGATTCTATGGAAAGCAGACCAGAAAATTTGCTTATAACCGGCACCAGGATTTCCAGGTTAGAAACCTAAAGTTAGGGTCTGAAATACATTTAGGGGTGTTTAGAGCAGATCCTGGGTTTCAGCGCTTCTCATTGAAGCCCACAGAGCTCCGCAAAAATCTGCTGCAGACTGGATGTGGCACAGGAGTGTTTGCACACAAAGCTTCATACGCTTTCAGAGCGCGTTAAGGCAAACAGCCTTCTTGCAGTTTAGATGTGATTTAGGGTCACAATGATGCGAGCCACAGCAAAGGTATGACCAGGTAGCAGGTCCCTGCAGCAAGCCAGCCACTCTGGGACTGCTGAGGACACAGAGACTGAAGAAACATCTCTGGCAGCCTTTAAAACGTGTGACATGATGGTGCTTGTGACCCTGCCTTTGCCCCAGGCTGTGCTATAGCTGCTAGAATTTCAAATCTCTCTCAGCCAGGGCTGAGTGGTAACCGGGCAAAGAAAAGAAATAAATAGGTTTGGACGTTCCACATTTTCCATTTAGGGAAAACTTAACTTTCCTCAACTTTCATTCCCCTTGGTTTATTTTACTCCTTTTCCTTTCTAATACTTGAAAGATTTCTTTTTCTCATTTAAAAAGTAAAATGATTTCTGGTTTCTCAGGTTACAGAATCCCAATGACTATAAAGGGTGGAAACCATCAGTTCTTCATTAAGATCTAATGATAATTAGACATTTGAAGTTTTCACTTGAAAAAAATGTGGACATCCACATTTTCTGTGGACACTTGACAAGTCACTGACTTTGAAGTTGAAGGTGAAAGTTTTTGTGTTAATAGCCAGAAAGGTTACGGCACAACCAACATGATAGCAACACATAGATATACTGTATGATATCCTGATTTCATCCTGTTGGTTTTGTCCACACCTTTGGTTTTTGTTACATGACATGCTCTTGGTTGGATGTGTGTGGAGAGGAGGTGGGAGGCTGGAGGGGGTGTTTTTTTCCCTTTAACAAAAATATCCTACTTCCATAAAAGATATGAAGCAGAAGACTGAACAGAAAATCTAGCTATTTTATTGCCCCAAGGCATTATTCATTTTCCTGACACATTATGTTTTTAATTAAAATTGCACATGAGTTAATTAAAATGTTCATTCAGCCTTTTTTTTTTTCTTTCTTTTTTTTTTTTTGCATGGGTGCCTTGTTACTCTCCCAGCATTTTAGTAGAAGGCCATTACATTTCAACAAACTGCTGGCTTTATCAGCTCAGACTTCTACTGACAGACTGTCATGTTCTCTCCACCTTTTTATCTCAGATGTTCTAATTTTTTTAAATACCTCCTCTAGCGTGGGGGATGGTTGGTTGTTTTTTTTTTACAAAATATTATTATTATTATTATTATTATTATTATTATTATTATTATTATTATTATTATTGTTGTTGTTGTTGTTGTTGTTG
>JAOTQQ010000012.1:117720724-117748213 GCA_026546715.1 Gallinago undulata
GGGCAGCCACAGCTTCTCTGGGCAACCTGTTCCAGTGTCTCACCACCCTCACAGCAAAGAATTTCTTCCTGAGATCTCATCTCAATCTCCCCTCTTTCAGTTTAAAAACGTTACCCCTTGTCCTATCACTATACTCCCTGATGATGACAACAATGCTGTTAAAACAGAGCATCAGAAGAGATGCAACATCAGAAGAGATACAAGAATAAGACCTGATTTGACATCAGCTCAAACCAATAGCCCATCTAATTGGCCTCTGACATGTCACACTGAGGTTTAAGAACCCATATTAATTCATCTGCTTGCTCTGGAAATAATATCCTAGCCAGGACACACAGGCAGACAGGGTATTTCATTCTTTGAGATAGGAGTACTCATACTGTCAGGAAATAATTTATTCTAATTTAATGTGGCTGAATGCTCTCAATATCCACAGAAAGGTTTTATTCATTTCCCAAGTCCTGCTGATTTTTGGCTCAGTAATATCTGTGGAAAGAGTTACACCAGTTAATAATGAGATACATAAAGACAATCTTTAACTCTGATCGCTATTAAACCATCTGCAGTTCAAGTTCATTTCTTGCTCTCATTTTATGTTTTTAAGGAAAAGTATAGAATGAAATCTTTTTTTAAAGAATGGGCCAACATGTGTTTGTGGGGAAAATGTTGCACCTCTAACCTCCACTTCTTGCTTACCCACCCAATAGTCATCTTTCTCTTCAAGGAGCCATAACCTCTTTGCTGTCCGTGGTCAATGAATTTCTTTGCTGTTGACTTCAGCCAAATAACAAAGATCAACCCTTATATTTCTTGACAGGAGGAACCCAAGGTGGTGGTGGTTGTTTTTATTATTTCTTCAAGGATGTTAGTCATGTTTACCGTACAATGATATAAAAATACATAATCCCATATTATGTATCCCTATCCCTACTCCTTACATGAGATAATATGCTGCAAAAAATGGATTTTTGAATGAAAGGAAATATCCACAGTCTGTGTTTCCCCCAGTATCTGTTTCTTCTAAATCAGGCAGCCTCTGGCATGCAAATAAATTAAGGTACCTCTGCCACAGATGGACAGATTAATAAAGAAAAGATCTTCCTTCTAGGGAGAAGTAGAACACACATCTTCATTTGAAGTTGGTAAGAAAGTTCTCACCCGGTTACTTCTATGATACCCTTTAACCTTGAATGGTGCCTTTCACATCTCACTCAACTTGCATTATTGATGAGTTGCTAGTCCCCAAACACTGAGGAAATTTCTGACACTCACCTGTGAAAGAGTTGAATGTAGAGATAGGTAGATAAATAGATAGATAGACAGATAAATCTGCACATGGGTTAACTAAGTGCCCGGCTTTAAAATGGGACAGCATGTCTTGGTTTTTTTTCATATAGACATCTTTCAGCTGATGCTTTTCTCCTTACTTCTACGAAGGAAAAAAAAGTTTGAACTATTCTTCTTCCAAAACTGGTTGATAATGTGGTCCCAGGGTAGGATGGATTTTCTCGCCACAAGTTATAGCACAGGGTATTTGACACAGAGTTTATTCCATAACAAAATTTAGTATTTTAGGACCAAACCATCACTTTGTCACATACATTTCTCTGCAGTCAGAAATTACCTTGCACAGCTAATAAATTATAATTAAAAGATTTAAAACAAATCTTATATTTTCTCCACAATAAAAAGAGGGGGATATTGCATTTTGCATTTCACCTCCAGGTCACCTTTGTGCATCTCGACGTAATACAGCAGAATGCCTGCTACTATTTAATTAAACAGGAATCTGGATTAACTCCAGCTGTGGGCCATGTAATCAGGGCTTGCGAGTGTGTTCGAAAAGGGGTGTTTTCCCTGGCTCATATTTCATTCCAGCATGGAAATCTGCTCTCACTCAAACCTGTCCACATGCTGCAGTAAATGATTTTCCCTCCCTTCGGAATCAGAGACTCAATCAGCCCCCACCACGTTTCCATGAGGAGAAACAAAAGGGCACAAAGGGCTTGACTTGTCCATTTACACTAAGTACTATTTAATGATGAGGGGCTTTGCTAGTTCATGTGCAAGTCTCCCATTTCGTTAAGTTTATACTATAAATACTGTAAGTACTATTGTATTTTTTATGCAGATTTATGTCCAGATGATTACAATTTGATTATTTGATGCTCACTACTTAAGACCAGCTCATTGCTCAGGAGTGTCTTTACTTTTCCTTAAAAAGGGGTATCACCATCATAAAACCACAGGTACACTTTCAGTTCTTACTGAAAAATACTTCTCAAAGTATTTTTGCTAACATTCAAAATAATAAAATATATCTTTAATAAACATGATGAGAAAGTCTGACTGTAGTTTCAAATCTTTTTTTTTTTCTTCCTCCTCACCTTAATAAAGGAAAAGGATCACTGACCCATATATACATTTTGGAGAGAGAATAGCCCAACCATAAATGTCAGAGGGTTTTCAAGTTGCACTGAGTGTGCAACAGTGCAAATGTGTGTATAAATTCATGAACTGACACACTCATGAGAATTTGTGGTCATATTTGATTTTCAGTGGTCCTTCTGAGTATGCATTTTGCCCCTTTAGATGTCAGCATCGATCCATACTGGGGCTTTTGACACAGTATGTCTCGGCCAACAGAAAAGGCAATTGTCAAATAAATGTTGCTCATGGTTCATTTCCAGAGACTGGACATCTTTTTGCAGTAATTTGATATGGCAAATTTTCTCAAGGTATCAGCAGAGATTCAGACTACAGATGATAATGAAAACTAAACCCGCGTTAGTCATGCATGAAAGATTCTGAAACTTTGAATTTTTTTAAATTATGTACTTGTGTGGAGGTTACAGGTGGGTAAACTCAAAAACATTTGGCCTTAGCACAATATTAGATTTGCTGGCCAAATGTCACCTGCCAAAACAAACCAGAAATGAATAGCTCTCCATTTTCAGCAGAACACAGCCATTTTCCCTTCCTTTTTTTATTTCTATTTTTCTCTTTCTTCCAGTTCATTGGTGTGAAAAGACTGATGAATGAAATTCTGGAAAATACACACTTTAAATATTTTAGGTTTTCTGATAAATTCCCTCACGGGTATTGTAAATGGCAATTTTGATCACTACAGATTGCCTATCTGAGTTATACAGACTTATATCATCGCATGTGGCAGGATGTTTCTTCATATCCCATAGTCTCCCTGAAATTTTAGGACGGAAATTTTAGATTTCGCTTTCTTTCACTTTATAGTTTTTTTTTTTTTAAATTGAACAAGAAAAATTGCTCTCATTTTCTTTTTTTTTGGTCTTCAAGACATTATTTAATTCATTTCCTGTGGGTGTTCTTCACTCCTCTTCCACGTACCCTTCCTGCCAGTCCTTACAGAGGACCTAGTCCTTATCTTATGGTCTCTCCATAACGTTTCTGGTCAAGACAGTGGACGAGAAAGTTTTGACTTGAGTTCCTAGAATCTGCCCTGATGAAATCCTAATTAAGTCGCCAGTACAGGGAAAATTAGAAAATCACAGGAGTTTCAAGCTTAACCTTCGAGGAAGCTTGAGCAGATAGGAGCGGTGTTATGGGCAGTGTGAGCGTGGTGGCAGACGCTGGGGTGAAGCAGTGCGTGCTCATTACGACATCTTTCCACACTTTTAGGTGGAACGAGCCGCAGTGTAAGCGTACGTTTAAGCGTTTGGGGATCAGAGATACGTTCTTATTCTTGAAGGAAATGATGGTGATGAAGGCAGTTTAAATGAAATTGTATGCCCAGGTTGTGGTCGGGCCGTACCCACATCATTTCAGTTATCAGCTCTCACCCAACCATAAACAGCCAGACAAGTTTGCATGATTTCTTATTTTTTGAAGCAAACTCAGATTTATGATTACATTTCTACCCAGTTTCTCGGTCTGGATGGAGAGCTATTTGTCTCAGATTTCATATCACGTCCACCATTCTTACATTTAACGGCATAGATATGAGTTGTGGCAACTACATATGCATTCTTATATATACTTGCTTACATACATACATGCTTACATTCCTCCCCTTTGGCCTTTAGGACATCCAAAGTCAACTTGAGGTGAAAATCTGCCCACCCACATTTTTACGTATTATCCTTTTACCCTTCTTCTAAGCATCGGGACAGCAGCCTGCTCGGTGCATATATATTTCAGCGTTGACTTTCAGCTTTCACAACGATCCAGATTTTTTGTCTCCACCTCTGTCTTTAGTAATGCTGCAGTTTTCAGCCACAAAGACGGCGCAAGTCAGCCAGGCAATCCCATGACAAACTCCACTAAGGACTTCACAGTTAACAAAACAATGAATGAAACATCATTCTGGCACACAGAACAGCTTTCTGCTGTCTTCTGCCGCCTTTGCTTTTTTTTTTCCATTTTTTTTTCCTTTTTTTTTTTTTTCCTTCCCCCCCCCCCCAAGTGGAAAACCAACTTCAAAAACAAGGTGCTGTCATTTTAGCAAAGGAGAATTAGGACTGTGAAAGGATGAAGTGTCCTTGCACGGAAAGACTGCAGCTAAAATTGTATCAATATTCCTGTTATAAACTGATAAACACAGAGCTCAGTGAGGTCAAGTTGTACATGCTTGAGCTGACATGCCAATCTGCCAGCAGTCATATGGTTCTCATATGGCGACACGCCACAGATGCCAGGAAAATGTGAGAAGTTTCTGGCTCATTTCATTTCACTCTCCTGAATGCCATGTTTGCCTGCACACACGCACGCACACACACACAGACACACACACACACACAAAGTAGATTTTTCTATTTTAAATAGAGCTGTTATAGCCTGTGCATTCCCGTTTTCTTAAAGGATTTGCAATAACTCACCCAAACGGATTCCTGAGACTCCATAGCAAGACTTGTCTTGGAAATGAGAGCAGCTGTTTTTTCTTTTTTTTTTTTTTTTACAAGCTTCAAAACACTCCCCTAGCCATTTTTAAATGACATCAAAAGACGGAATTAGAAAAAGAGACAGACAAGATAACAACACATCATATGTGGATATGTTTTGCAATCCTATAATATACATTCAGGGAATGGAGTCTGAAAAGTTTCCATTGCCTCAAAATGCGACTTCTTCCAACCTCTAACAATGTTAAAAGAGCTCTTTCATTAATGCTTGAACAGTGGCAAGTAATTTAGGTCTTTGGTGCTGTTTCTTCAATGTGCATTTTTTGTATCAACAATATAATGTCTCTGTCGCATGGACTGACACGGTAGTACATTAACAATTGTCTGCCTTCATATTTGGTAAACAGACCACAGTTCTTCATTGAGTATATAATGCACAATTTACAAATTGTTGAAATATGTATTTCCACATTAGGCCATCTTTCAAGCTTTTCCAGCCTTTTGTGTCAGGTTCAATTGTCTTCAAGGCGAATTGTTTTCCTTTTCTGTCTTTTAAACTGCTACTAAAGGGAGAAGGCTGAGGCAAGTATAACTGCAATCATGCAACATTTTTAATGAAGTTACTTGCTTCTGTGAATAAGAGTGAACACTTCACCCTTGCCTCACCAAGTCCAGCTACTGTGATTTTAAATGAAACTACTTCATATTGTGAATGCAAAAACATAAATTAGTTTCAGGTTTTACATAGTAAAACCACAAAAATGTTCACTACGTGTGTGTGGGTGTGGGTGTGTGTGCACATACAACTACACAAGTAGTGGTGATTTCTCCATGCAGGGCCATGTTTGACAGCAGCTCACCTGCCTTTTTTCAGAAATGTGTCTCAAGAACTTCCAGAATGCCACAGTTCTGGGCAGCCCCAAGCACTTTAAATTAGTCTACAGGGAAATTATTTCTTTTTTTTTCCAGTGCTAAGATTCACTCTCTGGCATCACACTTACCAAAGTTTCAAGATAAGACCAAATTAGGACCAGGATGTTACCTCCTCATGCGTAAAAAAGCTACAATTTGTGAGTCTTATCCTCTAAAGTTACAATTTCTGTGCTCTCAAGATGTCAAAAATGTGAAAAATTCAAAAATCACTATTTTATTTTTTTTAATTTTCATTTACACACCACTTGTAAATTAGGGGAGAGGAAGGTCAGCTCAGGCACTAAGTCAATAATCTACAGCTGAGGAACACCAAGTTTGACTCCTTGCTTGGCCTAAAGTTTCCTGCACAATCCTGTTCCTTAAGCTATAATGAAGATACTGCCCTCTGCCTCCTTCCCTAAACTTGTTGAGGTTTCACACTTGACCTCTAAACGTGGGCAACCAGGAACGCTTCTGGTCTTGTGGGTTCAAATGCACGTTCTGTCTGCACCCTGACGCTGGAGAAACACCCATATTGGCAACCCCAGTTGTTCTCTTCAGCATCCTAAGTTTCATGCAAAAGAGAATGCAGATGCCAGAGAGAGTAGATGCCAAAGAGATGTGGGCTTTGGTGTGTCCCACATCTTGTCAACTATGGTCTCAGAGCAGGTCACATCAAGTACCAGAGGTCATACGACTTGCAGAGGTCTTTCTGTTTTTTCAGGGTCTTGCCTCGCTCCTCAGACTTTAGTCAAGGTAACTTAACTGGCCCATATGAAGTACTTTATAAAAAAAATTATTTCCAATAGAACACTGAACTGTTCCTGAAATATTTTGTCTTGCAAGTGTCAGTGAAAAACAGTATTACGTGAAACAGAGTCCTCAGTATGAGTTTGGAGTTTTTATCTTTTTCCTGAGGTCAATAACTGAAGAATGCCACAGACACAAACTCAAATCTACAGTCTTCTTTATGAAATCTTTTTTTTTTTTACATAGCAATACCCATTTCCTTTTTTAATACATGTTTTACTGCATTTACTCGGCTCTTTATTACAATAAGAATAATAAAGATGCTGAACAGAACTTCAGTATGTTGCTCTCTAAAACACATACCTTTGTACAAATGTTTTGAAATAAACATTCGTCTTTGTGCTTGCCCAGCAATTAACAGGTTGAAAATACCATACAAAGCACTGCTTCCACTTAGACTTATTGTATCTCCAACCCCTACTTGGATTTTGGCATGTAAGACATGGGTCTCGTTTAGATTTCACTTTCCTTTTATTATTAGCCAGCTGCTAAAGATAAAAAACCTCTTAAATGGAGTCAGTCTGATTTAAACCATGAGATGATTGCATTGCTGGGATCAAAGCAGCAGCACGCTCAAACATTGGTTTCAGAGCTGTATATTGTATACTATGACATCCTTGCGGCCATCACAACAATTTCTCTGTCCCCAAACAAATTAAAGCCTTAGAACACAGTTCGCATGACAACAAGCATTGTACATGTAGTTCTATCTTAATACTTGTATCATGATTTTTTTTTTAACTTAATTTGTCAAGTTCATAACTATCACTTGAAACTTGCTGACAAGGAACCTGATAACACATCATATCAAATTCCATTTTACAACTGTTTCCTTGGAAACACAGGCATAAAAATGGGCCATGCACAATGGAATGAAATCAAACAAATTAAAATCAACCTTAAAAAATTCCCACTAATCAAATCCCCTTTGCTTTGTTAAAATTCACGTAAAAACGGGGATAATGAGTCTTGCAACAAGAGCATCATTAGCCCCACGGTGCTGAAGTCCCTGTTTGTTTTGGCCCTGATCCATCAGAGCACTTCAGCACGTATGTAACTTTAAATGCATGAGATAGCCCAGTCAAGAGAATGAGTCATGTGCTTAAGGTTATTCATGTATTTAAGAACTGCACAAGAGGTGGCTTTGTCTCCAGAAGCTCACTAGTTATTAGAGAGAGGATACAGATATATATATATATCTCTATACATACATATTCCAGGCTATACATACATCTGTGGAAGCCATGCTCAGGAATGACAACCACATATAAAACACTCAGGTCTTCGTATAGCATAAGTTATGACTTCTGATTATTTAAAATCAGGAGAAGATAACTGGATAAAGGTAGGAAGACATTAATTTTGAGCAATCTCTTTTTATAGGGGTATAAATTTTTATTTAACATAAAAATTGCATGCCAGTTCAAAGAAGAAAAATGGCTTTTTTTTTTGTTGACCTTTGGGATTTTCTTCCATAGGTTTGAAGTGACTTTATAGTAAGATTTCAGATCATCTGATGAGATAAGTTTGCCAAAATTTACAGCTACCTTGCTGAAATTTTCCTGCCTGTTAAAGGGTTTTTTTCTAATTGCCAAGCAAAACAACAGTTTTCCTCCTCTCTATTGTAATCACTATGCTAAAGATGGGTATGTAGATTCTTGTGCTTGCATTCAAGATCTAGTGCATCGGTTTTATATGGCACAATTATCAAAATGCAGATACTACGCTGGCAAATGTATTCTTCCTCCCAGTAAAACCATTACCTTGTACCAGTTGGCATGTTAATTCCACCACTCCTTGGATAAAAAAACCCAATTTGATTGGAGTCTTTTCAGAACACCATTCTTTTCTTTTCTTTTCTTTTCTTTTTTCCCTCTCCATTTTGGTAAAAATGTCATGAATAAAGAAGGAATTTCCCTTGGGGAGATTATTCCATATCATACATCACACGATCACTTCTGTCTTTCTCTAATACATCTGGTACCAACAATGCACTGCTAACTGGTAACAAAACCCAGTTATTACATAGTTACTTCTCAAGCTACTTTCCAAAGGAGTTATATATTACTGTTACAGGACTTATATATTACTGTCTCATTTCTACAGTCAGGAACACTGATGTACAAAGAAACTCCTCATCAGAATTGGTTATTCCCTATAGATCTTAGATTTGCACTGAGGTATTTTAATATTTCGCAGATTTTTCCAGGATCTTACAACATTCAGACTTCAGTGGATGTCTGACTTGACCTAAGCACAGTAAACAGCAGATAAAACCTAAGCTTGTGAAGTGAAAGATATTTAATGTAAAGCTGAAAACGGGTATCAAACATTGTTTTAAATCAAGCCCCATTAGTGTAAGTGCTTAAATTTCACAATACGTGTCTTGAGACAGGAAGAGAAAATTCATAAAGTGTTTGAATGTTCACTACTTCTACCTTTTGTCTTTCCCCACTGAGAAAATTATAAAAGTACTCAACTCATGCAACTTTTTCCCAGGATTTTTGCCTCATTAGTGTAAAATGTGGAATATTTCAGTCCCAACTTTGTACTCATGAGATTTAATAAGCAGATACTGTGTGGTTGATGCTTATTTGGAAGTATATATCTGACATTCTGGAGTTCAAACCCAGTTCTAGCAGAGATATTTCACATATCTCTCTATGAAACCAAACCTTCATCTGTAAAATCATGATTATTAATTTTTAATTCAATCTTATCCATTCTTTGCCTTGGTAAGTTGACCCTTAAACTTTTGGGACAAAAAGTTGTCTCCCACCAAACGTTATTAAAATGTCTTCTGGCCCTCACAACATTTTAACAACACAAATTAATATGTAGGAATTGCAACTAATAATTTCAAAACTCCAGAATGTCAGGGTTTTTTAGACTGTTGTTATGTTTACTTTCACTACAACAACAGCCAACCTCACAAAATTCAATTTCCAGAGCCTTGGGATAAATGGTTGAAGGTGTAAAACATCCCAAATTCTCTTGAAGTTGAGTCATTTATAATCTATTCCCTTGTGCACGTGAAGCGTAATATTCACTAATAAATTATATGTTCCCGAATGTTTTTTCCTGCCGTTTTCTTCCCAACATTTCTGGGAAAAATTTGTACATATAAATGGAATACTGTGTGAATTTTGTTAAAGTTAGACTTAAACCAGGTTTATATAACATGAAGAAAACCACAAAATACAGCTGCTTGTTTTCACTATGGGCATAAATTCAAAGGGGCCAAAAAGGGATACACGGGAAAGTGCTCTTCACTGCCCTCGCTGTGAAGTGTCACTTGAACACAGTTACAGTGTTTTCTAACCAAAGGTTTAGAGCAGGATTTGAAACTCTTTTTTTTTTTTTAAATAGAAGTCAATAGGAACTCTTGACAACCTTAGGGAGAACCCTGAGAGCGCAGAGTTTTATTCTTTCATAGGACATCGTCTATCCTTTAATTTTACATACACCCCCATGGTCATTCTTGGAGATCTTCTGTGAGCCAAGAGGACTTCACGTTACTCTCACATTAGGAAAAATACCTTTGTATTTCTTTATACCTTGGTTACTAACAGGGGAACACAGCAGGCAAACGGGGGACTCGACCCACAGATCCAGATTTCAGAAGTTGCTAAAATACAGGCACATGCTTCAATGAGGAATGTGCCTCTCCACCACTGCACGTGGCTACCACTGTGTTATAGAAAAAGTTGCTATTACTTAGAGACAATTTTGTGTTGAGAGATGTGCCAAAATCATTATGTATATGCTTGAGAATTTCTGGTACAGTATCTGGGAAAATACAAAATTAACCCCAGCTAAATATAGGATTTAATATAGACCTGCCATCTCGTACCAAGGACTAGAGAGGGTTTTTGGTGGGGTTTTTTTTTTTTCTGGCATATTGGTTCTGTATCACTTTGTAGCTATTGTCAAATTTTATCCCACACAGTTGCGTCAAATAAATCAAATGAACAATGTCAGGAGGCTCAAAATTATGTTAGTAACTACATGCTGTGCGCAACAGATCTCTGTAAAACACGTAAGGTCTTTTTTTCCCTGAAAGACCAACAGTCGAGGTTCTTAGGGATCCAGTCTTTTTTCTGGAGACTTATTTTTACTGAGATTTCTGTTGGCCCTCTTTCCTCACCTTCTTTCTTCCTGTCCACCTGAACCCATCAAAATTCAGACAACAAGAGCAAGTAACATTTCCCACCTGTGTGGGAGCTGCCTTTCACCTTCTGGTCTCAAAACAAGTGGTTTTTCCAAGTTCTTTGGAAGCAGGATGATGATGTGGCTGCTCAAAATTCGCAGTGGGATCTCCAATCTCCAGCGCAGGAGGAAACAGCGTAGACCACCAGAGAAGAACTTCCTGAGTCTAATCCTCTCTTGTGGTACAAGACCCTAGACTTCTTGATGGGTCATGAATGATCTGCAGTCACTGCCTATGTAGCATTATCAGGAATCTCACTGTGTAAAACTTAGCTTGTATCAAATCAAAGCACCAGAATTACCACCCACACTCCATTATTTTATTATTTAATTTAATTTAATTTAATTTAATTTTATTTTATTTTATTTTATTTTATTTTATTTTATTTTATTTTATTTTATTTTATTTTATTTTATTTTTAATATCCCACCTGTTTTGTTACTTAATCTCTTTCTCCCTTTTTTCTGTCTCATGGTCCTCAAGCATTTAGCTGGTCACCCCTTAAAGAGGGCATTGCACAGTAGCTGGCTAAGTCAGAAGTCCCTAAATTACCAAAGAAATGAAGTATTAAAATTAAATCTCCCTGAAGGTTGTTGATTTCTAATTTTATGTACAGAGAGGAGGGGTGGAGGGGAAGGT
This sequence comes from Gallinago undulata, assembly GCA_026546715.1. Lineage (NCBI taxonomy): Eukaryota > Metazoa > Chordata > Aves > Charadriiformes > Scolopacidae > Gallinago > Gallinago undulata. Next base: position 117,732,173 of record JAOTQQ010000012.1, read on the forward strand.
TTTGCTTTTCCCTTAATTCTGCCATATTGTCTGATTCACAGCCGGAGACAAACTGAAATGGCCATCTGGTTGATGTGCATACAAAAGGAGTGGTTTGCCAGACAAAGAAAGTACCTTTCATCACACAAAACAACGCGTCTCCTCTGCTCAGACTTCCATCCCTTTGGCTCTGGTGGAGCTGCAGGTAGGCAGGGGCAGACCCTACCCGCCACCCAGGTGTGGCAGCTGCCACCAAAATCGTGACACAAGTCCGTAAGGGTCTGAGGGCTCCGTGGTACATCCGTAACACAAAACATACCACAGCCGTACTCAATATTTTCAGCTCCTGCTTTCTGATTTTTGATAGGCCATCCTGAGTTCACTAATCAGCTCCCACCTCAAGAGAAATGACAGGATTTTATGTTCAAAAAACTGAGCAGTTAGACATCAGGCTGAGACCACTGCGTACATGGACCTTTCAGAACAGAGGTATAATTTTTATAACTATTTAACGCTGTCCACAAATGTACTTGTCTACCTTTTGTGACAGTAATTTTGTGTCCACATGCAGGAAAGAAAAACCTGAATGCAAACCACCCCCTTTTTGCCCGTATCAACTTTTGCAATCTTAATCCACGTATCCAAATACTTCCAAATGACCGTTCCACACCAGTTTGATTTCCTCTATATTTCAGTTCATGCTGCTGATCCCAGCATATCCACCATCCAGGATATGCAATATGTCCAAGAAATTTAAAATTTTTAAAAAGGAAAACTGATAGTAGAACATCATGGTAGCCATACCCTCTTTCTGGTGACAGCTGATCAGAATAACTCGAGAAATTTGTGTTAGTTTACATGCACAAAATATCTGCTGTGTTTATTTTTTTCCCCTCTATGAAGTGCTTTCATGAGATGAACGCCAGTCGTATGTATGAAGCACTGGTTTGAAATCAATCCTTTATTTCAATTTTTTTCATGTTCTCCACTGAAACCTCCTGCTCCTGATACTGGACTCTATTGACCTCCTCTTAAGGGGGTATTTCATTGCCTTTGCTGCGGTGATTAACCATGGAAGTAGAACATCCCATTTCCACATAAAGCTGTCCAGGGAACTGGAATGGAAATTGCCCTGAACTGAGACTCCACTCCTGAGAGTGGGTTGCTCTACGCCGACATTCCCCTTCTCCTGCTTGCCTTCCATTTTAAATGATTTCTAAAAAAGATTGAAGCAATATGGTTTTCCAACTAGAATGAGGGTCAAAGAGATAAAGCAAGCAACCAAACAAAAGGAGGGTAAGGAGCGATCCTGGGTTTCTAGGCATAGCTGGGAAGTTCATTTCCCTGGTATGTGGCAGGCATGGCAATATTATTAAACGTTCCCCAGGCAACGTTGCTAGGCTCCAAATTCTGTATTTTACTTCCAGAAAACAAAACATTTTCCTTTTTCAATCAGCTCTCCCCTCCTTCAATATGTAACAAAATGCCCACAGTACACGGCATAAAAGCTGTTTCATTTCAGGCAGTGACTGTCATTGTATTTATGCTGCCACGGTATAAGGGCGTATTAAAACAAGGGGCAATCAACTTAAATGTTGATGACATAATATGGGAGTGTAATTGCAGCAAAAATACTCTAATAAGATTTTACAGGTTCAATACATTATTTTGAAATAAATGTGCACAAAGGATGTCTTGAAAGATGGTACTGAATTGTAAGTGTCAGTCATGCAAGAAGTAGAGATTTAAAAGCAGTCTTTGTATCCACAGGTCCATGACACAGAGTCCCTATTTGGAATGTGATAAAAGAACATTCAAGGACAAAAGCATTTCTGGCCCTAAATTTCCCTTCACTTCATTCAATTATCTACAAACCTATCTTTTTTTCCCTTCTCATAATATATGACATCAAATTTCTATGCATTAAGGGAAACTTCCCTCCGTTGGGCAAAGACCTCCAGATTTCTCAGCCATGCAGTAGCAAATTTCGGTCGGGTTTGCCTTTTCCTCCTCTAATGCAGATACTTATTGAAATTCACTGTGCATTATGTGACATGCACTATGTCGCCTACTAAACAAAAAGTAAATCCATTTATTACAGCCAAAACAGTCTGGAAAAGTGATTTCACCTTCATGTCCCCACGCAGGAACCCATTCAGGCCTCTCCTCCAACAGGAGAGGGAGTCCTTGCAGGGACCCTCTGGAGATCGAGGTGGGGGAAAACAGACTCTGTAAGGAGGGTTCCCCACAGCACAGCTGTGGGATGAGGGTTGTCAAACCAAATTACCCGACCTGGACTTTGCCTTCTTTACCAAAGGAGCAAAGTAGACTTCCCTGCTCCTCCCTTTGTGATCAATGTGAGAACCAAAGAGCGAATAAAGTAGGAGTGAGGAGATTGTTCAAAGACTGAAAACTACCAAGGTTTAGCTACAACGTAGATAGACTCCAATTCACTGTTGCTTGTGGCAAGTGCATTAATTAATTTTTCCAAATGCTTTAGTTTCAAAATCTTAGAGTCCAAATGCTTTACTGTCTCACCAGGCAGGTTGGTTGCCATAATAGAGACGTCAAGATATTCAGATGTTTTGACAAGGTCCACACAAGAACCTCAAGTTTATAGTGTTGAGTATACATGGATTTTTTTACACTATTAGCTCCACCACAGGAAATGTCCATGTCATAAGCAGATGTTTCCCTGAGGATGAACTGAACACCAACAGCACAGTCAACTGTGAAGAGGTTCAACTTTAGGAGACATCCCTTACAAACCTGGTCTGCTGTGTTCCCTGGTACCACATTACAGTAAAAAAGCAGTGTTTTATGCAATCCCAAATCCCTTCTAATCCTGGATCAAACTTTTTAATAGAGAGGGCAAAGACCCACAGGAGTTTAGCTCTAAAACTCTCTCCTCGTTCTCCTAGCAGCACCTCTTGGTTTGTCAGATCAAGATTTTGCCCCTGCCTTTTCATCTAACTCCCAGACTGGAGGACTAGCAAAATACCATTCCGCCTGGTGAAAATGACGAGTTTAGACTGGGACATTTCTGTTCCAGTCTCTTGGTGACTATGTACTGGCGAGAGGGAGCATAGCTCTTCACCCACGCATGGGAAAAGTCACATCAGGAGAGAGGAACAGGGGTAGCTGGTACGAAGGCAACCAATTATTTATTTTGCAGACGTAAAATGTGTAAGCCAGGATGGTCAGCTATATGTGCAAAATCAGCCAGAGGGAACAGGAGTCTGGACTTAATATCGTGGCCCATCCTCTGTGTTCCACACCCAACCGAAAAGTAAAATAATGAATAAAAAATTGCCTTTGACAACGCTCTGTTGCACTGAGAGGTGCGTGCCAAGGACTTATCCAAACCCAGTGAAGTCGATGGAAAGACTCCCTTCCTCCCATTAATGGGCTTTGAACCAGGCCAAAGGACTTCCTAGAATATCTCACGAGTAGCAAAGCTAGAAAGGAGTAGCCAGAAAAGGGGACATTTTAAAATATGGTTGGAGAAAACCCAACACGCAAGGGAGCAAACTGGGAAAGACAGTGACCATCTGCCACGCGGAGTGGGGACGCAGCCGTCGATCCCCTCCTCGCAAGCGAAGCAGAGCCGCCTTGGGCCCCGGGAAGATCCCGGGGCAGGATCCCACGGGCAGGAGGAAGGCTCTGCCTTTCTCTTCCTCCATGGCCTCACAGCCTGTCCTTGCTTCAGCCTGGCAGCCCTCATGTGCAAATTTGAAAAGAGTTGACCAGTGCTTTATGTTAGCTTCCCTTAATAAAAGGGGCTGATCAAGCCAAGGGCATGGTAAAAAAAAAAGTAGAAATAATAAGGGGAAAAAAAAAAAAAGGTTATTTTTCTTCAATTTTTCTTCACCCTCGCATTCAGGGAAGCTCACCTAGTCCTTGGCTGCTCAGGCAAGGTGAACAAATAACAGCAATCGCCTGGTAGGTACCTCCCTGCCTCCTCCAGGGTGGGAATTTGGTGGCTGGGGCTGGGGGTGGTGGAGATGGAGGGGCCGGATGGCCAGGGAGAAGCTGAGAGATGCAGAGGGGCCAGGCTGGTCCCGTAAGGTGCTGAGCCACCTGCCTGGTCAGGGGTGTTGGGAACCTAGCAGGATCGGGCCCTTAATGTCTACCCTTGATAAGCAGCCATAGCAAAAAGGCCACGCTAAGATATCTGGCCAAAAATGGGGAAACGAAAAAAAAAATATCTCTATAATTAGTGGTGGATGTGGTGTTTTTAGCAAGAATGGGAAAACCCAGCATTTAATACGTAGCGCAAGGTTCATTTGCAGCCATATAATCGCTGTCAGCTAATGCCTGATAAACCCTGCCTAAATTGGAATTTTATTATATCTATTCCATTATACATCTATATTTATTCTGACAAAAGTTGGACAAACTTGTCCAAAAGACTAGGGGTCCGTTTTATGTGCTTGGGTGTCCAAGCACCTGCCAGCTGTTTGTCCCTTGAATTGAGGACATCATGTTTTCAATTTCCTTCAATAAAGCTATGAATCTGGCAATTTGCTGGCCTGCTTCAGCTAAACAGAAAGGACAATTTGAGAAAGATCATAGTTCAGGCTCAGTCAGACGGAAACGATTGAAAACAGAGAGCTGGCCGCTATGTTTCCCCAATGCAGCTTGCTGTCGCAGTTTGACTGACAAACTGACTTTTTTGAGGTGCTCATGCCCATTTCAGTCAGAGTTTATTGAAGGTGATTTTGATCTTCTCCATGAGGCCACAGCAGCGGCCATGCCATCTGTCACCTTGATTGCATCGTGGATTCTCTGGAGAGAGCGCGATGGCTCCTGATCATTTACAGATTGTGCTGCTTTCGCCTCCATAAGGACCACATGCACAGAGCCAGATGGTGAACATACACGCTTATTATAAGTCTTTATCTCTGTGCAGGAAGGAGAGGCACCATTAGATCTCCCTCAGGAGCCTCCGCTCCTCTCTACCATCATGCTGCTCTTCAGCAAATACAGTCTTCTTCAGCTGTCATCAGCCTACCTCTGAAAATTAAAAAAATAAACAATAATTCCATCAGCACGAGACGTACAGGCACTGCCACAAAGCAGCCCCCGTCCCCGCCACGCACACACACAGACACACAGACACACAGACACACAGACACACGCACGGGCTCTCGCGACTGTCAGCCTTAGGTGGGAACAAGTTTGTTCACAAAAAGACAGTTAATGTGCAATTAGGAGAGACTTCTTTGTGAAAATAAAGCAAAGCAATGCCATCCTGCTTGTTCTTGGCACCTTTTTTAATTCAGCGCCTTCTTTCTCTAGAGCGAAGCCTGAGTGAGCGTGGTTGGTGGGGTTTTTTTGCCTTTTTTTTTTTTTGTTTTTTTTTTTTTTTTTTGTGTGTGTGTGTTTTTTTTTCCCGAAAGGCAGCTTTGTGGTTTGTGTCTGTGTTTTTCCTGTCGGGGAGCAGTGATGGGATGCTGGTTGCCACGGGCTGCGGGGCTGAAATCTGGCTGCCGGGGCTGGGGAGAAGAAGAGGCGGCCACTGGGAGCCGCACACGGGGGGAAGGGGCTGGCTGGGAGAGGGAGCGGGGGCAACCACGGGAGAGGGGATGGCAAACGCCGAGCGTAGGGGGGGCAAACGGGTGCGTCGAATCCTCTGGGCAAAGAGAGACCCTCCGAGGGAGAGGGGGAGCATGGCTGGTGTAATGGATGTACGGCACGCATGACCCCAGCTACGGGCTGCCAGATTGCACAATCCCAGCCTTTCTCTCTGAGAGTTCCATTTCCTTTTTTTTTATTTTTTTTTTTTTTTCCGTTTCTGCATAACAAACCCTGAATTGCCAGGAACGTGGGTTTTTTCCCCCGTTAGCCGCTCCGTTCCCGCTAAACGGCGGTTCCTCCTTTTAAAGAACGGCACTTATTACTTCAAACCTTAGCAGAAGCAGCACTGCAGACGCACATTTTTGGGCTTTGCCAAGCACAGAGCATCCTTCAGAGTGAAAACCTGGCTGGCTTCCAACCACAGTGTCTTTCCTGAAGCACATGGAGATTAATTTGTTGGTTTCTGCCTTAAAAGTGCTTCTTTTCTAAAGGCTGGATGTCAGGGGGAGAGGGGTGATTCAGGCACGAGACTGACCCCTTCCAAAGCACTAAGGGAACTCATTAGGGTCACTATCCCAGATATGGGAAGAAAAAACCAACAGGAAAATGAAAAAAATGTATTAAGAAAGAAGAGAACGTTCTGGGGTTCTGTTAAAAAGAGGGTAATACATTAAGATGACATCACTTATGTTAATCTTTCCCTGCTCTTTTTCTTTACATGTAAAAACAGGGCTTGTATCAATGTTGGCTGTGATTTCTCTTTATTAATTGTTGGTAGAAACATTGCAGTTGTGAAGTAACTTCTAATACAGAAAAACATCAGTTTCAGTATGCTGGGATTCCGCCCTACTTTTCCTTTCATTCAAATCACGTGAAAGAGAAATGCATGTTTCCTTCAAAAATACTACATTTCTCCACAGGTAAAACCAGATTTAAATTCTAACTTTGGCAGCTCTCACAGATAAGACCGAATCTTTTTTTTTTTTTTTCTTCTGCTTTGGAATACCTTACTGTATCAAATAACACCTTCCAATTTTGTCACAAAGCTTTTAATATTTCACGGAGTCCTTCCCTGCACTTTATTTTTCAGATCCTGGATCCCAGGGCATCAAAAGAAAATAAAAGAACTTCTCCCCACAAATGAAAACTGAGTTTTCAAATATGAAATTAAAGAAGGAAAACCACACACTTATGTTTACTGTATACCAATATCACAAGCTTATAGCAGGACATTGTGTTAGTCCTCTTACAGCTTTGCATAGGCTACTAGCTGACGTTGGAGATGATATATTTTGTGAGTTTGTAATTCCACTAGAAAATATAAGGTCTCCAAGTGGTAATACAAGCGCAGGAAATAGAAAAATCCTTGCGAAAACTAGCAATTTTTCCTGCCGTCTTTTGTCTGGGTCTGTCCATCCCTAGGATCCCTTCCCAAATTAGGCTACCATGTGGCTATCATGTATCCCCTCTGTGGATAGAATTATATATTGTGTTCAAAATCTCCGATTAATCTGATTAAGCTAGTGAGTGACTAATCCTTTAATCTCCTTGAGAGCACTGTTATGTCTGCTGCGTGTCAGATTTGTAACTAGTAATCAGTTAAGTAAATGCTAAAAGTTAAGCAAAAACTATTTTGGACCCACTTCAGCATCTGTTTGCGGTTAGTGACCTTTACAGCTGAAATCGTGGGGAGAACATGAGTGAAAATAAGAAATTGCCTGTGGTGGCAATTCTGCTGTTGCTGCAGGTGTAGCAGTCGCCAAGGACCAACTTGCTGCTGCTCGCCTACCCTTCAGTGATTTAATTATAAGTGAACAGGTAACTTCCCTTTTGCTTTGTTTCTTGCACTCTGGAAAGCAAATACAAAACGTGCTTTCGGTGTATTGATAATTTAGAAAGGAAGTTCTGTTGCTAATTAATCTCTAACTCTGCGCTTTACTCTGCCTTTTCACTGGAGTCAGAAATCATTGCACAGCCTTTACCTGGGCAAACACAGGCACATTTAAAAAGCTGCACTAAAAAAAAAAAAAAAAAAAAAAAGTGTTTTACCTTAATAAAATGGAGACTTTGTGGAAGGAGATTTGGGGCAGGGGAAGGAAAATGTGCAATCTTTGTAGGAAAAAAAAAAAGTGTAGACCTATTGCTGGCAGATGTAAAAGCATCAAGTCAATATGGTAACAAGGATGAATATGCCCCGAGGCAAGATATGACTATGACAATGCTGAATGCATGTATAAATTTACCACTCCAACTAGCTGCCTAGGAATGAAATAAACTCAAAGGAACCGTGCAAAGAGAAGTAAATCTTGAACCTGGTATCCAGCTCACAGGGGTGGTGAGGACACCAGGAGATGGTCAGAGTGGCCGGAGGAGCTGGCTCCCAGGGCTACCCTTCCTGACACCCCCCGTGTGGCCTCAGGTCCACGTTCCCCACACGGGTACCTGTGGGGGATGCACGAGGTATGTCCAGCCTGAGTTTTATGGGGGCTACCCACCTCAAAACTGGCCTCTCCTGATATTTTATATTTGCAAATTACTTCATCCAGATCATCCCTTAGTCCCAGACAAGCCACCTGGGTGAGGAGGGGAGATGCTCTTGTGTCACGGAGGCAGCAGAATATTTCCTGAATATCTCTTTTTGGGCATTTTCTTTGGGGAGGGCAGCACTGATGGGCACAGTGATTGACAGAGTAAAACTTGGGGTGAAATGATTATGTTTGCTCGCATTGTAGGGGATATCAGCCAGGCTTGTCCAAAACTCAAAAGGTTGCAGAAACACTATAGATTTCTATAAACATATCTATATAGTGACTTTTCAAGGAAACCTTGGATAAAGAACATCCATTAATTATAGTCACACACACAAACAAAACATTGTAGCACGAGAGGTCTTTTATCCTCTCCTTTCTTTTATTTTTTTTTTTAATAATATCTTTAAATGTGCTTCTTTTAACCTGACGAAAAAAGACAGCAAGTCAGGCAGACAGGAGAAATATCTAAGTAAGAAGGAACATGAGCACAATAGATTTTAGGCCAGATTCCTCTTTGGATGCGCAAGCTGGTCTCCCACAGATTTCTATGACAGCCACATTGACAGCAGTGGGAATCAGGCGAACTCATCCAAGGGCATAATTTGGCCCATAATGTATGAGGTTTGTCCAGCTTGTGAAAGCAGCAAGCAGTGTATTACAAACGCTGCCTCTGTGCAGCTTACTGGGGGTTTAAATCCTCGGTGGCGTTTTCTGTGCCTCTAAAAGGCGTTGGACGAAAATAGCAGAGGCTGCTCGAATCAATACCTGTTGAAAGAGCAGACCTGCTAAAAGAATTAAAATTTGCTGCAACAAGGTCATGCGTTTAACAGGTTTCTACTTGAATAACCAAACAATCCTCATTTTGTAGCCCAGCTACAGCCACAGTGCATCCACCGGAGAAAGCCTGGTATTTTCCATCCTTGCCTCTTCAGGCTGTCTCTGCAAATATCTTCCAGCCCTGCTCACAGCGACTCCTTTTCACCCAGACAATGGTAATGGTTTAGGTAATTATGACTTTGTACAGGGAGCTGAACTCCCTGCGGATGTTTAGACTCTTATTATCATCTTTAACCTAGTCCACCTCTACCGGTGAACTCCCACCTCAGCGGCTCGGCGGGGGATCTGCTGGGGGCTGGGAGGAGAGCAGGGTGGTTATTGATGGGCAGTTTGTTAATCTTACGGGGTATAAAACTGGCAAAGAAGGGGAGGAAGGCAGAGGTCCTTCACTCTCTTCTTCTTCCCGGCTGATGGGCATCACTAGGAGCTGTTTGTTGCCACCTCTGAGAAGACAGTCTGCTCAAACCTGGGCTTAGAGGTCAAGCTCACCAGGCTGTGGTTTTGCTTGGCTAAGAGATCCCGTGTACCGCTCAGGAGATTTTGACAACCTTTTGAAGAGCTTGCTATTCATTTCTCATTGTTGTTATTATTGTGTACCTCCCATAAAATTAATTCCCACTCTTCACCTTGCCCGGATGAACTAGAGAGGAGATTCAAGGAAATGAATCTCACTAGCATAAACTGCTCACCCCAGGATGCTATTTACCTTCTGCTTCTGCCCCTTCTTTCCCTCACATGTCCCTTCAGCCTGTACCATTAAGTGTAGTGGTAGAAGAAAATAATGTCCCACAGGGCGGAGGTAAAGCTTCCTTCTGGCTAAAAATATGGTTTGGGAAACCAGTGGACTCAGCACAGTCTGGTCCTTGTAAGAGGCAGGGAAAAGGACTGTCACCAGGAGGGACTGACCCCCCGTCTGAGCTTGCTGAACTGAAAATTCAAGAAGAAAAAATAGATCTAGGCCTAAGTAAAACTATTACATGAAAAGCTATTACATGAAAATGCATGGAAAATTTTTCAAACCCTGCTGAAGTTTTTTACTTGACAGAGTTATATTTTTAATTTTGTTCTGAGGTTCTTCAGCCCTTTTAAAATCACTTCCCCCTCTTATAGCTATGTCACCCATTACATGGAAAATAAAAATCAAAGCAGAAATGTCGTAGTAAAAGTTTTCTGAATTCTTCCAATTCCCCTCCTCTTCCAAACAACAGAAAAGGAGTCACCGTGTTCTGCCCAGCACCAGGAATCATTTCAGCCCACCTGACCTGATCATTTCAACCCACTGTGCTCGTTCACTCTCCACTGAGGAGTGTCTGGTTCTGCCGTGAGCCCCGTGGAAGGTGGAGTGGACCCTGCCAGGACACTTCCCCGGACACAAGCAGCACCTGGACCTTGCTGCTGGAGCCAGCTCTCCTGCTGCTCTCTCACAACCGTGCCCCAAAACAATATTCAGTGCCTGTGCCTGCCCCCCAGGGTGGGCAAGGACTTGGTTGACAACCCTTTTGTTTTCCTTCAAAATTCTTTTTCTCCCCCCAGGGAAGTGACTCCTACCCACGGTGGGTGACTCCTGCCCAGTACCAGCACATACCTGGGGTTACTGGCAAGAGCCCACAGCCTTGGCAACGCCTTGGGAAGAGAGCAAGGAAAAGGGCAAGGAAAAACAATGACAAAGAGGGGCTCATTACTGGATACGAGTGAACTTAGTATTACTTACCTCAGAAATTGAACAACCACAGGAGGTGTGATAAACCATCTGTAAAATTTTTGAGAATTAATTTGGGATCTTGGTCCAATTTCTTCTGGCCGTATTAAACACTGAGCTAAGTGGAGGTTTTCTTTCCCAGGAAAAAGCACCAAAACTGAAATCTGGGACCTTGTTAAGGGGGACCCAGCCTGCTAAGATCCAACCTGAGTGCTGAGACTATTTGTAGTCCCCTTGAACTGCCAGTATTTTTCAGTCACAACATGTTTGCTGGTGTGTTTCAACCCTCATCAACAATTCTGTATTAGTTTGCCAGTTCTAACACTCATCCTTTTTCTTGGGATTTTGAAATCTACACTGAATGCTGATTTATAACTTTTAATGTAAATTGCATGCATGGTATGTTAAAGTGACCATGAAGCAAAACTCGCAGCGATTTAAGGGCCAGGAATTGGCCAAGGTGGATTCTTATCCCTATGGGCAAGCACAATCCAAAGTCAACAAAGAACTTCCTGTTTTTTCCTTTGGACATTGCTAAGCTTGGGATCACCTGTATGTCAACAGAAAATTAAATCAACAGAAGTAGTACAGCCTGCACCGTGTTTTTACACTGTTAAGGACATGAATGACCTCTCTGTATGACGACCACATGTTAATACATTTTTTGGTAGTCAAAATATCTGCTCTTTTTGTCCAAAGTGAAAACAATTCAACTACAGTCACAGCAAGAATGAAGTAAATGAAATGAAACTGTAATGACAATAGTGACCCATTTGAGTATTACTGAAGAAAAACTCCCAGGTCAACTGAAAAAAACAACACTTCAGTGGTCCATAGGGTGCCAGGAAATCAGATTATGTTTCGCTCCCTTAATGTAGCATCCAAAGTAATTATTTTTTTTCAGTATGAAATTTTTCTCTATATTTCTTCTCTATGCAATTCCAACACCGCACTACACTGGATTCCTCTTGTCCTCTTGGTCAAGAATGAAGTATGCATAGCAGGTTTACATGGATATGTAGAGATGGCAAGAATGAAGTATGCATGCCAGGTTTACATGGTTATGTAGAGATGTCTTGGCAAACCATTTGGGGACGAACACAGATGCAGTGTGTATAGCACTGTTCTTTACGGTCGAATTAATAGTCATGTCTTTAGATTTGCTTTATGAATCCCATTCTCTGATGAGATTAAACGCCTATCGCTGGTGCAGCAAAGCTGGTTCATTTTCCTGTGACAGAACTTCTACTTTAATTGCCAGAAAAGTCTGGGGTTGCATTTCTCAGAGCTTCTCACCCAGCAGGATCTTCCTTCCAAAGCACTCATCATTTCCACCTGCCTTTCCTCTTCGGAGACAGCAGCCGTGGTTCTTCTGTAGTGCACACTACTTGGGTACGAGAGCACTGAAGGGCGAGCAAGAACCTCAATAGCTAGTGCTGATATGTGGTGTCCATATGGACAGTATAACTTAACGTTAACGCCTTTCTTTACTGAGCTTGATCCTGGCCCCATGAGTCAAACTCTAGCTGTCAGGGGACTTGTTGTAAGTAATGGTCATTTGTGTTTCGTAATTATCTTGAATAAACACAATTAGTTCCACATTCTGCTGTTTTCTTCCTAAGGCATCTGTAAACATTCTGTACTATTCTAGCAAATGGCTTTTGGCAATCATTAAAAAAAAAAAACAACCCAAAAACCTAAAGCAAAATGGTTCTCAGTGGATCCTTTTAATTTACTCTAAGGAACATGCCCATAGGAGTAATGAGACCTACTAGACAGTAATGGCAAAGGGATATTATCTTTCACTTAGTTAACCATCGTAACCCACTTTGAAGTGTCTCCAATCATCATCCTCATGTGGTTAAATCAGAACATAGACTCAAGAGTTTTCACTTCAGGGTTTCTCCCATAGGCCACCCTAATGTATTTGGTACAGAAATAATGCAGGCATCTTACTTCCATTCTCCCATTAAAAAGGCTATCCAACAAGGCTAGCCCAAAGCCTTACTAGAACAAAAAAAGGAGTGTACAAATTTTCGACAGCACCAGGCATGCAAAAATCTGGTATTTTTTTTCAAGGTTGCTGATCCTTTGTAGCCTTTGGGCTACGATTGGTCAATTTACCTGTCCTCTCTCTGCCCCATTTATTCTACCCTTGACATAGGGGATAGACACAGAGACATAGTATTTGCTCACTTTTGTAATTCTCTTTAAATTGAAAGCACTGCAAATTCATAGTAATGCCATCCCTTATATAATAGTGGCACTGGGTTTAGATATGGTTAAGATAGTAAAAGAGTATTTCCTCAAGATAATGGACTCCTTTTTGTTTTCAGATTGCACATTAGAAAAACAAAGAATCCTGTAGTCCTAGACCATTAAAAATGAAAAAAAAGCCTTGCAAAAAAGCTGAGGAGGAAGAAGTGCTGCAGTCCTTGTTCTAGCAAGCAGGCAGTTAAAACTGGGAGGAAAGTGTCAATTGGTAAAATTAGCTAAAAAGTTACTCTGAGTTTTTGCCCTACATTTGGACTATCAAAACTGAGGCAAACTTTTCAAAGCAAATTGCTGAGGATTGCCAAGTTAACAAGCTGTTCTGTGCTGCAAGGGACATATTTATGGACATACTTTCAACAAGACGTACCTAGTGCTACCAAGCTGTGCTGTACTAAAGAGCAGTAAGTATCAGATAAACTGATTTTTTTATTTTTTTTTTTAATAAAGGATTTCACACATGAAAATGATTAAACACAGCTCAAATATTCAGAAAGTGTACAAACTAGCCCTCCCTCCCCAAGCCCACTCCTCACTCCTGCTACAATAGTGTCTAAACAAAGTAAGAAAAGCCAGGAAATTCAAAGATAAGGTTACTATACAGAATTTTATTATCCACACACTTCTGAAGAAGACACTGTGAAGTTAATTATGGATGAGTACGAGGTCTTCAGTAGTAATTCTTATTTTAGTGGGGTTGCGTGTAGCATCTTTAACAACATTTCAGAGTACGGCTTTTGAATCTATCAGTTTCTTGTTTCTTAAGGGCTGTGTTTTTAAATTCCTTCACAACCTTTACTCAAGAAAAACACTCTAAAACTAATTCTAGCCTACAAGACAAAGCTAGTATAGCAAGTATAACTTGGGCAAAGGCCTTACCGCTGGTGACTTTTTATAAAGAACAGGGAGTTTCATGGTGATTCTCCTCAAAATTCAACCTTAAGCACTTGTATGTGATGAGCCAGATACTCTGAATTTCTCTGTAAGATCCTACTAGGGCAGATGTTATCTCTAGACACAAGAGTGCTTTACACACCCACATTCCTTTGTGGCTCCTAACCCCCAGGGTACAGTGGTGTGGTTTGCTTCAATTCCTCTTCACAGAATGGTGAAGTTCTGAGTGTCCATACCTTTCCATTACCGGGAGCTAAGAACATGCACATGGAGAGTACCCATTGCTGAGAGGACACTTGGTATCCAGCCATCATCCACGTAAACCCACCAGCAGTGTTACAAAACCTGCCAGAGAAAGCCTACGAGACCCATAAACAAAACTTCAACTGAACAGATCATGTGCCTTCAACCTCATTTGTGCTCCCTGATTCAAAAACAAGCAAGGATTCAGGTCTGTGAGCCTGTTTCAAAGCTAGCTGGGCATTTTGGGTCTACTTATACATCTAGAAATGCCGTGAGCTTATGTGGTATGTGTCAGATCACAGTCTTTTTCCTAGGATATTATTTCTGTCTTGGAAAAGACCTTTTTTTTGGTGTGGTGATTCTTGCAGTATCTTCCACTAAAGTGCAGGATCTCAAGATGAAGCTTGTTCCAACCAGAACCAGAATGCCACTCACCAGGAGGGAACTCCAGGATTTAAAAAATGTTATGACTCATTTCATATTTTCCTATAGCCCCTTTCTTTCACATAACCTTAACCATGTTTCTGAGTCGCTGCTGTCTACTATGTTATTTGTACATTGGAATTGTCATATATGTGCACCTTCACTTATTTTTTTTATCAGATGAAGTAATTCTGTTCAGTACACCTTTTTTAATACTTCTAAAAGTAATGTACCCATCAAATTTTTCTGTTTTTCTACAAATATGAGGTTTAGCTTTCCTTACTTTAAAACACAAAGGTCCTAATAGCTTGGATGGGGGTGGGGGGTGGGGTGGGATAAGAGTTTGAATTACAGGAACACAAACTGCAGAATTTAATCTAAATAAGTAATCTGCATGCAGCACAAAACCCAGAACACTGCAGAAGGTTTTCTCACTTTCCTTTTGGACCCCTACTGTTCTCAAAAAAATGATTTAATATTAACCTTTAAGACTAATCTTAACCTTAGGGGTTTTCAGGGATATATTTTGATTTACCTGTACCAGACACAACTAAAATCCTGTACTAAAATATTTGAAAATACATTCATTTCAGTGCCTGTAAGTCAGATTTCTTCTTTTTAAGTGCAAAGTCGAGTTTTGGAGGATTTTTTCCTCCTAGTTTTGGTAAGAGATATTTAAGCAGAAAGAGCAGCTTGTTTCCTTGACAGCAGAGAACCAACTGTTTTGGTTTTCTTTGTTCCATGTCTGTTCAACATACTGTATCCATAGAAATAGCTGCTGTCCCAGAAGTTCAAGCATTTTGTATTATATATACCCAAAGACTGGGTTAATGCTACCTTAACTTTGCAGAGTTTCTATCACAAAATTTCACAAATGAAAAAAAAAAAAAAAGAAAAAAATAAAAGAACGTAAAGGTTCCCACGGCAACGCTGTACATTCTGTATGTTTTCTGATTTATATTTAACATTTCAAAAATATCAATATTAAGCTACACATTTAAGAAATGAAGATGAATGTAAATGTATTGCTTATAAGCTGCGTTAGTGACTGGTTGTTACAATGGAAACTGCTACTTTTGCTTTTGCCATTTTTGTGTTGCATAATGGGATGCACATCTTGAGTGCAAGCTTGCAGCAGACCTAGTGCTTCGCCAAATGTTTCCTCATTCCTATTTCAGAACTGAAATAATGTAAAAACCAGGTAGTCTAGGTTTTATATTTGAGGGTCAGAGGTCCACTTTTAAGACAAAAATTCAGCTGATAAGCAGTACCTGCAAACAATCCCTTACCTCTCCCCTCTCAGGCCTCCCTCCTCTTCAGCTCACGCCTCACCCAACTCTGCCTTTGCACAAGAAACACCAAATAAACCACGGCTTTTGGCAGGCTATGAGATAAGGGGCTGAATGATGCCCAGAGGGCTGGAGCATCTCTGCTATGAGGACAGGCTGAGAGAATCAGGGTTGTTCACTCTGGAGAAGAGAAAGCTCCAGGGAACACCTTATTGTGGCCTTCCAGTCCCTAAAGGGGCTCCAGGAGAGATGGGGAGGGACTCTGGATCAGGGAGGGGAGCCATAGGATGAGGGG
>JAOTQQ010000012.1:117748313-117771767 GCA_026546715.1 Gallinago undulata
ATGGGGCTTTGAGCAACCTGGTCTGGTGGGAGGTGTCCCTGCCCATGGCAGAGGGGTTGGAACTCAATGATCTTCAATGTCTCTTCCAACCTGACCATTCTATGATTCTATGAAATATTTTGAGGATTTGAGATTTGAAAGGCCTCAGCCAAGACAAGCATGAGAGACTTGGGCTCCACCTTCTCCTCAAACACAGCATTTTACAAAGACGCTTCCCACCACCTGAAGGCTTTTGGGTGACAGGATGACTTCCCAGAGGGCTATGAAACTGTGAGAATGAGTATGACAATGAAACAGTATAACTGAAACAGATTTGTAACTTTTGCTAGAATATCCTTTGCCTGTGGTTTTTTGCAAAACCCTAGGTCTGCCTGAGGAAACCATGAAAGCAATTCCCACCATCTTGAAGAACAAACTACCCTCCAGGCTTTGGGTTTTAGAAAATCACCTGCTGTTAGGGCTGAGGGTGCTTGGTGATGCCTGCTATACAGAAAAGGGCTTAATTAAATCACAAATCACACAATTCCAGGACGAGGCCTCGTTGTTATTTGACTTATTTTCCATTTCTCTCCGTCCCCCAGCACTGTGCTACCCGGCCCTCAGTGGCTCTCTGGCCACCCTTGGGTGTTAGGAGCGGGGAGGGGGATCTGCTGTGGGGCTGGCTGAGCCATGGGAAGTGCCAGCCCCCCCTCTCCGTGCATGCCCAGCCTTCCTGGGCCCTGGAATATTGATGAGCTGTGAAAAAACACCCAGCCAGGCTTGTTGCTGTGATTTGCTGTGCCTGCTAAGCTCTGTCTCTCTGTATGTGTGTATACATGTGCGCGTGTGTGTGCCGGTGTGGGTGTAAGTACATATTCTCAAAATATAAATAAATATAAATAAGCACGCACGCACATTTCTGCACGAATATTTATACAGTTAAAAAAAAATAAATAAACAATCACAAAAAGACAAAAAAAAAAAAAAACCAACACAAAACAGGAAGGGAAACTATGGTGAAGTCACAGCGTTTTTGCTCAAAGGACTCACTGTGCAGGGTGGAAATCGTGTTGGGAATGGATTATTATTAATTTTTGCCCCCCCTCCCGGAACGTCAGCTCAGCACCTTCACAAACCCCGATTTCCAACATGGCCCTTCGTACGATGGCTTTCATCACTTTCTCCCCTCGTGTCCTTATGTACAAGGGTAAAGACCATTCTGCTGCATCCAAGTACAGTGTGCTAAAGGGAGGGAGAGCGGCGGGGAGCCGTGCCTGTGCCACTGTCCTTTGCCTGTTCCTGATTCCATGGCCCGAGGCAACGGTTTGCATTTTTAGGACAACAGCCGGCTATCTGCAAGCAGGAGACCACTCGTCAGGCTTCATTACTGCACACAAAATGACACTAGTGAGCCTGTGGTCACAACTGTGCTTATGGTGCGCTGAAAAGCCATTACATCTCATCGCAACAAAAAAACTGCACGAATGTACAGGCTGACCAGCCCCATAAATTGCCCAAAACCTGACAGGTCAGCTTATTTATTCAATGTAGTACCTGCAGTACAATTTCTGGAGGGAAGCTATAGTAACGGGCTAGAAACCAAGGAATCTTTTCATCAAAGGTGTTATATTTTAATAGGCAATGCTCTTGTTTTCTTTATTGAATACTGAGAAAATAAAGAATTTAATTCTGCCGCATGCTTGCAGCATCAGGCATGGTCAGCTGAAGTGTCTTCTCCTCTCCACATTAACAACCCTAAAAGCATAGTTAAAATCTAATGACCAGCATTAATGGATTTTCATGTTTGATAATGTTATTTTTCATTGTTCAAATTTCTGGTATTATACAGATCCCATTTTACATATCTGATATATAGCATTTTAACTTAACCATAAATGAACTGGCTTCTGCTATAATTACAGGCATTATTATTTGTTTAAGTTGGATAATGACTATATTTAATAATCTTGCATGTAAAGGGTAAAACTCAAAGAGACAAAGCAAATGCAGCCATTAGGATTCTGGAACATTCCCTTCTGAAGGAAATTCATATCATAATGTGACTAGCATTTGTTTATTTTACATATAATTGACACTCATTGGCAAGTGCTGCGAACAAAAGAACTGTGGGCCGGATTCTGTCCCTGGGTGCATGCGTGTGTATATGTGAAAAGAGGTAGAGAGCATTATTTTATCCTGGGGAAACAAGATACGTAGAGAGAGGGATTATCTTTTCTGAGGTCAGATGCTATAGCTGGGGAAAGCTGAGGAGGCTTCCAGACCCGCAACAGCTTTCTCCACTTATCCTGTTTCCCGAGCATCATTTGGTAATTACAGCTAGTCCTGTTTCTTCCAAGTTGGGGGTGTTACCTATAGGTCTTGCACCCAATTTCTTAGGGGCTTTGTAAAGCACATATTTCCATTGCAACAATACCTGGCCTCCCGGCTTAACTCTTCCCTTTCTTCAAACATAAAGGACATTGGGTATGTTAAAACGTGGGGGAGGGGAGTTTTCCGCAGAAAATACTTCAGGGGACTCAGCCATGTGGATTGAACTTTACCTGGAAGCTGCATTAAACTTTTCCAAGGCCTCTGGTGTTCAAAAAATGTAGGATGCTGTCACATTGATTAAATGTCTGGGTCTTGACAGAAGGTCCATCAGCTGTAACTTTGAAGGCCACAGATATGATGATGGAAGTATAAAAGCAGCCCACGGACCTGTGAATGGCAATGCATTACTTTAAAAAGATTGATATATTGTCACAGTAACACCTACCAGTAAGAGGAACTAATCTGCCAGAGGTTTTTCAGCATCCAGTTATCGAGTTGCTCCTATAGTGACTCTTGCCAACGATACTGAGTTATACGGCTATAGGCATCCTGTAATGTGTTTCTTCCCAGCCCATATAGAGCAGTGTATAGATAATTGCTTTCAGCAGTTCACACTGCTGTCAATTAGTGGTGGAAATTTTATTGAAAACTACAGGGTTGCTATGGTTGCACCCAAACTGGGGAACTGAGACTCCACGAACGGGGTGCCAAGGAAAGTCTTATAATTAATTCCACTGTCACTTTTGTCTTGTTTGCTTATGCCTGCCCTCTTATAAATAAATATCATATTCTCTAGAAATAAATTTGGTGTGCAGCGTAGTCCAATAGATGGTAAAACTGGGCTGATCATTTGAAAGCTACACTTCTATGACCTGCATTGGTCATTTGGTTGGACTAGATGATCTTAAAATGTCCCTTCCAACCAAGGTGATTCTGTGATTCTGTGATTGGCCTGAGCTCCCCAGCTGACCTTGGGGAGGTGGAGAGTTTTGAGATTTTTACCTATTTATAAAAGGAAGCTCATTTTGTAGCTGACTTTACCCAGGAAAGCTGCTGGAGGCTGAGTTGTTTCCTAAGAGTGAAACTCCACAAGTCTCTCGGCATGACCAGGTGAGCTCAGACACTCCTGGTTCAAAAGATTCTCACCAGTTACTGAAGGCCCCTGACCCTGGTCTGAGATGCAGCAGCAGAAGAGGTATCTGGTGCTCACCAGCAGCACTACAAAGGAGCCAGTAAGTTATTCAGTGATTCTGCACAAACCAGCTCCATGGTACCTCGTTTCCAGCAGGGACGTGAGCTGATCCGTGTCCCTTACGTCCTGCCCGATAAGGACAAGCACAGTCCGTTTTGATGTCTCCACTGGCACAGAGAGGAATTAACCACTGGGCAGAAACAGCTTTACGTACGAGGCTAATAGGAGAGAGGGGCTCACCTGGTCACAGCTTCAGAGTGCTTTATAGTCTATTTTAATTAATTCCAGCAGTTTAAACACAGAGCCAATGCCATAAAAAAGTACCTCTGAAAAGCAACAGTTATAAAGACTGGAAGAGCTATTAGCTTCATCATTTCTAAAGAGGAAACCTGCACGTTTATGTTTAATAACATCCCAGATAGCTGTTGGGCAGCAGGATAACACCAGACCAATTAAGCAAAAAGGAATATCAGCAATTGGTCTTTTGTTCTCATCCACTTGTAGCATTTCCTAGAGCCCAAGTTTCTGGAACTTAAAGGTAGGGACAAGAGTAACAAACACATACTGCTTATATAGTGCTGTAGATTACATGTTAAACATATTGCTTATATCTTCCTTGAAAAGTGAGCACAACATGTAGGAAATGGCTTTGAAAGGCATGAGGAAACCTGAAGCAGATAACAGGTAATATGTATTTGTATGCAATAAAAGCAGTATTTCCTGGACCCTGATGAACGTCTCTTTCCCAAGCATCTTCAAAGAACTTGGTACTCTAAAGCCAACTCAACTGTACACAGGACCAGCAGTGACAGACAAGGCTCCTTGAGTAGCTTTGCACCATCAGAGCTACGTTGCCTTCTGGTGTCTGTCTTATCTTCCACACTTCGTGGCAGGATGTATCACAGAATCATAGATTCATAGAATACCAGGACCTTAAGGATCATCTGGTCCAACCTGTCTTGGCAAAAGCACAGTTTCTACAAGACGGTCCAGCCTTCTGTGTTTCTAAAGTTGCTGAGCTACTGGGCCTCTGGAGCAACTACAGTGAGGCCAGCACCTAAAGTGTGGCTGTGCCACGGGGCAAGCACACTGCAAGAGACTGTCACTGCCCCTGCCATAACACCCTCAGGAATGCAAGTGGGGAAATAAAACAGATTTGCAGAGGCTTGTGTGTGGTTATCAGTGCAATACTAAACCAATCATAGAATCATAGAATCATAAAATGGTTTGGGTGGGAAGGGATCTTAAAGATCTTTGAGTTCCAAGTCTTGCTGCCATGGGCAAAGACACCTCCCACCAGACCAGGTTATTCAAAACCCCATCCTACCTAATTACTACAGGTATCACATCCAGGGCTTGGCAGGCCAGTCTCTTAGCTGAGCTATTGTATCCCACCACCTCACATCAAACCCTGGTCCCTCAAAAGCAAGCTTCTCTACCCTAGTGCATCTAATTTCACAGCGGAGGAAAAATGATCAGCGTCATTTCACTTCCCTTTCAACTTTGCAAACAAAGCACATCAGCTATGCCTTGTGATGGGAAGGCCATGCAACCTTCGGGTGGATTCAGGATGCTTTCCCCATCAGAAATGCTGGGTCACTAGAGCTGCCTTTCTCCCTCGTTCCATTTAATGTAGTTATTCCTCTTCTAGAGCAGAGATCCATCAAGGCACCACATGCTTCAAGTCAGCATAAGATGGTTCATGATGCCATGGCCTCACAGAGGTTTCCAGCAGTTTCCATGAGTAGAAAGAACCCAGAAGAGAAACCTTTGTACACTCCTTCCTCTCTTCCACTCCTTCATCAAACCCTGGAATATTTTCTGCAGCCAAAAGGTCTTGCTAAATATTTAGTTGTCATCAGTTCTCCACTCATCCACGGCCTCAAACTTTTTAATGCTGCAGGGATAAGAGATTGTTCCACTACCTACAGAAAATGATGACATAATAGCTGTACTGTAGAAAACTCTCAAATATATGGATATTTCAATTTATTTTAAGTGTTCCATCTGGAATATCATGGTGCACTATTTACTGCTGTTCCTATATTTAAAACTGATAGGCTACACTTATAGCAGCTGTTAAGATAATAACCAATGGGGGACAGATTGATATATAACTTAATATACCAGCCTTTCAAAAGCTCTAAAGCTCTTAAAATAGTTCAAACCCATTTCAGCTTCAAGGTTTACATATACACAGCCTTACAATTTGTAAGGCGAAAATCCCTTATGACTTACTGAGCCTTTAAAACCCAAGGTATCACCTGAGACAGTGTCCCACCTAGGAATACTGTGTTCGCCTAATATGCTGACGGGTTGCCTTGAAAAACCTAACAAAACATGAGTTCCAGGTATGCTTTTTCCATCAGATCTAAAATTATTCCTCCTTCCCCTGTTCTCTTCTCCCCCTTTAACTCTGAACAGTTAGGCTTCATTGTTGAGATTTATTCTTCACTCATGCTGAAAACCTGCGGAGGTAAAGTCATCAAAAAAAACCAGACCAAGACCCGTGATTTCCACCTCAAAATGTATAATTCTTCATTATTCTCTCCGGGCAGTAGTCTCCTCACACAAACCAAACATGGGGCAAAAATGTCATGCAGTTATGAACTAAATGAACATCACACTGGCATTTAGATATAGATTTCTTGCCCAGAAGACACCTGGAGTCATCTTTACCTCTGCTCCACTCTACCAGGACCTCAGCACATGTGCAGAGGAGTCGCAGTAAGGAAACCCACCACCACCTTTTTCTACGACAGCTGATGCTCCAGCAGCAAGTGCAAGACATTAAATGGTAGAAACAGAAATAGGTTTGATCTTAGGAAAAATCTGATCAGATCAAATTTATTGTATGAGGAGGTTTCAAAGAACAAATCAGCCAAGCACTGACTTGCCATCACTGCCACCTGCACTCCGTGGCTTCGGCATCACCAGCCCTGTTTGGGGGCAGGGGTCTGACTACCCGGCCTTCTGAATTCTCTCTCTCCTGTTGTCACAAAATACTGTTATCCAGAAATACTCATGTGATGGGGAATTTAACCCATTAATGCATGATAAGGTGAAATGGAAAACCGGCGATGATCAGATACTTTAAAGGAACAGTCCATCCTTACTTCCTTACCCCTGGGTTCCCTCCTCTACCATTGCTCATCGCGTAGTTCATCTCCCCCGTTTCCTTCACCCACAATATCTGATTTTCAGATGCTCTGGTCGCTGGCTTTGCCCCCTCAGCCGACACCAGGCATTCAGAGTTTCTGATGAGATTGGCTTAAGTGGAATTACTTCTCCGGCGGTGAAACTGAGAGCAGATTTTGCAGCCCCTTCTCTCTCACACCCTCTTGTTCTCACCACTCATCCCCATCCTGCTTTAGGGTGCTCTCATGTGATAAGGTGCTATACACAGTTAGTCTGAGCTGAGGTTTTAGAATTATTAGGGAGAGTGAGCTAACACATGTGTGCTGTGCTTACATATTTTATTATTACCTTTCTAGCACCGTCAGGTCTGTCAAAGAAAGCATGGCTTTATTTTACAGTTTTCCCTTATATTTAATGTTTTACACCTCAGGAGCATTTTATAAGTAGGGCATAAGTTGTAGGAGCAATTGAATTCAAATCAGATACACAGTCTAACTCCAAGTCCCCTATTAACTTTTTCATCTCCCTGCAGAAGTTGTTTCTGTCCATATTTTTATTTCAGCTGGGCTGAGTGGGAGAAAGAACTCTAAGGGAGGTCTTAGCAGATGGTTGTCACAAACTGCATACGGCAATTGAGAATTAGTGTGCAAGCATATGCAACCTGGTACAGTATGAAACATTCCAGCATATGAACACTGAAGTAAATCAAGCTTGGACAGGATTTTTTTTTTTTTATTGTGAAAATTAGAATTTAGTTTCTCTTTTCATCTGCACATATGGATCTCAGGGTTTCGCGACATATGGGGCCAAACTCCGGACTTAAGTGTGAGTCCTTGGAAATCTAGGTAGTTAAACTTAGTGAGAATTTGTTCACTAAGTTCAGTGTTAAAATAAAACACGCACAAATACAAACACAGCCATTGAGTGTATATTTATATATGTATGTATATACGTGTATATATAAAACACCTACTTTTATCTTCATTGTTCCCCCTGGTCCATACACTGTCCAAACAATCTGTGAGAGAAACCTACAGAAGAAAAGGATGGGGAAGAAAGGTGGCTCTGAAAAATTATACCTTGGGTAAATAAGTTGTTGGGTTTATTTTGCCTTTGGAGAAGCAGCACCTTTTCTGGGAAAAAAAAAAAAAAAAAAGACCAGAAAAGAAAAAATATCAAGTTGGGGAGCAAACACCCTTTTGTAGGTCGTACTTTCAACAAGCAGGAGGAAGGGCTGTGATCCTCTGCCTCGAGGTAGAGCGATGTTTGAGCAGGTCTGTGCCTGGGGAGGGGTTCAGGTAACATCTGCTCCTCTGCGCCCTGCTTTCCAGGCTGCAGGAGTGACACCCACCCGGGCTGGTGTCACCCACCTCCCCTCGTCTCCCTTCCTCCTGCCCTCTTCACGCTCGGGGTGCGGAGGGAGGGAGCAGGGGAGGGATTTTGGGAGCGGGTCTCGCTCCTGGAAAACACGCCTCGGTGCTTCCTTAACCTTCCCGCTTGCCCTTCTCGCTAAGTTACGGCAGAAAAATAGAACTGAGATGGAGAGAGGGGAAAGAAGGCACATACTGGCACACGAGGAAATACTGAATTACATATTGGTCGACCAAAACACAAATCAACTCAAAACTACAGGAGTCCACCAACATGCACATAAATCATTTATAACGATAATCCAAGGCGAGGTCCAAATCTCATTAAAGTATATGAATCCTTAATCTATTTTGGCAAAAAAGAGCCAATACACATTTTTTCTTTTTATCATAAATTACAGTTCTGTGGCACTGTGCAAATATTACCAAGCTGTAAGACAGCTGTGCTCCATTAAAATGTGTAATGGTCGCTGATTTCTTACAGCACATGGTCATCAGGCTGAATCTACAGCCAGTAATTAGGAAGATGAAATGTTTAATTGTGCCTTAATTTTGATAAAATTTATCTGTCACACATCCCGTAGTCAAGCAGTATGCTCACAAATCAATGTCATCAGGCCCGAGCAAGAGCTGAAGCACCACACTCTTGTTCCTGACAGATTCATTTGAATATCACACTGCTCCGGATGAGCCACCAGACCAGCAAAACGAGGAAAAACTTTCCCGATGAGCACGGCTCCGGTGACATATGTCCCACCACCCGGGCGAAAAGACACAGAGAGGTCAAAGCAAAAAGTGGGTAGTTGCCTTTCGCCTCTCTCCCTGCTCTGCCCACCTCAAAGTTTTTAAAAAAGCCAGAAAACTTAACTTATTGACTACATAATCAAGCCTCAAAGGCTGGGAGGTGGTGGGGTCAGGCAGTGGACTGCGTTGCTTCTTTCCACCCCCCCCTCTTATTTGTTCTCCTGCTGAAAAAGCCATGTGAGGCAAAGCCAGAGTCCATTGTGTAGGCGAGAGGCAATCACTCACTTCCCTGCTGGCAGTACAGCAGTGCACATTACAGCAACCAGTCATGTGCAGATTATTACCACACATATGCATTATTATTTTTTTTTCTTTTTCTTTTTTTTTTTTTTACACCACAGTCCACATGGCGTGTCAAAATGGTAGAGCACTGCGTGAATGCCACTCAGTTCCATCTTTAAAAAAGCAACCAAATATGGGACCCATTTTGTTCTTGAATGATTTTTTTTTTTTAATCTTTCTTTCTCTCTCCCTTTGAATAGACACAGCCATGTATTCTTCAGACCCAAGATAGACCAACTACTTCACCGTGATGGTGGGCACACTGGCCTCTGCTCAAAAATGCTTCTTAATTGTTTTTCAAAGAGCCATTGTTGATATTGCCCATCTGTCCTACTGGAGATACAGTTGTAGTATAATAGCACCCCAACTACAGGGACAGAGCACAGTGGCGGTGAATTAATGAACATAAGCCTTCCCCTGCTTGAGCAAAAAGTGCCCATAACTTCAGCTTCAGATGCTGTAGCTGACCCAGAAGCATTGATGCATGGTCCAGTCAAGGAAGGGTGACATTGGTCTTCCTGTAGGTCACAATGCAAGAAAGGCTACAGAGGGTCCTTGGTAGCAAGAGTGAGAGAAGTTATTATCACCTCCTTTTTTTTTGGAGCAAAGCCACAACCAAGCTTCGGGTACCATAGAGTTTTTGGGGTTGGAAGAGCTTACCACTGTCTGTCCATTGGACCAAACATCCTGGTGTTGGGAATCTGGTTTCCCTTTTGCACCTAAGAAAGGATGAGTCCCTCTGTGTCCCAGCAGAGAGCAGGAGTCTCATTTTTGTTCCCCTAAATTAGACCCCAGTACACACAGCCATGTATTCTTCAGACAGCTGTAAACTGGAGATTATTGAAAAAGTGGGAAAAAGGCAGCTTTGGTAGCGTCTGCAATTCTGACAGCCAATTCAGAGAGACGAAAGCTTCAGACCACATCCAGTCTGCTGTTAAGACAGGAGACTGCACATACTGGGTTGCTCTCTAGTCTTGTTTTCTTTACAAAACAGCCAGGTGTCCACTCTCATTCTTTTAAATCTGAAAGCAGGTTTTGATAACCCTCCCCATGAGACCCTGTTAACCTACCAGCTGATTCTATTGCTTTTGCAGTTTTTTCTACCATTCCAGTTTTTTTCTACCATTCCTATCCTAGTTCCAGAAGATCCTCTGGAATGATTAATCAAAGGCCTTCATTAGGATTGCCCCATGAAATCCTGTTCTACCTCTATCAGCTTTACCTTCACATCCCTTGATTTTCAAAAGTCTAAATAAAGGACCAGAAAGCTAACATCCCTGCAATAGCAGTCATAATTAACTGCTTGAATATGCATATGTCTTGTTTGTAATAATCATGCTGTTGCATTTCTGCTGTGAATATAAAATGTGTATTTCTTATCTCTGACCTCGCTGAGACTGTCTCAGTCTTAACAAGAAGCATGTCATTTATCTGAAATTAGTAATTTCACCTCCATCCTAGAGTTCTCTCATTCCATTCCACAATCAGATGCCAGCTTTAGCAAATGTTGGAGGATGACAAGCCTGGACTCTCAACACCTCAAGTAACATTTTGATCTAATTTTCCAATGAAATATTAGTCAAGAAAACTAGTGAAGTTCTTTGAAAAATCAGTTAGGTGATCCAAACAGGTCAGCTGTTGGGGACTTTCCCTCTTTAGAAGCATGCATTTACAGATAGATACAGTGTCTTGCAGAGACAATTATCTGCTACCATCCAGCCCTTTGTATGTTCCAGATTACATTGTCATAACACCCTAAACAGGACTACACACTAAAATGATCACAGAAACTGAAGCTAGGGCAGAATTGCCACTTGCTCTCCACCACACAGCTCTAGCGCTGTGCCGTGGCCAGCACGCCCTGACTATAGGGTTGATTGATGGTTTTGACTTCACAGCACTAAAAGGTTTAAAGCCCACCTCCTTGAGAGGGCTTTCCATGACGCATGCCTTGCTGTGAACAGCAGGAATTAATTTATTTATCTGTGATTTAGTCGTTATTTTGAGTTTCTCTCTTGGATGGTGTTGACACAGGAGAATCTGCTCACCTTCCTATCCTGGTTCTTGGTGAGATGCTGCTTGTAACGTACAGAGAGTGTTATAATGTAAAAAGAATTGCTGTGATTTATGCTTAATTGCCATGTTTAGGGTTTCTCTTGAGTCTGTGGATTAAGACTGCTTACATCAAATACAAAGCTCCCCCCTTTTTTTTAAATCTACTTAGATATTGAGTTTTTAAAATCTTAAACAAGTATCATGGGTAGCAAAAAGGCATAAAACCACCCAATGAAGTTATTTTTGTCAAGAAATCTGGCAATTCTGTCCATAAAACCAACAATAACTGAGTTATACAATCTAGCCAAGCTCACCAGTTCCTTCTATCCTGGACAAAAACATAAGCACAAAAATGCCGATTTTGTGCTTCTAACCTGTTGGGAAATTTTGACATAAACAACAAGAACGTACCAAAACAGTTATTTGATGTAAAAATAATTAAATAGATACATGGGATTCTTAACAATGGAGGAAATTATGAGCTCCACCATTCTCTTTTCTTTGATTATGATATTACTGTTATGCATCATTTGGATATACCCTTATGCCCCACGACAGAGCACTCTTAAACATTAGTTTGGAATAAATGTGAGACCTTCAATTGTAGGTGCTGAAAAGGCAGGCAGGAGAGATTTCATCACAGCTTTTGTTTCAACAGCCTCTTCAGAACCACTCCTGCTTTCTTTCATCCCTTCTTCTGTTTCAAAACACGGCTGGAGGCTATGGTAAAAAAGATTTCAAGTCTTTTTCAAATTATTTTTCAGTTTTGTTCAGTTTGGTTCCAGTTCTTTGATGTTAATGAGATTACAGATTTTAACACTGATTATGACAGTGTTAGCAGTCTGTAATCTGTCAAATCCCTCGGAAGTCTGTTTTAGCTAAGGTTTCTAATATAATGGTCTGGTTTACTTATTTACTTAGTTAATGATATTAATTTAGTGCCTTCTTGTAACATCTCAAGAGATAAAGCATGCAATCAAAATATTTTTGATTAACAATCTAAGTTTCAAGACCTTTGAGGTGGTCAAGCATAAAGATAGAACCCGCTTTGAGGTAGTCAAACACGCAGGTAACTCTGCTGATACCACTAGTGTCATCAGACAGAAGATGACAGTCCTCCTCCTCCTTCTCTTTTGGGGTTGTTGACTTTTTTTTTCCACCAGACAATCCACAACAGGGGGCTTGGTGGGGGACATTCTCAACACGTACAGAATCTGTAGTAGCTTCTTCACAGGGTTTCTAGATCCATCGAAATGATCTGTAGCTGGCACCTCCGTGTAACACGTTCAGACACGAGCAGGAATCTCAGCACTTGCACTAAATGTTTCATTGTCTGAGGAGTGACAAAGACTTTTTATTATTTATTTACTTATTTCTATTAGAGCAGCTACCTGCACAGTTAATGAAAAATGGGTGCCTGCCACAGACAGCTCACAGCCTGGATTTCTGAAGAGACAAAACAGATGACGGAAAGAGACAAATAGTGTGGGTAAGTGAGGAAACGAAAGAATAAAAATGTTTTGCCACGTAAAAAACAGACTCCTCTCCCTCTGCTTAGTCATTGTCAACTGGCATTCTTCTTCTGACACTCTGTTAAAAACTAGTTGTAACGATGAAATTACAGGAGCATATTGTGGCAGATTTCTGGATTTAGATAAAGATTTTCCCCAAGCATAGCGAGTGCTGATGAAAAGATGGTAACAATGTTCTTGGTCAAAATCTCTGCATTTTTTAAAGCATATCAACACTTTTACCCCAATACTCTGTGATTATCTTTCCAAACCCCAAAGGGTGAATTCCTTGTAATAACTTCCAATTAAAAATGTGCTCCTGTAACCATAAATTTGATCATTCCACAATTCAATGAAGTTCAAAGCTAATTTCCCTACCTATTCCTTCACATCATTCCAGTTCAGTTTTAGTTTGCAAAGGGAACAATCAACGTGAAAAGCATCAAATCTGGATTTGAACTCATATTGCAGGGGGTTGGTTTGGGTTAATCTGTGTCCATCAATCTTGCTTACACATTATGTCTCTTCCCTCTGTCTTTTACTCCCAACTTTATAACTAACAGAATATGAGAAGACTCCCATTTTCATGGGGAGCTCCTTTAGGGTCAATGAAGTGCCAGTGGACACAGCAAGTGACCCTAAATTCCACCAATGGCACACGTGTTGCAAGACTACAAACTCTGATGTTAAAAATCAGTGCTTGCTAATTTTTTGTGTTTCTAAAGGGGGTAGGACAATGGCGCCTTCTCCTCGATGATCTTCAGATGTTACAAACATGCAAATTAACCATCCGTAATGTAACAACATTATACAAACTTGCATTTCACTTGGCAGCAACGAAACCAAAAAGAGTCATTAGAATTCATCAAACACACTAAAAAAGTCTGACAAATTCTGTAAATGAACATTTGAGAGGTCAGAACTATCACGGCCAATATCATGACCTTACTCCAGAACAGTGAGTTGTCCTGATAAAACACCAATGAAAAGAAAAAAAAATATCTATGAACCTTTAAATCCTCATGTTTTGGGAATCTTTTTAACTAATTTTTGTAAGACCTCAGGAAATTGGTATCAATGGGTTAGTACAGTGAGAACCGAAATGTACGGGAGTGACTGCAGGCTGTAGAAAGTACACTTAAAAATTATTTGGAAGGAAAAGAATGTGCTGCTTGCATAACACTCAAATTAGTCATTTTACAATAGCTTTTTGATATGTTTTCCCTACCCACATTCTTTGGTAATTTTTATATATATGAGTACTGGTATTAACACCTAAAGGAAACTAGTTATAATTCATTTCTTTTTTGTCTATTAATTTTTTACTCATCAGAGAGAAGGAATAATGCAATGCAATTAGAAGACCATGGAGTCCCTAAAGAGAGAAAAGACATTTCAAATGATTTGCAATTAAGCAAACAACTTTTACTGTTTGCAATATCAATATACAGCATTTCATGTACTGAACAAACCTTGAAAATGTAAACTGTTTTGAGGAAAACCCTTAGAAAAGAAGGATGAAGCCTGTGGAATATGTTTTCAACATAAACCGTTCATCCATTTCTATTTGGGATTTATTTCTTAGCACCCTGGTTTAGAAGGCTACAAGCCAATACTTGGTTGTGGTCCAACAACATCCCACATCCCCCGGGCAGATGATCTTACATTGTAATAAGTTAATATATTTTAAAACAAAAGCCACACATGAACCCACAAAAAACTCTGCCAAACAAGGTGCCTTTACTCCCAGGGCAGCATTTGGAGCCTGGGACAGAAAGGTGCGGAGAACACTGTTTTTAAAAGAACACACTTAAATTCAGGATTTTCTGGATTATCAGGACCTGGCACAACCCCAAATATCTGAAAGCTGCTTCCTCAGAAAAATGGCCTCGACGGTAGTGACAGCGGGAACAAAGCCGCATCTCCAGCCTGAGCAACTCCGTGTCCATCTGGACGGTGGCCACAGCGGCCAGCGAGGGGGCGAAGGGAGGAGTGGGAGCAGCCCACAGGTCCCCACTTCAGTGAGCCCGTGGTGGCCCACCTTGGCCGAGGAGGCTCCGCTTGGGCCAGGCAATCTGCCTTTCCACGGTCGTATGGGCTCCATACCATAACGCCACAAGCTGCCGCGCCGTCGCCCGCGCTGCTCTTCCACGGAAGCACGTGCCATCCCTTCCCTCTGCTCTTTTCCCCTGATTGTGGAGAGAGGGGGGCAGAGGCTTTGTCCTAGGAAAGGACAAAAAAAAAAACACACCACCCTCAAACTCGTTGGACCGTTTGTTACCAGCTGTAAAGACTGAAAGCGAGGAGATGAAGGCAGACCTCATGGAAGCAGCTCCGCGGTTTCAGTAAAAGGACTTTGAAAGTCCTTAAGGAAAGAACCTTAAGAGAGGCTCAGTGCCTAAATTCTTAAACCGCCCAGGAAACGTGACATTTCCCAACCCAACGGTGCGTCGGGGGGGGACTTGCCCATATTGGCCCTACAATGGCGGCATCGCTTCCAGGGACTCATCGTTATGTGCAGTAATTGGCTTTTTTTTTTGTTTGAGCTTCTTGGACCAAAAAAAAAAAACAACAAAAAAAACCCCAACAAAAACCCAGCCAACAAACCAAACACCGCTTCTCCTGCGCTGACCCTGGGCGCCAGCCATATTGAAGACTGAAGGGTTGTTGGCCTGCGGTGCCGACATACTCCACCTTCACGGGGAGGCCGTGCCCCTCACGCTCCAGCAATGCCAGACGGCGCGGGGACGAGGCGGGCAGGGTCTGGCAGGTGGCGGCACAGGAGGTAGTAAGTGAGAGCAGCACAGCATAACTAGCCATAGCCTCGCAGTAGAATAATATCCCCGCGTCCTCCAAACCGGAGGAGTGGGGGTTTTGTTGTTGGTTTTGGTCTTTTTTTTGTGTGTGTGTGTCTTTGACTTTGCTGCCAGTACCTAAGAAATAGGAGATCGCCGCTCCTGGCGTAAAAAGGGCAAATTTGTAGCCCTGCCCGTAAGGTGGATGGTGGTGGCAAGAAGTGTCACCTGCCCTCTCCCAACAGGTTGCCCATTGACCTCAAAGGGGCAATGTCTTCTCCTTGGTATGCGGCCCCAAAGCACTTTGTATTCACCCAGTCTGCGCCCATGCAAGCCAGCAGCTCCCACGGAGGGATCCTTCCTCTGACAAACCCCTTTTTTGAGCCGGGAAGAGCATCGTGGAGTGCTCCGTCCTAGGTTGGCTCTGGCTGCTCCTTTAACTCTTTGCAGCAAATAACTCTTTGTTTCCAAAATGTGCCCCTTCTAAGGAACGCGGGGCTGGGGGAAGCGAACCAGCAAAAAAATTGGAATGCGAGAGCAGAGGCAGCCGAGCTCACGAGCACTGGGCCCAAACACAGCCAGACAACTTCACTCTGCAATAAAAAGACATGAATAATTGATTTCACTAGCTGAGATGAAGATCGGGGTTTGAAAAGCTGGTTTTTGGTACCAAAAATAGAAGTACTCTGGACTGAAAAATGTCACAGGGCAGCATTTTACCAAAATCATCCTCCAAAATGTGTACTAACCCCCCATTTTCCAATGATGAGTATTGCAGCACCTAACTTTTTGGTTTGTTTTTTGTTTGTTTGTTTGTTTGGGGTTTTGTTGTTGTTTTTTTGTTTCTTTGGTTGGTTTTGGTTTTGTTTTCATTCTTGTTCTTGTTTTTTTTTTCCAGAAAATCCTCGTCTCTGCCAGCTGGTTTAAGGGGGAGCAAGTCTGAATCAGGGGCTTGCATTCTGGAGGATATATCTATATATCTGTCTATTCCATCCGTAACCGTGGCTGTGGCTCACAGGTGAGCGTGCCAGAAGGTAGGATTAACCAAATGCCTCTAAACTTCAGTGACACATATTGTTCTGTTGGATGCGTGCCCAAAATCCAAAAGGGAGAGAGCATGTGTACGTATGTATAAAAAAATGTTAACAATTCATATCATCTTGCTGATATTTGCATTCTTTCTGGAAGACTAACAGAAAATAACAGGGATTATTTGAATTCACGGCAGTTATAGGGAGAATGTAGTCAGGAACTGTGTTTTATGCGTCTTCCAGACCAATTTGGCCTTTCACTTGGCTGAGCATTTGGCCAACACAGTAGTGAGATGCTGAGGTACAGGCAACATGGTCAAAAAATGTACAGGTGCAGGAATAGCACAATGAATGAGACATCCTCTCTACACCAGGTAGCACGTAAGGGCATCAGCCCATGAGGATTTTTGGGCAATTTTGTGTACTCTGGCTGAAACAAATGAGGGATCTGAAAGGTCTTTTGTTCTGTAATTTGGCCTCTAGAGCAAAGAGACAAAATTGCATTGACTGAAAAAGCTAATTTTTTTTGTTGGTCTTGGTGCAAAGAGCTCTCCCAGCAAGAGAGTCTGGTTCAGGCACAGGAGGCACAACTATGCCAGCGGGTGGTCAGCTGGGAGTTTGCCAGAAAACCCATACGTGGCCCAGAGGAACTTGATCCAGAGAAATTATGTTTTGTGCCTAAAACACGCTGTTTTCGTGGTTGTGCTGCTTGTTGATTCCGTTTCCATGTGCAAGCCTCCATTGGTAGCAACCGTATTGACATTTGCCTTTGAGCTCAGGTTAGCGGCCACACGATTGTCTCCTCTCACAGTTTGTACCGAAGCATTCAATGGGAAAGCTTGAGGAATTGTTTTGCTCTTTCAGGTAGCAATAAAGGGAAGATTAAAGCAAACAACAGATAAAACCAATGAGACCCAGCCATTTTGGAAAACGAGCCAAACGTGAACAGAGGTTCACAGAAAGGTTTCACAAAAAGGGTTTCTACATTCCTTGCACTTTACGCTTCTCCCTTCTGAATCCTTCTGCTGGTAAGTGTTGTGCAATATTATCAACTTGTGTGTTACCATGGAGAAAAAGAGATGGGGAGAGAACGAATGCAAAAAGACAATGGCAGAGAACAATTTCTTTCAGAAACAAAAACCAGTGCTTTTAGACACAACATCTGCTTTTGAAGGTACAACGGAATCACTCAAAAAAAACTCTTTACTTTTAATGGAAAATTGGCACCAAATAATATTTTTAAATAATACTATAACAGAAAGGGACTTCTGAAGAAATTCCTTGCAGCTATGGAGTTATATAACTGTGGTTTTGGTCAAACTACACTTCTGCTAAAAAGGCATACAATGATTCTCTAGGGCTTTTGTCTTTAAGAATTCTCAACTAAACTACTTCAGTTCCTAAATAAACAGACACTGGTCATTTGCTGTTATTTTTAAATGTAATTTCTGCAAGTTTAACCTCAGATCTGAAAAAAAAATCAAGTGATAGAGACATGGTTGTAGAGAAATGGTTTAGTGATGGTTTTATCAGAGTTAGGTTGATGGTTGGACTAGATGATCTTAAAGGTCCCTTCCAACCTAGACAGTCCTATGATTCTATATTCTTCCTGGTTTGAGTACCACCACTAGCAGAAAAAGGCCTGGAAGGCATATTCTGGTCTTCATTTATGCCTGTGCAGGGTCACAAGATTCAGATAATCCAGAATGCAAGATACAAGCAAAAATCCAGTTTGCACTGATACCTGTGCTAATACTTCAGTGACCATGAAAAAAAAGAGGTACCAAAATGCACTCTTCTTTTTGCTAAAATACCTATGATTCTGATTCAAAGTCAGCAGAGATTTGATGAACAAGAAGGGTCTTGATCTAGAATGAAATCAAGATTTATGATGCAGTGAGATTACCGGGTCAGAAGTTTCTTTATTTCTCATGGAATCACATCTTGTCTTGTCAGTATTTTTACAAATCTTAGAATAATAGAATTATTTAGGTTGGAAGAGGCCCTTAAGATCACCAAGTCCAGCCATAAACATAACACTGCCAAATTCACCACTAAACCATGTCCCTAAGTGCTACATCTACACATCTCCAGGGATGGTGCCTCAACCACTTCCCTGGGCAGCCTGTTCCTAAGCTTGACAAACCTTTCTGTGAAGATTTTTTTTCCCCTAATATCCAATCTAAGCCTCCACTGGTGCACCTTTAGGCTGTTTCCTCTTAACCTTTCACTTGTTACTTGAGAGAAGACACCGACCCCCACCTCTCTATGAACTCCTTTCAGGTAGTTGCAAAGAGTGAGAAGGTCTCCCCTCAGCCTCCTTTTCTCCAGGCTAAACACCCCCAGCTCCCTCAGCTGCTCCTCATAAGACTTGTTCTCTAGACCCTTCACCAGCTTCATTGCTCCAGCACCTCAATGTCTTTCTTGTAGTGAAGGGTCCAAAACGGGATGCGGTATTCGAGGTGGGACCTCACCAATGTTGAGTGCAGTGGGACAATCACTTCCGTAGTCCTACTGGCCACGCTATTTCTGATAAAAATGTTGGCAAGTACTTGTATTTTGCTATTCTGCACCAATAGCTTTTCCTATTTAAAATATTGCATTTGGTATAATTATTTTATTGGGAAGTAAGTACTGTACATTTGACCAGAGCGTTTTACTAAGCTTGGGCTCAATGAGTGTACATTGATTATCATGCCACACGCTGGAGCTGATAGATCTGGTCTGGTATTTGTTGAAGCACTACATTCATCGGGCAATGAAGCCCTGCAATAAAGAGAAACTAATGGAAGCAATTAGGAAAGAACACCTGTCGGTGGAAGACTGAAACCTCTACGTTGACCATAGCCAGAAATTGCTCCCAATTGTTATTCACAACAATGGAAGGCCTCTGGACTGTGAATGCAGGCGATGATGGACTGCAATAAAATTTGCAAATGAGTTTTCACATTGTCCAATATAATTCTATGACTTTGTCAATCTGTGTTGACACAGACCAACACATGGCTAAACAATAAAATGATGTAAGAAAAGTGCTAATCGCTATTGTTGGTGAAAAGTGTCTTTGCACTTCTGAAGGACCTGGGTCCAGATTTTCCACTGGTCACAAATGGACCTGAGTCTTTTGGTTTTATCCTCATCTCTGGTGGAGGTTTAGCCTTATAAGGCAAGTTAGGTCAGCTAGCGTTCTCTGTTCCGCATCCAGGACTGTAATAACAAAATTATTTGTAAGTCAGCCACGGCAGCAAAGTTGTAAGGAAAATGTCTTTCTCCTCTGCATGGCTTTAGCCAGCAGATGACAGACCTCTGCACATTTTACTAGCAATATATTTCTTTTGTTACCTGAATTGTAGACAGAAACTGTCCACAAATGGAGCAACTTTTGACCTTAAGAACTAGAGGGACTGTTAGAAAGAAATATTGAGGTAAAAACATACACTTCTCTTCCAGTTCTCTGCTGCACAGTAAATATTTGACCCACAGTTCAATTCCTTGGCTTTTCCCTGTGAAAATAGGGAAGCAGAGGGAAGGAGTTGCAGCAATAGTATTAGCGAGGGAGGAAGGAGTGTGGGGAGAGAAGAAAAAGAGATGCTAAGAGGAGTCTGTTTGCAGTGACATCCACTCTGATTCGGCACCACCATGATTTGGCATGTCGTAATGCACGTGAACCACAAAAGACCTCTGAACATCAGATGTTCACATCCTTGAAACGGCCATGGTGCTGGCCAGGGAGAGTTGGGTAGGACTGGCACAAGGCTTTCAGTAGAAACATGTAAAGTCAAGCAAGTGTTGCTTTTGAAACGGTTATGGCCAAAACCTCCCAGAAAAATATACCTCCTGGTTAATAACTGTATGATTTTTTTTTATTATTATTAGTCAGTAAAATGTGTATATTGCAATTGTTCCAGAGAGACCAGGGAATTCCCTTTCCCTTAAATATAATTCCCCTCATTGCTGTAATGTAACTAAATGATACTACTTCATGCCTCCACAGAAGCCCAACCACAACATGAAGGTTTAATCAACAGACTTAATTTAATTCAATAATGATGAGCTGACTCTCTTCAGGGCCTAATTTTCTGTTGTCTACAGATAGTAGAACCCAATTTTTTGTTGGTGCAACTGTTTACATACAATGAGACACAAATTTGTATATAGAAATTGATTAATTAGAAATCCATTAAAGAAATATAAATTTTAAGGGTAAGTAAAATTAAAGTAGCACTGTTTTCGCTTAAGTAGAATCTTGCACCCATAATTTCAATGTACTTTTTAGAGGGCAGATAATTACTACTACATATCATTTTCGCTCCTCTTCTCCCTTTTTTAAATTCTATATTTTTAAGGAACCAGGTATATGAAAGATTTCTGCAGATGTGCTCACAGTCTGAGATATTCCACGGGACCTTCCAATTAAGTAGACAACTTCTTCAAATAGCTTTTACTCAAGATGGTAGGAAGTATCAGAAAGATGTACCAAGACAGTTCTCTCTTTATTATTTACTCAAAGCCTAACAGTGATTTGTAGTGAAAATACACTCCTTACCCTCAGTGCTAACCATTCCAAACTATGCATGAAAGCTTATACCTGTCTAATAATTTGACAGATTTCACACATGGAAATACAACATTTTATTGTATCCATCTGAAATTGTGTTTTAAATTCACACTATCATTGAACAGGAAAACAAATTATTCTTTGGAATAAAAGTTTTCAATGATGAAGAATTCAAATAACAGATTTACTCTAGGTTCTGTGGCACGAATAAATATATAAGGATTTTGTGCGTAACTGTGTTTCCTCTGCATTAGTCTTTTCTTGTAGTGAACTGTGAAAGTGAGAAATAGTAGAAGGGAAATGAACGTGTTCCCCTCCTTCTCCAAACGTGGAAATTCATGACATATTTTGCAAGATGAGGCAAGTGCAGAGACAGTTGAGGATGAGTCAGCACTCCCCCATCGAGGAGGGGAGGCCAGCCACGTACAGCCTGGAGAAGAGATCTTAGCAGAGCACAGAGACAACACATGGGTAACAGACACAAGTCACAACAAGGGAAGTTGCAATGAGGTACCTGGAAACAAAGGTAGGAGGTCAAACACTGGAACAAGTTACCCAGAGAAACTGTGGAACCCCTGTCTTTGGAGATACTCAGA
The DNA here is from genome assembly GCA_026546715.1 of Gallinago undulata. Taxonomy (NCBI): domain Eukaryota; kingdom Metazoa; phylum Chordata; class Aves; order Charadriiformes; family Scolopacidae; genus Gallinago; species Gallinago undulata. The sequence goes on from JAOTQQ010000012.1 coordinate 117,769,956, forward strand.
CTTGTCTGGACAAGGTACCCGATGCAAATAGTGTTGCGTTAAGCAACAAGGCTCAGACGGAGGCCCTTTTGGGTTAATTTCCTTCCCAAGTTGCTCTGTGCCTTTTTATGAGTCTGCAGAGGTATCTTGCAAGTTGCTGGAAAGAGGAAAGCTTTACACCCACACTTTAAATAAAGTTTCTTTAAAAGAACCAGTAACATCACCTCCTCCTTGAGTCACCGTGAAACAAATGACAATGGTGCTTGTAATGGAGCAATTTGCCTCTCACCTGTGGTTGTGTCCACAAAGTTTATTGAAGTTAGGAGGAAGATGAAGATGAAGCCAAATTACTCACTGCTAATGTTTGAAATGAAATAAAAAGAAGACTTAATAAGAAGCAAGAAAAAAACTACAAACCCCGCTCTTTTCCAGAAAGAGAGATCTCTTGACTCTGGACACACAGCTCCACAGTGAGACTATGATGAGAACACATGAGTCATCCTCTGGGATTCATTTTTTTTATGAGAACGATGCCTGATCACAGGTAATGGCATTCATTTTTAATTATAATTTCACCAAATGGGCTGCTTTTACCTTCCTTTTTTTCTTCTCCCTATTTTCCTTCAGTGAAATTCTGCTCATCTGCAAACAAGTCTGCAAAATAGATGGACTGATACAAGGCTGCAGGGGTTCCCTCTTTTGCTTTCATCAATAAACATTTAACAAACTTTAACACCTTAATATGCTTCTAAAATGCAAAATAACTATGTTACAGGCTTTCGTTTTACCTGAGCTAGATGATACCTAATCGTTCCTCCTGGGATTGTTTCCAGCATAAACCTTATTCTGAAAAAGCTTGCCTTCTTTGCAGCAGTTTGGTTCCTTCATCTGATGTGTTTATGACCAGCATGGATGGGGCTATTCACCTGGGGGCTGTTGAGTGTCATTTAAGAACTTTAGTCTTCTCTCTTTGGTTTGGATCTTTCTTGGCTTAAGCCAGGCTACAGCTGAACAAAAATGAATGCTTTCTTTTTAGTATCACAGTCAGCTACCCTTATTCACAATGAATAGTTCTTTGCTCTCAGAGTAAACTCCTAAAATGTAGAAACTCCTAGTTTATTCTGCAGAGGTTGATCTGCACAAGACAAAGTGTGAGGTTAGAGCTTGGGGTGGGACATCTGGCAAGCAAGCATGGTACAGTACAACACTCTAAGAAATCATTTACAGTGAAATTATTTGTGATTTTCCATATGAACAGAGGTCTTCCTGTGTAAAAACTTGAAGAATGGCCTCACCAGGTGCTTGAGGAAACAGCTAAAGCACTGAGATTTTATTTTCATCACGTTTGTCAGAGTATTTAGAAACATATGTATTTAGCATGTTCACTGATATAGAAGCTATGTTTAAACTCTCTAGTATTCAAGACAATATTTATCAAAATTTATTTTAATTTTCTGCTAATGAAATGGAGTGTATTGTATACAAGAAGAGACAGAAAGATGGGAAGAGGGAATATGCAGAAAATCTTAACAAAAAGTATTTCCTAAAGAGGGAAGGATTAATTAAGCTGCTAGCCCAAAACATTAAAGAAATGTGGTAATGTCACAGCCAAGCAACATCAGGGACGTATAATAGGAATAAAAATCAAAGACTGTCTGGAAGTTCTGTGTAAAATAAGGTGTTCTTATGAAAGTAACAAAACTATAGTATGTATATGTGAGTATCTTGTGTTCAGTATACAAATTCCTACTGCAATGGGCATGTTTCATCTGGTCTCTAGGACAAGTGCTTTAGAATGAGATGAGACCCATTAAAGTATGACTTATCCAGTCT
>JAOTQQ010000012.1:117771867-117794608 GCA_026546715.1 Gallinago undulata
GGGCATGTTTCATCTGGTCTCTAGGACAAGTGCTTTAGAATGAGATGAGACCCATTAAAGTATGACTTATCCAGTCTGCTTCTGTTAGGATAGGAGGATCCCCCTTCTGGAGTCATCTAGCTTCCTTCAATGATGACAGAGAAAGTCTGCACAACAATTTGAGATTGAATGCCTGACTTTCAGGTCCCTGAAGTATCTGCATATGTTAATAAATATCCATCAAATACTATTCCAAGAAAATTGTCATCCTAGCAGTTGTAGCAAATCCAAGCTTTATTTCCAGAGCAAAACATAGTATAACCTTCATACGGGGTTATTAGCGTAGAAAATGTGTTACAACTGAGAAAAGTAACATAAAGAAGGAAATAATTTAGATTTTGCCAGGAATCATATCCAGGTTTTGCATTACTCTCTCAGTCCCCTAATGCGTGGGGCCCTCTCCAATACATCTCCTGTCCCAGTTGCCACCTACTGCAATGGCTGGCAGGCACCAATGGCTCCATATGGCCTTTTCATTGCTTATTGTCATTTCTGGCATGCGTCACGCTAATTTTTGGCCCACCAGAAAGGTGTGGCTGTGCTGAAGTACAGCAGTAGGGCAGGAAGAACTCACTTCTTTGTGCATGTTGGAGAGGCCCGACGTTTGGCTGACAGTCACACTGGGCATCTGTGACTGAGCAGATCCACCAGATCCAGAGCAAGAATCCACTTGCTCCACTGTCCTGTTCACTGCCTTAAAAAAATAAAACTATTAGCAGTAGCAGTTCTACTCTACTATTCTATATCCATCCCCATAATAGCCAGTTATCAAATTATTACCCGGGTTTTGAAAATGGCTCAAAAGACTTAACTTTCTTTTGTTTAATTTGGCTGACGTTATTTAGGCTGATTAAGAATAACGTCTAACATTTAATAGAATAAAACTTACCTTTATGGGGAAAAAATTGATCCCAGGCATGGACAAACAAAGGAATGTATAGAGAATAACCACACACACAGCAAGTTCTGTCTGCAGTTGGCCTCGCAGGGAACTGCTGCCGAGAAACCAAGGTCATTTCCAGTGTGTTAATCTCAAAGCAGCAGGTCAGGATCGTGCTTTTAGTCCGATAAATATGGAAAATCCACCTAGTTGTGTGGGTAATTAAAATGCTGGGTGCCCCACTGGTCATCCCTAACTCAGATATCAGCAAGAAACTCACTAATCATAAGTCAGGGATGAGCCTGTGCATGTGCTGTACATGTGGCTTTCTGCATATGTCTGCACATCATTTCACAGGAAACTATTTCACACTACACCAGCTTGGTGAGTAGCTGTTGTTCACACCCACCAAGAAATAAGTACATGTGAGAATAATACCTTTACAACTTTGAAATGTCCTTAGACAGACTTTTAATCTCCAGGCCATCAACCTGCTGTGAACTCTCCTCCTGACTTTTCACACTTACAGAGAACGGGAGTCAAGTAACACACCAGAAGGCAATATGAAAAGACAGAAAAATTCTGGGAAGTGCAAAATTAAGTGCAAATAAAAATATGTCAACTCTTAAAAATATGTGGCTGTTTCATCATATATTTAAGCATAAGCATGCATACACTGATACAAATTGGATCAGTAAATTAGATTACGATGCTCAAAATGCAAGATGATACTGATGCATTCTAACAATAGTCTTCAGTTCCATCTCCTCGGTGTCTGCTCCATATGTCGTGGCTGGCACAAAAACACCAGTAGTTAAAACACCTGTGTTTTCACAGATTTCCTACTAACGTTAAGTTTAACCTCTGCAGGCCTTTTCGTTCAGTCTGCTGCTGTTATTTGTATATTGAGTCAAATATATATCTCACTTAGCGAGGATGTAGCACAACAAAGTCCTTGACCTCAGGATCTTTCAGCTTAAGGCCTTGATGTGGTGCTAGTATAAACCTTGATATCAACACCAATTGATCATTTTTAGACATAAAAAAGAAAAGGGGAAAAACGAAGGCAACGCCTATTTACCAGCATCCATTTAAAGAGGGAAGATTAAAAAAAGAAGGGCAGATCATGCCGAGCAGGAGCTTTGGTATCTTATGAAAACAAACCATAATGTTGACAAATACTGTGTCTTGGTTTCTCCTTTTCTGATTTTGTCATTTACTTGGTGAGGAAATTTTCTATTGACCTATGATATGGAGAGGTGAACACTGGCAGTTGAAAACCAAGAAGTTAAGGATGGATTTGAAAGAAGAGGGGCTTGGTGGTGGGCACAAAGGAGGCAGAAGGTTGTTTCAAGGATGTGGCAAAGCTCACAGAAAGGATGAAGGGAGAAGTGCGTGGGTGGAGAAGGGTGGAGAAAGCACATTAGTAATAGTAAACCAGGAACAGAAGGAGAGAGCAGAAGCCAAAAATTTGGATATGAAGAATCATAGACTTGTAAAAGACAAGGATTTCAAATGAAAAGGGAGAAACTTGAAGTCAACATTAGTGTTTTATGGCCTTCAGGAAACTGGAAGAAGGGGAAAGGGAGATGGGGAGCAGAATAATGTGTACATGAAACTAAAGAGACCATAGCATCAAGAGGAGAAAAAATCTTAGGCAGTTGAAGTGTTTTGGGGAGACAATTATTGAAAAATTCAACTGAAGATTTAGGCAGCTGAGAAAGCAGATTTAATTTCAAGAACATAATTTGTGGGACGTAGCTGGGTGTATGTGACCAAGTCAAGTTGGCTTAAAACCTAAATTTCTGTCTGTGAATATATGGTTTTACAAACCTGTCTTTCTTATTCTTCTGGGAGGGAGTGTTCTCTGTTCCTTACTTTGGTACAAAGGAGTTAAGTAGATCCTTAATATCAATGGGATTCACAAACCTGAGGGGAAGCTTCATTCCCTTTAACAAGTTAACATTATTTTTCCAGCTGAACGTTTTGCTTTTTTGAGTTTTCTTACATAAGACAGCAGAGAGTTGAAAACGTGATTACTGACCAAGGTCAGTCAGGTAGAATTTTGTTTTTCCCACCACTGCTATAAGCTACACATTCTTCTGATTCCTCCTTTTCTCTTCCTCTAAAACCGCATCATAACACAAGCTGCATCCTGAGCAAGCACGTCTCCCTTAGATGTAGCAGATGTATATTACTTTCTAAATGACTCGGTTTACCCAACCTTCTGTCTAGAATGGATCTCTCCTTCCTTGTCACTGTTGTCAGTCGAATCCTCCTCGACTGGGCACCGGAGGAAGGGAACAGAACAACTCTGCACACAGTGCACAGATGGGGCAGCCCATCCAATTTAATTTTCAGAAGTCAAAGTGGCAGTGTGTTCTTACTGGACCATGGACATTTGCAAAGACTGTCGCTTGGTAGGACAGTTTTAGTTCAGTTTAAACAATTCACAGAAAATTCATTCTACAATTGCCTGCAACAAAATGTCACCTCTCCGTAAAGAACGATTAAGACAGGCAACACTGAACTTCACAAACAGGCTGTCTGACAATCTTGCTCCGTCAATACATGCTAGAGAATCATCATCCAAACAAACCAGACAAGCTGTCTCTTTTGACATCTGCTCCTGTTTCAGTATATGAATTATCCTCTTGGGTTATCCCATTTTCAGCTGCTTCAGCACGGATGCCATCTCATAATTTACCTATCCCAACAATTTATCCATCTTTTTGACTGTATGCATAAGTGAAAGAATAAATAGCATAGAGAAAATAGCCAAATAAATACCACAGATGTTTTCTGAGATGACAAATATGTAAAATGGGAGCACAGAGGTCTATGTGTTGACATGGAATTCTTAAAAATTCCATACATGCCCTTAATTAAAAGTTTTAAGTGATCAGTACTAATAGTTTGTGAATATGCGAAGCTGTAGGATTATTCTGTTTATTAGCACTACACTAGTAACTGCTCCCCCACCCTTTTGACATCTTTCTTTAAATTAAATAGGAAGGATCTTGAGCAAGGAGAGCATATGTGTATCCCTTTGATCTGTTCCAGGGAATGGAATTTCAATCTCATGGTGGCTTTTAGGTTCTACCATATTATGGATAGTAATAGTTTTCCCCTGTCACATCCCATTCCAATGCTTGCTGAGCCATTTAAAGGGTCATTCAGGTATTTTATGTGCATCTGAGTACCCTGATACACGGATGTTACCTCTTAAGGAAAGTAAGGCATTTCTTCTTCACGACCATCACCGTATAGCAACTGGGAAAGTACTGTGAGTCACATAAGCTGGGCTATTAGATGAAGGCAAAGTCTTAAATGTCTTTAATAAAGTGATTGATAGACTTTCACCATGAAACAAAAACACAGAGCTGGATAAGAATATCTTGGCTAAGACAAGCAGAGAATCTGATATTTGCAGACAGCTCAGCCAAATCAATCACAATAAGATTGAGAAGAACAGAAAGATTCGACATAAAATTACACAGGCAACACTTTTGCATACTAAGAAGTAACATTTCATGGAAGTATAGTGATCATGGGATTTGGCTCAGAAGGATGGAGTATGTGTGCATGATGTAGATGAGAAAGGTTTAGAGGTCCCTTTAAATTATCACCCAAAAAAATGCACTATGTACAAGGAGATAGCATTTTCTCCCTTACCTGAACAATGAACCAAGGTCACTGCTGCAGAGCAGGGTGAGTTCCTCAGGGCTGCTCTCTTAGGCATCAGCTGCTCTCCATGTTCACAACCTAAGCTACAGGAACAGAGGAGGCATCTGAAGGAGCCACACCAGGTCTGGAGGCTAAAGTGTATTTTTTGACAGTGTCCAAAATTAAAATCTTGTATTTTCAGAACAACACAACATGCCTGGCAACTGGACGACGTAGCAAGCGGGGTCATTAATAAAAAATACTTTTTGCGCATTTTAAAAAAGGTCCTTGGCCATTTTACAAATATTTCTAAATATAATTTAATGGGTAAACAAAGGTAGGGCATTGGTGAACTTCAATTTCAGCATACGTTAGCATTTTGCTAGGGGAAAATCCCTTTCTAGGGCTTACGAACTCATTTGCAGGGATGCACAGGGTTGTTCCCTAATGCCCATTGTTGGAATCACTGTCAAAACTTGTGAGGTTCCCACAGTTCCTGAGTGTTGGGGTAGAATTGCAAGCAGCAGTCCTCATCAGTAGCTCTACACAAAGAGTGGCCCAGCTGGAATGCCTTATCAAGACTTCTTCTCACTATACAGCAAAAAAAATTATCTTCACATGGGATGACACTCAGCCGACTGATATGTTGGTCTTATTTTTCACTATTATGTCCATGCAGTTTGCTTTTTCTGTAGGACACTAAAGTTTGGAAAACACTGAGAGCTGCAAAAATTCTCCTTTTCAAAATATAAAGTTTGTCTTCTTTCTCATCCTTGAAATAGCTCTGCAGGAGCTAGACTACCAGCACAACTGGTTTTGGCCACAAACCACTATTGATTTCTTTCAACTTTCTTTACAATGATGTAACATCTATGTAGCAAAATTATTTTCATTTATGTCTGTTTTACTCTCACTGTCTTCACAGACTTGGAGGTGAAATTTAAGTTGCCACAAATGTTTCTGCTTCAGTACCCTTAAATTCCAGCACATGTAATTAATTCAGCAGCAAAATATTCAACTGCCTGCAAGGTACCAGTGATGGAGAGGTAAGAACAGAAAATATATTCAATGCAGTCACTGAAACTTTAGGTTCCTATGATGAGACTTTTTAATTTAAGATATTTTTCCTCTGATTGGAATTGTCAAAGAATTTCTTTACTAAAAAGTTGGTAATACCCCCAAATTTTAAATCTAACTGACAACCAGTTGGATGGTGGTTATTTATTAGTTGGTAAAGAAGCCAAACACTAAAGCTAAGTTGTGCAAAATACTGTCTCTTTCCCAGGAAAGAAATGCATAGTTTTAACCTTTATTTTACTATTTTTAACCTTTTCCCTTCTCTTAACACATTTCAGCTTCAAAACCCACAATCCACCAGTGCCATAGGAGCCAGGACTGATATACCTGATATTCAGGATTTGTGCTTTCTTAATAGAGCATTTCCTACCCAAACCCATGGGTATGGGCCAGTATGTTCCAGGCAACCATAGAGCTCAAATGGGTTCCTCCAGGCTCAGTAGTGCCACTCTGTAAGACAATGTCTTATTATTCTTTAACATCCCCCATTTATATTGATATCCTCTCCTTCATTCTCTTGTTACTAGGAGATTCTTATTCCTTCAATTGCAGAGCAAGGCCAATTCATGGAATTAGCCTGGAAGGAACTCCACAGATAAAACGCTCCTTTTATTTTATTTTTCCTCCTTCTCTACAGGACAGTTAATCAGCTGAGTATTCTTCACACTCCTTTATTATTATTTTTCCCTTGCAAGGACATAATTCCGTCCAACACTAAGCACGCCTTATAGCGTGAAATAGGATCACAACCAGAGCTACATGGAATTCAGAGTTACAATGGGAGTACTGAAGCCGAGCATTTGATTTTAGCCACCTGCGTTTTAGGAAGAGGGTGACATTGTCAGCTGAGGATTTCACATTAGCGAGAGACAATTTCATTAGAGGTACAGATAGCTCATTATTCCAGTACCGAGCCTGAGTGTCTGGTATTCCCTCACAAGGAGGAGTACAAATTATACGAGCTCCAATGGAGTCATACTGGTGCGCGAACTGATCTGAGATCAGAATGGAGCCAGAATTTCACCAATATCTGTGTTCTACTGGTCGGCATTAGCACATAACCTGCAAATGTTCTAGAGGAGATTATTTTCTAGTGATGCTTGCCTACTGCCATTCCCCAAAATTCTTTGGCCGCTTTCCTGGTACTCAGTAAACCTTGAGGTCTTTATTTAGCACTCCTTCAATCCCATTTTGGCAAAGTTTATGAAAGTCAACAAGAGTTTTATTTTTTTTTTATTGTGAGCCAGGACATAGATTCTTGTACTGCTATGTGGGTTAAGAGTTTTTACCACGAAGGTATAAATGATGCCGAGCAGTCAGTCTGCATCAAAACTAGCAGCGCAAGGCTCTTCCTCTGCACATTTTACAAATGACCAGCCTCTTCCCAGGAGGCACTTTCCTTATTTCCAGTATATTTCCTTATTTCCACTTGACAGTCTCCTGAAACCAGTGTGTGTGCAGTAACTATGGAGCACGTTCTGAACTAGGTGTTAGCCCATGAGTCCAACAAAGTGCAATCTCCCACAAAGCAGAATTCCTCCCTTAGACATTACAATGTGCAGTTGTTTTTAACATTTTATTTGATGACAATATGTAAAATTGAAAAACTGCAAGGTCAGGCCTGTTGCAGGTTTTTGTGTATATCCAAGAAGGAAACAGGGAGTATGAACAGATAAACTCACGTATATTCTGACTTTAGTCTTGTTTGAACAATATAACCAAATGTAATGCTGCTGTCCTCACTGTAACTCAAAATCCAGCCTACAACTTATGATGAGTTTCAAATATTTATTTAATTGCTACTTCCTTTTTGTATCACTGATTACATCTTTTTGATTTTTTCATTCCTCCCAAGATAAATCTCTGTTTAGAGAACTTTATAGTCAGTCTTTACATAAAATGAATGTTTACTTATCTAAATCCGAAATTATCATTTTTAGCACCTTTTAATAACCTAGTGATTTTTCACATTAAACTACAAATTTGCTATATTTACGACTTTCATTTTGATGCTAACAAAGAACATTATTAATAAGAACCTAGGAAGATGTTATTACAATGAAAAAAGATGCAAACCAATAAAAGTTGTCATTCCAAAACCAAAACTCTGCCTTAGGAAGGTTAATTATCATATTCTACTGCATGATCCATGTAGACTTATAATGAAAGTGCTTTGGTACTAGAGGATTAGAGTACTGTACGCAGCTCTAGCAAACAGAATGAATAATTGAAATCCAGTACTTTTATGCTTCACTGAAAAAAAACAATATTTCATGGCACATAAAGTTATTCAGCTTATTTGCATTAAGGTTGAATGATCACCGCTGACCAAAACAGAAGCAGTGATGGTACCTTGATACAAGTGGCGAAGAACATTCATAAATATTCTTAGGAAGCAAGATGTACCTGCATTTAATCAGTACTTATTAAAATTTTATTCCCTATAGTTATTCAACAGGATCTGTGGTATAAAAACATAATTACAAAAATCAGATTTGAGCTCATTTGACAACAGAAGGGTTTTATGGTGACCTATCTCCAAATGTTCCTATTTGTAATTAAATGCAGCGATCAGCAGTAAGGATTTTGAAGCTGTTTTAGTAGTTCCGCTATTCTGCTTAACATGTGGCACCCGTAATAATTAAAATGATACTAACACATGCACAATTTTATGGCCCTTATGGTGCAACCCATTATGCCAAATAAGGGCCTCTGTTTTCACAGCATACTGCACATGGTCTCATTACACCCACTTTTCTTTTCCTGTCTTCACACTAACAACTGTTAAAGTGAATCAACACACGAAACGTACTATAACAGCTTAGTGTTTATGATATGTGTGCTGTTAGTCAGTGAACAGGAAAATCTAAACATTTACTGTTTATGTAAAGAATAGCGTTAGTGTTAGCGAATTGCTTGGGTCTGCTTACTTTATTATCTAGATCACAAACATAATGACGAGTGTCAATGGTACCTATATTTTCCCTTTGCTTTGCTCTCCCGTGTAGACGTCTCTAAGAATTAGAGGGACCTCACAGTTGCAGTTCTTGAAAAGTTTTCTGTTAAATAGTTTTCCTTTTCTGCATTATAAGCGGGAGAAAAAATATTTCTGTCATAAGAACTCCCACCATAAAAAAATATTTCCATAAATTTTCTCTTCCTCTTCAACACATTGCTCTTGGGCCAGTTCGGTGTCCCCAAGGTGTCAGAAACTTACACAATTTTCCTGCAGCACCTCAGGAAATTCTACAAGAAACTGGGAATTCTAGATTAGTGCTTTTTTATCATGAATAATTTTGCAATTACACAGCTACTCAAAGACCTCCTACACTCATTTTACAGTCATCAGTTCGGAATGGCTTTCACTCTCTTGGTCTGGGATCCATTCCAAGGGAAGTCCCATAGGTGGGACACCAATGGATTGGACTAAATCTATCCTCTGCATTTCATATTATAGCTTTGTGTGAACATTAGTTGAAAGTTCATATAAAGAGTAACAACCTGTCCTTTCATTTTCCCCCCTTTTTCCCTGTGGACTGCCACTTAATCCTAACAGTTTCAGGAATTTGCTGTGTTATCAGTGGTAAGGGGAAAACTGCAGCCCCTGAATGTGGATGGCAGAACTCCATTGATTTCAAAGGCATAAAGTGAAAATCATCACAAAATTACGGCGCTTGGGCTCCAGATATTATGAAAATAGAGAAATCAGCTAGAAAACACTGAAGTGCATGGTATGTAGGGGCTGTATACACATTAAAGTGCGGCTTAAAAAAAAAATACCTCTGGAACCATGACATTTTGAACAGCAGCAGCAGTGCCAGAATGCAGAAAAATGGAGTAAAAACCAGCATTGGACTAAGTTCATCGTTGTCTTCATGCCCACTGATGAGCAGAAAACTTGCAGTTTTGCTCTCTGAAGACTCAGGAGGAGGATGTGAGCAGAGGAGTTGCAAGGGAGAGGACCAAAGGCAAAGAAGGATGATGTCTGTAAAGTAAAAACTTGCCCTTGGCCTATTCTGAAACAAAACTGCTTTAGAAAAAAAAAAAAAAAAAAAAGCACTCAAGTCACTGATATTAAAAAAGACTATGAAAAAAAAGCACCTGATAATTACCTTCTGTCTGAACTTGAGGAAAGTTGAGTTCCACGATCCCTTTTTCTTTGATTAAAATGAATGTTTGTGATCAGCATTACTATTTACTACCCCATGATCAAAAACAAATAACCCACTTTGTTTGTTTCTTACTGCAAATGAATTAAATTAGACGCCATTAGGAGCACTAGCTGTTTATATCCTTGTTTCAGCAGTGGTAGTATTTGAAGTTTCCTGCGGTAAGTTCATTACTCGTATTTTGTCCAGAATTAGTGAAGCGTGCTGAAAATTGCTAATGACAGATGTTTCTCCACTCTGTCACACTTCTTGTATCATTTGATTTGGAAAGCAACATACGGTGTTCTGCTCTATCAGTATGTCACAGACTGTCTGTAAACAGCTGGTCATAACTCAGTTCAGTGAAAACCATTACTTTCCAATGAAGTGCTGGACACCCTCCAAATTGCATTTTGGCATGGCCTGAGCTGCATAATGCACAAAGTTCTTCTGTTCTGAGGTTACCTAAGGAAGGATTTTTTCTCCCTCCTTCCACTTGTTTATTGTGTTTCAGGAAACGAAATATCTTTTTAAACGGTTAGATAAGAGACAAACAGCAACGGGAAATAAAAATGCTTTCTCTTCTCTCAGGAACCCATAAAAGCTGAGACTGGTGTTGTGCTAAAAAAATAAAAAAAATAAAATAAAATAAAAATGCAACCCTACCTCACCATTTCTGTTTGTGCCTCAGGTTGAACGGGGTGTATTATCGGGGTCAGGGCACACAAGATGATGACAGATTGAAATGTCTCCTATCAAATAGTTGTGGCATTCTAACACTGCTATGACTATGGGGCTATTCCACAGCTCCTAATCACAATGAATCCTATTAAAAACATCTCCCTGCGGTTTATGCGTTGGTCAGATGCAAAAGAAATCCATTTCACTCACGCATGTGAGAAGCACAGAATACAGAGGACAGATTTAATGCCATGCACATGGGGATATAAGGTACGATTTGCCGTTTCTGTCTAACAAAAGCCCTGCTTTGGTTGTTTTATGATATGATATGTCATTAGCATATATTTCACTGAATATGTATCATACATTTTATGAATACCAGTATCCATTTCTGTGACACAGAGAATCTGGCATAGACATGTTATTTGTAAAGCAAGTATAAAGGATTTAGACAGCATGTTTTAATAACTGTATTTAATTGACAAGGATTGCCACTCGTATTATATTTAAATGAAATCCTTACTTAGCTGCTCTTAGTTCAGAGCATGACAGTAGCAAAAAACATCAAAGGCACCTGCAATCCCAGGAGAATTCCAAAATGTTTGTATATTATCAAGTGAAGAGCATCTTTCCAACTACTATAAAAGGATGATTTTCACATTTAAATGTAGGGCAATAGAGCAAACATTTGCAGTCAAGAATCATGAAAGCCAATGGAAAGGGGAAGAGATAGACAATCATGTCAAAATATCCAACCGTTCGTGCAGCCTGTACCAAGGTTAGCACCAGAAAAGATTGGGCATTACCAAGTAAAGTTGGATTTTGTAACATTTGATAACATCCTGGCCTATCATCAAATACTATCAAAAGTTGTCCTTGAAAAGGAGCCCATGGATAAAAGAAGAGCTGTCATACAGGGAAATAAATTTTCCAGAGTACTAAGCCACTGGAAAAAAATATTACATCTCAGTGTCTTTTATTTCTTTGAAATGCATCAACCTATAGGAATAACAAGCCCATTACATTGGGTAAATTTTGGGTTTTCATTTTTTTTTTACATGATGAACACCGATGAACAAGTGGGCTTCAGTGAGATATAGTCTTACAGAAAGTGTTCAGCTGAGATTTTTTGAAGAGGATTCAGCTTTTCTTTTGGTGTAGGACCTTCACTGAGTTTGGGGCATAAGCCCACTTAGAACATCTGAAGGAATCTACAATGGGAAAAAAGAAAGTCACAAAAGCCTCTACCCTATTTTTGTACCTGTACTACATTAATTCTGCAGAGAAACCATGCAAAATATTTCACAGAACGGTAAAAAAATAAGGTCCCCACCCTTAAGAATTTATTATTTCAACAAAATAGGTAACAAAGGAAGAAAAATGTCACAGACCAGCAACACAAAAAACAGAACAGTTGAGTTTTGCCATGTGTTAACACATTGACTTCTGCACTAGCTGCATACATTGATTTAATGAAAAAGTTTTCTAATTGCTATTTAATTGAACTCAGTAAGTAGACAGGGAAATTTTCATTGACGTTTTTTAAAATAAATTCCTTTTTCCTTGTCAATAAGCGAGTACCTGTTGTTCAGCGTTACACATGCTGCCTGGAACAAGATTACTCACTCCTACAGTTTTTACCTTATCAGAAAATGTCAGAGGTTTTTCATTTGGCTTCATATCCCATCCCACACAATAGGTCAGACATATCCTTTAGCTTATGATATAAGTTATAACTTATGTTATATAACAAAATCTAATTAAGCAACTTCACTTTCTTTTACAGATATTTTCCTGTTAATTTTGTGACTGTGCCCTCTGGCCCAAGCAAACTGCTGTAACATTTGTAATCCAAAACTGTTGCAATTTGTGTTCATCTCTTCCATCAAAAATAATTAGTCATACAGTTTTGTGAAGTTTTCACCAAACTTGAGCTTTGGAGAAAATATTTAATTGTAGTTTTTTGAACTGCAGCGAGCTTGTTTCAGTGTAGAAATCCAGTTGTATCAATAGAAAAAGGCTTAACGTTCACAAAATGTAAGAGGAGAAGAAGGAGAAGATGGTGCAAACTCTTTCTCATGCTTATCCCTCAGTTCACACCAGTCAGAAGCATAAAGTCCTTCAGTGGTAAGAAGGGCCAATCGTGGAAGTCTTAACTGTTTGTGCAAGTCAAAATTGAGCATGAAAACCCAACTGAAGGTCTTTCATTGCTTTAGCGAAGCATCCCCTAGTTAATTCCTTGGATTCCTGGTATTCTTCCACTTAGTTAACCCTCTGGGAACAATCAGGTTCTCTGAGACTACTGAAGAGATATCATTCAATGGCACTAAAAGCAAAAGAACCTGATGACTGAGCTGTCAAGCCATTGTCTGAGATCTCAGCAGCTCTCTCTTGCACACTACCTCCTAGCTTGACTAAAATAACCTCCAATGCTACAGTATCACTGAGTCTCCATAAGTTTTGATCTAACTAGGCTGAACACATTTAGGTAGCCAGTACTATACATTACTGGGCTGAGTTTCAAGTTCTTTGTTCACCATATGGAGGCAATCATAACAAGACACAAAAGCATGCAGAGTAAGGGGGGGGCTGTCTCATATCTCCAATAAAATTTTGCCAAAGTGTGTCAATCTCAGCACAAGTTGCAAAGACACATAAAAAGGAAACATATTCATGAGTGCACCACAACAAGGCAAAGCTCGGATGATGTTGATACCAAAACAGAGGTCTTTGTTGGGTCTGTTGATCAAAGCAAGATACTATAACAGATTGGCTTTGTGAAAATGGAAATAACCAGTCAAAGTAAATTTCAAAATAGATACTGGAGCTAAATACATTATCATCATTCTAAGCACATGCAAAATGAAGATTGACCTTCCAGTACTAAAAGCAAAAACTAAGTTTTCCTCATAAAACAATCACAGAAAGTAGACAGGGCACAGAAAGTACTCATACTCATACTGGCACAAGATATCTGTTGAAAGATATAAGATGAATCAAGTTGTATAACTGTCTACAAAAACAGTGTTCAAAAGCTATTCTTAAAGAATCTGATGAGGCAGTTAGCAATCTGGGAGGCTCTAAGAATATAATGTATCACAGTTGCAGAGATTTCAGTGTGCCATCAAAACGCTTGCTCTGTTAGCACGAGGAGATAGAGTTTGAACTTGAGTGAATGATAAAGTGAGAAGTTACTGGGCACATTCACACGTCAATTGGCTGGAGTAGCAGTTATGTTGCCATAACAAAGCCAACAGTTAAAGATTGTCAAAATCTATAAGATTCCAACATGATTATCAAATATTATCATTAGCCAATAATGACAGCTGATATGGAGTAGACCCTGACACTCAAAAATACTGTGATTTCCAAATGCAAGTCATAAGTAGTACGCACTGAGGAAGAGTCACCAAACTGAGCAACTTCCCATGCCTTCCTGGTGTCTGCCTAGACGGGTGACTGATTTGCAGCCTTGTACTCATCTTGAAGGTCACAGTCTCACAGGGGTAGATTAAGTCTTAACATTTCCTATCTTAAGTCTTAATTTCTTGGTTTTCATCTGTGTCATAAACAATCATTTAGAACCCAGTATACCACATACACATAATCTCCCCAAAAACGTCCCTTTCTTGAAGAAGGGACAAGCTTAGCTTTCAGCAACTCAATAAGGGGATGCTTGCTATGCTTTAATACAAAAAAAAAACAAAAACAAAAACAACAAAACAGAGTAATTTTGCATTTGTCATGTCTTTGGAAGTTTTGATTGTCCAAGGCACTCACATATTTGATTCAATGTTGTGATTCAAAACAATTTTTTGGATGCCAGACATTTGCCATTCAGCACTGTAATATGTACCAAACCGGCAAAACAAATCTTTAAAGAGGAGCCTGATGCAAAACAAAAAGTCCAACGACAATCCAAAAACTGACATATGTATATTAGCTTGTATTTATGGAGCATCTCTAAGAAAGAAGATTTTGACCTAACCTTGCCTTTATGCTAGGAGAACAAACCGCATGTGACAGGTTCTACTCATGTTATTTAATGCTTTAGGGGAAAACTCAGACACCGTGGCACTGGGTGTGGTGAAGAAGGGACTAGAGCAGCTTTGAAAGACATTTGAATCACTCCTGTTACACTCAGTAGCCATACATTTTTATGCAGCAGCAGTTCCAGCATATTTTAATCACCCCGAGAAAGTGGGCATTGCCAAAAAAAAGCCGAAAGAAGAACAGCACACGGCAGGGATCTGATTGCTTTACTGGAGTAGAAATGCACATTCCCTTCTTGCATTCCCCTCCTGGGATTTTGACGTGGTCCCTTATGGGGAGGTCAGATGCATGAAATTCTCAGGTAGGATTTTCTCTTGTCATTATGGCATTATCTGACACATGCAATACTCTTCTCATTATAAAATACTAGTGCATTTCCCTATAAATTATTAGTATATTTTATTTTAAAACTGACAAAGAGTATAATGGCTCAAGAAAGGAACAGTAACTCCTTTGATAGTAACCTGTACTCAGCACATCACGTTTTATCCCTTTATATTTTTCATTTTTAAAGAACAGTGAAAGAATTCAGTATCACTTGTGGAGGAAAATGTAAAGAAAAATCTGTTGGCAAATTTTTGCTTTTGTCCACAAATTGAAGGAGTTCTCCTCTTCCTCTTTACATTACGGAATACTGTTTCAAGGGCGACAGCATTAGGTTGTTCCGTTCCCTCCTTAATTACTGTTCTGTACAGTTATAAATAGCAGACAGAAGGTGAGCAGAAAATGACAAAACAAGTTTATTCTAAAGTCTAACATAAAACACTACAGGCTAAATATGTACAGGGAATTACACAAACAAGTGCTGAACTATATACACATGTTATAACAGAAGGAAAGACGTTTCGTACATTCAAGGAAAATCTTCCCAAAATAACTTCAGAAAAAATGCCTACTTATCCTTATCTAAACTAGTGATCTAAGAGGCTTCAGCAGCAACCTTCTCTGAAAACTAATATCTTCCTGAAGGTAGTCTTTTGGTGGCTTCCCAGGCTCTAGAGGCTTTCCAGCAAGCTTTTCTCCTAATCTATCCTCTCAGTCATTTTAGCAGCCCTATGGTACCCAGGTATCAGTACCCAGATAAGGCTGCCTCATCTCTAGATGTACAGGCAATAAATATGAGGTTGCTAAGATGCACTGAATCCTGCTTTGGGGCAACCAGTTGGACTGGCTGGTCTTTTCAGGCCCCTTTCAGGCCCACGTTTCCATTGCCCCATGTAGATTGTCAAAACTTAGTGAGTCAGAGCATTCAACCAACCTCTTAGGCTGGTTCCCTGGTACAAAAATAAATGTTACAAGACTTGGACAATCAGAAACAATGATGCATTGATTGTGCCATCCTCCGTTTCCATAGAGATGCCATATGGATGTCTCCTCAGGTTCGCTGGTCCCCAGCTAGAGCAGCAGTCACATTGCAGAAAAGAAAATTGTACTAAATCTGTTTAGTATAGTTCACCAAAGCAAAGTTGGTAAAGTCATTTAAATATTTGCTTTCTTTTGTTCAAGAGTGGAAGATCTTCACAGAATTCTGATTGTTGTCCAAAATTCTTTTTTTTTCTTAAAAAAAAAAGCGTAACTAACTAGCAGTACTAAGGTTTACCACTCAAAAACTGAATCCAGAAAACCCATTGATTATTTTATATGAACTATTAATTATTGGGAAATGCCATCTCTAAGGCACAAAATAAAATTACCGAAGATTGGTTGAATAGGACTCAGTAAGGCTTAGACAGCCTTTGCAATGACATATCTGGACTCAGTTCCTACATTTGAATCCTCTTTCCAGATGTGATCCTGCTAGATGGTTGGAATAGGACCCAGATCTGGATTAGACACATCCAATATTTTACCTAATGAAGTTTTCAGAGAGAGTTTCAGAAAAATGAGCAGAGAAATCTGCAGTGCGTAAGGCATAAATATATTAAGAAAAGCTTATTTTTAAACTCCATAGTTTCAAGCTAGAGCTAGTTTATTCCTTAAAATATGAGAGTTTTATTTCTCAAAAAAAAGTGCTTACGTCCTTAATAGAATCATGACTGTTCATATCTATAAACCTGAATCATCTAAAATCCTAAATTCTTACACTTAGTAATATCCTGCGTTTTCATAATATCCTCCACATAGATCAGCTGGGAGTGATGCAGAGAAGTCCCTTATGTCACATTTAAATGTATTACTTTTCAGATTCATTAAATATTTCTTTTGCTATTAAGAAGAAAGAAAAACGTGAATGTTTGGTTTACCTTCTCCTAACCATTCATGACTTACCCATCTTTAACATTTTTGATACCATTTGTCTTTTCTGAACAAACCCAGGATTCCTTTCTCTTCTCATATAAAAGTTTGACATATATTTAATAATTCTCTTCATTTATTCTTATATAATAATCATCCTCATTTATTCCAAAAACCTTATATTTGTCTCCGATCTTTTTTATAATAAGGTTTATCCACTACTTTTGTGATAAGGTGCATCAAGCGATATATATTCATATGTGGTTTTACAATGTTGCCCTCTTTTTCTCTTACAATTATTTATATGTGCCACCATTTTCTTTTGTTGTAATAGTGTATCAATATCCTACATCAAAGAAAAATTTTCATTACTCTGTTACAATTTGAATCTGGATATGCAAATTATAATTCTTATTACTCTTTGCAGTATACATGACTTCACATTTATCAACACTTAGTTCTATTAGTTTAAAATCAGTATTTTTTCACAACTCTTCTCAGATTAATCTATGCTTGATTACTTGTCTATACTTGATTAATCCAAATACCATCATGCTACTTACTTACAAAACATGCCACTTGCTCTCCAAGCCTTGCTACAGGACTGAAGGTGTATCTGACCTAAGCATGGGACGAAGCCCAAGGGAAAAAAAGCAATTCATATAATAAAAGACGGCACATTAATGCCTGCCCTTGAAGGTGCCACAGTTTGCCAGACAGCTTTAATGCTGACATTCAAAATTCTACTTTGTGATGTTAAAAAAAAATCTTTTTAACCCAGGGGGATATTTTTGGAACACTTCAGAACAACCTCCCCAAAAACACCTGCAGCAAAAGCCATGATGTGCTTTCAGACTGGCTGCCAAGTGGATCCTAAGAAGGGTTGCGGTCTCTGGGTCAGCGTACACACCTCCATCCCACCAGCTAACGATGGACGTGAAAGCAACATCTTCTCTCAAATGCATGGACACAGGGATGACACACACTAACGGGGGACCAAGTACTTCCCCCACTAGTGCCACGGTTTTTTTCTTATAGCAGAAACATGATGACACTCAGAAACTTCACTCCAAGCATGATAAGGGAACTCTAGTGGAGCTGCCTCTTTCAATTTCTTTTTCCTTTTTTTTTTTTTTTTTTAACATTGATTCACCATTTGGCAACCATCAGATGCAAATAAAAATGTTCTAAAGGAGTTTTTACAATAAATTTGGAACTTCTTTTCAGAACAATATACTATACACATTGAAAGCAATCATATTGTTTAATGTACACGTAATCTCTTTATTTTTATTTTATTATGAAACACTATGTTAAACCACCTTTCCTATTAACTAGATTGGGTCCTTACTTCACATCTATGCCAGAATGTTTTTGGGTGCATATCAAAATTCAATTAACAATGCAGAAAATTAACATTGCAGATTTATGGTAGTGAAATAAAATTATTTCAAATGTGCTGCATAAAAATATCAATACTAACTTGCATTTCAGAATGACGGATTTCTTATAAAAGGCTTGATGATCCGTAGTTAGAAATTCCTTCAGCATAAAAGACCTAGCCATTGTTACATGCTCAAATCTATTTTTCAATACATATAAAAAAGGAGGAAAACATAACATTTCCTAAAATTACTTTTATTAATTGTTCAGCTCCCAAATAGTTTCTTAGCTTCCACTTGATTATGTAAAAACGTAAAAAAAACCCTGACTGCGCTTGAAGTAAAATTAGTGCAGTCTCCAAAAAAGGGTACAGCTCTCCAAAGTAGACAGTTTTTTTCCACTTTCTTTTCAGGCACTGAACTAGAGATTTCTACTAGTTTAGCAATCTCACTGACTTCAAAGATGTGCCGTTTAAGTTTTACTCATCTTAAGTTATTTAAACAGATAACTGGAAGTTATGTCGAAACATATGCTGCCATAGTTTCAAGCTTAAGCTTTAACATGTTTACATTTCAAAGGAGAGATGTATGCAAAAGACAGTCAAATTGCAGTAAAACATATAGCTGAATACAAATGATTAATTTATTCTGCTTCGTCGTAAGCAGTTCTGACATGGATTTGCAATCAATAGCGCATGCACAGTGATGTATGGAGAGACCCGTACAAAGACACACTGTGTAGGATGGCTTCAGTCATATATCACCTTCCCTAATAAAAATCTAGACACTAAAAATATTCTAGCTCACATAGCTTGAGAGGATATCTAGTTTACAGATTGGCTCGGTTAGTTCAGTGAAAGATTAGTTATTTGTTTAGGTCTCAATTTAAGATCAAAGAGAATGATTAAAAACAAAGCCAGGTTTTTAAGATGTCCTGGAAACTATTATCTGAGAAATAGCTACTAATACTGCCAACTCCTCAAATTAGTGATTTTACGATGTTTCTGTTTCAGGGCAGAGCAGTTTTGTTTTTTTTTTGAAAACTTGATCACAATATGGACTTCTTACTTAGAAATTTGCTTCAATATACAAAAGCGCTCGGAAAGCAAATGCTGAGATGGAAAAAGAAACTAGGACAGAAACACTGAAAAAATATTCACTTTACCAGTAGGTGATTTGTCCTCATTTATTCTCTTCCAAGATCACAGTATTAAGAAGAAACAGCAGAAACCAAATGTGTCCTAAGAAAAGCAATTTCAAGGACAAGTAGTGAGGTGTGGCCGCTATTGGAATGAAAAAACATTTTATTATTTGTAATGTAGGACGATCATGTGATAAAAGTGCTATAAAGTGAGAGTCCACGGAACTAAATAATCAGATTTAAGGGGAAAAAAAAAAAAAAAAGCTTAACCTATGGAAGTTTGTTCCATGATTGCTCTGTATAAGGTATCCCACTGTACAGTATAGATGATTTGGTGTGTAAAATCATGGCTAAAAGAGAGTTGCAAAATTCAGACCCAAGAACTTTCTTTACTGCATTGGCTGGCACCGTGTCTGTGTCACCCTCTGGGCCATGCATGTTAAAAGCAAATCACAATCACTGTCTCATGAGGCTTCTCAGTAGCTGTTGAAAATGGAAATTTCAGCCACCAACAAATTGTCATGACGGCATAACCAAAGCTGGTCAGCCAAAAGCCAACCCTGCCCGGATATTGCCCAGTTGTGTCTTGGGCAGGGATTAAGGGACTGGGCAGAGAACTCCTCAGACATCACCAAGCTCTTCCCAATGGTGCACACGGTGCCAGCACAGGCACTTCTCTGCCTTCCCAGGTAGCTGAGACCAACCTGAGATGTTTGCTGAGGCAAAGCAGATGTACTGTAGCACCCTGTGGTGTCATTATCCAGAAAATGATGGTGCCTCTTCAGAGGCAGGGTTGACATGGAGAGCATGAAACATTCTGGTCACTGGAAGGAGGGACACTCAAGGGATGCTGAGTAACATTAAGCAGGAGAGGAGATAAAAGCTTAACTTTTGCTGTCCTGAAAGCAAATGATCATCATTTCTAGTGCCCAAAGGATTAATTTCCTTGTGCCTTGCATTCGACATATGGCCTGGAGAGACACTGTGCACCCATGGTGCACATGGAGCCAAGGAGAACCCCGGATGCTCAGTGACACTTAGCACCCAGCTCATGGCAGCTCACACGTTGAGGTCCTGGCAAGCTGAGAAAAATCTTGAGAGAAAGCTGTGAGCCTAGAATAACAAAAGCAGCGTCTTCTAGGACATCTCCCCACCATGCAAAAGGGATTGGCACAGATACTCCTCACCCTGCAAAAGTCCAACAAGTCAGCCCGTATGACACAGCAGAGCTAAGCGAACTTATCAGCCTATGTCCAAGAGAAATTTAGTTATGTTAGTGCAGCTCTGTGCCCAAACCATGAAGCCCTGCCTCCCAGCATGACCAGATGGCTGAGAGTAGTCCGCAACCACCAAAGCCTTTACACACACTTGTTTTAATCATGCTGATGAGATAAGTTCTCCTCAGATTTTAAAGAGCTTCAAATTTGTCTATATTTCCTGTTTCTGCCACTTATCTTTTCACAAGACTATTCCCCCATGCCCTCCAAGGGCTAAATCCATTAGAATATGCAGATGGATTGAACTGATTCTCTGATATTTTATTTTCAAGGAGACTGCAATCCCAGGTCACCCTGTAGCCATGGATATTCTAGGTTACTGGTGAGCATGGTTTTATGTGATAATGAAGATACCTCTGTTTGTCCAGAGACGCTCTCAAATAATGGAAATCAACACAGATCCTCATTCAATAAAATAGAAATTGTCACCATTTTGCTGTGCTTCCGCCAGAGCAACATATGGTAGCACAGCTGACAAATATAATCTTTTCTTCTTTTTTTTTTTTTTCCATTTCACATGCACATTTCATTTTGCAGAATACTTAGACTTTACATAAATTGTCTGTTAACCCCTTGCAGCCACTTGGGCTTCCTTGAGCTCTCGAATACTCGAAAGCTGGAGTTAAAATACAGTCGAACAGTCGGGGAATGGTTTAGGCTGTCAGCATCCAGCCTACTTGCACCTTTCACAAGGAATATCTGCTCTTTTTTAACTTTTCCTCTTCCCAAACTTTCTTTAGGTGAAACAGCCTAGCCATATGAAAGCTTACCGATGTAAGTAATTCAGTTCTCAAAGAACTTGTTGCTTCTTCAGGTGTTTGTCAATGCTATAAGCCAAGTCACACCTGCCCAGGGACCTTACCCTGGTGTGACTCGTTTACACTGGTTATATTAATTTCATTGTATAAAACTGAACCGTGTCCTCCTTCTATCACCAGTTTAAGATACTTCATTTGTTAATTGTTATATCTACACTCAGATTAGCTTCTCCCAATCCTGGGCAGATAGTCCCCGATGCAATAACCTTCTTGGTGCTTGGTGGCCTTTCTGCAGCGGGAGTCTCGTGCTTGTGGAGATCTCGTGGGCTTTCCTGACCTTCTGTCCAGCCGTCCAAGGTGACAAACTGTGAAAACTCTGCTCGTAATTTTCACGGACACAAGCAGGATTCACTTGGGTTCAGGGGACAAGGGGAAAGAGGAGTCTCTGCATTTGCTTGGGGTTTTTTGGCACCCAGTAACAAGGCTCAGGGCTGCAACAGGCATACAGAGGAAGAGTTCACACTCCCTCACTGAAAGCGGCAACTTGACTGTGTAAATTAGCCTAAACTAATTTACTCCCACTCTGAATCACCCTCTGGAGGATCCTTTCTCTCTCTGCTGAACATATAGGGAACTCATATAAACTAGTGGCTAATTTCTGTATTGTGAAAAGAGACAAAAGCTGAGCACAATAAATGTCATCTATCAAGGATACAGCAATTGTGCGTGGGGTACAGCTTAGAGGACTCTGAAATTGGGGCTGGTGTGACTCTACAGCAGAGAAGCTCACTGTAAGGTGAAGCTGTTCCATGGAGGATGATTTGCAAAGAAGAATCTTCTCATTCATTTGTTTTAAAATCAGATTAGCCCCAATTGCCATTGGCCTCTTTGTTATATCTTTGCATACATACCCAATGCGATGTCTGGACACAGATAAGGCATAAATCATAGCTCTGACCACTTAAACACATTTTCCTCCAATTTGTGAGGAGAAAAGAAAAACCTGCTTCTCACAAATGTCATTTGCATCCTGACAGTTTGCAAAAGCATTCTCCAACAAACAGTTGCTTTCAAAGACTGAGAGCACCTGCACGAGCTAAAAGGGAAGAGTGGGGGTTGAATCACAGACTCCTGACACACATGCTAACTACTCCACAATTAAAGGCTAACACCACAAACTCCAAGTCTGTTACTCTGAATTGCAACAAAGAATGATCTGGGGTTGGAAGGGACTTCTGGAGATCATCTAGTCCAACCCCTTCCCAGACCAGGGTCACCCAGAGCAGGTCCCACAGGAATGTGTCCAAGGGGGTTTGAATGTCTCCAGAGGAGACTCCACCACCTCTCTGGGCAGCCTCTTCCAGGGCTCTGCCACCCTCACAGGAAAGAAGTTCCTCCTCGTGT
>JAOTQQ010000012.1:117794708-117818660 GCA_026546715.1 Gallinago undulata
ACCTCCCTCCACCTGCTGGTCACACTCTTCCTGATGCCCCCCAGGATGCCATTGGCCTTCTTGGCCACAAGGACACAAGAAAGATAAAGGAAAGTCAGTATAGGCTAAAACCAAGAGTTAAATACAACTTAACCACTTGTCCAGATTACGTCAGTTTTAGGTTCTTTCCTCAAACATTCATTATTAGCCAACAGCATCAGCAGCACATCAAACAGGGACCTTTGGGCTGAGTCAGTGTGTAGATTCTTATGAAGTGTTGATACTTTGGGATACCTGAAAACCTGACTTCTCTGTTCATTATCTGGATTTTCAGCTGACTGGAGTTAAGGTTTTTTGCCTAGAATGGGAAGGTGTCTGTCACAGTAAAACACAGCCTCGCTAATGGCAATCAGCATCAAACTATTAGACACTGTCTGAAGAGACTGAGTTTTAAGGGAAATAAAATTGTTGCTGAAGCCTTTGATTTTCACTCGAATGTGTGTTTTGCTGTTTTGTTAGCTGACATATCTTGAGCATTTGCTTACTTTTTATGTTGTTCATTTCACAGACTGATACTTTCATACTATATCTAAACAAATTATCAGATCCCATCTCCATGAAAAACTGTATCATATTTTATTACATACTGTAAACAAAACCTTTGGGGGAAAGAGGCACATTATGTCTTTTACAAATCACTGCATTTTTCCAGATGTATGGTATGTTAGAAAACTGACACAAAAGATGTGAATTGAGTTAACGAGCCCTGCTATATTTCCACCAAAATGGGCTGTTGGTTCATTTGAATAACTTTGACCTTTTCTGTTTATTGCCTTTCTAAAAAAAAACCAAAAACCACAAAAACGCCCTAACCCAAAAAAAACCACAAAAAACAATCCATAGCCAATCATTATGATGACCACAAGTCTACTCAGGCACCTTGACAGCTGAATCACCATTTCACATCAAGAGATTTAGCCTTGGGCATCTGGCTGAGCTGACACACATTAGTTGGTCCTTTTTACACATTAAATGTCTTTACAGCTTTCATATTTCTTCTGTTTTTACATTCTCCAGCTCCAGTGTGTTGTAGAAGGGGAAGCGAAGATACATACTGCACAATGAACACCATTAACACCTAGCAATTCTTTGTTGTCTTCAAGATAAAACTAGACACAAGGGGGATGCTCAGATATTTTTTTTTAAAACAAAAAAAAACCAAAAACTGCATGTACCATATATTTGGGCAAGAAAAAAGTGAAAATAGCAAACTGATAAAACCCCAAAATTATAAAATTCACCAGAGAGTTTGCTTTAAAAAGCACTCCATGAAAGAAAAATGAGAGAAAGGTGAGAGGGAAAAACTACAAGGACATTATGTCCCCATGTACTTTGAATTCCCAGGCCTTTGTTGCCTGGTACTCTAGAAGAACAATTTTTTTAATGAGATGGGAAAATATACCTTTGGGACACAGAAAAATTCACACGTGGGCCTGATTCAGCAACCTGACTCACTTCACATGGGAATAGTCCCAACTGGTTCCATCTTCTAGTTGTGACTTCAGTGATAGCCACTTTAGCTGGTTTACTCATGCAAAAAAACATTATTCCAAGTGAGCAGAGACTGTAGACTGGAAATGTCCCCCCCCTGAGCTATGGCCAAATGGAAGAGAAAATGGGAGGAGGCTGAAATGTGAGCACTGAAAGGTATTTTTCAAGGCAAAGCTCAAGGGAATTTTTCAATATAGTCAGAAATCTATTTAACAGTCTCCTTGCATTTTAAAATCTCTGGAAGGAAAATGTCATTTTTCTTAGAATCTACCTCCTTGCCAAGATTTGTATATCATGAATAAGAAATAAGAAAACATAGCAGACAGAAATGTATGAAAACCCTAATGCACCGCCTTGATCAGGCCGCATTTCCTGAATGTAATCGTTCAGGTTCTTCTAACCTTTGAAAAGGTTTTCCACTAAAACCCACACCAAAGCTTTCCTTTTTCTGCAGCTCTACAGTCTTTCCATCCATAGCTATGCCTTTGCAGTCAAAGCTGGAGACTGAAAGCTGCAAAACGCATTGTGTTTTTGATGAACTGAATTAATTAACAAATATAAATACCAGGCATAAGGCTGGTAAATCTGTTTACCTGTGTTTATTAATTTAGACAGCAGGCAAACTACATTCTACTTCTTGAGAGTTAATATTTTATATTCAACTAATATGGCATGGTTGCTTCTTGGACTCTCTTTAGGACTGGGTATGTATAAGCCAGGCAATATATACTGGCTTATTACTTTTACACCCACACATGGACATATCTGGCAGCAGCAAGAAGCAGGAGGAAAATTTAGGCTTATTAGAGTCTTGGTGTGTCATGAACTTTCCAAGGGAGAGTTACCTCGGGGTGTGTGTCCCCCCAGGTGGTGGGCTTTGCCTGAGGAGCAGGTGGCTTTTCTGCTGAACATGGGGAGGGTCCAAGGAGCAAAGCTCCTATGTGTTTCTGTAATTCTTTAGCCTGTGGCAGTATTTTAAGTTTTCCTTAAAATGGAGGGGAATACATAGTACTGACCTTTTCGTTACCACTGGAGAGATACCAGCTGCAGAACCGAAAACAGGAGGGAGGAGGCAAAGAGAATGAAACCAGCCACACATACATTATCACTGCATGAAGATGACAGCCCAGGATCAGTGGAATTTGTCTTACATGCTCTTCTTGTAATATGTTTCTCATTGCTGTAGGATTGCTATTCAGAAAAGTAAGAAATAGTCTTGACTCCGGAGGACAATCCATGTTGTTGTTTCCTTCCCACTGAAAAACCCAATGAGGATGAGGAAGAGAAAATTTATGAGGCTGTGCCAAAGAACCATTAGGGCTTGAGTAAAAAGCAGGAGCACGTCTATGCTAAGACAGGGGGGAGAGCAGTAGTCTGCCCACCCTCATAATCCTGCTGAGTCATATAGGTCTAAAGCCTGCAATTTCCCCAATTTTCTGGAAAAAAAGAAAAAAAAACTTAAAAAATTAAAAAAAAAAATGGTACAAGCTTTAGATCCATATATCTTCATTTTCGGAAGTATCTTCAAGTACCATTGCTAGAGACTTCGCAGAGTCACAGCTCTGTGCATCAGGGCACTGATCTCAATGGTCCATAACCTTAACCATGACTCTGAACAAAAGGGTCCAGAGAGCTGTTCTGGCCCACACAATTCAAATGAGGATTTATTGCATCTCTCTAGATACCATCCAATTAGCAAATTTGTTGCATGCCCAGTGTCTCCCACCAATCATCTCAAAGGACTTCACAGATCACTGTTCATCAACATAATCTATCAGAACGTGAACAAATCCTAAACAGAGCTCCTCAAATTTTTCTGATTTTTAGTATTTCAATCACACTTTTTAAATTGATGTTTCCATTTTTGGTGAAAGACATGGATAATAAAAGAAAAACCTCCACAAATTTTCAGAACGAAAGTTCAGCCTGTTCCAGTTTAAACTGTTCCTCTCAGATAAATGGAAAATACTTCCCTAATATAGCATTTCTCAAAACCAACAGTATATTTTCCTTGACGACATGATCACAAAATTACAAGATATTCTGTCCAGAGCAGGGAGAAACTGTCTTATTTTTCTAGCAAATATTACTGCTATTTTCCAACTTGGTACGATTGCCAGAGAGAGCTTAGGCAAAATAAATATATATAGTACAAAATAAGCTATACAGACGGCAGGGGAGAATTTTTCAGACACCACTGGACTCTTATTAAAACATTTAAAGTGTGAAGGCCCAAATTATCAGCCAAATCCAACTACAGCAAACATGTGAGAGTTTATTAGCAGCTGTGATTGTACGCTTGCAGAAACTTTCATCCGTTTCGCGTACATCCGGGTTGTTCTTTTCCCCCGGCTTGTCACCTCCGCAGCTCTAAAAAGTCAATCGATGCCCACGGGTGAAAGCCCTGTGAGCACGGGCATCAGCCCCAGCAGGAGAAGCTCCACCGCCACGGAGGGTAATTGAATTTCCATGCCTATTCCGCCCCGGCTCCGCGCGCTGACACCGCCGGCTCCGCCAGCTCCGCTTTGCCTCGGCAGAGCGCTCCCCGCTGCGTCACCGAGGGCTGCCACCAAGGGACAACGGGGTGGTTGTCCTGCGGGTAACGTGCCGAGGACTAAGTAGCTTAACCAAGATAACCAAGGCACGGCAGAGAAGCTCGTTGCTAGACGTCGCATGAGCAATCACTGACTCCAGCTCGGTTTAAGCCTAAGGGGTGGGTTTGAGGGGCTGTGCGTTTATCTCCTGGTTTCTCTGGACCCTTTACTCCTTTCTGTGTCAGTTCTCCCTCCAGACAGACAGACACACACGCACTGTTAGATTTTTCTTTCCTGTTTTCATTAATCTGCCGAAAAATAGCCTAGAAATCCAAAAGAGCGCTGTCATCAGGAGAGGCGAGTGATTCACACTTGACTGTGATGTCTAAAGTTTAGCCTGGCGAATGCATACTGTAACTGCTAAGGAGAAACATTCACTGCAGATGAAAAAGGACGCCTTTCTTCCCCCTCATCCTCACGGCGAAATATCTCCTTTTTGTAAAACAGTTGAGCTGTTAAGTTCTATGCTAAGGCACGTACACACTTTGGAAAGGTAATTTGAAAGCGAGTTGAGCCATGACAAATAGGGACAGCTGGCCTAATTGAATCATTTGATCTAAGACAGCTCAACTTGGTTATCCTCACTGCAGCCCACATTGATATTAGCGAGTGAATCATTAGCCATGAAATCATGTCGACTTTCCCGATGCAGCGTTCTTGACATGACAGGGAACGCAGTCTGCCTTTCATTACAGCACCAATGAGTTCTTCAGTCTGTCATGAAGGAAGGGGGAAAAAAAAAAAGGAAAGAAAAAAAAAAAAAGTTCCTTGAAAACTTTCAAACTCAGGAGCAGAAAGTAATTTGCTCCTATGTATATTGCAGAGCAGCTAAAGGAGGGAAGACCCTTTTGGTGGGTCCCAGGTCGCCACAGCCTTGCTCAGCCTCCTGCCACAGGTATAGGTTGCTGGTAGGACACCAGGTCAACCTTTAGTAACTATTATTTCCTTATTTTCTAGAGCTTATTTCCTTTTCTTGTGATTGTGGGGATGAGAGAGTCGGCAGTATCATATGCATTTGTACAGACTGTTTCTAGAAGTAACTTCTTATGTCATAACCCTTTTATATATTAATTATTAGTAGGCTAGAGCTGCATCTTTGGCATTTGGACCACAATTTTTGGCTGTTCTAAATGCTAACTGGACTGCTCCTAATCTAACTCACGTTTCATCTATCCTAGCACAAAAATAATCACCAGAGTTATTTCCCAAATATCTCCAAGGTATTTAGGAAGAGAGATCACTCTTTAAAGTCCTTCCTTGATTTGCAAACTAATGGGCTCATCCAGCTGCCATTGAACGGAATGGAAATTTTCCGTGGGAACAGAGCCAAAGCCAGATCCCAGGCTCTTTTAACAGGCATAGGTGGACAAAATTACCTGACGGTTTAGATCAGATTATTGGTGGCAGGACCAGACAAACGTAATTTGGGCAAAACTAGGAGCCTGATGAAATTTGGATAGTGTCCAATTAAGGAAGAGCGACAGAAGCAGATTTTTTTTTCTTTTTTTTTTTTTGCAAGTCAGAGAGACATGCCAGCACTGGATGGGGACAAGATTCAGACCTTGGAAAAGAGAACTACCATATCTTATCTTGCCAATAGTGGTCTAAATAGTAGCTCTGTAATCAATCAGAGAAATCAGAAGAAAAAAGAAATAAGCACAGAGGCAGGGGTATTTATAAATCAAAACCAAGCGAACCTAAAGACAAAACTAAGCAAATTGTGAGCCTGAAAAGACACTAAGAAGTCTGACAATGGCCCAAAAATCTTATTTTCTTTGGGGGAGGTTGCTTAATAGGGAGTTTTCTTCCACTTAAAATATGAAAGATAGGTGCAAAGATTTTGTTTAAAAATCTGTTTCCCTGTAACAAGTAGCTATCAGTTTGGTAAGCAGGGCTCTTTCCATCCCAAATGTGGAGTTACATTCTATGTCATGAAGGTTGGGAAGTGATCATTATTTACCAGAAGGGGAAAACCTTGCCAGCTTGCCTTCTGGAGAGATGGAAATATAACAGTAGCAAATGGGTAGGAGCTCATCAACATAGAAATTAGACGTACGGAAGGGGCACAGACTTTTTTCAAAGAAATAAAATAGTGAGAAATTTTTGAGTCATTGACACCAATGTTTTTCTCAGTTTCAGTACAAATCACCCAATGCTTACGTAATTCAACTGACTGAGTTAGTGTCCAGACTGCTCGGTTATAATGGAATAGTAATCCTTAATTGAGCTGTTTTGTGAGAATAACTGTATAAATCATAGAGAGGGCAGCAATTTGTCTATTCTGGTGATTAGACTAATCGCCTGGGATGTGGGAAACCTGTATTCAGGCCTTCCCCATGCCTGATAAACCATGTTTGCACTTCAAATACTGCTAGCATATCCCCGTGGAGTTTCAGAGTGTGCGCAGGGGTCAGGCACGTGGGCCCAGGATGCTTTCCTGGTGCTGGACCTGAATTCATAATTCCTGAACAGGAGCCGCACCGCAGCTGGTAAATCTCAAGACAGTCCGGTCCAAGTGGTGGTGTCCATGCAGCCATTTCACCCACTGCATCCATAAAAGCAAGATCAGCTATATGGAAAACCAATTCCAAGGGATGTGTGTCTTAAAAGCCTCCAGAAATGGAGTTACCACATTTCCCATATGTAACCCATCCCATGCCTATCCATTCCTCTCATTAGAAAGACTTATTCGCTCCGCGACTTGAATCTCAGCTGCGTAACAGCTTGAAGACTGTTGTTATATTTCTCCTCAGTCTTTCAAATCAAGATGAAGACATTCCTTATTTTCCTAGCTACTTTCCTAGGCAAAGATAGGGCTTAGGTAAATTTCTAACTCCAAGTTATGCATTTTTTAAACAGTTTGTTTTTCTGAGGTAGAAAAAAAACCAACAACGTATATCAGCTAAGTTTTTGGAAAGGGATTAGTTCTTCACCTTTTGCAAGCCACGGGTCTAGTGAGATATACTTACCAGTCTCATAGAATCACAGAATTATCATTTAGGTTGGAAAAGACATTTAAGATCATCAAGTCCAACCATTAATCTAATACGTCCAAGTCCACCACCAAACCATGTCCCTCAGCCCCCCATCTACATGTGTTTAAAATACCTCCAGGGAAGGTGACTCCACCACTTCCCTGGGCAGCCTGTTCCAATGCTTGACAACCCTTTCGGTGAAGAAATTTTTCCTAAGATCCAATCTAATTCGCCTCCTGCCATTTCTCATGCTTTCCTCAAACTGCTTAGCTGATGTGGCATATTTGTTTAGGATGTTAGTTTGTCTGCAAGAAAGGCACAATGATTATATGTAGGTCAGCCCAAATGGGTGTCAATGAAACTTTCATAGCATCATTGTCTTGCATTCAGTGTATGTCAACACACCACAGAAAAGCTGGTTCTGAAAGATTTTATTAGTTCTGAAGTTTTTCATTAGCAGTGTATACGTGCATGTCTGTAAAATATGTCAGATTCTCACATTCCTAGGGAGAGAAAAACATATATATTTCAGAATTTTCTAGAACAGTCTCAGATGCCTTCTTTAAAACATCAGGAAAGTGACAGTTGCTCTCCTGAGCTCTCCCAAAGCAATCTATGCACAAGCCTTTTACATTTGGAAAGTAGATTTCCTGGCTTTCTAAAACACAGAGCAAGACTATTTTTTTCACTTTGGGCTGTTCAGATGGTAGCAGGCCTTAAAAAAAAAAAAACATGACTATTTCCCACTCTCAGCTGCAATACGGTTTTTCAGTGCATGCAGCCAACTGCAAGGAAAAACATTTCTCTGACAACCCTTTCAGACCAGCTGCTGAAGGAACTGGAATTTGGGTTAGTAAATGGTGGATGAGATGTCTAGCCTGCATGGATCACGTCGCTGTCATCCACACAGCAGCTTTTGTGGGTGCATGAACACACACGTGCACCTTCATAACACAGACATATCTCCCATTGCTGCCAACTCCAAGCATTCAAGCTACAGTCATAAGACTGGCTAAAAATTAATAAATTTTATGTTTATCTAAATATATACTTAACTATGTTAAGGAAAGGTGCTGAACCTTCAGGTGAATGAAATGTGTTGATTGCCATAAACTATTTTGCAAATCTGGTCTTTGGAGAGCAGCTTCATCAACCAACTCAGCCAACTAAGCTCCTGTTGACTTCTCACCAGTATAGAAGTGGAAAACACACAATGGAACAGTAAACTACTCCCTTCATGCATATGCTGCATAACTTTTCTGGTTTCATGCTTCCAGTGCTTGGCTAGATTAATTCTTTTTTTTTCCACCAAAAAATACTGGAAAAATAACAGGCAGTTTTTCTACACCATTCTGTCCTCCTTTCCTACCAACTTTCTGTTTTTTTTAAGAGCTAATTAAAGAATGTCCCCGACAATTATAATTTACCCAATGTTTTCTCTAAAAAAATATATACAGGTCCACTTCCTGGATGCTAACAATGAGCCATAAAACTCAGTGAATTTTAGGGATCTTCTTTAAAAACCTTTTAATATTACAGAGTTAATATTGGCCCCGATTTCTTCATTTGTCCAATTTCCTCTAACCTAAAGATGCAAGGTTTATTTAGTACTTAAGAAAAGTGAATGTTTGCTGTCTTGGAAGAGTCTGATTTAGTAGCTTGTTTCAGCACGAACCACAGTAATGTAATGCTTTTATTCACTGATGAATTTGAGCAGTACAGCGTTAATCACCCTCACTACCGTATGTCACTTGAATAATCAACAAACCCCAATGATACATGTTCCTAGATCCTGTAGAGTGCCGTTCATCACCGACGTGGAGCCTGTTTATTCTTGACATGTCTTATTTGTGCAGAATAAGCAGGGAATTTACTGCATAAATAATGCTATGTGGGTATCGTTCAAACAAAAACACAAGTGTAGAGGGTTGAACCTATTCAGAACCACATATGTTTGAAAGAAGTAGAAGAGGTGGGAAAGTAGAACTTCAGTAGTAACCATAAAAATATATTTTATTTATTTATAACTTTCAAGAAAGTGCTGGTAAATTTGTCTGCTCTGGGTGAACCTGCTCTGGCAGGAGGTCAGACTAGATGATCTCTGAAGGTACCTTCCAACCCCAGATCATTCTGTGATTCTGAGTCTGTGATTCTGTGAACTCCTTAGGTTGGATCCTACTACTTGTGCAGGTCATCAGATTTATGATGTTGCCATTCTCAACTGTGGTTCAGAGGAAGGTCTTTTGCCCAACCAGCCTTTTACAGGGTGGTTTTTTGGTTGTTGTTGGGTTTTTTTGTAATGTCATTTGCATATCCTTACATGAGTGTATAACAACAGTTTTATTCATTGCAAAGTTTTGAGATGGTGGCAGGACAGCTAAAAAAAGATGGCAAATGTCAGGGTGGGGACTAAGGTGATGGTGACACTGCTCCACCTGCTTGCCACATCTCCACCCACAGACCACAGCAGATGCAGGATCTCACACCCTGTATGCAGGTTGTTCCTTCATCTCCTTCTGGGGTCAGTTTCCAGTTTGCCAGCTGGTAGAAGCAGTAAAAAATCCAGCTCCAAACTTTTGTCCCCTAAAAGGATTTAAGATTGCATTTCAGGAAGAAATAGTCCAAGAGATAACAGTATCTGTCCTGATTTTGAAAACGGCAAGAGGGGATTATGAAGCCTTAGCAAAGTGGCACAAATCAAGTAAATGTAGCCAGTTTTACATGTGAGACTGAAATCAAGCCAGTTTTACATGTGAGACTGCGAGACTGTGTGGCAACAGGGAGTGTTTAACTATACAAAGGTGACCAACCAGGCACAAAATGGAGAAAGGCGGTCAAATATTGAATAACACATTTGTATCACCAAAACACCTCTGAGCAATATGACTGAGGCACTGACATATGAGAGACATAAATTAGATATTTGGTACCCCCTCAGGGATAGTCTAGCAGCTGTAATTCTCACGCTTCTATATGTCAGCTATTTTCTGAGGTGAAAAGCTTGTTCAAAACCTCAACCTTTACTATGTCAGAATCATGGCGTAAACCTAACAAGATTTCTTGGGGTTACTGGAAAGGCAGAACTGCAGGAACATGACCAGCCTATAAAGAACAGCACGGTACTTCATAGTTTTACTGGAAAAGTCCTTCAAATGGTCTTGAAGAAGTCTTTCTACAAGCTCTGCAGCCCAGCCTGGGACAAAATAGTTCATCCTGCCACAGATAAACAACTTTATTTAGAAATTTGAAGGCTATTAAACAAGGTGAATTTCCCCAGTGAATCAGCACAAATTTATTAATCCAGGTGTTACTCTAATTGTGATTCATTGGGGATAGGAACTCTGTTCAATGGTCCTCAAACTTACACTTCCATTTAGTGCTGTGCTGCAAACACAGGACTGGGAGCTGCAACTTGGCTTAAAATTTTGTATATTTCCTTATATTCTGCCATTATTTGCACTTAACTGTGTGAGCAATTCTGGTTATATTTTTCTAGTTATAAAGAGGTTGTTCACAGTCAGGTTTGCACCCCCTACTCCCTTGTACCTGCAGTACTGTACTTACCATTTTCCAATCATAAGGCAACACTTAAAAGGAGGAAAATCAACACCTGATCACAAAACAGGACTGGGACAGGCATCAGTCACTTAGAGCAGATTTTACTATCAATCACAGACAAAAATGCAACTTAAACCTTTCACAAACTAATCCCACTCAACTTGAAAAACATATTTTCTTTTTCTTCCTTTGTAGTGGAAGACTATTTAAAAAACCCCAACACCCTTGCTTTGAGTATCTTGCCAAAGTTTCCAGCTACATCTTTTTTACAACACTGTTGACTCATTATATCTTTATCTTCAGTTTTTTAACAGTCTTTTTCCCCTGTGCTTCGCTGCTGTGTCAGAGGAGATGGACCAAATGGTTGCTTCTTATAGAATCATAGAATGGTTTGGGTTGGAAAGGACCTCAAAGATCGAGAGCAGAATGGAAAAATCTGCTTTCCCTTTGGCTTAAAGAAAAAAAAAAAAGTGAAAAAAATTGTTCCTGTTTTGCGCATTGTTCACCATAGATAAGGTGAAAAGCTTAATGCTACTGTAATTGCTATAATACTTATAATTCACCCTAGCACATTTTTTTGTAGTGCTACTTTAAGCTAAAAAACTTTTCATTTCCTAATGAAACATACTATCACTGAAGAACCTGAAAATCAATAGCACTATTTAAAACTCAGCTGAACTAGATTTAACATCCTAAAACTTGAGAGCTTCATTAAATGTTAATTTAATGTGTAGGGGTTTTTTTTCAAGATTAATTTCAGATTAATTTGCATATAGGCATTTGTGCAACTCAAGCAGTATCTTTCTTTTCTGTCAGTTCCATCATCTGATGGACGGTGGGGAGAAGAAAATGTATAGAGATGTACAGTGATAAAGTTGAGGAAGATTTAATTACAGACCATTATTACATATTTTGCCCTGCAAGCATGGAAAGGTAAAAGAGTAACATAAATTTCCTAATGATTATAGTGGTAGAAGACACTGGAACATCTTAGATAAATAAAGAGGGCAGTTTGAAATGGCAGAGCAAGGTACATGACTATTATTAATGTTACTGCACTCACTGCTGAAGTTTAAAAATTGTTTGACAATGTAGTATGCTTTATGCACATCAAATGAATTGAGTATTTCTACCAGCCCAGTTAAAAATACATAAGAAATTTCAGAAAGTGGGTTTATGGGTATCTGAGGGAAATCACCACAGATGGGTATGGGAATTCTGAACTGTTGTGAAAATTGCTAACACTTGCAAAACACTAGCTGAAAGAAAACAGAAAAATATTCCTGCTGCTCCCAGCACAATTATTTATTTATTAGGGACATGCCATTTACGTTTGGAACTTTTTCATATGTTTCCAATAGAGTATGTCTACAGGGAGAAGTTAAAATGAAGCAAGTTAGGGCTGAATATATAACTTAGTAAGGTTCAGATCCAGAATCTTATTATTTGTTTGGGGGCCCTGTAAATCTGACCTCTGTACTATGGTTTGGATTTCCATTGGTAGCAACAAACCCCAAAATTCAGTTGTTGGGAGTTTATCTTTGCATCACAGGCCACCTTGCATGTTCGTACAATGCAACTTGTTATATTTCCACCATGTACTTCATAGCTGTTCTTCTAGAACTCATGAAGCACTTCATATCCCCATAACAGGTAAATGTACCTATTACCAATATACATCGCAGAAGATGTCCTAACTGGCCAAGAACTACTAAATTAGTGCTACTCTGTGCCCAATAGTGATGGCAAGGATGGACACCACTCTCCTCTGAGCCTCCAGCACAGAGCTTGGGCATGACAGTGATCCTCCATGCTTGGATGTCACCGCTCTTCTTCTCCAGTTCTCCACAGTTCTCCTCCAGCATCTTCCAGACCTTCCTCTTCCATGAAGGAGAGCAGCAGCAGCAGCCCAGAGAGCTTCCATATCAGGATACTTCAAGTAGGGCATAGGAAGGAGCTCTTTCAGGAGGAGAGGCATCCTAAAGGTTTTCCCTTTAGGAGGAAGAGCCAACCATGTGTGATAGGGACAATGGCTTAAATCACTGACTGCCAAGAAAAACATTGTTTTGATTGGGGACCACCAGAGAGAAGCATAAAGCAAAAATCATTAAATAGCTAGAGCAGGGCGGTAGCAACTACAAAACAATCTGCTAAAAATGGCAATTCATGATAAATCATTCTTATCATTGTACCCTAAATGCTATCTCATCATGGCTCGCAAAATAAAACATTGTCAATCTGAGTAATAATAAAACAAACACTGAAATCATACCACAATATTGACAAAATGTAAGATAATCAACAAACTATTAGAATGGGCCTGTTGACTCAAGCAAATGGAATGTAGTAGAACAGCTGTTCGCTTTATCCTGCCCATAAAGGAAAACCTTGGTGACTCACTGAGGGCTTTATGAAATACTGGCTTTGGTTTTTCCCCCCCTCTCTGGCATGAATAGAATTCTCCAGCCCTGTCTCGTGTGTGCAGCGTGCACCTATCTCAACTCTGCTTGCCACAGCAAGTGCTACTAGACACCCGCTGCCTTCGAGGAGGAAATGACATAAGACAATGACTAATTTATTTTCAAAATTGTTAACAGTGAGCAAAGTGATTTAGCTTCCACCAATGGGCAGAAAAGAGCTTAAGAGATTTTGGGAGCCTTTTTGGTTCCCACATCAAAATGTAAAGAGGTCCAGCGGGAGCAGAAATGCGATTCCATTGACTGATGCCAGAAAATATCCTTTCAAGCTTTCAGGAAGAAGGTACATCAATAAGCGTGACTTTGGGGAAACTATAGCCCAAAGAGCCAATTCTAGATCATTGCAATTATCTCAATCATAATTTTTCCCTGTTCGGGAATTTGAAATAATAGAGACATTGTAGAGCAAACCAGATGCTTAAAGGATCTCCCTAGGAACTATAGACTTTCTAGATTTTTTTAGCATTGAGTCACAGCATGGTGCAAAGACATTTATTTCCCCAAGCACCTGCGCTTTCTAGAAAAAAAAATTAATGGTGTTTTTATCATTGGTTTCATTACTGAAATGGCATTTAGTATGCTGCGTGCGAAAGCACTCAAGTAATCTCTAAGACATTGCATAGCAAAATAGAATATATCTAAATTGCTCCATCATTGCAATTATAAAAAACTACTCAAGGTTGGAAAGCTAAACTAGAAGAATACATTTACATAAGCATGACTGTATTCATTTTTGATGGCTGACACTGAGTAGAGCAGTGAAGATGAAGCACAGAAAAAGGCAAGGACTTAGCCCTACCTTTTGAGACCGCTGCTTTGAGCTGTAGCCCAGTGGCTCTCCTGGGGAGCTGTGAAGTTGAACCTAACATTTTAAAAATTTAGGGTTAGGGGAGAAGATAAGAGATCCCCCCCCAGAAAAAGAATAAAACTCATAAAGCACCAGTAACTGCAGAGGGAAAAATTCTGCCAGTATATGAGAGACCAAAAAAATGCTAAAAACCAAAACCAAACAAAAAAGAGCAAACAATTAACAAAAATTAAAAGCCAAATACTTTTGGAATTTTTTTTAATAACATACATAACATTTATAAATGGTTTTGTTCAACATAGGCAAACAATGTTCTAAGATGCCTTAGCTCACATACTGAGCTGTTGTAAAACTCAGATGAGACCTTTCATGAGATGGGAGTCGCCAGTTGAGTGATGAAAGATGTCATGTCATCTTCAGAGCTACACCTTTCTGGTCATGGCCAGGGTCTGTCTGCTGCCATGAACAGCTCAAACTCATTAGTCTGACCTAACAAAACCCACTTCCTTGGAAAACGGGGGTCATTTCCAACTGGTCCTTTCCAAGGATTGGGGAGGCTGGGCAGGACTTCACCACCACCACCACCACCATCACTGAAGCCGGGTGACAATGGGCAAGTCATCACCGTGAGCATCAGGCTGACAGTTGCTAAGAGACAGCACATGCCAACGGGGCTTGAATGGGAGCCAGCCAAAACAGCGGGGCTGCAGGAAGGGACGGCTCACACCCAGCAGACCAACCCTTGGCATCTTCTCCCTCAGCTCCCGCCGGCTCCTGAGGGTGGTGGGAGTTGCCTCTCATTGGGGTGGCCTTTGCACGAGCGGTGGAGGCTTTGCCAATTCTCCCCAGTCCCGCTCAGTAGCATTTATTGATAATGGCAATGTGTTAATTATAGGAGACCCGCTCGCGGATTGTGAATCCAGCAGGAAGGAACACATTGTGGTACAAAATGTTCCCCTAGCACCAGCATGTGCCCACCCACCTATTTTCCTCCCGTTTGCATTACTTTCCATTTGTCTCTCAATCTTGCTGTATCCTCTGCATTTGCCGAGGAACCAGAGCTGCTCAGATAGCAGAACAGGTCCTCCAGATGAAAGCATCATAGAATCATAGAATGGTTTGGGTTGGAAGGGATCTTAAAGGTCATCCAGTTCCAAACCCCCTGCCCTGGGCAGGGACACCTCCCACCAGACCAGGTTGCTCAGAGCCCCATCCAGCCTGGCCTTGAACCCCTCCAGGGATGGGGCATCTACAACCTCTCTGGGCAACCTGTTCCAGGGTCTCACCACCCTCACAGGAAAAAATTTCTTCCTGAGATCTCATCTAAATCTCCCCTCTTTCAGTTTAACACCATTACCTCTTTGTCCTATTGCTCCACTCTCTCATGTTTAGTTCTCCACAAGCTCTCTGATGCAACAGCGCTGGGAAATTGTTGGGCAGGTCTAAAAATCTTTATGGAACTCAAGAGCCCCTTGGCATTTAGTCTCAAGGCTGTTCCCCAAAGATGAACCAAAAATGTTTTATTTCAAAAGTTTCAGGCATGCCAACAAGGAGAAGTCCACTTGTCTGCTCTGTTCAGCAGCCACGTTTCACATAAGCCATAATTAGTCATGGAATAAACATTAACATAATTCTCTTACAAAGACCTTTTCAACTGCTGCAGCCAGAGATTTTAGCCAAGAGGGTTTCTGAATTTTAAAACTCCAAGCCAGTTTTCCACCCTGGACTGGAAGACTGAAGAGTCTTCCTTCAGCAAATACAAAGCCAGGAGAAATAAAGCCACATGTTAGGCAGGGTGAGGGTCTGTACAAGTTTCATGAAAAACACGATTAAAAAGCAGGATGAAGGCAGGATTGAGTGTCACACAAACCTGGTTTTTTTAAACAATTTCTCTGTTTTCTGAGCACCCCCATTCTCCACAGAGGTTACAGGCAGGGCTGACTCTGCAACAGGAGCCACGCACGCTCCAGCCACGTCTCAGCAGCCAGCAAAGAGGGGGGAAGAAAGTCTTTCTTCCTATCTCGGATTCAACGAACAAACAGCAAACTTTCATATCTTCCCGCTCGCCACAGAGAACAATATTAGGTTAGTCACCTGCATTGGTCACTGAGGAAGCTACAGGTGTCACCAGTCAGAAGTCAGACGCGAGCTGGCCTCTGAATGCTGACCTGAAGCTGTATACTGAATTTCTTGCTTTCATCTTTTGTCAGATCTCTTCTAGACAATATTGGAGTCACCCCAGAAGAACACAGGTGAGACACTTCACAGGGATGCTCACGTTCAGTTCCATCAGTCTGCCTCTCAGAAACCAACAAACAAAACCTCTACGTATTCTACTTTTTATCTGAATTTTTTTTATTTAAAAGAAAGTGTGTAGCCCTCACTGAAAAAAAAAAAAAAAAGGCAAATTATAACAGAGGAAAAGGAGATAAATAAAGTGAAAAAAAAGTATTTATAGAGTTGCTGTTTGCTATTCAATACATAGTTAACTGCTGGTCAAAATAACATCTTTGGGATATTCCCTCATCTTTATTTCATTTTCTGCGACTTCCACTTTCTCCTAAGATGTTACGTGCCCTAATGCAGTGCACAACACTTAACATACAGAGTCTTAAAACAGAAATATTAGCCATTCCATTAACAAACCTCGGTTAATATATCTATATAATCACACATCATTCATATGAGACTATCTAAAATAAGGCTTCCTAGGAAGCTAATCTTTCACTCACACACCTAATCATTTTTTAGATTGTTTAAAAGCCTGCAAGATAGAAGTTGTAAGAGCTTTAATAGGCATTTTTGCCAAGTTGATAAAACACCTTTGGAGGGCTGCATACTATCTTATCAAATCAAACCTTAAAAATATCAACTAAATGTCCAGGCCTGCAATCCTTTATCACGGCTGTCCCACTAAGACAAATGAAATGTTAAAGCCACAATGAGACGACAGAAGGGACTGTTCATACCCTATGAAATCTTGCCCCAAAAACACATTATTTTCCAACTTTATACAGACATAATCCTTAATTCACCCTTGGTTTGGCAACTTCCCCCAGTGGGAAGAGTTACCGATGAAATGACAGTACAATAAGGACACAGTGGCAGCCTTATTTCTGAATTCACTGGTTTTTGTCAGTTTTTGTTACAATAGTAAAATTATTTAAATCTGGGGGTAGTTTTTTTTCTGTGAAGAAGACAGGCTATTGACACTGTGTGACATGGGTGACTGGGGGAGATTTTGCATGTCACAACGTATTTGCGCTTTGACTGTTCTACCTATGGATAAATCTGTTTTTAAAATTCAGTTTATACTGTGCTCCTGCGGGCCATTTCTTTGAGTTGATGAAGCAAATAATGTTTTTTGTTTCGTTTTAACACAGCTTTTAAGGGATTGTCAGAGAAAGAGTGATGAGGGGTTAAGAATTTCTTTTTGAAGTTGTACAGAATTACCAACTAATGAGTTTATTTCTTTGATGGGTCTTTTATAGTTGGCTGCAGCTGGACAAGAATCAACCACAAAGGGATCTTGATTTTGTTCATCGTTAATTCCAACTCAACAGATGAAGTCTGGCTATCATTGTCACCTTCACAGTTTGCCTTTGTATTATGCGAAGCTCGCGTACTCAATTAACAATCTGATTAGCAAGTTCTTGCGTTCTTCAAGTAGCTTTCTTCATTACTGCCAACATATCAGGTCCTTCAAGTAGGATTATAAAACTGTAATGCTTTTTTGGCAATGGCATCATTTATAATGCTATTTAAGATGCTGTAGCACATAGGACAGCAGGGGAAGTCAGCAATGAACTTCAGAAAGATATTAAGAGCCACAAAGACACAGAAATAGTTATTTCATCGAAAGTTAAAACGGAATTAATGTTTTTTTCCTGCTTTGTACAGAAATTGCATGTAATGAGGAGGCTTTTAGTTTTCCCACTGTTGTTCAGATTGTCAGATTCTTACAGAATTAAAACAGAACAGGAAAGTTCTGATTTAGCAAAAGGCCCAAGTGTTCAGGCCCCTGGTACAAGTTTAACTCCCACTCTGGGCTGGAAACTGGAGCTTCACAGCAAATAGAGGTCTCAACATTCTTGGTCCCTCTTCTCCAGTCTGAAGCCTGGAACCACTGTTCTGGGAAATCAGATCAAATGGAAAGCACAGGGCAATGGCTGATTTGGACATGGTTTAGAGCTCTGCTTCAGATTTACTTGGATTTTTAAATAAGAGTAAATACCAGAATATAGAATAGCATTTGGTTGGTGACTAGAAATGATGTCAGACTTGTGCCTGAAGGAAGTACACTCCATTTTAGTCAGATTGGACATGCATGAAAATTCCGTTTCATTTTATAACTGCCTCTAGCTGCAGAAAAAAAGCAGAATGCAAAAAGTGATTGTGCCTTTTTAAATCAAATTATCCTATTACAAACAAACAAAGGAAAAAAGAAGGAAAAAAAAATGGGGGTGAAATCCATTGCATTTGAAATTTTATTCACAATGATGTGTTAATTAATGTTTATTTTTTCTGTATCACATCTAGCAGTTACAGACTGAACCATTTTTTTTCCCCCAGATTATCTGAAAGGGAAAGTTACATATTTACTTAACTCTATAAATATTCAGAAGTTCCTGTTTATTAGATCACTTCTATAAAATAACACAGGAGAAAGATGAAACTTTTCCCTATTCCTTTTGTAACACCATGT
This sequence comes from Gallinago undulata, assembly GCA_026546715.1. Classification (NCBI taxonomy): domain Eukaryota; kingdom Metazoa; phylum Chordata; class Aves; order Charadriiformes; family Scolopacidae; genus Gallinago; species Gallinago undulata. The sequence continues at coordinate 117,813,356 of JAOTQQ010000012.1, forward strand.
CACGTTTCCATAACACGTTATGAGAGACCCCAGATATTCTAATGTCTAAAAGCTTAAATTCACAAAATTTGAAATTCAGCCCAGCGAAAGCCGTCTCTCCCTTCACACTGTCCTATGGAAAGGACCACTGAGATGTGATGCTAGACTGGACCCTGCACGCTTCAGAGGACGCCATATTCCTTGGAGAAACATGAGATGACAAGTCTCTCTAGACATGTAAAGGTGAAAAGAAATCATAGTTTTTCAAGGAAACGCTAGCACTTTTATTGCTGCTTCTAAAGGTTTATATCATGCTTTGCACTTGAATAGCGCTCTCTGCCCAGTGATCTCAAAATCCTTTTTAGTAGAGTATTTCACTCTGTGACAGCCCAAAGAGATGGGCAAATAGCACCATCTCCTTTATATAAATTGGTCAGTGAGTCTGAGAAAGTTAAGCACCTAATTCAAAGCCCATTAAGGCAAATGAAAAGACTCCCAGCAGGCTTTTGGTCAGTTGCTAATGAGACGTCTCAGGTCATACAAAAAATCTGTGACAGAGAGCAGAACTCAAGTGTCCTTATTCCGATTCATGTGTCTTAGGTCGACATTGTCCACCTCCCATATAAAAATGATTTTTCAAAGGGCAAATTTGTGCCTGTCATCCTCATAGCAGAGTGTCAAGCCTGTAAGGTGATATTGCACAAATTAAAGAAATAGCTACACAGCAGAAGGTCCCAGGTGGGAGCAGAGAGGTCTCACAATGAACAGCTATCCAAATCGCGGTTCCAGGAAATTAAGGCCATATTTCAGACCAAAGTGACCCAAGTGTGTGCTGCCCGTTTTTGTAAGTACAGGAAATCTTCACCAGCTGAAACATGGAGAAATAAGAGGAGGAATAACAGGAGGAGTAATAACCTGATGGGAGGGGATAAAGAAGATGTAGACAGACACTTCTCAGAAATTTGCAGTGACAGGACAAGAGGCAATGAACACACACTGAAACACAATAAATTCTGTTTTAAACGCGAGAAAAAACTGTTTTACTGTAAGGATGGTCAAACACTCACACAGCTTGCCCAAAGAGACTCTGGAGTCTCCATCCTTGGAGATATCCCAAACCCAACTGGACACAGTCATGGACAACTTGCTCTGGCTGATGATGCTTGTGCTGTGTGGTCGGACTAGACAGTCTCCAGAAATAACTTGATGCTTAAAGAATTCTAAGACAGAAGAAACCTTCCTGGGCTGCTCAGAATTTAAGCACACTGTGCAGCAGCAGAAAACCTTGCAACCCATTTACAATGACAAGAAGTGGTTGTAAAGGAGCTGCTTCCTCCTCTGCTGACCTCTGAGCTCCCCATCCACCTTGTGCTGCTCCTCCAGGTCTCACACCATCACCTGTGACACGGCAGTGACTTCTGGGGAGCAGGGGGTGTGTGGAGGTACTGGGCTGCTGTAATTTAGAGATGCTATAGTTTAAAGATCCACCATACCCCAAGAGATGGATGTATTGCTCATATCCAGCTACAGTGAAATAACTCTTTACTCAACCATTTTTCATAACATTCAAAATGTCTTTTTCAAACAATCATTTAAGAAACAGGTAAAGAAATGGAGGCGGGGGGTGAAATACCTTGCATTTAATCTGCCTACAGTTTAACTGGAAAGGTTTTTCTTTCCTTTTACAAACTCTGAAAGACCTACTTTTGATGGATTGTTATCTTACTGTATATCTTACTACTCAGGTCACATATTTCAGAAAAAAAATCCTTTCTTAGTAGTATGTATACCTTTTATTGTTAACCTTTTAAGTCCTTTTTAAGTCCTCTTGGGGACCCAGGCAGATTCAGGCTTTCTCTTCTAATCGTGTCTAGCTCTTTCTGTTTGAGGGGCAGCACCAGTTCGCTCCTTTGGGGATACAAATGTCTTGCATGAAACTGGGGGACTTCTGTAGTGACAAAGCAATTAGTGGTCACTCTAATTATCCTTGAATTTTATATCAACCCGCACATTAAGATGCATATCTGACACAAGAACACACATGGATTAAATTCCTACTCCTCCTTATTATCCCAAGATAATATCTCTTCTCTGGTACCAAACACAAGAGCTACTGCCTTTCTGGGAAACATGGCAGAGCTTGAGAGATTTGACTCCGTCGAGGGACAGCTGCAATAATGACAATTTGGGATTTCATGTCCAATGGATCTATGCCCCTCTTGTGAAGATTAAGTCCTTTTCCTATGTTTTCCTTCCTGAATCAAAAGTAATTGTTCAATAGATGCAGAACCCTTCATTTTCTTCAGTGGTTGATCAAAGTTTACTTTCATCAGCATATAATTTGGCAAAAGTGGTCTCTCTGTGAATGAGGATGTCCAGCATAATACCACAAAAATATCAGTGTTGTATTTTATTTATGAAGAGACTTATGAAGCATATATATTTATATAAAGAATAAATTCCTCAGAAAAGAAATAACTCTCTGGACACCATATGTCTTCAGCTATTAGATATATTCTTAAGCTAAGGAAAAATAACTTCACTAAAAATATAAGTAATTGATATACTTACATCTATTTAAACCCAACTAAATCCCTGCTACAAAAGCCAGCTTTTTGAAAGTCATGCCCCCACCCCTCACATGCGTTTTAGTCACTACAATCCCATACTGAGTGCAAAAGGTAGAGTTAAGCAACACATTTCACTGAAATGGCAATGAAGTGCAGCCAAAATAGAGATAATTATTTTAATTAATGGTAATGATTTTAACGGTTGAACATTTTAACTAATTAATTATGATTGATTGCTTGTTACTAATCAGGAATGTGATTCAAAGTTCTAATTGAAAACCCGAGAGCAACGGGCACTAAAATATGATATACTTCTGCTGAGAGAACAGGCATTTATTTTTGATATGAAACACTTCAAACTAGAATTCATTTTGACATTTAAGATGGTCAGAAAATAACAGACATCTCCTTCACAGGAGGCTTTTCACCCACAGATATCTGAAAATACCCAGATAGATAACCAAATTGAATGAAAATGGGGTGCTCTTTCTGGTCTTGTTTAAAATCTGCTTAGCCCTCCCGTGCTGCCTTCCCTGTCAACACGGCATCAGGCTGTCATACTTTCGTACACGAGGGAGAAGCTAACTGCACAATATTTATTCAGGATATGAACTCACTGAAGTAGCTTTATAGATCTGAAGCTGTTCTAAGGATCTCAGCGAGGCATTTATTGAATTAAATAGCCCCGCGATCTTTTCCCCTGCATACAATCTCTCATCAACACTCTACTCCTGGCATCTGCAAGCTTGGGTGAAGGAGAACTCTGGTAGACCAGCATCTTTCCTACCAGAAAACTCTGCACACCAGCAGGAGCACTGGAGCTGCAAGTGACACTCTGAGGTGACCCCATTCCCCGTGGCCGTAGGGATCCATCCTGGGGACTGGGGGCTACAGTTCACCCACCCATCAGCAGCTGGGACTCTGGGGCAGCTGTAGGGTTGACCAGTCATAGCCATTGGCCCCATCACTGCATACCCAGGGCTGCTCCCAGACCAGCTGCTGGACTGCTGCAAACAGCTTCCTTGAGAGAGTTGGGGTTGTTCATCCTAGAGAAGAGAAGGCTCCAGGGAGACCTTACAGCCCCTTCCAGCACCTAAAGGGGGGGCTACAAGAGAGATGGGTAGGGACTCTTGATCAGAGAGCGGAGCCATAGGACAAGGGGGAACGGTTTTAAACTGAAAGATGGGAGATTTAGATGAGATCTTAGGAAGAAATTCTTTCCTGTGAGGCTGGTGAGACACTGGAACAGGTTGCCCAGAAAAGCTGTGGCTGCCCCATCCCTGGAGGGGTTCAAGGCCAGGCTGGATGGGGCTCTGAGCAACCTGGTGTGGTGGGAGGTGTCCCTGTCCATGGCAGGGGGGTTGGAACTCAGTGATCTTCAAGGTCCCTTCCAATTAGAAGCACTCTAAGATTCTATGCCAGAGGTGGCTCAACAGCTGCAGCATGGCTGAGCCATCTGTCTTGCAGGCTGATGGGCACCACCATGAAGATGGCTGCAGAAGGACCAAGAGCCCTCCATCTAAATCCCTGGACTGTAAGAAGAAGAAAGCAAGTGCCACAGGGGACAGGTTGATATTGTCCTTTCAAGTTACCTCTGAAAAGGGCAGCCCTATGTATACACTTCTCTTGCCCCCAACTTTCTCTTCCCTTCTCCCAACTTTTCATCAGAACTAGACAACCTATGGCTGTGTGGAAAGCCAGTTCATCAAGCTGATCCAGCAGATGATTTCTCTTTTGGGGAAAAGGAGAACGAAAGCTCCTATCAATAGCAGCCCATAGTCGATGGCTTAGGGCCAGCACCAAGAGCAATTCACAAGAGGCAGTAGCCCCAGAACAAGCCACCTTGGACCATGAGCAGGAAACATTGCAGAATGAGAAGGTCTGAAGCAGCACCTTTCCAGGAGGAGGGCACCACATGCCTGGCTGAAATCAGAACCTCTCTCAAAAATGTAGTCAGAAATCTTCCCTTGATACTGGTGCCTCCCTGTAATGCAAGCTTTAATGAGAAAAACCAAAAACCCAAGAAAATTAACGGACCTGGCTTAGGAAGAAAGAGGTAAAACAAGAGTTGTAGTGCCACCAAAATGTTTATAGAAGAACCATGAAGCTGTTTCACAGTTTTGATAGAGGATTTGCTCCCTCGTTCGCTGATTTAAAAACTGGAGAATCCCCGAAGTACCATTTGGCAACTGCTATAAATAAATGTTGCAGACATAATATTACTTTCCTCTTCCAAAAATTATTAATTTTCAAAATAAATGCATGTGTCAAAGACATGTAGAGCTGGATGAAGAGAATGCAACATCTTAAACACCGCCCTGATACTGCTGGTACCAGTGAGACCGCCTGGGGTAGGCAGTGTTTGGTCTGAACTGGTGGTGGTTGGAGCAAGGTGAGATCCAGCCCCTCAATGTGCAGACAATGCTGTGGGGCTGCATGGGGACTGCAAATGACTGGAGTAAGCACCATGCAGAGAATGGAAACACAAGGATTCTGCCCAATCTTCATTGTGTTGCTCTGCCCCAAGTTTTGGGGCTCTGATGTCTTTTTATCTGGCTCAGGGGCTGCCTGTCTCCCCATTCAGACAAACCCCTGTGGTGATTTAGAATCATAGAATCATAGAATGGTTTGGGTTGGAAGGGACCTTAAAGATCATCTAAGTTCCGAACCCCCTACCACGGGCAGGGACACCTCCCACCACACCAGGCTGCTCCAAGCCCCATCCAGCCTGGCCTTGAACCCCTCCAGGGATGGGG
>JAOTQQ010000012.1:117818760-117834749 GCA_026546715.1 Gallinago undulata
TGGGCAACCTGTTCCAGTGTCTCACCACCCTCACAGCAAAGAATTTCTTCCTGAGATCTCATCTAAATCTCCCCTCTCAGTTTAAATCCATTCCGCCTCATCCAGTTCCTGGTCAAGAGCCCCTCCCCATCTCTCCTGGAGCCCCATTAGGGACTGAAAGGGGCTATAAGGTCTGTCCGGAGCCTTCTTTTCTCCAGGACAAACAACCCTAACTCTCTCAGCCTGTAATCAGCCTTACCCTGATTGATTTATGATAGTTTTGTACACCTGAATGCTGCTTTAGTCTAAATTGATATTCTCATGATAGACCTTCAGTATGTGTTGGGGGAATCGAGGTGGGGCAATTTTCCCAGATTTCTAGATGTCTAAACTCATTAGGCACCTCCATCCAGAGCTTGAGAATCTATGGGCACTTAAACCTACCCTCATACATGCAGCAAATAAATGCATGCCAGCCAGTTCCTGCTTGTGATCCAGGCTTAAGCTGTCATCCCACCTGAGCTCTACCTAAATCTTCCCCAAGCCCAAATGTGGTCAGACTTATGTTTAATTCTGATAGTAATTACCCCTGTGTTTAGCAGCTCGACTGATTCCACATGCAACAAGAGCCCTGATTTAGCCACGTCAATGCCCATTGAAGGGATACAGGCAGGGACAGGTTCATTCACCTTTATTTCCCATCCTAAATGTCCCCCTAATTCAACCCTTAAGCACAGAGAGTGGATTCCATCCTTGGACACTTACCTGCTGCGTTAAAATATTAAGCTGATCTTGGAACAAGAGATAAAGAAAAATCAAAAGGGAGACAGCTTTGCTGATCTGAAGAAGGTTAGAAAGGAGTCAGTCTCAAAGCTAAAACTTCCACCTACCTCTCTTCACATCACAGGTGGGGAATTTAGCAACTCGACCATGCAAATAGCTTTAAAGATTTTGGCACACTTCTTGCTTTAATTATTTGCACCATGTTACAGGTATGGATCCACTTCCATAGCGCTCCGATTGCATCAGCGCGTTGGTAGAGCTGACCATCAAACCCTGACACTTGACAGAGCACTTATAATTTTACCTCCTGGAAGAGACAACCCAGAATAGATTATTTCCAGGCATTATCCCACTCTACCTCCAAGCAGCAATCCGGGGGAACCCCAGCTTCAGGAGACTGTGGCTGATAGTCCAAGCAGAGGGACAAACCAAGGCTGCAGTGTGGAAAGGACCGTACCCGTAAGTTTACTATTTGTGTGTTGAGCTATTTAGCTGGAGAAAAAAAAAAAAAATTCATATTTACTGGTTGCATAAATAAACCCCAAAGCTGCAGCCCTGTACATTCTGCTCCTTTGAAGGACTGCCGTATCATATTAGCAGTCGTGAGGGGAAACCATGCCTAGAAACTTCTCTGAAAAGCTGCAGCACTTCAAGAAGGATCAGAAAGAAATGTCACCAGGCAATACTCCCTCTTGCCCCTTCAGCATAATAGCTCAGGAGAGGGAGATTACAACAGGTTTTCATCATGAATATCTTGTGTTTGAGCAAGGAGCAATTTCCTGACAGCTTTGATTCCAAATTTCAACATTATGTCACTTGCTGAAGTATCAGACACATCATTAACCAGCTCTAGCAGGTTTTGTTATGATATGATGAGTCAATATCTGCCTAGAAAATTTAACCCGTTTTTCTCTCTCACACGTTTTGAATGAGCCTTATCCTGGAAATATCTGCCTTTCTGAACAACATTTTATCTGAATTATGAAATACCCTTTGATACCTGAATATTTACACAGCATTTGTGCATGCCGGTGCCTTATGCTCCCACATTTCCATGGAGTAGCTCTACACAAGATTCAAGGTGCTTTCTAGATTTAGCTTTAATTATATTCCTTCTCTTAGGCAGCTAAAAAATTTCAGAAATCCCTAATTTCAGAAAAAAGGAGAGAGCTGGGATATCTCTCTGACATCTGCTGGATTGCTGGGGGAGTAGAGGGGGGGATATCAGGCCCCCTGAATAGCATCCTGGGATGCACAGCAAGGTCACACCACTCCGACCCTCCTGGACCCTTTCTTTCTCATCTCAGGGCTTCTGTGCACTGCCCCAAATTAAAGGAGGGTCATGGGTTATACAAAAAAGTGCCGCTTCACAGGGGACTTGCAGGATGGTTCAGATAATCTAGAAATTTATATGCACTACACTGGATGGTGCTTTGCAGGACTAGGATCCGAGAGGTGTTTTTTATAAATTCAGGTGTTTTAAGTATGGACAGGACTATTGAGAAGCCAAGGACTACTCAAGCCAAAAAAAAAAAAAAAAAAAACAGAGATGCATCACCGTAGCATTAATTCTCCTGAAACTTTGCATCTAGGGGAGAGCTGCACAGGTGTCTAAAATATGGTGGAAATTAGGGGCAAATTAGGAACTTCCCAAGCATCCCAAAATCTGCCTTCTTTAAAAACAGCAGAGAGGCAGGTCAGGCACCACCCTCAGTTTAGTTCAGCTGAGGGAAAAAATAAATTTTAGCCAAGATTTGGAAGTTACATCTGCAACATTTGAGAAGAGGAGAGCAAGCTCATTACAAAACAGCTGCTCCTGAACTGCAGCAGCATCCCTGGAAAATATAGAAGACCAGGAAGAGAGACGTATGTGTGAGAAATCGGGGGCTGCTCTTGTGCTGTGCACATCACAAAACCAGGATGTAGTTTCCCATTCACATCTGACTGTAACACACAACGTCACCTGGAGGGAGAAACCAAAGTCCTCTTCAGCTCCTCGTAGTCCTCAAAATTCAGCCTCAGCCAGGCTTTTTCCTACAAACCTCTGCCTGACCTGGGAGCAGAGAGGCTGTCCAAAACCAGGCATGACCTGATATTTGCTAAAATATGTTTTCCACACCATATATCTGTGTTCATTTAGCTCATCTCTTTCTTTAAAGCTACTACATGAAACATTTCCATCAAAATATGCCTGTCTGGATGAATGCTTTGGAATATGCTTAGAGCAATACGTTTGGGCTTGTGAAGCTGTCAGCCCAATTTTATTTTCAGCGGGTTATGAATATTCGGAGGACTGCTTCCCACTTTCACAGAGGGTTTGGGGAAGGAAAGCCTGTGAGGGTCTTCTCCTGGGAATCCCTCTTACACAGTGTCTTCCAGGCCACCATAGCAGGGATATTTGCTGAGTTAATGTCGTGTGTTATGCTCAGAGAGCAGGGTCACCTCTGAACCTCTTGAGTCTTCAGTGTTGCTGCTAAATATTTTTGCATAAAACCATACATATTTTTAAATGAAACTGCCTGAAATCTGAATTAAATGTGATATTTAGCTTCAGGCTGTCCCTGCTACTTCCTGTGATGTTTCTGAACACCTCAGTTACTCATAAAATGCATCCCAAAAAAAATATTTCTTAGCTGGTGAACTGAAAAATCAGTGCAACAAGCCAGGACTTGGGCAAATATTTTTCAAGGTGTTCCCACATGTTTTCCTGGCTCCCAATAAAGCTGTTTTTCCTCTGTATCCCCATGTACTTATGAACTTGTTTGCCCTTTCTTCAGAAATACCAATCAGAAAAATAGAGTCAGAGATCATAAAGCCATAAATTTAGTTATAAGTTAAGTCAATAACATCAGCTCCATCAATATCAGCTGCTCTCCTGAAAGCTCTTCCAAGTTTCTCACCATTTAGAGGAGAAGTGAGTAGGAAATTAGAGGTACGATGAAAGCTCTAGTGCAAAATTCACTCCTGCTAGGTTACACCTACATCTGCTGTGCCTGATAATCATTAATTAATATATCTATAAATAGTTACCTAAATTAATATTATAGGCAGAGAGAAATATAACTGCATAGACATTCTCTAAAGTTGTCATTCAATCTATCAAGATGTTTCAGAAGAATAAAAAAAGTAGATTGAGATTCAACCTGGTGCCCTTTCTCTCTTGCGAGGCTGCTTGGAAATGTGTTTGTTCAATAATGGCAGCAGCTCAGACCTCAGGGAGGGTCAGACTGCAAAGCCCTGGAAGGAAAGGTGGAATCACAATAGGGGAAAGTCTTCTTTGTACTCACTTGAACATCAAACAGGCACCAGTTCCTCAGACCAAAACATGAAGAGTTGTTATTTCAGCGAGTGACTGTCTCCTGAAAGAAAAAAAAACAACAATAACTGCTTGTTGGTAGCCTCAACAGAAACACTGGGTATTCAGAGGATAAAGCTGCCTTTCAGCCTTACTGGTCATCGGTGGTGGGATCGGTGGTGGGAGGAACTGAGGCAGGTTTTGCTGTCAGCACCCACCCCAAGAGAAAAAGCCTTTCCCGAGCTGCTGGTCTGACTCCTTCCAACACAACACTGAATATTTCCACCCCTTTGGCAAGCTCCCTGCCCCTCCAGGAGAAGAAACTGTTCCAGCTGGTACCCAAATCGTCACCCGTTAGCTGAAGCTGGATCCCAAAGGTGCAGTGGTACAAGTCCATGGCTGTCAATAGAAAGCCGTTGCCATTTTGTGAAACCCAAACCGTGGACTTGTTCCAGTTGCTGTGGTTTTTGTTTTGTTTTCATTGCAGAATGAGACAATACTAAGAGCATTCTTAATTTCTGTATCATTTGGAAAATCATCTAGATCAGCCAATTCTGTGATAACTGTATTATTAACTCGGTAGGATGCCACTGGCTTAAATCATCTCCTCTAAAATATTCCAACAAGGGGAGGAAAGCAATGCAAAGAAGGTGATGGAAGGAGAGAGAACTTACTGTGAAGAATGCAAAAGTCTCTTTGACTGTTTAATAGATAAGAATGAATGCTGCTGTTTAACTAGATCCAGCCGCTGAAATATCTAATTAAAACTGATGTGCTTATTTAGTTTCCAATTCATCACAGGTGGGCCCACATTAATGTGAAAATGAAAGTAAATTACCAGCATTTGGCAATCTCACTGAATGTCATTCACATTATTAGCTCAAATCTCAGAATGCATTTTAAAATATGGTTCATAGGTAATAATGTGCCTGAGAACAAGGGAAACCTTGAATCTCTGTCTTTCAGTATTTTCCCTGCATGTGTGAATTCAAACTTTACTGGGGAATTAATGAATGTGATGTTCTGTACATAAGAGCCTTTCGGCAGAATGTTCTGGGGGAATTTCACCCACTTTCTTAACACTGGTATCACTTGGGAATGGTTGTTTATATTGGCCCTGCTCCTACCTGCCCCCCTCCAGCTTCAAGCCCATAATAACTTCAAGTCATTTAATTGTAACCAGATTTCAGGCTCACAGAGACCCTGTGTGTTTCAGTCACAATGTATTTAGCTTTATAAACACACAACAGAAAGGGACAAATAAATATTAAAACCAAGTGTCTTCCAAAAGTATTTGATTTTTTTTGGTAAATACTGTATTTATAAGTGTTTTTTTTTCAATTGTGCATGTTTTGAGCTGCTTGGAAAAAGAAAAGGAAAAGAAAATATATGAAGAAGGGTGCTAAATCACCTAAATTGTCTGGAGAAAACCTCACCTATGTGGCATTAAAAGCAAAGAAAAGGAGGAAAGACCTAAGGCAAGTGGGCTGTATGTCCAGGGGATGTGGTGGACCACTCTCCCATGTTTAGACAACCAAAGACTGATCACAAGGTCAGGGGCTGAAGGCCAGGCCTTTTGGAGCAGGGGGCTGTGAGCATCCTCCAGCCCCAGTGGGAAGCACAGTTGGGTGCTGGCAGGGTGAGGAGAGGACACCAACACGACCACCAGCACTCAGAGGACACTGGCTGGGGATCACGTTTTCTGCCTTCACCTCACTGCAGAAAGTCCTCTTGAAGACTCCTTTGCGGTACCTGCAGGGAGAGGAGGTGTAAGGCTGGCAAATTGGTAGGACATACTAGGAAAGAAGTACTGTACTTCGATGAGGGTAATAACCTCTCTAACTGGTGTCCTATCGCATTAGGTTCCCCATGAAATTATTTAAAACAGCAGGGAATCAAACATCCCCACATTATTAACCTCTAGCTCGTGCTTACTGAAGAAAATCAGGCAGATATTTTATGGGTCCTATGCAGCCAGTGAACCTGGACTCCCAGATGATGCCACACAGCGCAGTGGGACCAGGGCTTCCTGCTGATGAAGGACAGCCCTCCCTCCCACTGTGTCCCAGTTCCAACAAACTGGGCACCATCCAAGGCTGCCACTGGGCCACCACTGCTCTCCACTCCCTCTCCTTTTCTGCCCAACCACACAGGGATCAAGGCTTCCCCATCCACTCCAGGAAGGCAAATATCCGAAAGTGAGAGAGGATGCTGTGTAGGTTTCAAAGCACCACACAATGACAGGGTAACACCAGAACTGGCTGTCACCCAGCACTACACTGGGTGCTGCACTGTTAACGCATGAACCTGTTGGAACACGTCCAGCAGAGGGCCATGAAGATGCTCAGAGGGCTGGAGCACCTCTGCTATGAGGTCAGGCTGAGAGAGTTGAGGTTCTTCAGCCTGGAGAAGAGAGGGCTCCAGGGACACCTTAGAGCCCCTTCCAGTCCCTAAAGGGGGCTCCAGGAGAGATGGCGAGGGACTCTTTATGAAGGAGTATGGTGATAGGATGAGGGGGAATGGTTTTAAACTGAAAGAGGGGAGATTTAGTTGAGATCTTAGGAAGAAATTCTTTGCTGTGAGGGTGGTGAGACAGTGGAAGAGGTTGCCCAGAGAAGCTGTGGTTGCCCCATCCCTGGAGGGGTTGAAGGCCAGGCTGGATGGGGCTTTGAGCAACCTGGTCTGGTGGGAGGTGTCCCTGCCCATGGCAGGGGGTTGAAACTCGATGATCTTTAAGGTCCCTTCCGACCCAAACCATGCTATGATTGTACGATTCTATTGCAATACGGCTCTTTATGTGAAAGCTAGTCTAGATTTGGTAAACATTGCAGAGGAAATATTTTTAAAGCCAAATTAAGACCTTTTTATGAAAAGATGCAAAAGCTTCAGTCCACAAATTGACCAAGCTGGGAAACCAAAGTATTGCATCATCTTTCTTACATCCCTTGCACATTTTCTAATGTGTGACAAAATACAGGAGAAAAACAAGTAACCACATTCAAAAGCAATTATTAGATAAGCCCAAGAATTTATATCATCTAAAAGGAGAGCTGAATCATCTGAATGATCGGCTCTTCCTACCTAGTCACAAACTGTGTTGGGAAACAATTTAACACATTTTTTTTTAAATTTGATCAATGTTGTTTGGCTGGGGATCCTCTGCTGATATTTGGGTTTAAACATTCTATTTTGCTTAATTTCTTTGTGGGGGATATGTTTTTTCTGTTGCCAACAAATGCATTCTTTATTCCTTGCAAAACTTATATGCCTGTCTGTTTTTGAAATGCTTATGCTTATTGAATAAACCTGTACTTTTATAAAGAACTAAGGAATTTAGGACAACAGAATGTTGTTTAAATGCTATTTTGAAATATTTAAACCTTTGGAGGGCAGGTTCAGATTTTTAAGGGTTTTATTTTTGACATCTGTGAAGATATGCATACATAAATTATTGGTAATGCTGAATTCCAGCACTGGAAATGCAGGGAAGGACCTTGGCGGCACCACAACGAACAGCTGCTTGTGAAGAGCCTGCCTTCCCAAACACCCAGAGGAAGGTAGGGAGTGCTGAAGTGCTGGCTGAATATTCAAAAACATTGCGAAGGATAAACCTCACCAAAAAAAAAAAAAAAACCACAAAAAAAAACAACAAAATGTGAGGAACATGCTTCTGTTTCCAACACCCCTTGGGTAACACTGCAGGAAAGGACCAGGCTGTACATTTTACACCTCTGCTCTGGGCTCATACGTACATGCTTTTTTAAAAAAGAAATGAAAAAAAAAAAACCCACCTTATTACTATTTTGGTGTCTGTGAATAATGTTGGAGTCTCATAGAAAAGAAGTGTTTCCTTTGTATGTAATCATCTAGCTGCATGGTGGGAGGTATTTGTTGTCTTCTGAAGTACCACTTCTTGGCCCTAGTGGAGACTGGGACTGGCAAAACAATGGGATGATGTGGTACAAGCAACCAGACAGTTGGAAGGAGCCAGGGGGAAGATGAGTGGCCATCTTCCCATAGCAAATGCAGCTGAGCTTCTGAATGAGAAGGGCAGGAGAGTTTTATGGGGTCATTTTGGCGAGGTGCATTGCTGATGGTCTACATCACCTCTGAGCAAAGACGTCCCTGTCAACAACAAGGACCACTGCCACGTCTGGGGTCATGGATCCCTCCACGGAGAGTTTACAAGGCAGGTTTATGACCAGACAACATACAGATGTAATGCACAAACACAGAGAAAGAGAGGAAAGGAGATAACAGTAAAATGAGCATGCGTTTTTCATAATGGGCAGTAATTTCATGGCTTAATTTAATCAATGGTCTCACTGAGTGCACCACCTTGCTTTTCTCCTGTACTCAGAAGTTTTAAGACCTCATTAACATAGGATGTGAGTGGAATATTTTATGGAGACTTATTCCATGTAAGGTAGTGGCCCCAACCAGAAGTAAATATTTACCAACCATCATTACAGAAGGCAGGTGAGGTGTTCTGCAATCATTTACATTTCCTGTAGTAAGAACAGTGAATGACTGATGAATTTTGGACTCTGCTATGTGGGGAATGTAAGTCAAGGCTTTTAAGGGTGTTCACAGCATTATATTATCTGACTCCTTCTTACCACTTGTTACGTTGGGAAAGGCCTCTTGGATCCGCTGGTTTCAGCAAAGTAGGTTATTAAGTATTGCTGTAATAAAACCATTTCCATGAAGAGGGAAGCACTACATCAGCTTAGATGGTGAAGGTAAGCTGTGGTTTGAGCTGAGGGAAAGAGGGCTCAGAGTGTGTCACTGGTTTGCCTAGAAAAAAGAGGTTGTGTAGGACTTGGCAGTGAGGTATTAACAAGAATATCTGTAGAAGGTAATGGCCTTTTACCTTTGTCTGCTGTCGGCATTCCTATTTTCCCCTTCCACATAAAGATGACCTCCCGTATGATGTAGTCTCAGGAATACCTGCACAGTTTGGCCAGGAAACTGGTTATTGATATATATATATATTGATATATATATATATATTTTTATATATATATATTATATATATATTACCACACACCTTTAATTTCACTTCAGAAGACCACATAACGCAGGAGGCAATTTTTAGTAGCTGCCCTGATAGGCCCACAAGGCCCTTAAATATCAGAGGAGAAACAATCATCCTTTGACATCTGTATTGAGACCAAAATATATGCTGGTGCTGCCAGAATTAATTTGGGTATAATTGAAATTCATCTTGCAGGTTCAAGTTTTAAAGAAATGGGAGCAAACTCAAATCTGGTGCCAGCTGAACAAGGCCGCAGAGTTAAAGGAGAAACTAATTCAGCCCAATTATTTTAATGTGAATTTACTGCTCTTGAAAGACAGTGTATTAATGAAAGCCCTTTGCTTATCCAAAAGGGTATAACGTGAATGACAGTGGCGTTCCTCACCATCACAATTTAGCTTATTTCTGGGGAGAGGATCCAGGAAAAGCACTTGTGTCCCATTTATCACACCCAGTGACGTCTTTGGGCTTCCTGGGCTTGCCTGTAGAGCTACCATCGTTAGCAACTGCATTTCTCTTGCACTGGGACTAGGCTCACAGAAATGAAATGACTGTTTCACAGGGCTGAAACACGGCTAGCTGATAAAAACTTTGACTTATAAGAGATGACAAAATCTCAGAGATAAACCAAATTGCAAGAACGTTGGAGGCACATTTCTCCACAGGCTCCCACCTTCAGCTGCATCCATGACTCTACCTGTTTCGTCTTGCCATTAGTGAGAGCTACAACATAGTGGTAAATTCCTGAAG
Source organism: Gallinago undulata (assembly GCA_026546715.1). NCBI lineage: Eukaryota > Metazoa > Chordata > Aves > Charadriiformes > Scolopacidae > Gallinago > Gallinago undulata. The sequence goes on from JAOTQQ010000012.1 coordinate 117,828,606, forward strand.
GGGAAACTTCCAGAAACTTAACGGTTTGAACCAGGTCTCCCCTTCAATGAGACTCTACTGGCTGGTCCTTTAACAACACTGAAATTTTAAAAGGTGACACTTTATAGCAGAAATTTAATTTCTGATGACATTCTCTTGTTCTTCAGTGCAACTGAAGACTGTGAAGACGCAAAAAAGACATTGAGGTGCTGGAGCGTGTCCCAGAGGAGAGCCACCAAGCTGGTGAGGGGTCTGGAGCACAAGTCTTGTGAGGAGTGGCTGAGGGAGCTGGGGGTGTTCAGCCTGGAGAAAAGGAGGCTGAGGGGAGACCTTCTGGCTCTCTCCAACTCCCTGGAAGGAGGGTGTAGAGACACAAGGGTCAGTCTCTTCTCCCAAGTCACAGGTAACAGGACAAGAGGAAATGGCCTCAAGCTGCACCAGGGGAGGTTCAGATTGGATATTAGGAAGAATTTTTACACTGAAAGGGTTATCAAGGACTGGAATGGGCTGCCCAGGGAAGTGGTTGAGCCCCCATCCCGGGTGGTATTCAAAAGAAGAGCTGTGAAAGTGAGAAGATCTAGAAAGTGAGGCTGAGGCATTTTGGTAGGAACCCATTGATTTCATTAGATTTCATGTTTTTTAGGAGACATCTCTTTAAGGGAACACGCAAGAGTAATTACCACACTTTGTCACAAGTCATTGTGACAAGTCTATTCACTTGACACTGCGTTTGCTTAGAGTTTACACTCAAGATATAGTGCAACAGAAAAATGTACATGTGTTTGGCTTAGTGCTAATGCAACCGCAATCAGGCAGACAAACCAAAAGTTAGAAGCAGTAAGTCGGGCCTGAAATTTGGGTATGAAGTTTGGCAAAATTTTCTGCACTTGTGACAGAAAGGAAAAAACCTCCGACGTGCCAGGTGAGGCCTCCAGCCACTCAGATTTTTACAACGAAGAACAATTCTCCTTCACTCAAGGCTCAAAGCTGTTGTTTCCATGGGATGTTCTGGTTTCTCTAAACCATTTTACTCAGTGTTCCTCTCCAGCAGTGATGAGACTCTTTCAGTGAAGAGCTAAACAGCACAAACCATTTTTCTTTATATTTTCAAATTTCCAGAAAGAACAAGACTACAGAAGCATCAGTCTTACACTAACTTTGATGATGTTTGGTCATACCTGTCCAGAGGATAAAGTCCATTGTGTAAATTTTAAACTTTCCTACAAACTGAAAACATGATATAGGTTACTATTCTTCATGCTTATTATGAACATAAAGTGCCCAAACTGAGATTATTACAACTGTTGCAGAGAAATCCAGATCCTAGAATTTCTAGAGAATCCTATATATCCTTGGTCTGTGTTCTCTCTCTGGTCACACTCCACCACCTTCACAGAGCACGTCTTCCCCAAGTATCTAAACTGGTATTTTGGCCCTATGATCTGCTTTCACTGGTGACCTGCAATTATTATTGCACGACTGTAATAATAGTCACTGGCTAAATAGGCTTAAGAGTGCACTGTGGGATTTTTAACCTATTTTTAAATCAAACTTTGAATTTTATGTCCTCCTTTCAAAACAGAAGGGTGTTATGTATTTTGATTGTGTACCAGGTTGGGTTAGACGTAGCAGAATGTTTGCCTTCCTTACTTCAGCCACACATTTCCTCCCTCCTCTAGTGTTAATCATTCTCCGCCCTGTAGAGTTAAGCCCGGCATAGAGTATTTCCCAATTAACACAAAGAAAAATGCATCATCAATAGCATCATCATTAACAATCTGCAATTACTGCCTAGTTACAGCACTTGTTCGAGCTTTGGGGTGGCGCATCCCCACGCTGATGGTGGTGATGATTACAATAGCAAAGGTCAGGCTTGCAGTCTCTCCAAAGCCAGTCATCCAGACGATTACCATCATTGACAGTTTTTGCCAGAAGCAGGCTTATTGAAAGCAATGTGAATGCCACAAGGACTGTGTATAAAAATAGAGGAAAATTGTCTGCAGTCTTCCCTCATCTCCTGGTTGCCAATTGTAATTAGATCTTTAGGCTGCTTTGTAATCAGCCATCAATTCCGCAGCATAAAGACCTCTGCAGCAGAACATGCACTCTACGTCTTTATCAGCAGAGTCCTCCAGTCATTCAAACGGCTTACATTAAAAATATCTTTTCCATGTAACTTAGGACATCCAGAAAAAAAGGGAAATGGGTATCCTAGAGCTTCTTCTAGCAGCAGCTGGAAAAGAATATTGATTGCAAACACTGTGCAGCATTTCCCAGTGCAACCCTACACTGGCAGAGATACTGAAATATGGTTTAAAAAAAAATCTTTATGTATACATATAAAGCCCCACCTACTTTTATATTTTTCAGTAAATAGTTTTTTCTCCCCTCCTACAATGTACTTAGTCTTCTAAGTATAAGTAATCTAATATTCGTAATATCTGTGTTTTGGGGGATACAGGCTCAATTTTGTTCCGCTGATATGAGCAAAAATATACAAATGAGCTCTAAGATCATATTTGCTCACATGTTACATGATGTTTCTGCATTCTTTTCTCTCAAATAATAATTTTTCATATCTATTTCATATTGATATATATTTGGCTGTTTTGGCTTAAATAATTTGCATTACAGTTGTATTAATTTATAAATGGACATGTTCAGAATCTATTTTCTCTGTGTTTAGTTGTTAGACACACACATAGAAGAGTGTTCATCTTATTGAGCTAAAATCTATCCTCTTTGTGCTCATTACCCTTAAAAGAATCTATATGGACAGAGACTTTCATTTGCACCACTTTCTTAGTTTTCATCATAAAGAATATTGAATAAATACTTTTTTTCTAAGTATTGAAAATTTGTTCAGATGAAGTCCCCCTCAGCCTATTGTTTTTTAAAACGTATTTAATATGGTAGAAATCTCTCTCAGCTATGCATCTTTTACTAAACAATGCCAGAAATTACAGAAAGCCATTGTTTTCCTGTCTCTGAAAAATCTGATCCATCCTTCTCTTTTGAGGAATTTCAACTAAGTGCTGCAAGAACAAGTACCATTGCAACTCAGAAAGCTGTAGACTACAAGCCCAACTTTTCAACATCCATTTTCAAGGGGATCAACTTCTAAAGAAGATTTCAATAGCTAAAGAAGATTTTTCACCACCAGAGGACTTCAGGGTGCTGAGGAAAATTGCCCGTGCCAGTGGGACCTAGTTACTGGAGCTGGTAAGTCCCATCTCTATCTTTTCCTGTATCCATCCACAAAGATGAAGTCAGAGAATCTCCATGGTAAGGACAGTTCTGGTCAATCTAGACATAGGAGCCCACCACAATTTTGAAAACTGTTTCTTCCCTAAACAGGAATAATAATGACTCCAAGAAATTATTTCTGGGATGGAAGTTCCTACAAAAAAACATTGCCAAGAAAGGACCAGTGCTCTATTCCCTTGACCTCACCCTGTCTCTCTAGATGAAGAAGGTATCTCAAGAGAAGAGATGGGGACAAAAGTTAAAAATAAGGCATTTAAATAATGTTTCACGAACCTTGGAAAATGTCACGCTGAGCTCCTCAGGTGGAGATTCAGATTCTGTGCATTCCAATCTTCTTTCAATATGCCCATCTGACTCTCCAGATTCATTAACTGAGCAGCCACATTTTCTAGCAGGTTTCCTACAGTGATTGAAGTTTGCAACACATCTATTTCTGCATATAGCAATTCCAACACTTCTCAAAATGATCCCTTAAAGTCCAGACTTGTGGCAGATTGTCTTTCCAGCAGGACAGCACAAGATGGAATCTGGTATGCGTCTTGAGATGTAGTGGTAATGCACGTTGAAATAAATTAACTATTTATACAGAGCATTTCATGTCAGAATTGTATGAGCTATCTACCCCACAAACCATGCATAAAAGTATCAGCCCCCAGAGTCAGACAAGGGTCTTTATGCAGGTCAGGATCTTAGGTATGGAAGAACACTCCATGCTCAGGGAACCTGGTGAATTGGGTGGTTCTGCTTATAAAAATGGCATTATTCAGGTGTGCAAATAAGTTTCCAGGATCGGGGGTCAATTATTCAATTTAGGCAATGAAATGCAATTTTATACACAGGTGCAGGATGGCCTTTAGGCAAGTCTGGAATATTCTGCTTTTGTTTGTAACAATCAGCAGCATTAAAAACCACGTATTTCAGCATTCACAGAATTAATTAGAAAAAGAAAAGTTCTCAGAGTCCTCAAAGTTCTCCTCTATTCCCTCTATCAATCTTACCACCTGCTCTGATAAAGTTATAAAAAAATAGCTAATTAGCAATCATATAGAATCACATCAAATGAAAAGATGTTAATGGTTTTGTTTTATTTTGACATCTACAAGCTTCACTTAGTGTCTAATGGACATAATTTTGTTTGGGTTTTCCACCTAATTCTCTCACGCTTGCCAGCTAACCTCAGCTTGCGACCACACTGGCTTCTTGTGTGACGCCAGAAGCTGAACCCAAGTGGCCTTCAGACCAGGGAAAGTCAGGGCAATAACGTGGGCAATTTCTTTTCCATTCTTGTGCTCCCAGTGTAAGAAAAACCAAGCAAAAGAGGCTGTGATACAGACTTACTGCTGAGCAACAAAACAAAAGATAAAAAAAATCCATGCCAGGAGTTGTGCTCTCAGAGAACTTCCTGGGAAGTGAACATCCAGTTCCACTTCTTCCTTGTTTCTTTTTGTCGGGATTAAGATCATGAATCCAGGCTATCAGCGGCACTGCAGTCCGTAAAACACAGTGCCAACTTTACCAACTTTTTTTTTTTTTTAACGGAAAATGACATTATAGCAGCAGCTTCTCTATCTCTGGTAAGCTCCACATATTGTACAGACAGCTCCGAAGTTGCCTTTAGATCTGTCATATGGTGCAAACAGCTGCCGATGAGCCATGTGAACTGCTTTGACCTCCTGCGTGCCATTTTCCTCTGGCTTCCCTTTGACTTTGAGCACTCACAGCGATGCCACGCGGAGGCTCTTTTCCCCGTTTGAAGGGATCAGTGATTTTTCTTGGAGAAGGCAAATACCAATAAATAGTTTCTCATCTTGACGAAAGGCAAATGCTTGTTTTTAAATGAACTCTCTTTTCGCCCCTGGGACTAGTACAGAGCAACCAGGAGAGGCTCCATTAGAGCTGCACTGGGGATTTTCAGACTCTGCTTCGCTTGTCCCCATTTCACAATGTCAAAACATGTAAAACCAAAGGATTTCATTTCACTTACAAAAGACGTTTCAGTAAGTGTACAACTTCGGAAGGAGTTTAATTAGATGGTGTATTTACAGGTGACATGGTGCTAGCCTTTGTATATATAAAAACTACCCCAGCAAGCTTTCAGAAGGAGTTTTCCTCCAACACAAGCAAAATAGGGCTACTATGTCTCACATTTATTTAAGGTCAAGAACTCCACTCAGATGAACATGCAGGACTCTTGATTGACTGAACTGGCAGAGGAATACATGCAGAACGTGTCCCTTGGGCTGCACATCCCCTCTCTCCTCCTGGGCAGCATGGTGTTGGGTTTTTCTGACATATGTATTTTTTTTAGGTTCGTGTTATCTATTTGATATTTGGCTGATTGAGCTGAGGAGTAAAGTCATCTTTACGTAACGTGCCTCAAAACCAAGTGGTCTGCTAAGCAGAAATTTCATCAAATGCCTCTGCCCTTTAAAATCTTCTTGTAGAGAGAGAGGCAGTGTGTAACCATGGGAATACAGCAGAGAAATGTTCTGGGGAGAATTACCCAGCCGTGGCCCCTGGTAGAGCCTGAATGGGGAGCAATGGATCTCCCCGTGTGTGCTTGGCATCAGCCTGGGGCAAAGAACACATGCCCCAGCTCTGCCTCACCTTCTGCCAGGGGGGAAAATGCCCCCAAGATATTTCACTGCCAGAGCACTGGAGGAATGTATCCTCAGCTCAGGTTGCTACTGAGCAGGACACGAAGGGAGATGCAGCTCTGGAGCCCAAGCTTTGCCCCAGTAACCTGCAGGGCTTGCTGGAATCCTGCGAGTGAGGGGTCTGGAGCACAAACCCTATGAGGAGAGGCTGAGGGAGCTGGGGATGTTCAGTCTGGGGAAGAGGAGACTGAGGGGAGACCTTCTCGCTCTCTACAACTCCCTGAAAGGAGGGTGTAGAGAG
>JAOTQQ010000012.1:117840787-117856051 GCA_026546715.1 Gallinago undulata
CCATCCCTGGAGGGGTTCAAGGCCAGGCTGGATGGGGCTTTGAGCAACCTGGTCTGGTGGGAGGTGTCCCTGCCTATTGCAGAGGGGTTAGAACTCAATGATCTTTAAGGGTCCCTTCCAACTCTAACCATTCTATGATGCTAACCTCCCAACTTCATCTAGGTGGTAACCACACCTCCACCTTTAATCACAGCTTCACTGGGCAAAGCAGAGCCAATGGATTTAAATTTTTTGGTCCAAATCCATCAAAGGAGATATAGTCATTGTAACACTGTCCTGTCTGTCCTGTTATGAATCCAGATCCCTATGAGAGATGGCTCTGTCCCCCTTGCAAAGCATGAGAAGAGTTTGGTGATTCTGAAGAAAATTCACAAGTATCGGTGCACTGAATGGATGTTCTCTTATACCCTCGATCCATTGGAGCACTGACCCAGTGCAAGTGTCCCCCTAAGCTGGCACAGGCCCTTCCACTGCTTGGTTTGGACCAGAGAGCTGAATCCAGATCTAGTCTAGCAGAAATATGCCGTAGGATCAGAAAATACAGCAGGTAGTTAAGGACATTGGATATATGGGTGGCAAGTGAGCAAGAAGCTGGAGGCCCAAGTTTGGTTTTAGGTTCTGTGGTGGAAGATGGTGCCAGTCTCTATGAGTTTGGCCTTCTGTTTCACATTTCCTAGTCCAGTATGAGTTCTATCAGCCTCAAGTTTGTACGCTCTGTGAAACTCAGTGAAACTACTAGCTCAGAGAAACTGCACTTAACACTGATCTTATTTACTATGGAAACAGCACCTTAGTCACATTTAAACCGTTAGTTCTGCATGATGCCTAATGATCACTTTGGATTTTTTCTTGCTTTGTTCCTTCACACCAACATTTCTGCAAATCTTTTCATGCCTTCGGTGCTTGGGCCAACGTAATAGAAAAACCTCCCTAGGAAATCTTGTACCTTCCTCTTATAACTAAAATATTGGCGTAATGACTAAGGAAAAAACACCTGTGAGTCACAGATGTGACCCTCTATAGGGCACTATCTACCTACAATTTCTGGGGTTTCGTACTATTGGAAAAGCAAACTCTGTTCATAGTGAAAAACCTTATCAAGTGTTTTAGCACTAAAAGCACCCAGAAGTGGCAATGTAAGAAACAATCCCAATTTCGGTACCTCCAAGAGAATGTCAGTGTTCTGAGCAGCTGCCTTATGGATTGGAGAAGGCTGGTTGCTTCACACAGCTCTGCTCTGCGCCTTTCTCTCGTTACATCATTTAAATGCCAGGCATGTTCTTGTCATGGCTTTTTCTCTCTCTGATTCCAATGAAAGATATTGGGGCTTCTGATCAGGATGGAGAAGCAAAGAGGAAAAAAAAAATCCTTGCTATAACAAAAGGGAATCCTTTCAAATCACACTTTGAAAGAAACAATATTTTAGGGTTTACCTATATTGTATTTGTTGCAGTCTGGGCAGAGAGAATTCACTGGATGGTTTCTGGGGAACGATAGCTCTTGTGGCACAGAAATCAGTGGGACGAGATGCCCCAGTGCTTGCTGAGCTCCTCAGAAAGGCTTTACAGCCTGCGCAGAGCTCTCTCTTTTATGCCACCAGGAGCATCCAGGGGAACTAGTTTAAATCCAACTGGGATGTATCTGCATGTACTGCAGTCAGCCCAGCTGCAGAGTAGCTGCAGTGTAGTGTCCCCTCCCATGCAAAATGAGTGACTCTATGTCATTGTTTTTTTCATAAGCTTGCACATCCCACAGGTAGTCCAAAATTATCCCACCTCATGGAAAGAAGTCAACAACCATGTGAGACGCAGTGAATGGCATTCAGCAAGATAAAGGTCCCCACTGTGAGCAAGTCTTCCTCTCAATACTATCCGAGACTTTTCTTCTTCCCTTAACAAAACCCAGAGAAGTCATCAAAAAAAAAAAATGAAACTGCCATAGCCTTATATCCTGCTAAATTCTCTTTTGTGCTCTCTGTGCAGAACAGCTTGTAGCATCTGGAGGTACATCCCTTGGGTGTAGGAGTCTCCAGAACTGCAGTTACTCTTGGCCTCAGCCCACAAGGATGAACATCCTCCTGCAGGATCAGTACTGAGAGAGACTCTCCCAAAGCTAAAAGGAAAAAGGAGGTCCAGCTGGGGTCATACCTTCTATCTGTGCTATCTTGGACTCTCATGTAGAAAAGGAGAGCTTCTCTATACTGCTTAAAGGAGATCGGGAAAATGTAGGGATTCCCTTCCATCCAACGTGAATCAGAGAGCAGTTCAGGTTGGACAGGTCATCCTTCTTAAAGCAGGGTCAGCTCTGAGACCAGATGATGTTACTCAAAGCTTTACCCTGATAGATCCTGTAAACATCTAAGTGAGGAGGTAGCACACCCTCTCTGTGCACCCTCTTCCACTGCTTCTCTGTTCTCATGGTGAAAGTCTTTCCTTGCACCCTCTTGGGCACAGCTTTCCTTGCTTCGATTTCTGTTCATTGTCTCTTGTTCGTCCTCCACACACTGCTGTAAAAGCCTGGCTTCATCTTTTTGATAACCTCCACATCACTTCTGGCACACTTTTTTAGGTTCCCCTGAAGCCGTCTCCTTTCAAGGTTCAGTAAGTCCAGTTCCCTCCACCTCTCTTCACAGAACAAGTGCTCCAGTCCCTGATCATCTCAAGGGCCTGCTGCTGAATTTGCTCTGGTCTTTTGATATCTTACTTGTATTAGGGAGTCCAAAACTGGATGCATCAATGAAACCACAAAGAAGACCAGAAGAAGCCAAAGCAGGAACACATTCTGAGAACTTTCTACAGTTCTGACTAGGCATTTCCCCACCTTGTTTTGCAGGTTTCGATGTGAAATAATAAGTGACTGCACCCTGAGGATATAATAAGGTATCCCTTTCAGGCTATCACAGGGACCAGTGGCATGTACACAGCTAAAACGTCACAAATGCAAAATGAAGCATCATGATTCAGCCCTGCCCAGCATGGCCTGGTCGTGGCCAGTTAGGAGCCTGCAAGTAGCAGGTCCCACCAGTCAGCTGATGGGCAAAGCCCACTAACCTCCAAGCTCCTCAGTTTTGTTTTTCTGACCAGTGAATATAAATGAACTTCAGTTTTGTCTCCTTGTCTTCTTTTATATGCCTTCTGCACTGCCTTTCAGTTCCCTGTTCCTCTCAGTTGGCGAAACATTTCCTTCACCCTTCCTCTCCATCTTCTGTCCTGAAATTCCTGAGTTTCTGTGGTAATTCCTGCAGTAACTGCCAACACCCCTCCTTACCCCAACACCCAGTTTGAATCTAATTCATTTCAGTGATCGTCTCAGTGGATCTAGGACCACTAGCCACTTTACTTTTGGCCAACAGCTAGACTAAGGGGACTCCCCTCTGGATTTGCTGATGGCCATCTCCACAGGAAACACAATTATTCATAATAATAACAAGAGGTATCATGAACTAAGTGTATGTATTCCCAATATAGTTTTTATTTTTAAGATAGGTTCAGTACAAGGGCACTAAGAATGGACTCATGTTGAGATTATGGAACCTGAATTTATACATTTACAAGTGTAAATGTGAGAAGAGAAGGCTGAGAAGGGGACCTGATCAATACTTATAAATACTTAAAGGGTGGGTGTCAAGAGGATGGGGACAGTCTTTTCTCTGTGGTGCCCAGGGATAGGACAAGAGGAAATGGGCACTTGAATATAAGATGTTCCACCTAAACACAAGGAGGAACTTCTTTTCTTTGAGAGTGGCAGAGCCCTGGAAGAGGCTTCCCAGGGATGTGGTGGAGTCTCCTTCTCTGGAGACACTCAAAACCCACCTGGACACGATCCTGTGCAATCAGCTCTAGGTGGACCTGCTTTGGCAGGGGGGGTGGACTGGATGATCTCCAGAGGTCCCTTCCAACCCCATGTGATTCTGTGATTCTGTGAAGTGCACCACTGACCTAAACTCTCATGACAAAAAATATAGATGTAGTTAAGTTCCTGAGTTGCCCACCTACAGGTGGTCTGCTCAATAACCCTACATGCTCCACTGTCTGAGATGGCATCTGAAGCTTGTATGTGGACACTTACATTTACATGTTTTAATCTCAAATCGAATACTATGTCAAGGATTCGAAAATGTCTTTATAAAACTTACAAACTTCATTTCCTACTACAGGCAGCAGAAAGAAGGACCAATTACAAGTAATTACATTAAGGTTTGTGCCAGCTCTGGGTCCTGATGCTGAGGGACATGGGTTAGTGTTGGTTTTGGCAGCGTTAGGTTGATGGCTGAACTCAATGATCTTAATGGTCTCTTCCAACCCAGAGGATTCTATGATTCTATGTCTCCCAGTGGGTTGCTCTGAACACCAAACCTTGCTGCCTGTAGACGTTAAATGCAGCAGCTCAACTCCATCTAAAAATGTTTCTCACACCTCCCCCGTTTAGCATCTTGCCATGGGACAACCGGGGCACAGGGATGCAATACCCTCCGGACGCCCCCAAGAGGCCAGGTTCCCCACACCCAAGGGCACATCAGTGAATGCAGAGCCCACCCTGGGGGGTCAGCCCCCACCTGGAGCTGCAAGCAAGCAATCGTTCCACCAGCAGGTGCCAAGGAGAAGTCGGCCAGCAAATGGAGGGAGAAGAGAGAGGTCCCGAGTGAAGGGGTCTGGCTGATGTAGTTGGCCAAGGGGGAAAGGATGGATCCCCTCCAGCAGTCACCCTGTCATCCTTTTTTTTTTTGTTTTGGGGTTTTTTTTGTTTTCTTCTTTGTTTGGATCCAGGACAATTCAGGTCCAGATGAGACCCGGATCAGAGCCAGTGGACTGCAGCAGTTTCCAGTTAAACAGAAACCATGCAAAAGTTAATAAACAAGTCTCTGTAAACAGGAAGAAAGAGAGTCATGCATTAAAGCTGCATTAAGAGAGGAAAGAGAAAACAAATAATTCTCTCTGTCTGCCACAAGCTTCACTTTAACTAACTGAAGCCTATTTGAAAAGAAATGCTGTGGGTCCCCAGCGCAGAGGTGGAAGGGGCGGGAAGGTTACATGGGGAGAAGAAGAAATCACTTTATTTCTACCGCGATGCAGTAAGATATAAATACAATCAAAAGGGGTTAATCTAATCCTTTTGTGAAGCACTGAGTCAGAGAACAAGACAAAAACAAATCTGTGATCTGGAACTTCCTGAGCACCCACTCAGGGTGGATTAATGAGGAGTACACGGCTGTGAAATTACGTGCCCTCTGAGTCAGGAAAATGGTCCTAGTGGTGCATGACCTTGAAATGAGGGGAAGCAAACTTCACCTGATCCACAATTATAAAGACCTAAAAGGAGGGGGACTGAGGAGGAGGGAGAACACATTAAGAGCCGGGAAAATGTTTCTGAATATGAAACCAACAAAACACTAAACAAACCCGGGGCTTGAAAGACAATTAAATGTAGCATAAAAAAAAAAAAAATCCAGAGGCTTTAAAGGATACTGGCATTAGTGTTTGAGCATTATAAGGAAAGCTTGTCCTCTTTATTTACATGAAGTGGATATTTTGTTGCTGTCGTTATGGACTTAGCGATGTTTGTCTGCCTTCAATTTTCTCTTTGCGATGAAAAATTGTTGTGAGATGATTTCTAGTCTTAGCTGCTTTACATGACAGTATTATCAAGGATTCATCAAGAGGCCATCTGTCGAATTTATGAAAAAAAATGCAAAAACAAAACAGATGAAAAGGAAAGAGCAAGACAGAGACTGGTCCAGGGGACGATAGATGTGGCAGCATGTGCCTCAGTGTGAAAATTACAACATTTAAATACTGTAGAATAAATTACTGTGCCGAAAAATTAGTGATGCTCTCCCACTTTAGATTCTCCTCTTATGATGAGAACATAATGAAATAGATCACAGACCAAATCATTTTTTCCTGTGGCTATTATTATATTCTAATGAAAAATTAAAATGGGGTAAAGACATAAAACCTGTTAGGGAATCAAATAAGCTAAGCTACTGAGTCATTTCTTAGGTACCCCCAAAATGTGGAAACAATAAATTCATATTATTTTATGTATGTAATCAACCAATCTCACCATTTCTCATATCTTCCTGAATCTTTCTAGCTGATGTGTGGATACTCACATACATGCCTGTGACATAGGAAAGATAATGGAAGGGCAAAAAAAAATTATCTATCCTCATTAGAAACTGGTTGAACTGCATTTAAGTAGTCAAACATAAACATCCATTTCTAACCAATATGTGTTATATAGAAAATTCACTGAGTTTCTACTGTTTTTTAACTAGGTTGGCACCTATGTTTACATACTGTGTCTGACAAATAAATTTGAATCAAACACATGTTTATTGAAACCAAGCAGTCTGGATTTAATTGGAATCTAAGAGATGAAATCCAGTTTGTACCGTATTTTAAAAGGGAAATACTACAAAGTCCAGGCCTTTCCTCTCCCTTCATCTGGCCTTCATTAGGAACTTCTGTGCAAATTTGTGACAAGCTAACAGAGGAAATATCCCATCGACTATTGTACAAATTTGAAGATTTTCAGCAGCTTTTCCTCAAAGCAGTTTGTCCTTCTCTTTTACTGATTATGTTTAAAGTTATGGAAAGCCAGTCACCAGGCTGTCCCCATGAAAGTGCAAAAAAAAATCGGAGTATGACATGCCATATATTTTTAAACATAACTGTAATACATAATGAAAATTTGGAGTTCTTTGTGTCCTGATTCTTAACAGGGAGAAAAACTAAGAGAAAGAAAGGCTGATATTGCTTTTAAACCACAATTAGAAAGACATTCAAAATAGGTAACTCTATATCCACCAAGACCTCCTACGAAAGTAAATGGCCTACCAGTGATGACCTCTCCAATGATGACCTTCTGCACCTGAGAGAAAGAGCAGGTGAAACTGCCCTTGGGATTCATTAAAGACCTTCTTAAGCTATTTTGGTTTATATGGCAGATAACCAAACTCTGTGCTAATTTCCACCAGTTCCAAATTTTGAACTAACAAGTGAAGAAGGGCAACATCTGGCAGTCCATCAAACAGTCCTCGAGCATGCAGTCCTTCAGCTTAGTTGATGAGCATACTTGGTGCATGGAGAAAGCAACATCCCCAGCTCTTCAGCTGACTTGAAAAAAAAAATCAAAATAACCATTAATTTTAACTTAATTGAATTGGGATGACCATCTTGATGCATCAGTAATTAAATGACAGCAAACATCATAAAAGCAAACTGTGCATATATCTTAATGGCACAGAGCAAAGCAAAACTACTTACAAGGTCTAAACTCTGTGTCCTTCCAAAATTACAAAAGAGTTTATAGCTAAAGACCATTATATCGATCACTGTAGTCTAGGGAGACTGTGCAGAGTCTATAGATTTTTTCCTGAAAATATATGTTACTTATTTAACTTTACTCATGAGAGTAAGCCACAAATTTCTTTTGTACTTGACCCAACTGTAAGGGCAAGCATATACAAATCCCTCTGAAAGATGGGCCATAAAATTTACATTCTGGAAACTTTTTTTAATACAATTATGCAAATATTACTATAACGATATTATGCTTTAAGGATCAATTCTTTAATTGCATAAGCATCGATATTCACTTGGCAACTGTGATGTAATTGCAAGCAAAATAAAAAGTAGTTATGTTTGGGGGGGGTTAATTAAGTAAAAGTCTTCTGTGAAGTATTTTCTTTTTAATCTACTGTAATATATGAACATTAAATAAAGCCAGGAGAATGATTTTCAGCCAAAAATGTACAAGTGTGTTGTGCAAGTCTGCTTCTGATTTAAAATAAGATGTGGTATGTGAATACTAGACCTGTTGTGACAACTCCCTTTATGTAGAAGGAGACATCATGTCAATGCAGTGAATCCCTAACTTCCCAAGGATCACTAATCTTGCTTGTGAAAGACAGCAGAGAATGAACCCACAGGGATCAAGTGTATCCTATTAACACCATCATATTAACACATATGACCATATATTTAGGTAACAATTGTACCATAGCAACTGGGAAATAAAAATTCTTGTTGACAGTGAATTTTGATCCTCATTTCACTGCATCTCTAGGAATAGTTCTGAAGCAAAACACGGCATCAACAAACGATGGTTAAAACCATCACTTTGTGATTGATTGGCTGATAAGAATCCAGCTGCCTTATTTAGAGAGCTGGCCATTTCTTCTTCTTCTCTACATTTTTCAAGTTTCGAGGGAGTGAGGTTTTTCACACAGGCGCAGAGCTCTGCAAACCCTTATCGCCGTCCTGATTAACAAAAAAGCAGCAGTCACAAACAATAACAATCAGCAGCAACAATAACTGTCATACAAGTATTGGAGGTCCGGTTTCATCAGGAGCAGTGAATTCCTTGTAACCTCAATTAATTTGCTGAGTTCAGAGGCGACTGTTGCGTGGGCAGCAGATTTACCGCCGGAGCTGGCCCTGCTGGAGCCTCTGGCCCCATCTTGGAGAAACCAAGAGCCCTTGTGCCACTCTTCGCCTGTCCCTCGTTGCCGAGAGGAGGATTACGCCGGGGCAGGGTTGTGTGGGAGAACAGGAAAACACATTCCATTAAATTAGTTACTCAAGTGTGTAACGCCGCCGCGCACGGGAGTCAATTACCCTGATAGCCCGGCTCTGCCCCACTCCCTATAACCATATGACTGAAGATCCATTGTATAATAATAGCCTGCAATAAGGTGTCAAGAAAGGACATCAGGGGTCTCCGAAGCAGTGAGCGTTAACCGGGTGCAATATTTTCCCAGGTCCATTTTATTGGGATAGCCCTTAAACTATTCCAAATACATGAACTCCCGTATGAACCGGGTAGCTCTCTGTCCGCACAGGCTCGGACGCTGACGAACAGGCTGGAAATATATGGGAAGCAGCGTTATTTTAAATAACTGTTCCATAAAATAAAATAGTAAGCACACAGCTCAGCATTTTGAGAGCCGTAAAATAAATCGTCATCAAAAAAAAGCTTATTTTATGAACCCGTAAATCTCCTGAAAATAAACGTTTTCTTCATCTTCCTGTGTTTTAATAAAAAATTCCTTTTTTTACTCACTCAATTACAATATCACTATCAGTTCAAATTACAGGTCAAAGATACGGGGCTTAATGTATGTACAGCCAGTTCTCTTCTCCTAATAACCTGTCATTCCCAGGATTTGAATGTCAGAACAGAGCCTGCCGCGGTAATGCTACCCGGCAGCACGGTGATGAAAACTTTGGACAAATCATGAAGAACATTCCAGATCCAAATCATCAGAAGGTTACTGGGGAGAGCCTTTCATCCCTCTCTGACCCCTTGATCTGACAAGTGACACCTACAAAATGAACAGCTCTCCAGCTTAAATTGTTTAACTGTAGCCTGATCAGTTTTATTATCTTGCTAATCCGGATATCAGCCGTTTCATCAGAATGGAAGATATGCATATCATGAATTATTTTGACACCAAGACCTTTTAATTTTTGCCAGCAATATTTCACTACACCAATCAGGGGCTGCAGTCAGTGATGCTGCTCGCCTCCTGGGATGTCAGAGGACAGTGCACTCCTGACAGCACCAAATCATCTGGGAGCTGTAACGAGCTATTGCTGCAATTATTATTATCTCCTGTAGTCATGCATTTCATTACAGTGCAGGCAGACAGAGGTTTCAGTTTCGGGCCAGTCTTATTTAGGAATCTCTGCCATTTTATGGGCTGTAGGGCTCTGTAGTGTAATTTCTTTTCTCCTCGGTAGACAAGGATAGGTGAATTTCTAATAAAAACAAAACACTAGCTAGGTACTGTAGAAAGAGGGAGCACAATACAGTACATTAACCAGCAGTGAAACAGCTTAAATGGCCCACTTGTAGTTTATGAAAGCAGTGGTTAATCAGCAATATGGTTCGCTGCAGAGAGAAATAAAGAACAGTTTATCTTTAAACACATATATACTATCCTTTTTCCCAACTTCCCACTGCTAAAGCTTTTTGTAGGCTAACACTGAACCCTGAAGGAACAGGTCTGCTTTTTTTAGCAATTTTTTTCCTGCCACTTCATGAAAATAAACTAAAATAGTTTATTTTAGTTTAGAAAAGATAAAGAAAAATCCCTGTTTTGTTTGTTTAAGCATCTTCGGGCCATTATTGCAACGTATGCAGACAGGCACAATGGAGAAAAAGGGGAGAGGAGAATTCTCAATTAAAAATTGATAAAAATTATAAACATTCAAATAAGGACATTTCACAGGTAGAATATGTCACAAGTCCTTCCTGGAGAAAGCACCAACACCACCTTTTTACCTCTTTCCTACATCCAAGGTTAAATGGTGGCCCAAACCAGGTTGTCCTGCCAGCCATGTGTTGAATGTCCTTTGGAGGGTATTGCCAGGTCTCACAGGCATTATAAAAGAAAAGAAGATAAAAAAAAATGCACATCGTTAAAGATATACAGTGACACAAAGATAATGGTTTGCAAAATACCCAACATTCACTCCCCCTGTTCTCCATCTTTCCTTGATGTTCACTCGTACTATGGCTGATGTCCATGTGCTAACACAGACTTCATAGCACATTTTCATCCTTAGCCTTCTTTTGCTACACTCAATTGATTTCAAGGCCTTTTCCACTCTTTGTCTCTTCAGGATTTCCTTTCTCCCTTGGTTCCCATTTCCCTTTCTGCCTTTCAAACCTGCTCCCTTTTTTCTCAACATTTAAGCTACAAAAAACTTAATTTCATAATAGAAAAAGAATAGATGGAATTCAGCATCTTCAATTCTCCCATGTTTTTAGTAAAGTTATGTAATACAATGAGTGAAAAACAAATAGGAAAGTTTCCTCTAAGTGTGGCAGGAAAAGCCAAGCATTTTACTATCTGTGTACACATAATGAAACACAGGAAAGTCAACCACACATCAGAGTCTAAAATTAAGGTGCTACCAATATAACAAAAAATTGCTGCTACAAATAAAAAAAAAAAACAAACAACAAACAAAAGCATTTGAGGGGATGAATTTAAATGTAAACAACGAAAGAACCACTTCACACCACCTTTCCCCATGAAAACTACACGATGTGTCCTTCTGTGCTGAGGTATTTAATTATGCACTTTCTGTAGTCAGCAATCCCCTCCACATGTATAGCTTTTTGACAGCAAGAGAGACAAAGTTCTGAATATTAAACTTGAAGTAACATATTCTGCTTCATCACTTGTGTAAAGACAGCTGATACTGCCGGAGAGTTTGGCACCAGAGGCCAAGCACCATATTTTCAACCACCCACACACAAACCCTTTCAATACAATCACTAGCAACTTGACTGTGAAATTTCCAGACATTGATGGCTAGCAAAGACTAATAGCAACGCTCCTGTGATGGACTCCCGTCATGAAAAAGCAGTTCTTCAGCTTTTTGATCCCATCTGTGTGATGTGAAGAGAGCAGGGAAGACTTTGCCTCAGCAAAGATAGGATAGTGTGTCCAAAAAGGAGCAGAGCAGCACACCAGGGTCTGTAGTGTTGTGTTTATTTACAGCTGCCATTCAGTTTTACATAGCTCCCTCGTTAGTTAAGGGTTGCTGATCCTGCAGACTCTTACACATGTGAGCAGTTCCATCAAAGTCACTGGGACGTGCACGAATTAAGATTCCTCTTCTAAGTAAGGCTTAGCAGGATCAAGGCTGGTCCTCACGGCTGTTCAAATCTTGGGTTGCGATTGACTTGAAGGAGAAGCTAAATCCACTCAGCACTAAACAAACTGGAAGAAACTTTCTCATGTCTCCTGAACCATTTCAGTCTCTCTTTGGCTGGCGAGCCAGTTATTCAGAGCTCTGAGGGGCTGACTCTGCCAATGACTCATGGTATGCAGCTGTGGATTCAAAGAGCTGGATCACATCCCCAGGATGGTTAATGCTGGTGAACACAGTGCTTAAAGCACTGACATGGACACTGCAGGTCACCCTATTGCCTGAGGATCATGGTGCTCCCTGGTCTGAATGGGTTGGCACATGGGTGACTTGGAGCTAAAGTCTCAAAGTGGGTCAAGATTAACAAGCACTGGCTAGGAGCTTAAAATGGCCAGTCTCTCCCCCCTCTTCCCTCTTCAACAACTACTATCATCTCCTTATTATGGATTTACCTAGATAGACTTGAGGAGAAATCCTTTTAGCTCTTGAAAATTTATAGTTCTTGCATGTGTGAGAGTAAGGAATTAAAAATGCAAGACAATAAGAAAAGAAACACTAAACTTGCCATTTTTCATGTCAGTGAGAAGCTCTTCAAATAACATATAGGGTTACAGATTTCACATTGTGCTTTCTTTAAGATATTTTTAAGTTCTATGTTATTGTGGCTAAAAAATTAATGAGATAATATGCAACAATAATGTCAAAACCTATGTATTCTTTGTGTCTTTTGGCATGTGAATGGTGGGGGTTTGTTTTACAGAACACACGAGTACCTGACTACGAGCAAGTTACACAACAGGCTATAATCGGTTAATTAAATTCCTGTAAACATTTCCGGACAATCAGTCTCAGATTTTTCAGAATTATCTTGGGCCAAAGTGAGGAACATCCATCAAAGTCAAATAAGATTATTAACTGATCTGACCCATATATCTTCCAGGGCTTTCAGCATTTATGCTATATTAACATGTTGCTTAAATCCTGTGGTTGTTCTTATTTCTTGTTTACTACATATTATGTTGCCTTAGAAACATCTTAGTGTCTTTTATTTACCTGTAGAGAGTTTGAGCCAAGCATTTTGTAACACAGCCTGAGGAAACTTCTCGTTTACAACATCAGAATTATGGTTATTTTTAATGGCTATGCCACAGATTTGTGCTGAAATAAATGAGGAGTACTTCATTAACATTAGCATGTGGACAGACTTAGCCTTTTCTTTTTTAAGAAATCAAGACTGGCAGATTCTTTACAATATCTCTTAAAACAGAGAACATGACTTCCATCTGGATCCTGGTGGTTAGCTGCCATGTAACGTTGCAGGCAGAAAATACGGTGGGTCAGCATTTACCTTCTCAGCTTATAGGTACATTTAGGCATCGAAGTGATATGACAATAATTAAGTGGAAAAACTGGAGGAATTTGTAAAAATCTGGCCCTCGGCAACCCATCAAAAGCCATCTCCCTAAATTCACAGGAGGAATTCAACAACATCAGCTCAAGCTCTGATGTTCGAGCTTAAGCCATTAGTTCATTCCTCATTGTAATTAATGTAAAATCTTTTTTCCTTCCTCCTTTGCCCTCTTGTAATGTATTATATCTTTAATTGTTTCTGTGCTAAAAGGTTAAGGATGCAGAGCGTACAGCAGTAAGAGCAGTTCTTACTTGTACGCTGGAAACCCACATCCACGTAGGAAATGCAATACAACCTGCTTAAATTCCAACTGCTTCTACCTTTGGTGAGTTTAATATGGAGGCTGTAAAATATTCTGCAGTTTATACCATATATAAAAGCATTAAGACAAATTTAGAGAGAGATTTCCTAGCTCGTGTATCACACGGATGTGAGCACCCATTTTAAAAGCAGAACCCAAAATCTGCAGTTCCAGAATGACCCAATAAAGGTTGGGCCAAAGTTTTCAAACTTGGGCTCCCAAGCCCATGTTGGCCTTATAGCTTTCACCCAAAATAATAAAAAAAAAAAAAAAAAAAGAAGGGGGTGAAGTGGAGTGGAGGAGCCTCACAGCATTTCAGGAGACACCTGCTGCTACCACAGAGAAGGAACCAAGAGCTGCCAAAAATGATCCTGCTGGGATCCATGCCGTGCCAAGGTACGGGCTGGGAAGGGAGCAGCCCCACTGGCCGTGCCAGGAGGGAGATTGCTCTCAGCATCCCGGGAGGAGCTGCAGGCTTCAGGGAACCATTGAACCCCAAAAGCTGGGTGCTCTGGGGCAAAGTCCTCAGCAGGAACCTTTAGGGGTGTAATCTTGGGCATTTAAAGCAAGACTCAGAAATAATTAAGTGATCGGGCTCATATTTGGACCTGATATTTGCACAACAAAATGATCTGGCTTAAAACCGCTGCGTGCCTGTATTTCCCATTAATGCCAAAAGGTATAGTGGCTTTTTTACGGAAAGGCAAATCTGGAATGCAAAATTAGGCAGAATATTTGAAAACTTTGGCCTATAAACTTTGTGTCTATTGCCAGTCTAAACTCAGCTTCTAAATATTTAAAATCTTGTTTCTTTTTTATTGGACATAATTTTGTGATTAGGAAAAAGAAAAATGGAAGTAAAACCTCTTAATTTCACTCACAGGATTCATTCAGATGACTCCATGAGACCACAGTTAGATACATAAATTAAATTAAACTACACAAATAAGTGGGTTTAGGCTTGGAAGGAAATTTAGGGAAGGACAAAATGACCCTTTTTTTTTCCCTTTCTGTCTGAGTTATTTTCCTTCTTTGTGCAGAAATGGTAGCCACCACTACCATTCACGTGAAAGTTTAGGGGAATTAAGGGGAAGGATGTATAGCACTCTGCTGCATTTACAACAACTTACTTAAGTTTAAATATTGCATGTAAAATTTTACAAGACCATCTTGAAAACTTGCTTGATACCCTGACCCGTGGAGCGACTCCACTGCCCTCATTTATCATCAGGAGAGCTAAGGGAAGGGTCCCAAGATGTAAGTCAGCATAGGGTAATGATATATGTGACTTTCCTCAGAAACTCCACGCTTGGCTGAAAGTTTGATAAGTTTAAAATCCACCCCTGTGTTGGTGTTTACGTGTTGCAGAGAGCTAGGCATGCTCTGACAAAGCCCATGAACAAACTTCAGAATATTTCCTTCTGATAAATCTGGGTGTGCTCACACGTTCCTTGTAAACCTAAGGCAATTGTACAACCTCCCCGCGCTGCTGGTACATTGTTAAAGCCACCACACTGCCAGGAGAGGCCACCGGCTCTTGAAAGAGGGCTCGTTCAGTACAACCCCTGTCAACCTTCTAGAGAGCTTCAGGCTTGCTTTTGCCTTCCTCATTCACCCAAGACTGTTCTCATTTCCAAGTCAGTCTGAATTAACTCATACGCTGCTGCGCAGACACATTTGGAGTTTTGTTTTACCCGGAACAATATGTTTCTTGTTCATAATTAAAAACCCTTTGGGCTTTATGAGCCTGGGTTGGTATAAATCGGTAGTTCGGATTTAGTGTTGCCGTCTACCACGGCAACCAGGGTTTTGGGCCCCCTACCACAAGAAAGACATTGAGGTGCTGGAGCAGGTCCAGAGAAGGGCAACGAAGCTGGTGAGGG
>JAOTQQ010000012.1:117858227-117873590 GCA_026546715.1 Gallinago undulata
CTGGCCTTGAACCCCTCCAGGGATGGGGCAGCCACAGCTTCTCTGGGCAACCTCTTCCAGTGTCTCACCACCCTCTCACCAAAGAATTTCTTCCTGAGATCTCATCTAAATCTCCCCTCCTTCAGTTTAAAACCATTCCCCCTTGTCCTGTGGCTCCCCTCCCTGATCAAGAGTCCCTCCCCATCTCTCCTGGAGCCCCTCTAGGGACTGGAAGGGGCTCCAAAGTCTCCCTGGAGAATTCTCCAGGCCGAAGAACCCCTACTCTCTCAGCCTGTTCTCATAGCAGAAGTGCTTCTTAGTTGATTGCTTTCCAGAGAACAACTCAGAGAGGCGTCCTAGAGAAAAAGTTTCCTTCACATCACTCCAAATGCTGATATCCAGCAATACAGCTGTCTATTAAAAAAAAAAAAAAGAAAAAAAAAAAGCAATACTTTTCCAATTCAACCAGCATTTCTCTGAAGGAATTGAGAACAGCTGCTCTGCTACACCTTGTGCTATGGCATGAGCTGAAGATCTGCTGCCCAGTGAAGGTAAGTCCTTCATGGCAGCTGCTTCATGCCCTGCTGAACTGCATTTACCATTATCCCTATCCACGTGTGCCACCTCAGATCAAACCCCAACCTAGCCCACCTGACTTGAAAGTCACGTTCACTGCTCCTGTGTTGACAACTTCTTGTGACAACAGGGTTGCGGTCTTTTCCCATCATAGCTACAAAAAACATTTACTGCCAGAAAACAGCAACATTTCTGAAGCATTTTGCTCTGCCTTATCTCTTTTTCTGTTCAGTGCTCACCCACACTGACACTGCCATTAGTTTTTAACAATTTAAGGCATTCCTGGTTTTGGTTTTCTCTAAACCAATGTGTAAGCCTCTGACAGTCACACATCTAAATACAGATCAGAATCTGATTCCAAAACATTGAATCAACCAACACATTATAAATTTTACACTTTTTTCACCTACCCATCGGGGTGACGATAGCAAGGACTATTTAGCTTTTTATAGTGTAAAAGTATACAACATTTATAATTCATATATATTTTATAAATATATAAAAGCTTAAGCAATTTGCTTCACTGCGAAGTGCTGAAATACATGCCCACTAAAATGTGGCCAAATCTGAGGATGGCTATGAATGAGTCCCCCAGAAATTAAAAAATAGCTGAAAAGAACAAACATTGATGTTAAAATAATTTTAATTATTTAAATTTCTGTTGTTTCATTGTATCTTAGGTATCATTTTAAAAATGAAGCCATATTTTCTCTTGATTGCTAACAAATATAGTATCATTATTTTGCTATGAACTTCACATCCCTATTTGTCTTGCTAATGGATATTTTTCTGTTTAGAGAAAATGAGAACAATTCTATTTTATTTAGAGAGCAATAATATTCCTGAGTGTTCATCCTCACTGTTCTGGAAGAACAATGAAACAGCACTTACATGAAGGATTTACTGGTGTGCATGCCAGGACAAAAACAGATGGACAAAACAAGTTTAGACAAGTGAATCTGAAAAATTGGATGACCTTTATCTGACAAACAAAGTTATAGAAATTCAGAAAAAGCCAAAAGTTATTTTATTTCCTTCAGTGGAGAAATTCCAGTATTTGTGCTTGAGCCAACCACTTTAATTTAAGCCTGGTGATGTACGTTAGTAGCTAGCCCTTATGGCCAGTACTTATCATTCTTAGCATACAAATATCTCAAATGCCTTAATAAAAAATAACAAAAAACCATACCACCTCCCAAAAAAACTTAGCATTATCTTACATAAGGGTAAGATTAGACCTAATAAACCACACGTGTGGGCTTGGGGATTTTTTTTTTTTTTTGCATTTGGTAGCCCACATGGACTCATAGCCAAGACTGAGTGACTGGCAGGGACAACGTCAAGCTTGGGCGACAGAGAGGTTGGGGATGAAGAAAAGGCATAAATACAGCAGGCAGACAAAACAAGAGGTTAAAGAATTAAGGAGAAAAGGGCAAAACATACCCCTTTTAGCGACAAAGCACAAGGGCTGGATCACTAATTTTAAGGCAAACAAAAGGAAATCACACAAAGGAAGTCTCCCATAGATGTGTCAAAGATATCAAAGCTTGCTCTTTGCTGGAGACATTAGAACTGGAGCAGCCAAGGCAGAGAACCAAGATACTGTAAGGCCACTGCAAAAAAGTAAGTTTTGTATCTACGCACATATATTTCAGATTGGGAAGGGATCCCCGTGATAGCACGAGAGGTAATGGTTTTAAAATGAAAGAGGGGAGATTTAGATTAGATATCAGGAAGAAATTTCAAATAGAAAAACCTTCCAAAAAATAGAATGGCAAAGTTTGGAACTCGCAGCTAATTGAACAATCAAGCCCCAAAATGGCTATTGGTATTTGGTAGATTTGCAGGTAGAGATACACACTTTTTTTCTTTTCCTCTACCCGTTGTTAAAGATATCAGTGTAATATTGACACAACACTCTAGAAATCAACTGCTATTGTAGAAAATAACCCAAGTCCCTTCTCAGCTTCCTATGGTCCACCTCAAAGAAGCACCATATTCCCTCCGATTTCCTGTGAACCTTGCTGCCCCTCCCTGCACTAATCATACTGTGAACTTCTGTTCAAACCCAGTGAAGGAGGAGGGCAGATGGGCTCGTGTGAATGGGTACGTCCTTGCTCCAGCATACAACTCCTACTCACATCTAAACTTGAGCAATGCACGACAGAAGCAGCAGCCCTCATGAGAACATTGGGTGATTTAGTAGAAAGGGGCAGCCTCGCCCTCTCATTTTTAAGTCAGTGTTTACAACCCCACCGTGGGAATACGGGTCTGTTACGTTCTACATGGGCTTGCACGAATTCGGCATGTTTCTAGAAAGTTCATTCAGCCACACTGTCATGGCAGAATCTCGTTTTTAAGAGATCCCTTTGTCTGGATTCCTGGTGGTTATGACTTTGTTCTTGACTTAGTCCATGGAGGTCCTGATGCCCAGGTCAGGCTCCATTAACTTTAATGGGACTCTGTCCTGGCTCAGGAGACACAGGATCAGGCTCCGGGTACAACAAAATCTCTGCAGCTGCAACAGAACCAAGGACTCCAACTTTCAAGTGAAATAGCTTTTCTGCAAGCATTTTCCTGACTGCTTGAGTTGTGAGCTGGGAGAGATGCTGAGGCAGACCACATAACACTATGACCTTAAGAATATTTTTTTGGCGGGGAATAAAATTGTCTCTGTTTTTCATCCCTCAGCAGTATCAGACTTTGTTTCCCAGAGCTGCTCAAAGATCCAAAAAGACGGAATCATCCTGTTCTGCCTTTTGCAAAACAAGCTGCTGTAATCAGAATAAAAATGCTCAACAAAGATCCAGCTTTTTATTCTCAGCAATTCCATTTTATCTTTTTGCTTATTTTTTTCTTTCTCTCTCTCTCTCTTTTTTTTTTTTTTTTTCAGCACAAAATGGTTTGATTCTGTCTAACAGGCAATTAATATGTTCTTCCAAACAAATCAGAACTGGAGAACCAAATTAACACCCTTCAAGAGTGATATATCAGTGCCCGATTTCACAGAATGCTTTACGACCCTTCCACCTAATCTAATGGATGGATTTTAAACATGAGAAAGGCTTAACATGGCTTGAATTTGAACACTTTGACTCCTTATAAGCTTGTATCCCTAATTACAGTGAGCCTTTATTAAACCAAGTAGCCGCCTATGTATTTCAAAGACAAGAAAACCTTTTTAAAAAGTAATGACTGTTAAACATTACATTCACTGTTATTTTTGTTGAGCCTTGCACAGCAAGGGAATATTTACTATTTCAGTACTGCATACATATCAAGATTATTTTTAAATCAAAAATCAACTAAATATTAAACATGTAGCAGTATCTAGTCAGAACTAGAGATATCAACTGCTAATTTTTTCCACTTGTCTTTCACTTCCTTCAGCTCATAAACAGATTTAACAGAAAAAGAACCATGGAATGAAAACAACATATTCATGGGGAGGTATGTTCATTTAAGCAACAGGCTGTTCCAATGTAGCTTTTAATAAGATCGATGAAATTGAGTAAGTGATAATTTAACCAATGACAAAAATGGGTTTTCATACATTACAGTAATGCCAAGCTTTGAATTCTAACGAATCCTCTTTTTTTTTTTTTTTCATAAAGCCCTAGATCTTATAATCAATTAATTAGACAGTAATCGTTGAAGGGTAATTTCTAGGGTTCGGACTTACAAAAGGCTGATATGCAGGAAACACCTCAGAAAACAGACAGCAAAGGAGAAAAGAACACAGTGTGCCGGGTTCAAAGTTATGCTTTTTTGTGTGTCGTGTGGTGGGCAAAAGTTATGGTTACCCACGTAATCCAAGCACCCACAATCAAGACATAGCTGCTGGGGGTCCAGGTGGTACCATTGCAGCAGCACCTGCAGAGAAGACGGGGCAGGTGGGGAATATCACTTCGCTACTGAGCTGGTTTTTTATCAGAGTTGGGTTGATGGTTGGACTAGATGATCTTAAAGGTCCCTTCCAGTCTAGACAATTCTATCATTCTAAGATGCTTCATTCACATAAGGGTAACCTTGTTCTGAAGAAGTGCCTCTGAAAAAGAGACGAAATCAGCCGGCGTGCCCGTACAGCTCCTGTGCTGCCAAATCTGGCAGCAGAGGTTCCTGCCAATTATTTTTTGTCAAGGGAATTGGACTGCAGCCTGTGATTCATTTTACATATAGTAGAGCAAGGCTTGGCCTACATATAAAAATTCACACTGGTATAACTGTGTCAGTTTGGGGTGTGATATTTTGCTGACAGTTTTACCTTTAAAAGACCTGAAGTAAATCTGGTTAAATCTGTACCCAGATACCTTATCCTTACTGAAGAGGGTTTTATTTTTTTCTGATTTTCAGCTAGAATAAACTGGCTGAACTATTTAACTATGGCACCTTACAGCAGGCTGCCTACTTACCTCTTCTTATCAAAATAGCACAGATGACAGTGCCCAGGGAAGTTGTGGATGCCCCAAACCTGAAGGTGTTCAAGGCCAGGCTGCAAAGGTGTCCCTGCCCACGGCAGGCGGGTTGGAACTTGATGATCTTTAAGGTCCCTTCCAACTCTAACCACTCTATGATTCTATGATTCTATGACATGTAAGGCTACCAGATGTTCCCCAAAACAGAGAGGATCATGAATAGATACTTTGCATCAGTCCCCTCTTTACAGAATCACAGAACGGCTGAGGTGGGATGGGACCTCTGGAGGTCATCTGGTCCAACCCCCTTCTTAAGCAGGTCCACCTGGGTTTCCCGGGACAGTGTCCAGACACCTTCTGAATATCTTCAAGGATGGCAACTCCACAACCTCTCTGGGCAGCCTGTGCCAGTGCTCAGTCACCCTCACACTGAAAAAGTGCTTCCTGATGTTCAGGCTGAACCTTTACAGGAAGAATAATCTTGCTGGGTGCTGATATTCAATAAAATGTACCTATATAACCAAATTTTAGAGAAGATAACTGACAGGTATATGTAACACCCTGTGATAACAAAACACTAAGAGTCTATATCTTTGTTCTGAAAATGGTGTTAGGGTAAGAGTCTCTATGTTAACACTTCCTAGAGATGGATTATTTTTGACTGAGTAGGGGAATTCACCATGTTTAATCGAAACGTAAGGAGGCCTGAAACTAAGCCCCCTCAGAGATATCAGCAACCTCAGTCTTGTCAGAAAAACACAGCCAAAAACCAGCTTCATTTCTAATGCAAGCTACCAGTTTATTACTCATGTTAGTTGTAGATAGTGGGGGATCATAATGCAATACAAATGTTTTAATAGTCAAGATTTACATGGGGAAAAAATTACTTTGTTAGCCAGCTATGGCTTGCTTTATTAGCACTATTTAGTTCTAAGTAGACTGAGAAATGGAAAAAGAATTGTTTTTCATTTTTAACATTTCCCCCCCCCCTGCCCCGTTAATACTCCTCATCAATTGCAGTAATCAATCTGAGTTGGACACACTGAGGTTTCAAATTGTAGGGTCTGGGGTGGGAGAGGGGAGGCTGGTTTTTTGCACCTTTTCCATTTACTACTTCTTCCGACAAAACCAGTTTGGCAACCACGTGTCAGGCTCTTGGCAAAGGTTCTGACCTCACCATTTTAAGCACTCTTTTCTTAATATAATGTTGACATATGGCTATTGTGCTCTTAATCTAGTTATTTTGTGTCTGCTCTGTTGTTGCTATCTCATCTCCTGAATTTTCTTCAGGCAATTACTGTCAGAGGCATTTAATTTCTTCTGCTACATATTAACCAGTTGCCAACATTGCCCTCTTTTCAGCCTGGAGAAGCTGGTTATGGGGCCAAAGAGGTATTACTGCAAGGTGTCCTAGGTATATAGACAGCAAGGCCGTCTAAAAATACTCTGATCACACATCGAAGAATGGTAGAGAAGCTTTGGAGAGAATAAAAGCTGTTCTTTTGGCCTTCACGTGTCACCAAGCCGGAAAGAAAAAAAAAGAAAAAAGGAAAAAAAAAAAGAAAACAACAACAAAAAAAGCACGCTACATTGCTTTCATCTCTAATATGTTGAAGAGTTGCCTGTGGTTAATTACACTGCATCGTGGAGGGTGCCACAATCAGGCAGTAGGATAAAGCCAGTTGAAAGTGATGTGAGGAAACAGATGGAAAATAACTCAGGTAGCCACATCAAGCAAAAAAATCTCTAGCCCTAAGTACACAGAAGACCACGTTTAACCATTTTATGCTGTGCAAAAAGCAAACAACCCTGCAAAAAACAACCGCACGCACTAACACACGTTGTTCACTACCATGTGTTGACAATATTTTGACCTTGAGCAAGCAAGACCGGAGGTAAATACGAGAAACTGAGAAATGCAATCACTGGCAGGCACAGACTTAACACAGGGACAGGGGAGGGGATGTTCTCCACGTTAACTCTTGCTGGTTCACAACACACTCCACATCCCATGATGGGGAGCAGCTGCCCTCTCGCGATGCTGCCCGACCACCACCAAGGCTGTATCCAGCTTCACCAGCCCATAGTGCTTATTATGGCTTATGGCTTCTGTTCGGTTCCTGTGTCTTGTTCCAATGCTCCTTAAACTAAGAAAAAGCTGCCAATGGAGCGTGAGAACAGAAAGTATTTATTCTACCAGGGCTATTTATTCACAGGGCTAACTCTGGCTTAGACATCCTGAGACAGTTGGGGTTGTTCAGCCTGGAGAAGAGAAGGCTCTAGGGAGACTTTGGAGATGCTTCCAGTCCCTAAAGGGGCTACAGAAGAGATGGGGAGGGACTCTTGATCAGGGAGGGGAGACATAGGATGAGGGCTAATGGTTTTAAACTGAAAGAGGGGAGATTTCGATTAGATCTCAGGAAGAAATTCTTTGCTGTGAGGGTGGTGAGACACTGGAAGAGGTCGCCCAGAGAAGCTATGGTTGCACCATCCCTGGAGGGGTTCAAGGCCAGGGTGGATGGGGCTTGGAGCAACCTGGTCTGGTGGGAGGTGTCCCTTCACAGGGCAGGGGGTTGGAACTGGATGATCTTGAAGGTCCCTTCCAACCCATATAATTCTACAGTTCTATGATTCTGAGTGGTCCTCTGAGGAGCTTCTCTCTCCTTTCATTAACTCTAAGTAATTCATGTCATAAGCTTCTAGTCTGGGCAGCATGAGCACCTGCTCATCATCTTTGTGTTGCTGTCCTTTGTCCACATTCCTAGCGCACAATGTTACTTCATTTTTCTCTGTCTCCTGTCATCCCCTACGAAATGGGGATGACAAGTCCTACTTCCCCAGCTGCAAGTATTCCAGCACATTACCAGGTGACCACCTTTCCCTTTACAGGCATGACTGGTCGTCATAATGTTTGATGTTTAATGGTCATGGAACAAATTGCAGATCTCTGGAAAATCAGCACCTAAATTTGTTCTGGTAGCTCATTTTGAATGCAAGCTAAATCCGTGCTTCCGGATTGTACCCCACAAATATTAGATAAATCCTTCTTGGGGGCTGGAAAATAAACCCTGGGAAAATATACCCTTGATTTCTCAGGGAAGAAAGAATAGATATCTGAAGACAAAGAACAAAATACATGTGATCCATTCCTATACCTCACAGTTTGTCCTATTTTGCACTGAAATTCCTCTAGCCATTAAGTCGTAGGGTAGCATGTACTATTTACAAAAACTAAATATAACTGTTGGGTTTGCTGACAAATGTCCATACTTTTCTTTAATAGTTTCTAAAGGAACTTTATCATACAGGCATAGGTTGCATAAATGCCTGTTAGACATGACAAGGGTATTGATAATATCATAAAAGCAGCAGTTACGCTTTACTTGAGCGCTTAGATTAAATGGTATCTGTGGCAGCTAATCAGACAACTGGTTAGCAATTTAGAAACCAGTTTATTCATAAAATTAAATGTAGCATCAAAACCAATGTGGCAATATGACTAGGCTGCGATCATATAGGTTGAAGCATATTGGCCAAGAGACCCGTTTGCTGAGTCCATGAGACTTCGTCTGCGCTGCAATACTCTGTCAGCCGTCGTCATTATCTTGTACAGGTACCTGGTGGACAAAATAACAACCTGAACTGCAGAGAACCTGTTAAAATTCACAGCTCAGTGCCATGCTGATTACAGCAGCAACTCTCTTTTCTTCTCCCTGTCACTCCCACCCTTTTGTTCTCCTCCACTTCGCTTTTCTCCTTGGAGCGGCAGACAGCAGTACAATGCTGCGGGTAACGTTGTATATTACTCTTATTAGCACTCAGTTACAATGAGCCTCGTTATTCCTGAGGCCACCAGGCTGCTCGGCGTCCCTATAGCCATAGCACACGCTTTCCCAGCTCCACCTGGGAGCCAACGCCTGCGCAAGGGAGGGGGACCCCTTCTTCTGGTTGCCTTCTCCTCATCTGCCCCAGGGAAAAAGGGCTGCTCTCTGCCTCCTTCATGCCTTTGAATGCTGTTTAAATCAAATTACAAGCTCACATTCCAGCCAGTCTCTTTGTCCCCTGGAACCACGTTTGAATGCAAAAGATAATACAATATTTACCATAAACATTAGTCTCTTCGATGACTGTAATTTTTATCTCCTAATTGAAATACTTCTCATTTTCCTTGCCTCAGTGAGCTATTTTAAGGAATAGAGGATGTTTTGGAAGACAGAGAATTGCTCAAAACAGAGAATTATTATTTTTTTCTGGGGGAGCAAAATATACCACTTCCAAAATGAATTCAAAATTAATCACTTGACAGGTACCTGGATTGTTAAAAATTGGCTTTTATCCCAGCTTCCATAGTCAAGCAATTATGAGAAGGGAATTCCTGAAAAGTTATCTATAAACTACCTATATGTCATGGATGAATGAAATCCTTTTGTGGGCCCTAACACAGGCTACAGAATTGTCCACCCATCTAAAGCATCCTACTGAACCCTGTGATTTTACTGTTGCTGAGAGAAGAAGAGGTTCCATTTTTAAGGGACATTAAAATATTCCTTAACCCTCAGCCAACTTCATTTTGCTGACCATTTTTACTGCAAAATGTAAAAAAAAAAAAAAAAAAGAAATTTTTTTTCATGGTTATCTTAAAACAGGAAGCTATGGGGGAAAAGCATGTCAGACAACAGGCTGGTTACTGAATGGATTACTTGATGCCATCCCCAAAAGCTGGTTCACAAAATCTCTGGCTCATTGGTCAGGGAAATGGGAAGTCTGTACAGTGTCTGATCTATTTTTCTGAGCTGCTAAGTTTTTCTTCCTACGTCTCCAGGCCTGGATCCATGAACCACACTGATGGATTTTGGCTGGCACAATCGGTGTGATTAAGAAGATGCCCTGAGATAGTGGGAGTCACCTGTGAGTCAACAGAGATGGGAAAGTGTGGGTCTGGATAAGGAGCTGCTTTGGGGCTTGGATGGAATTGCTCCTCCATCATGCACCAGCGTGAAAAATCACGTGCCTGCTTTGGGACAAGGGAAACATTAAGAAAAAGAAAGGTTAAGAAAACAAAAAAAAAAAAAACAACTAAAAGTACAACTGATGGGTTTCTTTCTTTCTTTTGCTTTCCTGCCCCCCTCAACCCCAACAGAGAAATAATAAATGGAAAGAGTTGGTGTTGTCAGGGCCCAGCTTCCATCAGTGTCTAGAATTCAATTTGAAATCATCATGCCATTTTCCAGGTAATAGATATAAAAGTTTCTGCAGGAGACAAAGCACCTGAAGTTGGATCACATCATCAGTTTTGTACTGATGAGACATCGGATGGGTTTTCTATTACATATCCAAAGAGCGAACATCTGTCTTACCAGAAAGCTTATTCAGGCTCAGCCAAAAGCTTTCATATTCAGGGATACATGTCATAATTCGAGGCTAGTGAACTGGAGATATTCTGGGAGAAGAAACATGCCGGCGGGGAGTATTTTAACACAGCTGAGATTGGTCTAACACAGAAAGAACACTCAGAGAAAAACCCAGAGTCTTGGGATTTTCTGTTTCTCTTTGATTCTGAGTTAAGATTTTTCTTTCCCTGTAATTCTGATCTGTTAAATACCTACTGGACAACTAACAGGAGATAAAGTTACTCTCCAAAAAAAAAGTTTCTCTAACATTAAACAAAATAACCATAAAATTCAAAAACATTGGTTCTAAAATAAATTTAAAGTATGTCGTCGGGTTTTTTTTGTTTGGGTTTTTTTTTTATTGAGGTAACAGGAAATTCCTCCCAAGCTAAGATAGGCCTGTCTGAGACTTACTGAGCCTCAAGAAAGCATCTCTTTGTGGCCAGCAAAACAGGGCGATCCTCCTATAAAGTACTAGGGAAAAGCAACCTTTGAACGCCTGTGCTCTGGCTTGCTTCCTGAAGGCAGTTGACTGTACAGTGACCAACCTCCAACCTACACACCTTTACAGAACCCCTAAATTTGGCTGGGGTAAATATCACCCAACATGACCATAAAGTAGCACCTTCCTGGACTCATAGCATGCTATGAATCAACCAGCTGCAAGTCAACCAGCTGTCAGAAAATTTAACTTCCTGAGAAGGCTTTCAGAAGACTATCCACTTTGGACACTGAAGTAGCCATGTACAAAACATTAGGGTCCAGCCTGGATACTTCTTCTTCACATGAACAGCACCATCGATTTTAATGTCACTATTTGCATGAACAAGTCTTTTGCAGACTCACGACTTTATTTCATAAGTATGTTTTGTACAAATGACATCCTAAAGCTCTTTTATGGAAATAAAAAACACTGTCCACTGTCTTGTATCTGATATAAATTACAGAAAACAGCGACATAAAGATATTGCACGGTGAATAAATTAAACCATTCAGTCATAAGGCCAATGACCGAGGGAAAGAGAAATTAAGAGACATAGGCAAAGGAGAAAAGATATGTTTTAAGATGAGGTTTGAAAAGAGAGAGAGTCGATGAGGCAGAGAGATACATTCATGCAATGGGACTGCGTACCAAGAAAAACTTTCAGATGTTCTGATACCAGACAAGTCAACCATGGACAAGTTTGACTAGACACATGGTACGTGGAGGCTGTCACACATCTTCCTACACAAACAGCAATTCTCACACCTCACCAATTAATCACAGGGAAAAGTGTAGTGCTTGACTGGTCTATAACTTGTTATGTCTCTTAGTTTTTCAGTTCACTGCCCTATAAAAGGCATTTACGCCAGCACAAATCCAGCAAGACACAAGGGGAATAGCTTCAACCCATAAACCAAAGATAAACCTGGTATTTCCTCAGAGGAGCAGGAGAAGGAGCATTTGGGAAGGTCCTCCAAACCCTTCCTGCATTATGCACAGAGCTTAAGTCACTATATTTTGGACTCTGGAGATCCTCTTCAGCACAAGAGGTGGACAAAATTACCACAGTCACAGGAGCACAGACACAGCAGAAACTCCAGTCAGGTAGCATTGGGTCTGGTTTTCACTTCTACTGAAACTCATGGGCCATATCCACATTTATATGTAGGTTTCCCATAACACGAAGTTCAATGGAACTCAAGTACCTAAATACCTCAATAATTGTAAGTTTTATGCATGGCCTTCAGCAATTCGTTTAAAGATTAGGGGCCTCAAATCTTTGTGTTAGTACTTGCTAACAATAAACGACACTAGTGGAGGGTTCCACACAGCACTAGGGCCATAATATCTGCCTAACACTTGCAGAGTTACATCAATCAAGAGACAAATAACCAAACACCACAATTAGAGAGATCTGTCAGAGCTTTAGGACTAATTTGCCACTACAAGCAGAGTGATACACTGTCAGAAAGAGATTTTGAAAGTCCCTTTAAAGTTTATGGGAATTTGCTCATACATCAGTCCCACCAGAGCTGATTCCCTCTTCTGCAGCAACAGGTTCCCTGTCAGAGCAGGCTCATGCCCCAAGACCATTACTGTCAACATTTCAGCTGATATGCATCTCTGGCAGGAACTCAGTAATGATTTCCTTAGTCTATATAAAGGATTTTCAGTTTTCACAATTGTCACATATGGTAAATACAGCGAATGCCATGACATGACAACAAGGAAAAGGTTTGGACAATATGGAATTATTTTTTCTGGTGTTTCCTTATCCCTTATTTGGCTTTTCTGCCATTGAAGTTAGATAATTTATAAATGAAACCAACTCCTCCAATGTAACAACTGTCCATTAGAACTTAACTTGCTTTATTTTTTTTCACTTTTTGAGAAATTGTCCCCTCATTCTCTCCCCTTTCTTAAAGGTATTGCACTGAAATCAAATAATTAACATATGCCTCATTTAAACTAGGAAACCCTCAAAACAGTCACCATGCTCACAAGCTTCTAAATCATCATGTTAACTTGCAATGCTCTACAAAGACAACTGCTGATAACTCATCAACATTTCTTGTCTGGGAAATAAGATGCTCTACCCTGCTAAGAAGAAATGAGAGAGAAATTGGTTGCCTTTTTTTTTTTTTTTTGTCTAATCTTATAGGGCCATCTGTAGAATAGGAACTGGGAATTTAGGCTCTTGTCTTTGGCTAAGACTTTTCATGTCTCCCAAAACTAGTCACATCGGCCTATATTTTCCAGAGTGATATCTTATTTTACATCCTCAGGCACCATGGGCTTGGTCTCCAGATGCACTGAGCACGTCCAGATTCATGCTGTTTTAACTGGAGGTACTGCCAAATCATGCTTCCCTGAGAACTGGTTGTGAGGAGGCTCAAGTAGATCAAAGAACGGAAGAGTCACGCATGAATACCCACCACCGCTTCTGCAAACTTGGATTTTAACAACCCTTCCTTCCTCTGCGTCTTCTAGAGAAAAAATGCTGTACCTGCTGAACACAACAGGGCATTACAAAGTTGAAATCAAAGCTTAGAGGTAATATAAGACTCTTGGAAGAAGCTGCCTCAGAGGAATGATTACTTGGCAAATTCCTCCTAGGAAAGGGAAGGGACATGTGTTACATCTTTTTTAGCCTGACTGTTGAAGTGAGACCCCAAAGACTGTATGGTGCATGGGAAAGGCTAAGCATTTGTAAAACAGACACATTCTTAATATGCTCTTTAAGTCATGTGGATACTCACTAATTCTTCATTAGCCTGCTGATTCCTATGCATGAAAGGACAAAGACTACAGATTTTTCCCATGTAGCCTGGGAGCCATGAGGTCAGCTTTACTGAATGAATTTATCAATACAGTTAGAGTTTTAAATTTCTCTAATACGCTTTACCTAATAAGGCAGTTCCTGTCGTAATTGCTGTTGTAGGGACAGGAGGTTAATCTTTTAAGTGACGACACTGAACTCACCTGCTGAGAGATGATCTGGAGCACTCCAATAAAACATTCATGGCTTCATGCCTCCTCTGTTGCACTTAAATCTATGTTAACAGTTTCAAAAAGCTAAAAAGCCAGGCCTATGCTCTGCAGTGATCAATAGCACCATGGTTAGATATCAGCGTATTCAGCTCAGTGGGATAAATGTTCAGTCTTTGGTAGATTTAGTAGTGGGTGGAAATGACAGATGGAATTTCAGTCTTTTGTTCAAAGGCTTTGTTCTCCTCCTTCTTTAGTGCAAAGAATTTCCCTGTGATATTTTGCTTTCTTTCCAAGAGATCTGAAGCACCAATCATTTTGCTTTGTTCCCCTTGGGGGTGAAAAAAAAACAACCAAAAACACAAAAAAACAAAACCCAAAAATAGCCAAAAATAAGAAGGAAAACACTTACTTCATAAAGACAGGTCATTAGCAAAAAACTTAGGTCACAAGACCCAGCATG
This sequence comes from Gallinago undulata, assembly GCA_026546715.1. NCBI lineage: Eukaryota > Metazoa > Chordata > Aves > Charadriiformes > Scolopacidae > Gallinago > Gallinago undulata. The sequence goes on from JAOTQQ010000012.1 coordinate 117,872,523, forward strand.
TCCAGACAGCATCCTTTCAAATTTGAAAGTGTACAATTGAATCAAATACAATTTGTAGCAAACAACCATTTGAAAGTGTACAATTTGATGAAACAAAATTTGCCATAAATGATGAGGAACAGTAAATGCCATTTTTTCACATTAAACTATGACTGTCTTATAAGAACTTCAAATATAGTTACATTTTCAATGGTTACTTTTTAGACCTGGACTCAGTATGACACTTACTTACCAAAAAGAAGCAGAAAAAAAAATTGGAAAAAAACCCCATTACATCAAATGTAACTCTTAAGTGTTGTGAAGTACAAAAACTAACAATTGACATCAAAGAAGGTGAAGAGAGTTGGGTTTTCTGGTTCCCCTTCAACTATACTTTCCTCCTTAGTCTGGAATTTTCTGCAATTAAGCAATAATGTAAAAATGCATAGGGTGCAACTCAGAATGTAACATCCTGGAAGTGTTTCCTCTACCCAGAGTTTGAGCCTCCCCTGTCCCCAGATTACTCACATACAGTCCTCAATGAAGGCCATGTGTTTGTAACTCAGAGTAGAATTTGACCTTAAAACTTCGAAGAACACACAAAGTTACCTGAAGGCTTCCTGACTGAGTACTGTCCTTGAAATATTTAAGTGGGGCTGTTTCTAACATCCATGTTTCTAACATTCCCCTTCTTCCTTTTGTCCTTTTGATGTGGTACAGAAACACTGGTACAGATAATTTCGGGAACAGTAGTGCTTCAATCACAAATCCAAAGTTCATACAATCTTAAAAAAAAACAACAAACCAACAGAGTCTCTCATGGTATTTCTAATCATTGTTCACTGAAACACTGGAATTGATTTTGTTCTGGAAGAAAACCTTATCCAGAAGCCCACAGGAGAATCATAGAATGACATGGGGTTGGAAAGAACCTCTGGAGATCATCTAGTCCAACCCCCTGCCAGAGCAGGATCACCCAGAGCAGGTTGCACAGGAATGTGTCCAGGTGGGCTTTGAATGTCTCCAGAGAAGGAGACTCCACCACCTCTCTGGGCAGCCTTTTCCAGGGCTCTGCCACCCTCACAGGAA
>JAOTQQ010000012.1:117887426-117954899 GCA_026546715.1 Gallinago undulata
CCCCCCCTCCTCGACCCCAGCTCCATCCCTCCATCCCTCCCTCCCTCCCTCCCAACGGCACGCCCATGCTGCCATCTAGCGCGCCCGCCCCGCCGCACAGCCCGCTGTCACCGGTCCCGCCGCCGCCGGTACCCCCCGCTCCCCCGCACCCTCCTCCCGCCCCCGCCCGGCGCCTCCGCCCCCGCAACGGACGGTCCCCACCCGCCCCTGGGCAATAATGACGATGGGAGCATCTCGGATAGGGATTCATCGATGGTTCCTTCGTTACTATGCAGAGTGATTGGGTTTTTTTCAGCAGAATGGTGAAATGTGGTCTTTAGGAGGGCAGGGTCAACTGCTGGCCCGGAGGGTATGGCCGTGTTCTACAGCATTGCCTGGCCCTAGAATTTGATATTCCCTGGAATATCAAATATTCAAATATTTCTGCTTGTGGACCAAATAAATACTAATGGGAATGAGCGCAGACTGCAGCAGCCAAGAGACTCATAGCATCATAGAATGGTTTGGATTGAAAGGGACCTTAAAGATCATCAAGTTCCAACCCCCCTACCATGGGCAGGGACACTTCCCACCAGACCAGGTTGCTCAAAGACCTGTCCAACCTGGTCTTCAACACCTCCAGGGATGGGGCAGCCGCAAGTTCTCTGGGCAACCTCTTCCAGTGTTTCACCACCCTCACAGCAAAGAATTTCTTCCTGAGATCTCAACTAAATCTCCCCTCTTTCAGTTTAAAACTATTCCCCCTCATCCTACTGCTACAAGCACTAAGATCTGAAGTACAGTAAAAGTGAATTTTCTTCCCATACAGCAGGACATACGTGTTGACAGGCAGGCAATTAAAAGTCCTAAAATAAGGGCACACAACCACGTTATGACGCCAAAGGCTGAAATCCAGAATGAAAGTACAGAAGTACATGACCAGCACCTGGTTATTTGGGAAATGAGCCCATCCCACCTTCCCTTTGCTCCTTCGCATTGGTGCTAGAAGCACAGTTGGTGAAATGGAGATCCAGCCTCCAGTCCAGCCAGAGCTGTGGGTTCAGAGACCAGCAGAGGAGGAAACCACCATTTCTCCACCACACCACCAAGGCAGGACTTTCCCCTTTCCATCAGAACTGCAGGATTAGCTGATAAAAAAGTGCCTCCTTAGACACTTCATAACATTTAAAGAGCAGTAAACCCCTAAGTAGCAACTTCTTTGCAATTTCATGCAGGACCACGATGTGGTACCAGATCCCTCAGCATCCAGGCCTTTACGTCCGTGCTGGTCAGTCAAGGTCCTCTGACTTTGCTGCAAGGACTTTGCTTGGCTGAATCTCAAAAGAGAAGAGAAGAAACTTCTGCCCGTTACCCTGCTTTGCCTGGTGTAGAGTTATGGTAAGCAAAGCAGGGCAAATGAAAAAAAAATAATACAGAAGACCCCGAATGCTTCACAAAACCACCGAGCCAGGGAAACAGGAAAAGGTAGCGTGAAACAGCAGAAAGATTGCCAGAATAAAACAGGGGCCAGCGAGGAGGCGGGTGAATTAGCAAATAAGAAGAAGGGTGGAAAGCTCTTTTAATCTTGTTACAGGGTTTGGTTGTTTTGCTTTGTTTTGTTTTGTTTTTCTGATGCTTGCTTTCGCAAAACCCTGATTTGTAAAGGGAGCAATTCTACAAAGTCGCAATTTTCATTAAAAAAAAAAAAAACCAAACCAAACCAAACACCTCTAATCCTCACAGCTGCAGAGAAAGTGGGGGGAAAAAAAAAAAAAAAGCTTGAAACTACGCTCTAGCATATCCAAATGGTTGAGAAAATGAGCAAGAAATAAACTGATTGTTTTTAAATCCTCAGGGAATCTAAGTCCAGTTCACGGTGGGACTTAATCTTAACTACTATTTCATATTTAGTATTACCAGGCCTGAACGGATGGAAGGGTACAATGATGATGATAACACGAGTCCTGTAATAAGAGGGAAAAAAAAGCCACTTTGCAGCAGAGGAAGCAGGTTTGTCCACAAGAAAACTCCTTCTTTCTTGCTTGAGGATCTCATACTCTGCGCTGGTCGAAGCTGGAACATGATGAGGAGTCCGGACATAACAGTACTGGGTTTATTTAGCTCTGTGAAAGGGACTGTTAATTTTAAGTGTCTGGAGTTAAGGTCCGAAAGAGCGAGCAGCTCAGATCTGGGAACGCAAATCAGTTTCCCTGCCTTGGTGGTGATCAAGCCAGTGTTTCACAGGGTGGCCCAGCAAGAAGCACCGTGCAGTTTTGGTGGGTGTCCAGTTGGCTGAACAGCTCTCCCCGCGGCAGGGATTTGCTTCTCAGTTTCTCATTTTGAGGTCTCACGCGGCAAATTATCCCTTTCTTTCTGTAAAGAGCTACCTTCAGCCACATTGTATCTCAGAATCACATGGGGTCGGAAGGGACCTCTGGAGATCATCCAGTCCAACCCCCTGCCAGAGCAGGGTCACCCAGAGCAGGCTGCACAGGAACATGTCCAGTCAGGGTTTGAATGTCTCCAGAGAAGGAGACTCCACCACCTCTCTGGGCAGCCTCTGTCAGGGCTCTACCACTCCCACAGGAAAGAAGTTCCTCCTCATGTTTAGATGGAACATCTTATATTCAAATTTGTGCCCATTTTCTCTTGTCCTGTCCCTGGGCACCACTGAGAAAAGACCAGCCCCATCCTCCTGACACCCACCCTTATATTCTTTTATACTGCTTAGGTTTGGAGAGTGGAGGCCCCAGGCTATGTTGTAGGACAGTCCTAGGTGCACTTCACTCTACTATGGAAAAAAGAAGAGGAAAAACTACTGTACAGAGGCCAGTACCACTCATTTTGGAAGAAAAGCTTGTGCAAGGAGCAATCACTCATCACCAAATGGCTTCTTCAGAGTTTTAACCCTTTCCCTTGTCAGATTTAAGGGCCAGCCCCCGAAAGGTATGAGGGAAACATGTTCTTGCCAAGATAACACACTAATACTGGAAAAGACTACTCATGAAACAGCGATTGCTTTGGGGAATTACCACACTGCAAACTGCTACTAACAATTAATGTGTAGCTTATAAGAATTGAGTCTTAGAAAAGGGAGACCACATTGCACAAAATAAATCCCTTTTTACGAGATTTATTTCTATCGAAGAAAGTTTCCCACTAATAGCAGTGGAAGATGTTGACCAGCTTGCAGACTTCTTCTTTAAAATCAGCTGAAGGACAACATTGCAATCACAACAGCATTATGTGGGGGCATTTTTTGTCAGCATTGACAATTTTTATCCTGTACAAATGGTGGTGTTTAACAAAGACATATGTTTACACAGATGGAGGAGGGAGGTTGTAGTAATGGTGTGATTGAAAGTAAATTGGATTGGTTGAGTAGCTGACGCCAGCTGCCGTTTCAGACTAGGAGTAGGTGGGTACTTGAGATGGGCTGCGGTCACCGGGACCACGTATTGGAAGTTTGCTGGGTACCTGTGATGTTAAAATCATCGCTCAGCAGCTGCCGTAAGCCCCAGAAGTTCCTTAGCTACAGCTTTTGCTGCTGTTCCATTTGGATACATGAGGAGGTTGCTTCCCAAGGAAGCCTTTCACCGGTCCCCGTGCATGGAGAGTTGGCTTGGGGCTCAGATTCAGTGAGGACTTGGCTTTGGGTGTTTCCATCCTCAAGGAAACAAACAAAATGTTCACTGACAGCCTTTAAGCACAGAAGATTTTAGAGGCAAGCACATAGGACATGGGTAAAGGCCAGACTTGAGTATCCTTACAGCTCTCCAAATGGAGAATTTGTTTAAAGACCCACCCTCTCTGTCCTCCCCCCGTGGGGGTTGACTATCCAACAAGCCAAACACAAAGACAACCATAGTGCTCTTTAGCCAGAAGAGTAGGACATTGATCTTTGGCTGGTCAAAGAGTGGTTCCTGCAGACAAAAGCCCATTTTCGGGATTTGGGTCTTTATGGGCTGTCATTATGGGAATATTCAAGCACTGTAGAGCTGATGGGCACGACACCCGTGGACCCCATCTTTCTTCACTTCATGCCAGTCTCGCATGAGCAAAGGTTCAGCTCCTCCCCTCATCTCTCAGTGTACAGGTCCTGGTGCTCACTGGTGGTGATGGTATCAGACAAAGGACAGAAAAGGACCTGGGCTACCGTCGAGATTTCACTTCATTTTGTGGCATTAGGTTGGTTTGTTTTCCTTTTCTTCCTACTCCAATTAATTTAAACAATGCAGGGAACTTTGATACATTAAGGGTCTTCACAAGTAATAGTCAGGTCTAGCTCTCACTCTAGTTGACCAGCTGTCAATCCACTCTACAGAGAGGTCAGCATCATGCTTCCTTATGTCTCAATAAAATATATTTTTTTTTAAATTTAGATGAGTTACAATTTTTGAAAGTTCTAAAGCTACTTTTGTTGGTTTCCCTCATTAACTACCATTTCCCTTTCATAATTTGTAGCCCCTTTGATTGAGTTGTACCTGACTTTTTACCCTCGTGCTATCTGCATCAGGGTTCTGAGGGTGGTGTATATATGTACACGGAGGACTGAAGGAAAAGGAAAACAGAGCACATCATTGACATTCTCAACTCATCTACCCCAAGCACACAAATATAAACTGCAAACATAATATTAAAGAGATCACCATGTTTGAGACATCCCAGATGAAGGACCAGCCATCACCAGCTTTCATTTTACAGAGCCCTGGCTTTGAAATGGACAAAATGTACCTTTTAGGTAATAAGCACTGCAAAGTCATGTTTCAAGAACCTGTTTTCACAGTCAATTATTTTTTTCAGCACTATTATTTTTTTTTCTTAAAACAAAATTTTGCAGGATGGCACAGAGCAGTTTCGGTGTCGAAATGACTACAGTGACAAATATTTCAAAACCAGCCGTTACTTACTTTATAATTCCTTATTCTGTTGAAGGGTCTGGGTATAACTTCATTTAAATAGCAAGAGTAGCCTGCAAGCACGTGTAATTCACTGTCGCAAACAGCAATGGATTTTATACACCAGAACGTCTACACATATGGAGAAACAAAACCAGCTACATTGACTATAATAATAAGATTGCTTCAGCAGCCTAAATGACAGAGTTAATGCTCAACTATGTTAAATGGCTGCTATTTCCCTATTATAGGGGGTGATATATCTTCATTGTTTCAGTAATGCAGCCAACAATTGAGAGCTAAGTAGTAGCCACTCTTCACCTTCAGTAGGCTTTACAGGTATTTTATATGCAAAGAAATAGACTCCTTAAAATACGCCATTTACTCCATCCCACTGCATTACAGTGTATAAACAATAATGGTTATTTGCTAAAACGTTACAGCGCATATTTGTTGTAGCAAAGGAGGTGAAGCCACGAAAACCAAGGACAACGTATAGGCTTTTCGTTTTATATCAAGATAACGAAGGCGAATGGCTCTGTCAGTATCAAACGTGGGACTCCCCTGCTGACGATACAGGGCTTTGTAATCAAAAATCTATTACGATAGTTGAAGTTTTTATTCTGAAAAACATTTAATCTCGCAATAAAACAAATTAAACCATCACCTTTAGGCACTCTCGTGGAATGTTAAATTAGCGCTGTTCCTCTGTCCGGGAGGAGCAGCCCCTTGAAAGTGGAAATGTCTGGGAACTGGCTTCCAGCTTCCCTTCCCTCGCTCCCTTCCCAAAAAAACAGGAGTCACCACACTGGCCCTTCAAAGTTCAATACAAACCAACGCACCCTGGGTCCTTCCACAGTGAAGGGAGCATGGCCAAAAGGTCACACCATAACAGGACATCTTCCTGTGCCACCATTTCCAACCCAGGATCCAGGGGGAGGAGAGAGGTTTGACCAAAACCTGCTCTTGGAAAGTAATTAAAAAGAAATGCTACGTATTAGGGCCAGTCTTTTTTCAGTGGTGTCCAGGGACAGGACAAGAGGAAATGGGCACAGACTTGAGTAGAAGAAGTTCCATCTAAAGATGAGGAGGAACTTCTTTCCTGTGAGGGTGGCAGAGCCCTGGCAGAGGCTGCCCAGAGAGGTGGTGGAGTCTCCTTCTCTGGAGACATTCCAAACCTGCCTGGACATGTTCCTGGGCAACCTGCTCTGGGTGGACCTCCTTTGGCAGGGGGGTTGGACTGGATGATCCCCAGAGGTCCCTTCCAACCCCAGATCATTCTGTGATTGTGTGATTTGTGTCAGCCATATGATGGCGTATATATGGGGAGTCTAAAAGGGAGATCACACCTCAGAGAAGTGTTAGGGGTGGAAAACCACTAATGACACTAATTGCTGGAAAGGGCATAGACACCACCGTTGGGTGATGCTTTAGCATATATGAAGACAGCAGGTGCCTCAGGTGTGTGTTGGATGCAGCACTGATGAAATAAATCAACAAAGTTTTTGAAATATACCATAACGTGCAAAGATAGCTAGTTTTTTTTTGGGGGTGGGGGGCGGAACTGACTAGAAAGGGTATTTGTTACTAAGAGCTCTCCGTTAGCTAGAACTTCAACAAATCTGCAAGGACTATTTTGAGGAGAAAATTGGTTTTCCAATACCTGGATCACGATGGAATTCTACGTATAACCCAGGAAGGAAAGTTGCTTGCGGCATTTTTGGCTTTGTCGTTCCAGGCCAGGGGAGTTCAGCCAGTGCAGACGCCTCTCGTTCACATGGAGGGCACCTCAGCTTAGTTTTGGAACAAAGCATGAACAAAATTTCATGGTGTCCAGCATCCCTGAGTGATTTTGGGTGCGTAGACTCAGTTGCGCAGACTGTAAAACGAGGTGAGTAGAAAACCACTTTTGTAAAGACCTCACATTCTGGCCATTCCCGTGTCTGGGGGGGGTCAGGGGTGAGCAGAGCATTGTGCCCGCTGCTCCCTGCTAGAGCTTGTCCTTCCCTTTCCTCAGCAAACACCCAGAGGTGCAGTTCCCATGGAGAAGCCAACTAGACAAGGCCCTGAACAACCTGGTCTAGTTGGGGGTGTCCTGGCTGACTGCGGGGGGGCAGGATTAGATGACCTTTGGAGGTCCCTTCCGGCCCAGATGATTCTATGATTCTATTCTAAGCCAAGACAGCAGTTCCTTGCACCAGTGGTTTGTCACATTCATGCTCCTGGAGAACCTCAGCACATGAAGAACATGGACCTGTTGAAGCAGGTCCACAGGAGGCCACAAGGATGCTCAGAGGGCTGGAGCACCTCTGCTAAGAGGACAGGCTGAGAGACCTGGGGTGTTCAGCCTGGAGAAGAGACCTTGGAGATCCTTCCAGTCCCCAAAGGGGCTACAAGAGAGATGTGGAAGGACTCTTGATCAGGGAGGGGAGTCTGAGGACAAAGGTAAATGGTTTCAAACTGAAGGAGAGGAGATTTAGATGAGATCTCAGGAAGAAATTCTTTCCTGTGAGGGTGGTGAGACTCTGGAACAGGTTGCCCAGAGAAACTGTGGCTGTCCCATCCCTGGAGGGGTTCAAGGCCAGGCTGGATGGGGCTTTGAGCAACCTGGTCTGGTGGGAGGTGTCCCTGCCCAGGACAAGGGGTTGGAACTCAATCTTTAAGGTCACCTCCAACCTGAACCATTCTATGACTAGTTATTAAAAAAAAAAAAAGCCAGTGTCCTAAAAAACCCCACAACCCTAAGTATGAATTTGAGATGATGCCCTTAAGTAGCTTCTACTTACCGACTTTTCTTACAAAAACTTCGTTTAAAATGCAAGTATTTTTTAAACACACACAAAAACCCCATTGTAATATGCAGCAAAGGTCTCACCACGACTGGACATTTGCACTAATCTCTGTTGAATTCAAGATGAAAGGGACATATTTGTAATACCACTAACAGCTTAAAAGAACGTCAGACCATTTCAAAAGGCACCAGTCACGCTGTGTTTAGTTATATTATCCTTTATTATTTTACAATATATTTCAAAAACTTTTACAGATGCCTTAAACTGTTCTACAAGAGCTGCAATACTGTCATAAAAGCACACCTACGGACCGAATGCACGAACAAACTGTAATACCTACTGGTATCCAACCATTAATATCCAAAAGGGTGTAGTCTTTTAGTAAATAGATGTGCAGCAATGCAAACGCAAACAGATGTTAAATGCAGAAAAAGAAAACTCTGCATCCATGGCTATAGAACAGAGGACTTCTCAAAACACATTTGGTACTGGAACATTCTAGACAGCAATATGAGTAATATTACAAGAGTTAAAGCAATACATGCCCCGAAAAGCCTGTATTTTCAATCTGTGCGTGTAAACCTGAATCGAAAATAAACTAGATACATTAAAAAACATGAGACACCGAGTCTGCCAACAAGCTTTTGTTTCCTTTTTTTTTTTTTTTTAATCCTAAATTACAATTAACTTGGGTGGGTGAGCTCTGACCTGCGTTATTATTTTACGTTATCGTTTCCTCAGCATTTCTGTAGCATTATGACAGCCTGTAATATTTTTTTTATTTTATTTTATTCCTTGTGCATAGGCACAGGGGAATAACTTTGATGCATTGATTTTATTTTATATTTTTTTTCTGAGTCTCCAAGTGGTAAATATAATTAATATTACAGCAAATACATTACCACAAAAAAGCATCGTATAATGAGGTTTATAACATTATTTAAAGTTCTCAGCCATGTTTCCCTGGTGCAACAAAGCAGTGGCACTGCAGTTTTCAAGCACTGTGGATTGAATCCTCTCAGGCACACAGTGTTTACTAACAGCTCAGATATATATTATTCTCTACCTACAGAAGTTTTGCTTTTATTATCACTTCTGGTCACAGAAATCACCAAGACATCTTTAAACCTCTACTGTCTGTAACTAACAAGGAAAAGCCAATCGTTTGCATATATTTTTTAAGCCTATCCAAGCTGATGTGCTTTCACGGCAGCCTCCTGAAAGACATTAGGAGGGAAGAATAATTACTAATCAGCTCTGTTAGGTTAAAAAGATAAAAAGGGTTAAAGCCTAAATTTGAGTGTGGCACTGTGGCAAAAGAGGCATTCAGTTCTGCTTTACTCTTCAAGTTTACAAAGTTTCTAGTTACCATTAAATATTTGCTAACAGTGAACACCATTTCTGAACCAAATACAGTCTACATCCCCCTATTCTCTGCAGACTGAGCTCCAACGGGTCATCACTACCTTAGACCACAGCTTTTATTTTTTGGCTACAGTTTTCTGAGCTAAACAGCAGTCAGTGGTATTTATTAGTTATGTACATCAGTCAGTCACACCCATCATTATAAATATGTTCGAGTTTATTTACTGTACAATGTATGTATACATACTCGTGTTTATTCAATCCCTTATTTCTTAATCTCAAGCTCTCCAATGGTTAAGGGCAGGCTGCAAAAAAAATCATTATACAGAAAAGGGCTGCAAATTTCAAGTCTGTAGTGATTCTAGTTTCATAGCAAAAGGGGAACATCATGGTCACACTGAACATGGTTGGCAAAAATAAAGGCAAAAAAAATAGAGGCAGACTACATTTTTCTCTGGACTCAAAATCTAGAAAATTATAAACAAAATAATGTCAGTCCAAAGGGATGCAGAAATAAAAAGGGCATTTTTTTTTTCAATGCACAGCTAGAGCTATTAAGAATTTTCTTTCACAGAGGCCCTGAGACTTGAGTTAGATGGATTCTCCCTACCGTGTGTTTCATGTGAAGTTCAACTTAAAGCTCTATATGCATAAACATTTGGTATATAACAGTGGACCCATTTTTTAAAAGTGAAGCAATAAAATCTACATGAAAAACAAACGAAGAGAACAATTTGATTGGAGGCCTCTGTCCTTTGACCCCTGCCCTATCAGGCTAAACATCCAATAAAATGTAAAATGCAGCATACATTTGCTTAATCTAAAATTTTCCGTGATGATTTATTGCAAATTGCACTTGGCAGTTCACCACACCAATGGAAAACTGGCCCCCCTGGTGGTTCATTCACACAGTCTTTTAACACCAAATACAAGTCACCAGTAGAAAGATCTCGATAGAAAGTTTGCTGCTGTGCTGAGCCAGCTCCCCGCACCTTCCGGGTGTGACCCAACACGAGACACTGCTTTGTCCTGTTCCTTACTAGGGCTTTCATCTTCTGGTAAATATTCAGGTAGATCTGTGTTCTGCTCTACTTCCACTGGAGTATCTTGGAACGGAACCAGCATCTGATAAAACACAACAGGTTAAAACTATGTCAAATGTTCTTAACTTAAAAGAATGAACGAAAGTTGAACATAAATACACATGATGATAGGAATCAATGTTCACAAAATCACAGAATGTGTTGGAAGGGACCTCTGAAGGTCACCTAGTCCAACCCCCCTGCAACAAGCCAGGGACATCTTTAAATAGATTGGGTTGCTCAAAGCCCCATCCAGCCTGGCCTTAAATGTTTCCAGGAATGGGGCCTCTACCACCTCTCTGGGCAACCTGGGCCAGTGTCTCACCACCCTCTCAGCAAAGAATTTCTTCCTAATATTTTATCTAAATCTTCCCTCTTTCAGTTTAAAACCGTTCCCCCTTGTCCTATCGCTTCAACTCCTGGTAGAGTCCCTCCCCATCTCTCCTGTAGCCCCTTTAGGGACTGGAAGTGGCTCTAAGGTCTCCCTGGAGCCTTCTCTTCTCCAGGCTGAACAACCCCAACTCTCTCAGCCTGTCCTCACAGGAGAGGTGCTCCAGCCCTTGCAGCATCTTCATGGCCCTTGTGAGACTCCTCCCCATCCCCCTTTACAGTGAGAATATAAATGAAAGGCACTGTTTAACTGGAATCTACTATGCTTAGAAGATACACAAGAAAAAGAAGGGTCACTGTGGTCCTTTTCATATCATTAAGGAAACAATTACAGTATTTTCATCCTTCTTCTGAACATAAAGTTCTGTAAAACTGTACTGTGGCTACGTATCCTGACACAGGATACCCTTTATTCTCATTGCAGTGTTCCCACTTACCCATTTTTTCCTGACATCAGTTATTATGGCCGCAGAGGTGCTGGCATTAAAGACACAGCCGTGCTAAAACAATTGATGTTTAGAAAGATACATATCCTACCTCCTCACCACTTTCACTTTTCACAACTTGCTGTGCCTTCATAACTTTGGTTGATGCTATCGCCGTTGCCAACGCCTACAGGTACAGAGGAAAAAGCAAGAGCTTAGCGTGACAGAACGCAGTAAGGTGAGGATTCTGGAGGGTTATTGAGCACTTACCTCTGCTTTTAAGTCTGAGCGAATTCGGACCACACACCTTTGAACAGCCATTTGAAAGGTAAAACTAATAACACCTTTAATTTTCAACAAGGCTTCTTCACAAAGATTCCTCCGAGACTAAAAAACAAACAAACAAACAAAAAAAACCCCACAACTGAAGTACTTGGAGAGTGTTCCATGTGAAAATGTTAACGATTTATTGGTAAGGAATTCCTGCATGTCTGAGGGCAGGTGGCTACTCAACCGCATTTTTGTAAAAGAAAAACTAAGACTTACATTTTACTGCACACATATTAGACTCTCCTGCTATAAAGTAAAAGAAAAAAAAAAAAAAGAAGAGGAAAAAAATTGCTTACACTTTAGAAGTCAAAGAAGGATGGAATCAACTGTAAATAATTAGAGAAAAATGCTGAAAAGCAAAGAATGTTTTTTCTCCGTATGATCAGCTAAACAGTCCCCTCTGGTTAAGTTCTGACTGACTGAAGTGCTCATTGATGAGTAGTTAGTGTTTAAGTTGCTATTTATCAGACACCTTGCCTCCATCCTGACCGAACGCATCAGAGCAGCTGCTGGATCTTTCAGCCGCTTCATCGGTGGCAGCTCACGGACATCACTGCGCAGCGTAAGCTTAATTCTGACTTCACAGGGAAAATATTTGGTTGATAACCCACGGAATGTTATGTTTAAAGCAAGTGACATCGCCTACTGTGCTGTAACATTACATTGACCTGTACCGATTACATCTGTTCAACATCTTAGAATAATGTTCTTTGGTGGTTTTTTTTCCCCCTTTTAATATGGGCACAAGATGGTTCTAACAAAAAGGATTAAAATAGACTCAGAGACTGCTAATAGAGAAGGGGAAAAAAGAAAAAGTAATGCTGTGCCAGAAATAAACTGACAGCCGTACACAGGATCAAAATAATTTTAACTTTTACTGCAAGTTTCAGCAAGGTTTTAAATAAAAAGCTATTTCAAAGGATATTTCTATTAGTCATTAAATAATTACTGGTCAGTACTTGGGATAGGTTCATGCACAACAAGTAAATTAAATTCTTTTAATATCTGGAACAACTAACCATAGCAGGTTTGGGGTTTTTTTAGCAGTTTACCATATATATTGGAAAAAAAAATCATTTTTGTAAATTTATGTATTGAAATAATTAACATTTTCAACAGTTAAAAAAATAACATTGCTGGATAGGCTACACTTCTCATAAACAGGAAATATTTGATGCAAAGATGATAGTGAGTGTGTGACTGAAAGTCAAAACTACCTTTGGACACAAGAAGCGACACATTTGCAGCTTATTAGCCTAAATAACTAACTTATGCTCAGATGGGTGTATAGCAATTCTGGGAAAGAATTTGACTTTTTACTCTGAGATCCCACGTTAAGCCACAGGCACCTCCATTTAACATGATGCTTTGAGCCATCAAAACATTAGATGTTAAAATAAAAATACCTGGCCCCACACTAAACAACTGACCTTTACCCTCTCCCTTCCTGAATTAATCAATATCTACTATTTGAGGTTTCAAAATCCACAAGCGTTTGTAGGGTTTGCCATCATTCCTAACAGCAGCTTCTTGTTTCACATCTAAATGACAGAACAGAGGTAAAGTGAGAACACAGCCCTGACTTGACTTATTATTATATCTTTTACCACTCCTATGTGCCATTCTTTGCTAGTTAAGGAGGGAATAAACTGTTGAATGAAACTAAGCTACTTTTGTTGTTCACGTCCTTCACTGTTCTCCCAGTCCCAGCTTATCCTGACATTTAAAAGAGCATTATAGGGACGTTTAGGTGCTGGGTGGGCACCTGGAGTATCACTGACATTTCTTTAATCACCTGGTGAAATGCAGGGCTATGGACACGAGGACATGAGCCCGTCTCCAGCCAGCACACAGTCAGATTTTTCTTTTCTTCAACGAGCTAAGAAAACTCACTGGCATGCTCTAGGCAACTACAGGAGCCTGCAGTTCTGGTCTCTGGAGCTGAATATCTAAATATCCTATACTTTTTGAGAACACCTTTGCCTCAGAATTTAAGAGAGAAACTCCACAAATCTCCCTAAAGTTCTGAAGAACACAAAGAAACACTTTGGAGATAGAATCTATCCAAAATACCTAAACTCACAAAAGAGAAGTGGCTTAGATTTCTTGCTTGGAAATACCTGTGAACAAATAAATCAACTACAAGCTTAAAACCAAACCAAAGCAAACCAAACTTAACTGGAGACAAGCAATAGGTCTGAATTAAAAAAAAAAAAAAACAACCTTCAGATGACAAAAGCCAATGGTGTTGACAAAGTGCCGCCTTTCCAGTCAGAGCAAATGCTGGAAGGACAAAACTGTAAAAAAATATTTACTTTGTGCAAAGTGAGCTAGAGCAGCATGTTATTTCTAAAGGAATTAACTAGGGTCTTAGGAAACCAGTACGACGGGTGTGCTGTTGATAAACTGGGCCGGTGGACACGCTTACTTGGCAAAACGTAAAGCAACAAAGGCAAAGGATCAGGTTTGATCATTTAAAATGGGTACAAAACTGAAGATACAGAGTCCGGAGGGCACTTGTGGATAACGTGCTTAAACAGTCTACATGCTGTTTGGCAGCCGTAAAAAGGCAAACATGGCCCTGGGGTGTTATCTACAGGGGTATGGTAGATAAATCTGTAGAAGTTATTCTGACATTACATAAAGACTCAGTGAGACCTCATTAACTCAAATGCCATTCTGGTCACCACAGTAGAAAAGATCTCGCAGACAATGAAAAGATGTAGCAAAAGCAGCTCAAAGAAAAGACAGAATTTCTAAATTAAGAGTAATTAAAAAACCCCCCAACCAACCAAACCACAAAACAGTGTCTGAAATCTCTCCTAACTAAAAGGAAACATTTTTAGTTTTTTTTTAGTTTAACATACCGATACAAACCACAAGATATCCTTAAGTGAAACTGCTGAATGTACCTTTTTTGAAAAAGGAAATAAAAGTAGGAGAGATGGAAATAGGTTTTTTTTTTTAGAGTAATTAGAATACCATCAAAGAAACTACCTTAAAACATCTTCTTTAGATATTGAGTAAGCTCAATTTATGCAAGCTTTTATACATATCTTGTGATTCAAAATATGATTCACAGAAATTGCCAACAAATGATGATGCCACACAAGTTGTCTGAATACAGTATTTTTGTGGGCAAAATAAGTCTCCGTACAGCATCCCTTATTTACATAAACGCTGAAGGTTTCCTTACCGAATCATCGAGGCCATCTATATGCAGAACCACCGTCTTGGCACGCTTATTTGTGCTGCCAAGGAAAAACTGAGCTTTCCGCCGACGATAATTCATCTCATTCACATTGTCCATGTCTGACATATTGGAAGACTGAAGGATATCATAGACTTCAGAAGCTAAAAGTTTAGTCTCCCCTGGTGTGGTGGTCCTTAAAGGAAAACAAAAAAAAAAAAAAAAACAAAACAAAAAAAGGGATTAAGATTTGTAAATACTTGCTGTGACATTAGAACTCCAAACGGCTGCTGATTATGTCCTTGCGGTTGGAATACTCCACTTGCTGTAGAAACACAATTACACAGTCAACACACAGCAAACATTTTAAAAGGGGAGAGGAGAAATTAAGTAAAACTATTTCCTTTCTCGTGCCCTAATTTTTATGTCAATCTGAAACCCCTCTGCGTTCTCAAACACCACAAATACAGTTTACATCAGTGTGACAACCAAAACCACAGTAATAGATGCTCAGTACATCGTTGTTACTGTGCTCATGTTAGGCTTTTTTTTAATACAAAAGATTTCCAACTGCCTCGAGATACTTCTCCTTTCTTACTTTCCTTGCTACAGAATAAAAACAATTTCCCTGTAGAACTGTAATCTTTCCAACTGTTTTCTTCTCCAAAGTTAGTGAGCATCAAACAGCAAAGCAGAATCCCAGATATTCTTAAAAATTCCAAAGGTTATTTCTGATTAGACTAAAATGTATGGTATGAACTATATGCTAGCATTATTTTTAGATAGAAAAAAATGTAGATAATGGACCAAACATATATTAATTTCACATGATTAATTAAAACTAATTTTAATAAGGTACTAATATAAATCTGTTGTCCAAATTCAGCCCTGCTTTAATTGCTCCAATGATTTAAAGCACTGTGCAGAAACAAAATTATTACCGCATCATCTCGCAATTAATCTTAAAATGATGAATGACAGCTTTGCTGCTTTGTTTAGCAAACACTGAGGAAGTAACAAGTACGCTTAGATATTATTTTTTTTTCTATTTGACTGCTTTAAATACCATCTATTGAACACGTTTTCCATCCTACCATACGGACAAGAAAGAACAATGAAGCAAACACGTTAGGAGTTCTCAACTTATGGTGGTCTCAGGTGGCCTCCTCCCCACAACTTCTCTGCACCTTGTTTTGAACAGCACCCGTTTGGAGAGGAAAACGTGAGGTTTTGTGATCATTCAGTACACTGACAGTATTCAAAGAAAAAAAAAGAAGAAAAAAAAGGGGGTAGTAAGTAGACAACCAAGACCTAAAAAAGCAAAGCATTTCAACGTATGTTCAGTTTTCCCTACAAGCTTATGTTCTGCTTTCCTACAGTGAAAAAAATCCTACTTATGTTAATTTACAGAAAGAAGCGCTGGGAACTCACAAAGATTTCAACTGCAACCTTCCATAATTTATTAGATAAAGTAATAGAATAGATGACAAAGATATGCAAGCTCATGTCTTGAGGTAGCAATAAATTATCCAGACACTAAGAAATTTACCCACCTGTCAGTTTTGGCAAATTCTTTCAACAATATCAAAAATCCTGTCCATATCAAGTGATTTACAATAAAGGATCTTTATTATTTTTAAAAATTTTTGCTAAGTTTAAATATACATAACTAAACACACTATTGAAAATGTCACTATCCCACCTACAGGTAAGAGGTTTTGAATTGAATACAATTCAAGAAGGAATTGAATACAATTGTAATATTGCATCCCAGAGTTAAAAGAAATTCAGAAAGACAAATGAGAAATAAAATATACTTAATATTAGCCATAATATATATATTCATATACAGACATATGCAAAGAGAATTTAAAGTTCATTCGAAATTAACAGTTCAAAAAACATATCAGCAAATATAAAACATGCAAGTGCCCAAAAGTAAAAAAATCTGTAACAGTGATTTTCATACATGTTTTGTGCTCCCAACATTAGAGTTGGGATAGTTTTTGGAAAACTAATGACCTAAGATTAAATTAAAATCTGCTCTTACTTGATACAAGCATTCTAAAATATTCCTGAAACACGTCTATACAGGTAACTGTCATGTGGATGCACACACATGCTAAAATAAGCCACTCAGATAACTACCTGTATTTTTCCAAACAGAGGATTACTACTATCTGCCACAAAGTTAGAGATAGTAACTCTCACTACCCCTCTTACATTAAGAAAAATAAAATCCCAAGCACAAGATTTTAATCTAAAAAGATATTTTCTTGCAAAAATTTCAGTGTGTAATAACAAGCAGCATGAAACTCAAGTCACTACACTACGCGGGTAAGAACAGATGTCAGATCAGAACATCAGACTGCAAAACAATCCCCAATAAAAGTATAAACCAGCTTTATTCTGCACTAAAACAGTACTGCTCTTTCAACAACTCGGTTAAAACAAAGATACACAAAATTCCACACACAGCTTTCTACAATTTTTACTGGTAAAATGAGCGAACACAAGTCTTGCATTAATCTGTTATTCTTTCATTTAAGTAATTTATACAACAGCGATAAAAAGAATAGAAGACTTAATGGCAGACTAGATATAAAGAAGAATTTTTTTACAATGAGGGTGGTGAAACCCTGGCACAGGTTTTCCAGAGAGGTGGCAGATGCCCCATTCCTGGAAACATTCAAGGTCAGGTTGGACTCTGAGCAACCTGATCTAGTTGAAGATAGCCCTGCTCTTTGCTCAGAGGTTGGACTACATGACCTTTAAAGGTCCCTTCCGACGCAAACTATTCTATGATGATTCCATGATCTTTAAGGAAAAAAAATATCTAGCAGTAAGTATAATAAACCCTCTCTATTGGAAACCCAAAATAACATTCAACGCTGACTCTTTCTTTATACATCTTTATTACAAAAAGATAAATACAATGAAACTACATGTAAAATTAAAACACAGTAAAAGAGTGAAAGTTTTTTTTAAAAGTAAGGATAATATATGGGCTGTGGTTTTGCTGCCTGAAATGAGAAAGAATTGCAACCTCAAGAGAAGAGGGTTCTGAGGGCACTTACCCTGCAGGTCAGCAGTTTCAGACACTGCTGCTCACAACTGTCCAACCCAGGCTCCTGCCACCACCCGAGCAGCAGGAGGGACCCTCTCCCTCATCTTTCTGCCACCCCTATTCTCACTCGAGTGTAGCACTTTATTCACCACTAAAGGTGCAAGTACGTACTATAAAGTCACTCTGCAGTTAAAGATTGAGAACAATCCATCACTGGAACAACCTCCTCAGGGACACGGCAGTCCCCCATTGCTGGAGGTTTTCAAGATGCTACTGGACATGGCGCTGGATAATCTCACCTTAAGTTTCCTTTCCCAGAAAAGGCTGGACCAGATGATTTCTGAAGGTCCCTTCCAACCTGGGTTGTCCCACAATTCTATGACTAGTGTTCTGCCACCCTGCTAGGGAAATGGCAGTCTCTAGTCAGAGCAGAGTAACAGTTGGTATGAGTTGGTTGCCGTCTCTTTCAGAGGTGGCAACATCTTACATTACTTCAGCAAAATTCAGACGATGCCTGTCAGAAACCCAAACCTTTAATTTTCACTGTCTTCTTGAATCCCTGTCATCCTAGATTGCTGCCTATCCATCCATCACGTTCACCCAAGGCTGGCTGTATAAGCAATAAAAACACAGAATCCGAGTGACATGTGCTGTATCTGTCGAAAGAGGATACAAGAAACAGTTCTTATTTTCTTCACAATTAAAAATAACTTTGTAAACATGCCTCAAGTGCTTCAGAAGCTTAATTAGCATAACAAAGACATCTAAAGAAGTTTTATCTAAACTTAAAGGACACAAAAATTACTGTTCTACAGTTCTACAACTCCAAAGGTGTGTGTGATGTGGGTTAAATTTGCGTGCTTGGAAAGAACGTGTAAGCAGTAAATAGCATTACGGCTGTACAACCAGCACATGACTTCAGTATGAACACAGCACCATACATTATAATAGAAGGGCCCCAAAAATCTTCCCAGCACAGCTGCATCTGACATCAAAGTAACATAGAAAGTTATGTTTCTTCCTTTAGAAAAGCACAAAGGCTGAGAAACACCAATGCATTTTTTGAGAAAATCAAAATATAAATCTGTTTATAAATATACTGGGTTTATATATCATAGAATCATAGAATGGTTAGAGTTGGAAGGGACCTTAAAGATCATGGAGTTCCACCCCCCTGCCCTGGGCAGGGACACCTCCCACCAGACCAGGTTGCTCCAAGCCCCATCCAGCCTGGCCCTGAACCCCTCCAGGGATGGGGCAGCCACAGCTTCTCTGGGCAACCTCTTCCAGTGTCTCACCTCCCTCACAGCAAAGAATTTCTTCCTGAGATCTCATCTAAATCTCCCCTCTTTTTGTTTAACACCGTTCCCCCTCATCCTATTGCTCCACTCCCTGACAAAGAGTCCCTCCCCATCTCTCCTGTAGGCCCCCTTTATGTGTGTGTGTGTGTGTGTGTAAAAGATCACTCTATCTTTTTTAAAAGCTGTAATACTGTATGTATATATTTTAAAATAACTGTATATGTACATTACATACACACTGCTGTATCAGAGGAAACAGATGCACCCATAACCCTGCCCAAAGTACAACAGAACCCTGTGCACAAGCATGGAAACCGTTCCATGCATTCCCTTAGTGGCAACACATGGTGCTCTGCAGACCCATCAGCCAAACAGATAACAAACTGTAACAGCACTTCATTAGTGTTTCTACCAAGTTTATAACCTAAGACAAGAGGTTATCTTTCCTTGCCAGAGATTCAATTACATCCCAGATTCTAACAAAAGGAGTTTTATGTCATTTAATTCTGAAAGTTTCACTTTTGCAATGATGCTGCTTCCAGTGATGGAACAAATGTAGAAACCATCTCCTCCAAGTACACGAGGGAGAAGAAGGTGACCAGGAAGAGTAAACATGGATTCATCAAGAGGGAGTCATGCCTGACCATCCTGATGGCCTTCTACAATGAAGTGACTGGTTTTGTAGATGGGGGAGAACGGTGGATACTGTCTTTTGACACCATCTCCTAGACAATCCTCATAAAGAAGCTGATGAAGTATGAACTGAGTAAGCAGATAACAAGGTGAACTGAAAACTGGTTGGATGGCCAGGCCCAGAAGGCAGTGGGTGATCTGGCTGGAGGCCAGCATCTAGCAGTGTACCTCATGGATCACTACTGGGGTCCAATCCTGTTCAATATCTTCATTAAGTATCTGGGCGATGGAGCAAAGTGGATCTTCAGCAAGTCTGCAGATGACACAAAATAGGAAGGAGGAGCTGATACGCCAGAGGGTTGTGCTGCCATTCAGAGGTACCTCTACAGGCTGCAGAAACGGGCTACAAGGAACCTCATGAAGTTCAACAACAGGGAATACAAAGTCCTGCACCTGTGAAGGAACAACAACAGCTACCAGTACATGTTGGCGACTGACCAGCTGGCAACCAGCTTTGAGAGAAAGACCTAGGAGTCCTGGTGGACATGAAGTTAAACATTAGCCAGCAACATGTCTCTGTGGCAAAAGAGACTAATGGTATCCTGGGCTGCGTTAGAGGAGTGTTGCTGGCAGGTGGATGGAGGTGATCCTTCCCTCTATTCCATGCTGGTGAGGTCACACATGGAATGCTGTGTCCAGGTCTGGGCTCCTCAGCACACAAGAGAGATGGACACGCTGGAGGGTCTAACAGAAAAAGGTGAGGAAGATGATTAAGGGGCTGATGAGGAAAGGCTGAGAGAGCTGGGACTGTCCAGCCTGGAGAAGAGACGGTTCAGCAGGGGTGTCATCAATGTATAGAAACACCTGGAGAGAGGGTCCAAAAAGGACAGCCCAGGCTCTTTTCAGTGGTGCCCAGAGCCAGGGCCAGAGAAAACAGGCACAAACTGAAACACGGGAAGTTCCCTCTGAACATCAGGACACACTTTTCCACTGTGAAGCTGACCAAGCACTGGCACAAGTTGCCCGGTGAGGCTGTGGAGTTGCCATACTTGGAGATACTCAAAAGTCACCTGGATGTGGTCCTGGGGAGTGTGGTTTAGGTGGCCCTGCTTGAGCAGGGGGGTTGGACCAGATGCCCTTCAGAGGTCCTTTCCAAACTCAACCATTCTGTGAGTCTGTGAACACGTTAGAAACTAAGAAATCATTAGGTGAATTCAAACAGCAACGTACATGGAGCACATCCATTTTTATCTACTTGTGGATATATATTTTTTTAGGCTATGAGTAGGAGTTAGGCTTTTATGTAAATAAAGCAAAAATGTTTTTAATTTTCCTGCCAACTATTTTCCTTACGTATTGTTTTCCAAAGAGGGTAGCATGACAACCTACATAACTCTAATGCACCTGGTAATTAGAAAGACTGAAAAATAATCAGTTGTACAATTTTATGTCGGATTCAGAAATTTCCTGCTCCCATATTTAGACTTATTGTTCACTGCTCAGTCCTAGATTGTTTTATCTTAAGGCATCATGAACTAAAGGGAAGGTCAGATGGAAAAAGGGAAGGATTCCTTCTCAAATTCATTAAACAATTTGCCTATTGGCATTTCAAATGTCTTCACCTTAGTTTACAGCATGATCTTACTAGCCAGTCATCAAGGAAAAGTTATTGAGCTTATTACACCTTATAATAACTTAGAAACTTTTAATACACAAGTTAAAAATCCAATAGTTTACTGGTTCAAACGTGACATCAATTTTAGGGGAACACTGCTCCAAATTTTCTCCCTCGATCTATAGCACTTTGTTGTAATTTTACTTAGCATAATAATTGTATTCAGCAAACTTAGTATAGAGCCAAAAATGAGATCACTCAGGAGCAATAAAGAAATAGTTTAATCTCAAGTAATTTCACAACACAGATCAAAATCTCAATATATATAAACTCACTCAGGGGTTTACACTTTTATTCTCTCTCTTAACTAAACCTGATCTTGCACTCACACACTTAACAGTCTTATCACTGAAAAATCCCAGGCAAGTCAGTGAATGCAACAAAGGACTGGACACACCATTTTGCCTTCAAAACACTAGTTTGAGAGATTCCATTTCTAGAATGACCCAAGCACCTTTCTCAAAGAGCTTGAAAAAACTGATGATCACATCGAAATAGATGTTTTCACTTGATCCCAACCCTTTTCATACATGCAAGTACTGGCCCTGTAAGGCAGAACTAAGATTTTTCCCTAGGATCCTAAATAGTGGTATTTTCAACCATCATTTTATTTCCATAATGAACCTCATTCATTGTGATAAACATAGTATCCCGTATGACACAAAAAGTGCAAGTAAGAATGTAACGGACTGGCATGAATTCCATCAAAATACATTGTTGGGTAAACGTACTTGTATCAGAAACCTTAAAGCATACACTTGGTAGAGATTTATCATCGATTTAATTATGGTTAAAAAAGGCTAACAAATTTATATTGATATCAACTACGCCTCAAGACCACTGATGTATTTGTTTCCAGGTGAGCAATTTCATTCAGAGCTCATTCTTCCTATATTTAAAGATAAAAATTGTCTCTAACAGTAATTAAAGGGAGCAGTAAGCTGCACAGAATAGCTACATTCTGTAAAGGAAGAGTGGGGAAATCACTAATCCTTGATTCTAGAAGTGAGACACAGTGATTGACATAGTTTTGATGAAAACTTTGAGCATGAATGACAAGCCTAAAGAAAGAGCACGGTATTAGAGAAAAAGCAATCTGCTTCGAGACAGTTATCTGATCTGGCTGTTTTTCTGGCTGTTCTGCTCAAGTGCCAGGGCAAGATTCTTTCTTATCTCCAAGAACGCTGCTCATTCTTGTGAGCTTTTGCTGCATCCCGTGATACGGTGGGCTCACAAGCATATGGCTGCTCTCCTGACTCATTTCCAGGGAACGGGCAAGTTCACTGTTTGGGAACTTGTTGTTTGGAAACAACCTGAAAAAGAGCATTACTT
The DNA here is from genome assembly GCA_026546715.1 of Gallinago undulata. NCBI lineage: Eukaryota > Metazoa > Chordata > Aves > Charadriiformes > Scolopacidae > Gallinago > Gallinago undulata. The sequence continues at coordinate 117,909,886 of JAOTQQ010000012.1, forward strand.
TCTCACAGTCCTAGGACGGTGCTGTTGCCACCCTACCCGTTACAGTGCACCTTACCTCCCTCTAGCACCAGAACATCCAGTAAAGACCTGATAATGCTATATAGCAGCTGACTTCATTTTTTTAAAGGAAAGAAGACAAAATCCTCAAGAATAAAGACAGCAGGATCCTTGTGTTAGCCAACAACTACCCATCAAGTGTAGTAGGGGGTTAACAATAGGAAAAATAATTCACAGGCATAGAATAGAAAAAACAATAGAACCTGTAGGACTGGGCAAGTTTGAAGTGAAAGGTTGAGGCACTTGGGTCTTTTTAGTCTGGGGAAGATAAGACTGAGGGGGGATCTGATCAATTCCTATAAATACTGAAAGGGTGGGTGTCAGGAGGATGGGGCCAGTCTTTTTTCACTGGTGCCCAGGGACAGGCAACAGGAGCAAACTGGAACATAGGAAGTTCCACCTAAACATGAAGAGGAACTTCTTTCCTGTGAGGGTGGCAGAGCCCTGGCAGAGGCTGCCCAGAGAGGTGGTGGAGTCTCCTTCTCTGGAGACATGCCAAACCTACCTGGAGACATTCCTGGGCAACCTGCTCTGGGTGGACCTGCTCTGGGAGGGGGTTGGACTAGATGATCTCCAGAGGTCCCTTCCAACTCCATATCACTCTGTGATTCTGTGTCAACAGGAAAAACAGTAGAATCTGTAGGACTGGGCAAGTTTGAAGTGGCACACTGAATGTCCAAATCAAACCCTAAGCAGCTGGACTGCTCGATGAATCCACTTACAGCCTGAGCATGGCTGTGTTATGTGACTGCACTCCAACGGTCATGTCACCTTTATTTACTCCAAGGCTGTGGCACCATGGAAACAAGGCACGGTCAGACATACTTTCCTAGAACGCTCTCTAAACCTGCAAGATGCTTGCTGCTTGGCAAGTCTTCCAGATTCTACTCACGCTGCTGGCTGTGACAATTTGATCAGGAGACACAAAGAAAAGTTTGGAACAGAACAATGTCATGCCTGATGTATTGAAATTGGTTTTGTGCTAAACAATGGGGAAATGAGGACGGTGGATTGGATTTCCCAGTGCCACTTCCAACTCAATTTAAGTCATCTGCCTACTGACCCTGGAAATTTAGAGAAATCCCACGTAAACACTGGGATGTTCTGAAGAGCGCTGAAAAACATGAAAAAGGCTAAATATTAAACATAAGTTGTAAATCTGAGTAAAATCATAGTACAATCCCATTAACTGTTATGAAACCAGTGACTTTGACATAATCTTAAACATTTAGCAAACTGAGTAATTACCCATGCTTAGAACATTTCTCTGATTCGTTCTATTGTCCTCTGATCACAAGAAGAGAACCAACTTTGAAGAATGGGATAACAGATTTGAACATATGCCATATGTTTAACCCAGCTATTCATCCAATTTTGTTTAACTCTTGCTATTTATATGCTAAATGGAAGATCAACTTTTGATCTTCCACAGCTTGGTATCTACCATATGGACATATTCTCCATCTCAAAAAAAAAAAAAAAAAAAAAATCAAGGCCTGTTACTCAACTAAACTCGAAAGGCTTCAGAATAGCATTTGCTAGACAAGAGTCTACATAACATACACTAACTCCACGTTGAATTTCACAGTAGCTAGTTCCAACATCTTGCCTGTTAATGAACAGTAATAATTGAATGGACTTACATGGCAGAAATTTTATTGGTTACATGGCTTCAACAAATTGCATTAAGGTTAAAAAAACCAAAACAACTTAAAGGGCAACAACTCTTTCTGGTGGAAGATACCAAATACTGGCATTAAAAAGCCAATCCATCCCAGTCATAATGCTGTAGTGATCAGTGGAATTAGGCTTTGTACTAAAGCATTTTATGAACATCTTGAAGGAAGCCAAATATGACTTCTTGTATTACCAGCACACTAAAAGGCTTAAGTACATCATATCATATGATGATAGCATATAATTATGTAGAAAATCCTTTTATGTCTTTAAATAAAGCCAGTGGTAGCAGCTTCACTGCTAGCCAAAGGGTCATGCAGCAGTCATGCAAAATCAGGTTGAAGTATGCACCAAGGCTCAATAAAATAACAAAAAAAATGTATGAACTTGATGATTTACTGTGTAATTACAGAATGCGCTAACAATTTTAATTTGTTCCAAGTTATTGCATAGGACTTCCTACCTGCAAAATCAAATGGAAATTTTGCTGAAAAAGACATTGTAGCATCTACTGCAAAAAAGAAAAAAGTAGGAAAACACATTTTTGAATAGAAATACATCTAATTCAGAATAACATATTCACTTTGCATTAGATGTTCCAGAGTAAAATTCACTTTTTCTGAAATAACAGCTCCATTTAGAAACCGCTAGGGAAGAATGTTTCATCACTAACATTTTTGGGGCATTTCCCTTTGTGGATCTTATTGCCTCTAATACAATCCAGACACGGTTGAATAGAAAAAAAAAATATCTATTTTATAAAAAACCAGAGACAATTATCACCTGTGGACAAGCCCACTGTAACCCAAAAGCAGACATGATACTGGCAAGGGAAGATGACAAACCTCCCTGTGTAAATTATCTATCAACTCCCTTTACATAGATAAATGGCTCCAGCCTACAACACTGTCAATCTGCACCTGCAGTAAGTATTAAATAGTTCTCAACACAACTTGCTACTTTTATTTCAAACCATCTTAAGCCTTCTTTGTTCTTTATTTTAGGAAGCTGTCAGAAAAAGTCAGCATACCAAAGAACTTAACACAGCACTTCTAAACTCAATAGCAACCAGTGAAGGTCACTCCGTATTCCTAAAATGTTTTCAACACCAGGTGATGCCAAGGTTTTTTTGAGTATTAAAAGGCACCCTGTGTTGCCACTGTTATTCCTGATTCTTCTGCCAATCCACTTAAACCTCCTCCCTCCCATCTCAGTACTGAATCCCACCACAAAAAGAGAAGACAGCTGCCTTCTGGCACACCATGTCAGGCAGGCCTTGAAGCACTGAGTTCAGCACGATAGTGGTTTTTTCTCCTATCCTACAGCCAGCATTTAGTTCCATGACAATTCAGGTTCTGTTCTTTATAACATACCAGAACATTGTAAACCATTTCATTTTTATAGTCATAGAATCATAGAATGGTTCAGGTTGGAAAGGACCTTCAAGATCATCAAGGTCCAACCCCCCTGCCCTGGGCAGGGACACCTCCCACCACACCAGGTTGCTCCAAGCCCCATCCAGCCTGGCCCTGAACCCCTCCAGGGATGGGGCAGCCACAGCTTCTCTGGGCAACCTCTTCCAGGCTCTCACCACCCTCACAGCAAAGAATTTCTTCCTAAGATCTCATCTCAATCTCCCCTCTTTCAGTTTAAAACCGTTCCCCCTCACCCTATGGCTCCCCTCCCTGATCAAGAGTCCCTCCCCATCTCTCCTGTAGCCCCTTTAGGGACTGGAAGGGACTCTAAGGTCAACCTGGAGCCCTCTGTTTTCCAGGCTGATCATTTCTCTCTACCTGTCTTCACCTTCACAGAAGAGGTGCTCCAGCCCTCATAGTGTTTCTTACTGCTTTCACTGTTTTCTAAAATACTTAACTGCTTTCTAAAATACTTAACTCCCTGCTCCAACCAGAAGAAACAGGCTATAGACACTGAACACAAAAGGCCTTCGACTATATCCATTCTCATCAGAGTTATTTTATACTTCAGATACTTTTTCATTCAGTGTTTCAAAGTTGGTTTTGTTGTTTTTTGGTTGTGTTTTTTTTTTTTTTCATTCTGCAATACTCATAACAACATTTCTTGCCTATAATGAAAAGCTACTAATTAATTTTCTAACTTCCCAAGTGATTTCTTCACATTTAAACACAAAACACTCAAAGCAATTACAATTGTGGCCCTCCCTCTGCCACAAACAGCAACACCAGAATAATGCATATTCACTCAGTAACAGGTTATGAAAATGTTTTTTCCAGGTTTAGGAATCCATAATTTGGTAACATATGGCTTTTCAGATATTGTACATAAATCATCCCTGTAGAACTGAGGCACTTCAATAGTTCAGTAACAGGGCATGAAGCTTTTGCTACTTGTCATATTCTTAAACCAGTCTTTATAAACCAGCAGAGGGCCATGATTTTGAAGAACTTGCAGGTTGTCTCTCAATCTTACATTACGTAAATGATCAATTAAAAACACTGCATAAATGATTACTTACTTTTACACCTCACTATTTGTCCATTAGTTATCTTGGAATTCACAGAATCAAAGAATGATATGGGGTTGGAAGGGACCTCTGGAGACCATCTAGTCCAACCTCCCTGCCAAAGCAGGTCCACCTAGAGCAGATTGCATGGGAATGTGCAGCTAATTCACTAAATACCAAGAAAATGAAATTTTTATCTCGAAGAAAAGGGATGAGAGAAACTGCTGAAATGCAAGAATTGCTGTGTCAGAGATGGACCAAGAATCATAGAATTGCCTGGGTTGGAAGGGACCTTTCAGATTATCTAGTCCAACCAGCAACCTAACCCTGACATAAACCATCACTAAGCCATATCTTTAAGGACTATGTCTACTCGTCTTTTAAATACCTCCATGGATGGTGCCTCCACCACTTCCCTGAGCAGCCTGTTCCAATGCTAACTAATCCTTTCAGCGTAAAAATATTTCCTCATATCCAATCTGAACCTCCCTTTGCGCCACTTGAGGCTGTTTCCTCTTGTCCTATCGCCTGTGACTTGGGAGAAGGGAGCGACTCCAGAAAGCTGTGCATTAACTGAAAGCGTTGCACAGAAACCAGTTACAGAAGTAGCTGGTCCACTCTTTCATGGAGTGTGCACGTGTATTGAACTGGTGAACTAAAAGCCAGTCCATTGAACCAGTACTGTATTGACCTGGTATATTGAAACGTCTATGTTTAGAACAGTTATTTAGATCACTGCTAATTTCTGTTAACCCCTGCAAAAATATAAATCCACAGCAATAATAAATATTTTGACATTTAAATTAGTAGTTACATTTGAATTGTTGGCAGTCAAGGCTTGGACTATTCTTAAAAATGACATCCACCTTTCCAAACCTTTAAACCTTATTTTCTTATCTCAAAAAACCTGTTAAGATTCTCCCAGAAAGCCCATTACATCATGGCTAAAGTCCAGGTTAACACCAATACCATAAAACTAGGATTTTACACCACTTCATTACTTAAAGCTTTGTGGTTTATTTATTGTTACCATTTATCCCTGGACTTTGTTGATCTCTTTTTTGAGATCCTGACATCCTACATCCTTCATAATGCTAAATATACTGCAGATACAAAAAGGAAAAAAAAAAAGATCTTGAAACACCTTTTAACGACTAACTGTAAGCAAGTCTGAACTCTTGTTAGCTTGCCATGACCCACAAGCAAAAAGAGCCAGAACTTTTACTGAATACATGCCCTAGTGATCTAGGGAGCCCACAGCATTGAACCCATCCTCTCCCCTGCCCCCCAACTCCTTCCTATATATAATCTCCTCCAAATACCAGGAAGCTGTTAGACAGGCAATGGGAGCATTCAGTCACTTAAAACAAGTAACACGGTGTATTCAAAGAAAACATACTGATGTTTCCTACATTTCCTAATATTTCACTGTTGTCGTTTGGTGGGGTTTTTTTTGGCATAGGATGCTTTTTGAAAAACAACTTCAAAACCCGATTTATTTCTGAAATTTGTAAGATAAACAAAATATACAAATACGAATGTTCCTTAAAGAAACTAGGGGTGGGGGAGAGGGATATTCATAGAATCATAGAATGGTTTGAGTTAAGCTACTTTGTTTCACAATGCTGAATAAAACAGCCTGCAGGCGTCTCCCTGCTGTGACCATCTATTATTAACAAGCACTGAATAGAGTGGAGCCCCACAGCCCAAAGAAGATGCACCAGCCACCAACAGCATAATTTTCTAGAAGCACTTACCTTCTAATAGACAAAATGTAACAAAGTGGGTAAAACAAAGAGGCTTCGGAAAGTAACTGGAAAGGAAAAGCCAGTAAAGTTGACATGGAATAGACAGGGAGACACGTGCATTACTCTTGCTCCAGGTGATACACTGCAATTTGTAAATAATTTCTAAAAGCAAAGATTTAGGAACCTCCTACTCACAGTAATATTTAAGACATAGGATAACCATGTTTTTCTCCAAAAATACAACTTCTCAGTACAGAATCACAAGTATGGTGGAGTCCAAAAATAATCATGCAATAGAATCAAGTTCCCCATTACCCAATCTCAACTATTTCTCAATTTTAATGGGTAAAAAAGCCCCCTACATACCAAGGATAACTACTGAAGTTCGGGCCGGACTGGCAACTGAAACACCACTGAGAGATTCAAGTATAGAAAAATGAAATCTCTACAGTCTGTAAAAATCCATTTCCTTCTCCTTCACAAACAAGAATTTAAGGATTCCAATCAACAGCATAAATGTATAAATGCGGTAAATGTGAAAAGTCTACAAAATGTTTCAGCTATAATTTTTCACACAGTGTTATCTTGAAGCCAGTTATGACATTGAAACATCCCCTTCATCATCAGATATCCCTTTAAAAATCTAGTTTGCTTTCTTGCTAATTAATACATGCCCTTTGCCCTGTCTTCCCCCAACCATTCCTCCTTTCTCACAAAAGAAAAAAAGTGTGTTGCAAAACAGAAATGATAAAACTGCTGTAATGTTACATCCCTACTATTTTAATTTCAGCAAATAGTACCTGAAATACTTGGCTTCTTTTTTTCTTGTCAGACATCATAAATTTAAATTTTGCTGGTTTCAACAAATAATTAAATTTTCAAGAAGTATAGTTAATTAAGACTACCAAAAATTAAAATTGAGGAAGAAGTTAGCAATTATAGACTGCATGTATTTTACCAGACCTGCAAGGGACTCTAATTAAACACATATTAATTGCCCTAATCTTCTTAGGCAAGTAATAAATTGGAAGAGCTGATTAATGCACTGGATTTAGTTCAGCTTGTTAAATCTGACACCCTGGCAAAGGAAGACTATCTTGAGAAGCTCTTTTAGCTAAGTAATTGGAATTTTACTCTCAGTAATTTGCCCTTCCATAATAAGAGCTATTTAGTATATTGACTCTTCATCAGTTTTTTTTTTTTAAATACATGTTAGTTATATTTAAACAGTACCATTATGCTGCTCATAAAGATTATGAAAAATTACGAACTTTGACCTTTACTGTCCATCAAAAGTCACTTTCACACTGAACACAAATTAGTATATTTCCTTGTAGGCTATAAATCCTAATTAATTTTAATTCTAGGAGCTGCTAATAACGTTTTATAAAGTCCATACGGACACATTAAGTCCTCCATACAATTCATAAAGCCAGCAACTAAACCAGTTTTCAATATTAAATAACTGCTGATGACTGTGGGAATACAACGAAACACCATTCTCCAACGAGCCTCAAATTCTCCTTTTCATCTATTTACACAAACACTTCTACACATACACTCACAGGTACTCAATCACCTGTCAAGGGATGCAACATTTTTGTGACAGCAATAAAGCAGCATCAGCCATTAAAAAAAAAAAAAAGAAAAAAAGTTTGGGAACCTGTAGGAAGGGATTTTAAAGATGTGATTTCTGTCCAACACAGTTACTACTCTTCTCTTATAACATGGAAAGATGCATCAAGCTTCACTCAAAGATAAGCAGATGTGGATGAACAAATAAGAAGTCTCCCCCGCTAAGGAAAAAAAATAGCACATACAGAATAGGGCAACAGTAATTTTTATATTTGAAAAACATTTTGAAGTATTCCATAAAACTTGAACAGCTTCTCATATGTCCTAGAAAATGTGAAAGCGTATAAAGCCTTTCACATGAAGTATCTCAGGCAGTCATACATGTTACAAATCGAGTTCAGTCTGAAAAAAAAAATCCTAAATATGTAAGTAACTCACTGCCTTCAAGTTTTTGTTCTGTACTCCTCAGAGCTGACATTTCATATTTCTGCTCTAGAGCCTGTAAGTTCCAGTCTCTACATCTAAAATCTGTTACTCTTCTGTTAACAAAAACTAGCATTCATACATCTTGAAAATCACTGTCACAGTGAATGCAAAACTTACCCTTTGTTCCTTAGCTGAAATGTAGTATCAACTAAGGAGTCAGACAAACAGCCATTTTAAGCAACAAAATGATTTTCATGAATGGAACTATAATGCTTATTATAAACAATTACCAAAAAGCTGATCAGATAATACTGACCTCTATCTGAACTAATATCTGAACTCAGATAATGGGGAACTCTAAAGTCATTAAAGGAGTCATGAAGGCACCTCAAAGAACTAGTTAAATGTGAATGTCTCTCAAACGTTTCCTACCTATTTCCCATGATGCAGTACAATTTACTGCTTATCACTGGATAAACAGGTGGCACTCAACTTCAACTCTCACCCTCAGTAGTCTTATGAAGGAAATAGCACTTTGCCTTCACAATAATGAGTTTAAACAAGTGCTATATTCTTCTTCCATTGGTTGTGTGTTACTTGCAACACAAGGGGTTTGGCCTGTGCCTGAGGCTCCTATCTACTATCACAAGAAATCATAAGTAGCAAACCAACTCCAACTATTTCCCAGTTGATGGGATTGACCACCTAAAGATCCGTTAGACTGGTTACAGGAAGAAATTCCCCATCTGAACTTGAGGTCTCTAACAGAGACCTTCAAGGCCTGTAAAAAGACACTCAGGTGATGAGCAAAGCCCTCAGGTTTCAGGATTCCCATAACGGAAAGCAAGAGACAAATGGAATTCTAAACAAACTCTTGACTTCCTAAGCACAGCCTCAGTTGAGCGCTGCCGAACATCAACTTCAGTCTGAAATACGACACACACTCAGTTTGCAACTCGCCTCCGTGCGCACGAGCTCCGTTTCGTTGCTTGAAAAGCGATAACACAGCTTTACCAGAGGCAGAACACAGTTTGTCACGATTCAGTACCAAGCAGGGAAAGGGATATTGGTTAGTGAAGTCAGGAGTCAGTGAAAGCGAAAAGCAAGAGTTACAAAATCCCCGATGACAGGAGAAGGTTCAGACCACAGGATGTGCTTAACCTGTCAAGAGCATAAAGCCACCAATTGCAACTTCTGGTCCAGTTTTGTCTCGCTTGAAAGAACTAGGCAATAACTGGAAAAGCAGAATACTGACAGAGGTTCGTATCTCTTTGTATGATTTGTTTACATTTTTATAACACATCAAAAAAACCCTCCCATATCTAAACCCCAAGTTAAACGGTGGAAATCATCAAAAGATTTTAGATTAGATAGATTGATGAATTAGATACACAGATTCTGGAAGTACACTGGAATGCACAGCATGAAATCCTTTAGACGAAAGCATTTATTACTGCATTTATTAATGTTTAGTTTCAGTTCAAAGGACTACAATATCTTCTGCTAAACTGAAATCACATTAAAAGCCAGAATCTGCTTTTTTGTAAAGCAAATCTGAAGAAGGTAGAGACCTTGTTTGCTCCCCTACGGACCTTTCTAACAAAAAACCACAACCCCAAACCATTGGTTTTTTGTGACAAAAATAATTCTACATCTATCTTCTCAGCACTTTCCTACCATCTTTCTCCATATTTCTGCAGGCAACACAAAACTTAGCTTCAGCATTTCCTGTCAACATTAAAGCCTAAAATCCTGACAAGCACATGACAAAGTCTTGTGTTTGAAGATGCTATGTTATTTAAATTTTCATGATATCACACTTTCCAAATGTTACAAGCATACAAATCAAATGTATGTTCTTACTCTTGCCAAAGAGCCTTCTAGAAAAAAAGAACACCTACGAGACTTCCAGTTTTTACTAACTTAACTCTCCTTTTGGGCGTATTTCTGAACTCCACCCTCTTTTGGTCCTTGAAATTGAAATGTAGAAAAAAATTATGTTGTTGAAGAGATTTCCATAATATTCTTTAAACAAAAATTTTAATTATGACTGTTTCCTGAGTAATATTTGTAAGCTGCAGAAACTGATAACAGACTACCATTCCCCTTTCAACAACTTCATAGGGATGTCTCTGTGCTCTAAATAGACTCATAATCTATACCTAAAGAAAATTCTTATGAAATACACGCTTCTGTTATTACCTAAACATTTCAGTTCTTATTGGTATTATAAAAGCAGCAAGCAAAGAATTCTGTATATTTTAGCTTAGTTATACTTGTCCTTAAAAAAGGCGACTACCATAAGAATTAATTCTATTTTCCCCCATGCATCCTACGAAAAAACACCTATCATATTAAAAAGTTATAATTATTACATTACGCAAAAAAAAAAAAAAAGGAAAACTATTCACTTCTGAATTCTACTCATTTAGTTCATTGGCCTATTGAAGACATTTGTTTTAAATCCTCATGTTTTGGGTAACTGGTGAATAACAAGATGATATTTAGGCATAATGCTGACGTTCATGCCAATACATAATCTTGTTAGTTACAGTAGAATTAATGAAGTCTTTAAAGGTAAACAGTTTTAATCTTAGCTCACATACCACACAGGACTTGTGAACAGACCAGAATTTCCCCCCCAACTCTTCAGGTTCGTACTTTTAGATAACCAGTGTCAAAGAAAGAGATACACAACAACAAATGGTGCACCACGAAGAACTTGAGGGGCTACAGGACAAAGGAATTAGCAAAGTATTGCCTTGGGTAAAAGACAGTTGTAACGCAACACAAGTGATACATTACAGATTCAACTTACATATTAAAGATTCAACAGCTTTCCACTTCAATCTTTAACACAGAATTTTGCTTCTGTTTCATCCTTTTCTAAGTAATTGTTTTAAACATTTATCTGAGACACATCTCAGTGCAGCAGCCTGACTTTTCCCCTCCCCCTGGGACCAGTCCTTCACATCTGAAATGTCCAGTTAACCAGAGTGCTATCATACTCTACATAAAATAGTCACCTTTTGATAATTTGATGGCAAATTAGGTTTTTTGCTATGACAGACATCTTTGAAGGAGGTTGTTTTTTTTTTCTTGCTAATAACGATTCCTCTTAGTTCATCATACTAATTTCCATTGATAAGTGCACATGTGCATCTACTCCAGCATGCATATATCCATACATCTTCCAGTATTCAAGACTCAATGCTCAGCAATCTTAACAAAATCCCACAGTCACAAATTTTTAGAAACATAACCCAGCTGAGACATTCTACAAAGAAATTAGAGACCACTACAAACCTCACTAGCTACTGCTCCACCTGCAAGATGCTCCCTCACACAGAACTGCAGATACATGCCTTCAAAAATTCAGCAAAACAAAAATACTGCATGTACAATTTCCCTTCCCAAAGGTGGGATTCAAAGAATAAATGTCCCAGATGCCAACCAATTTCATTAGATACACTAGTGCAAGGCACCCTTATATAACGATGAGAAGGATTTAGAAGAGAACCTAAAGGGAAGAGACAAAATGAGTTATCTCTAGCAAGAAATCTGTTGTTTGGCAAATGAGTTTCAAATTATTTTTTTCTTGTAGACAACGGTTTTAATACTGTGCTGTACTACAAAATGAAAACCGGTAATTGCTTGCAGCCACAGAACTTCAACAAGGAATAACGCAGTATTAAAAAGTCACTATATGAATTCTGAGTCAAACTTTTACTTTGCATCAGAATGTCTTACACCGTCTTTGGAATCAGCAATCCATCATAAACTTACTTTTGTACTACATTCTGCAAGCTGAGCATCATACCCAATTCGCTTTTCATCTTTTCTCTGTTGGCGCGGCACTCGGCCAAGTAGCGAAGAGCCTGAAAAGAAGAAAACCACAGCAAATCAGCCACATGTCCAGCACATTATCATTCATTTTTATTAGTGTACATCTACAAAACATTCACAACGTGAGTTCTAGAGAGAAGATGAAGAGTGTTATCACCTACTGCGAGCATTAAAAATCATTTTATTCTCGTAAATACGAAGAAAGCATAGAATATCTAAACCATGGGAAAAGGTTGAGAGGCTGGGTTTGTTTACACCAGCTAAAGGACTCTAAGGGACAACTAACAACTACTCAAAAAGCCTTCATGATGATGACTAAGCCAAACTTTACAGCAGCAGGCAAGGGGGAGCAGCCACAAATTGCAGCTTGGGAAGTTCAAATCAGGTATCACAAGAAGATTTTTATTTTTTTTCCACTATGAAGGTAGCTGAGCACTGGAACAGACGACCTAGTGGGACTGCAGAATCAACAGGACAAAGCTACAACTGACCTGAGCGTTGGTGCCAGTCCCAATTGAAGCAGGAAGCAGAAGTGAATGACTTCCAAAAGTCCCTTTCAACAAACATTTATGCAATCTGAGATGTGAAGTCATTTTTTATACACTACGCTTCTACTGTCATTTCCATCAATTCTACGGGCTACCCCAGTACTAGAAAACTCACCACCACCAAGTGTCTACTGTCCACAGAAAGAAGTCTACCACAGTTCTAAGGTTCTGAAGACTAATTGCAACATCCCTCACTCCATGCAGGAATAAGAACACAAGTAGCTCCAAGCTGCTTAGGGGATTATTACCTAAATTGGGAACTGATACTTATTTGTTGCCCAAGGTTTTGTTTATCTGACTTCAGGGTAGACTCTTTGCACAATTTCACATTGCTGAGCCCAGTCAGCATCCGTGTATTTGCATGATCTTCCCAACATCATAACTTTGCCAGTTAAAATGTCAGTCCTTCTTTTCACAAGACATGTCCCTATTGTTAGTGCTGACAAAGTTGTCTTAGAAGGAACCTCCAAGGGTGTACTGTGCATTGTGCTTTAATCAGTGTTTTATTGATGTAGGTACAAGAACTTCACTTGCAATAGTGAAGAATCCTGCAATACACAAATACAGTGGTTTATAAAACGGACTTTGTAATAGCGAGGTTTAGAAGTGCACCAATTCTTTAAATATAGTCTATAATAGCTATGCTGCTCAATAGCTGCTTTAAAAATAACATGTTCCTTAATCCCTTCAGAGACAGAGAACTAATTATCTGGGTTTTTTTCTGAATTATCTTCAGCACATATTAGGTAAAATTCAAGACCATTTTATTGCCTTTTGAGAAAGTCTGGCTGCTGTCTGGCACAATAAAAACTCTAAATGTGATTTTTGCTATTGCCTGATGTGGATCAGTGTCAGTAATTGCAGTTTATAAATGCTGTATATCCATTTATTTTCTTACTTTTCAACTAGGGGGAAATACCTGAACGACAACTCTGAACTAATAACTTTCATGTTAAGAAATGCATCCTTACTGATGGACAATTTTTTCTGATTTTTATTAGTCTCTGTTCAGGCAGTTTAGTGAGGGTGTAATGCTGTTGGACAAGGAAAAACCCATTCTCTTAACAGCTAATTACTCGGATCAAAACGAAGGCAGGCTCTTTTCCATCTGTCAGATACTCTTTATATACAAATGTAACTTCCACTAAAACAAGACTAAAGATGAAGTTATCAGAACAACTCAAGTGACCTGACTCTTCAACACTAGGAAGTCCTATTTCCCTTGCCCCCCAAAGGAGACACAATGGTCTGTGCCTTCACAGAAGTTGGATCATTTATGCTAATTAAATCACAGTCTACTGAACACATAAGAAAAATCATTATTATGGACTTTGGCTCAGCCTCTGTTCAGCACAACACTTACCTGCATTAGCTACAAGCTCACAAGTAATTTCATCATAATCAATAGACCTACCTTCTCCATACATGAATGCCTTTATAACTGAAATGCTAATGTAGTTTCTTCACTTCAGAGTCCTATTTTTGAAAATTTTTTTTCCTCTTAAATTTGGACTAAAAAGACAGTATTGCCTGTGTTACTTCTGATTTTTTATTTATTTATTTTAAAACTTTTCATTCATTCAAAACTTTTAGCATTTGTAGTGTACTCTAAAGAGTTCCTGGAATCAAGACTAGAGAAAAATGTACCACTTTTTGATCAGATAGAAACAAGGACTGAACTGAAACTGCACATGGAGAGGAAGACAACCCTCCTGAAAGATTCAACAACGTATCAAAGAAGTTAGATAGGGAACTATTGTGATTCATACAGACTATTTATAATGTCAGCTATGGGAATTGCAGAATAATAAGAATATTTAAAATAAGAAATTTAAAGTCACTGCTGTACATTCTTTTACTAGGTATAAACTTAACAGAAAATCATTATGTTTAATGATTACCATTCAAATGGAAGAACCTTTTTGACCAATGACTAGAATAACCAAAACGACCCTTCAGAATGGAAAAGTATGAAAATAGAAGCCCAAAAGTTATCAGCAAATACATTAAAAGCTGCAGAACCTAAAAATTCATGAACACAAGGAGTCTGCCTGTTTTCACAGTAAACATCCATTTCTGACTAGAGTCAGGGTCCTGGGACATCACACTGTGTCCTCTAAATCCTGATTCTTAATCCATTCTTAACCATAGGTGATCACTAAATGCAACAATAGAGCTATCTCACATTCCCACCCAGTGCATTGTCCTTACAACACAACCTGCATCATAGCTGGGGCTGTGGAACCACACTGCGAACTGGATTATCCCTCATCAATCTGACAGAGTCAGTCCTTTTCATACAGCATGAATTTTTGTAACGTGAGGACAGACTGATTACCGAATGTCATGAGGCAGTGAAAATGTGCAGCCCAAAGGAGCCAAGGAAGGAAAAAGGGAGCAAGACATCCAAGCAAGATCCTCTTTTAAGACCACAACCTAAGAAAACTCCACTGGAAAGGAAACCAATGCAACATATTCACAAGAAATGCAACCTCAACTCAAAGTTCACTCAGAACAGTCACTCAGACAACCCAGTTCCAGCCCTGCCCCACCCTGGGCAGGGACACCTCCCACCAGACCAGGTTGCTCAAAGCCCCATCCAGCCTGGCCTTCACTTCCAGGGATGGGATATCCACAACTTCTCTGGGCAACCTTTTCCAGTGTCTCGCCACCCTCACAGCAAAGAATTTCTTCCAGTTCTTCCAGTGAAGAGCATTAGAGTCTGGCAGATGTCATGGAACAACCAGCCTAAAAACTGGATACAGGTTTCCTGGATTATGGGACCTCAGTTCCCTGAACCCAAAAGAGTATCTGAAGACACTGAAGAGACACATGTAATTCCAAGAAGTCCACTAATATTCACCGTGAAAGTAAAACAAATTATAAATCTAGAATTATAGAATTCACTATTTATATATTTTTACAATATGAATGTCGAATTAAATATTTACCAATTATATTTATTTACACCACATGTATTTACCAAGATCCATAACTTCATCTTAAGAATGAGATTTAAGGGTGCTTACCTCCCTCCACACAAAAAGTGAAATAGCTGTATTAGGGAAAAATACAAAGTAAATTATTCTCTTCCAAAAAACCATAAATACCTGTGGAATAATGTCATTGCTAAACAATTTTGGAAATATATGTTTGCAAAAAAACACATATAATGAATATCAACATAACATAAACACAAGTTTTATTTTTAACATTTTCACTTGTTTCAAGTCACAAAACACCCTACTGACATACAAATTTATCTCCAGAATACTTACTAGTAAAGCTGAATGAACAACTGGAGGGCTGGGATGGTCCAAAAACAGAATAAGACCTGGCAGGCATCCTTGATCCTGAACAATGGCCCGTCTGTTCAATGGGTCAGCTGCTAGATCTCGGAGTTGGTTAACGACAGAGAGTGCATCGGGCTCCTCACTCATAGTAGAATTCATTTTTTCTGCACCATGCATACAAAACACCTGCTGAAAAAAAAAGTATCTCTATTACTAATACCACAAATTTTATCATCAATTAAAACACAAGTAGTGATTTGTTATAAGCATAGAAGTATTAAAAAATATATTGAGGACTAAAATTCACGTATGGAATTAATGAGGATGCAGATCTTGAAATTTGTAAACTGGAAATTTGAACTTCATATGCAGAGAACTAGTAGGTTTGGTTAATAATATTTTGATCTGTTTTCTATATGTAATTTCAGACCAGCCAGCCTTTAAGGGAATATGTTTCTGTTGATTTTTTTTTACACTACTGACAAAAATTTCTGAGAAATTGATCATTTTCCGACACCAAGGCACCCTAAAAGTCTATAAACATCCTTCTGTATAAACACATGTAAAATCAAAACGTGTTTTCAGAGTACCTTCAGCAATAACAGAATTTTACACAAAAATGAACCAGAAAAGACAGTGATTAACACTACATCAAGAACTGGGAACATTAAATTTTAATCTGAGTCTATACATCAAATAACTAGTGTAATGCCATAATCATTCAAAGGCAAAAAGGGTTTTAGTGGGTGGGGTTTAGGTTTGTTTTTTTCTTTTCACTAGTAGGGCCCTCTCAATAACAAGAAAGAAAGAAGGTCACGCCTTGCTCCAGCCGAAGTCCAAGCCAACGTATCAGTTTCAAAGGAAACACGTGTTAGCTTGAGAGTATCAAGATTCCAGAGTTGTTTAATAGGGAACAACTACTTCACAGGCAACAAAAGCATTCAGAGAAAATGCTGTACCTTGGTGCAAAGAACTAATTTCCTCCAAAAGACTGATTATGTGCCTCTGGAACTACTAAATGCCGACTGTGGTCCTGGCGTTGCCAGTACCAACTCATGCCAGTAACTTTCCTTAGGGCACAAAAGCTTGAGTAAATATGTATCGTTAATTTGAGCTCTCTCATTTTTCTCCTGAATAAAACAAAAACAATTTGTGAGCCGTCACATTCTTTTAAGGTCATTTCCCAAACAAATAAGATTGTACAATATTGTTATTTTCTTACTGAAGGTAGGCCTTCAGCAACACAAATTAATCATACTCATAAAAAAAAAAAACCCAAACCACAAATATGCATTTTGGTTATAATAATGTCTGACATTTTCACATAGGAAAAATGCTTTTAATCTCTCAGTCACTGCTTCTTCTGTCAGGAAAGAGAGTGCTAACGTGAAAAGTACACGCCAACGATAAGATTCCAGGGTATTTTTCTTGACTATCAAAAGTCAAAAAAAGATCAACTGGGAAATACAGCAGCTAAACCAATAAGTAAATTTATATTTCCAAAGCAGACAACTCTAAATTTAAAAAAGATAAGTCTCTGTTAAATATTACTAACGACTTTTCATAGTTAGCAGATGAACTTATTCGAAAATCAAGCCAGTTGTGGAGCTGATGCTAACCAGTCTCTGACTTCCAGTTCTGCATCCTGAGAACCAGATCATTCCTACAACTCCCTCCATCCTGTTCACCTTTTTCCTTTTGCCTTCTGATCTCCTGAACAAGCACGAAGCCAAAGCTCACTCCCCTCCTATCCTATTAGTCCACACTCACCTCCTCCCCAGATCCTTCTCCCTCACTCCTCAGCTACAACTGAAACAACTTAAGCCCTTACCTTCTGCATCACCCACAACGACGAACTTTATGAAAACTAGAACCCCCAGCAACTTCTTTTATGAAAAAAAAAACAAACCAATTAAGTTGTTTTGAAAGTTTTAAGAAGCTATCTAGAATTTGGGGGCCTAGCAGATCAGTTAGCCAGGTACCACCTCTTTTCCCCTCCTTGAGGCTTTGAGGTAAAAGCTTAACACAGGCCCCGCGGATCTCTCTGTGGGTCTCACTTTCCGCTCCTTGTTCTCAGCGGGGAGGCCCGGGAGAGCACGGGCCGCAGCTTCACCCCTCGCCCCTCACGCTGAGCGGCGGAGCTGACAGCCCGGCCGCCACAAGGCCCCCGGGGCTCCTCGTCCGGCGGAGGCACAACCCTCCAGTGCCCAACCGACGTGAGCCCCCAGGAGGTACCTCAGCCGGACCCTCCGCCGCCGCCCCCCTCTCAGGGCCTTCCCGCCCTTCCCCGTTCCCGCCCACGCGGCCCGTTCCCCTCCCCGTACCGTCGCAAAAGATGAAATCGAGCGGGAATCTCAGCCCCGGGCCCCCATCGCCCGCGGGGACCTGCGGAGAGCGGCGGGAGGAGAAGGAGGCCGGCAGCGGAGACCACCAGACGCGCACCACCCGCCAGGGCCCGCTCCGACCCCGGCACCCCACCACCACCCCGCAACCCCATTGGTCGGAGCCTCTCCGCCACTCGCGGCGCGCTTTGTTCCCGTCGAGGCGCGATTGGCCAGTTGGCGGAAAAGCGTGGGCCGCTGTGCAGGTCGGGAGTCGTAGTTCGCGGAGGGGCTGCAGGGCCTTGCCAGGGAGGGCGCAACAGCGGGAGACACGTTCCTTCTTCCGATTTATTTTGAATATTTATTTGTTTTCCACTGAACTCACTGCTCAAGTGTAAGGTGTACCGTAAAAATATATACCGCAAAATGCCGGCCACTACCCGCCCTACACCACAGCCTCCAAGCAATCACTGGCAGCTCTCTCCGCCCCGCTTCCGGGACCCCTTCTTATTGGAGGGGCCCGGCCACGTGACCAGGGCGAGTCACAGCCGGAGCGGCGGGGCGGGGCGGTCCCACCCATCTCCCTCCGGGCGCGGTGGATGCCGGGTAGGTCACCGCGCCGCCGCCTGAGGGAGGGTACCCGAGGTCCCGCCTCCCGCCAGAGCCGTCGGCTATTGGTCGAGGCGGCGCCGGTGCGGCCGCGGATTGGCTGCTGGAAGGAAAGCGCGGGGGGGGGGAGGGAGGGGGAGCGAGGGAGGTCGCGAGCCGCCGTGGAAGAAGCGGGTGAAGGAGCGCGGCCGCGGCGGACGGCGGGTGAGGCGAGGCGGGGGCGGCGGGGAGGGCAGTGGGTACCTGGGCTTTTGGGGCCTCCCTTTCCTCCTGGGCAACCCCTTTCCCGGGTGGGGAGCGGGATCTGGGCTCGGCTCAGCCCCGGCAGCCCTGTGTGTGTGTTGGGGCGGAGGGGCCCGGTGGGGGCTCTGCCTTCAGGAGCTTCCCCAGCCGGCGCTGAGGGGAGGTGGGGGTGCCGCGCTACTGGAAGCGGGTCCAGGACACTCATGGTTCCTCTCCCCAGGCAAGCCTGGCGGCGCCGAGGGCACATCCAGGGCAGGGTAGGGCAGGTGCCAGGCGGGCAGCGGCCTTGGGAAGGTGCCGTGCTGGCGCCGCCGTTTCGGAGAAGCAGAGCGGCGTGGAAACGGGGCGGGGAGGGAGGGTCGGGGGGGTCGAAGCAGTCGGTTTGGCAGGCAGGCGGAGCGAAACTGAAACCCTCTTAGAGTTGATGTGATGGGAGGGAGTGACAGGTCACGGGAGATCACGTAAATAAAAGATAAACCTGGAGATAATCCGGAGAGATTTTAGGGAAGATTTTTAAAGGAGGCTTTACAATACAGAGAGAGCACATAAACTGAAGGAGCTTAGCCTTAAGGTGTCTGGTGCTTATTTTCCTTTTCTGTAAACTTGGGATGCTTACTTTGTATACCTTTAGTGATATTGCTGCTGCACGCAGGTTCTTCTGCAACTGTCATAGACAAGTGGCTTACTAGATGCTTGTTGGTATTTTGTGTAACGAGGTGTCGAAATTGCAGATACTGAGTGCGAGTAGAGTTTGAATCCTGGCGTCAGCCACGGTGCATTGATCTCTGTCTGTCAGTGAGATTTCAGTAATACTTACATGCTGTCCTCGGGCAGCCGTAGTCCACCATAGCCCTTGTGAAGACCTGGCTTAAAAAGAGTAAATGGAAAGGAAATAATTCTATCTTCTACTTAGGTGATAGAGAAAGGAGGTGGATTTTCTCCTCATCAATTCTAACAGTTCCAGTTAACTGTCACTGAGTCTAAATAATTTCCTTCACGGAGCTCATTAGCAGAAATCTGCTGGCTCTGTGTAGGAAATCAGCATTGTTATAAGGAGAGATTGGTGGGGAGGAGGGGGGGGGGATCAAACATTTAAAATGCTATTTCAGACAGATACACCCCTTTGTTAATAAAATTTGCACCCTCTTTTTTCTCAAAGCTGTAGCAGAAGGACAGGCATTCACAGCAATGACAAGGGAGGTTTCTGTGTCTGGCAAGACAGTGTAGGTGTATCGTTATGCCTGTATAGTATAATACTGTATGAATTAGACATGTTGAAGGATTTAATTTACCTCTCAGTGGTATCATACTGTACAGTTTACTTATAATCTCTGCTGAGCAAAGGCTTTTGATTAAACTGGTGGTGAAGCGTGGACTTTTTTGTTTTCTAGCCTTAGTTGGCAAGATATGGTAGATGATATGGAAGATTTGATGAATGTGGTTTTACATTTAGAGGTATATATGATTGGGTGGTATTTTTAAGAAGGCTTTAGCAACTTCTATTACAAGTGTAATTACAAGTTCAGTTCTTGCTTTAGATTTCATGCTGATATTAGCTTAGATAAACCCTTGATTGTTTCTGTAATATTCACTGACTTTTATCTCTCTTTGCCTATCTTTCCAAACAGGTGCTTCTGAAAGTATTAGGGCACTTCATTATTTGTGGCTTCCAAGCCAAAAAACAGACCTCTGTATTTGGCTGTGTGATCTCTGCCAAATACTTGGGTTACTTATAACGGGTCTGTGTCGATTTGGGAGAGGGTCTAATCCTTTATCAGAAGATTCTTCCTGCCTGTTTGGCTTGCTGTTGTGGTGATATTTTTTTGTTGGCTTTATCTTTCCTTACTACTTCCTTAATATGTTTCCTTTTGGATATGATTTCCTGAGATAAGCTTGAGTCATGTGTCGTCTTAAAGAGATATATGTGCCCTAGTTCCCTGCTAAAATAAGGAGGAACCTGCTCTTTTTGTTTGTGATTTTTGATGTGGTTGGTATTCCTTTGAAACGATGCTGCTTTGAAAACTTTGTACTTCTTTATGTTATACATGCCCTTTCAATTTAAAGACTAGACCTTTCATTTTTAAAATTTTATGCATTTGTTTATTCTTCGTTAAGGCTGATCTGCTGCATCAAGCCCATTAAGTCATTCTCTTTTTTTTTTTGTGTGTGTGTGTGTCTTACAGAAAGGAGAGAAACTTCCTTTAGTAAGAAAAATATGATCATATTTCTTTTTAAGAGTGAAAACTCATAACTTGAAGGGGACTTGGACAAATACAACATTGGCAAATACACGTAGAAGAACTTCAATTTGAAAACAGTTACATCTGTTTTCTCTTTCTTTTCATCTTTCATGTGAGGGACTCACTAGAAAGCCTGGCAAAGAGCTCCATTTCATTTTTACTGAGTGGTACGCCTGGTGCGTGTAGCCTCCAGGGCCTTTATATTTATTTCATGAACAGTTTGTAATTTATAAGTTGTATTACCTCTCAGCTTTGTAGACTGATATTTGATATGACAGTATTGAATGAAACCTGCAGAAGTGGGGGCAAAAGAGAGTTCAAAGATGTAAGATGAGAGCCCCAACGCTCAGAGATGTAAACCTCCTCATTGCTGAACCTAGAAATTCCTGCATATTTCCAGATCAGAGAGAAAGTTGTTCAGCATTGCTAATTTCTGTGTAAGTGGAGTTTTATAAATGAAGAACCCATGAAATTCCAACCCTTGCAGTGAAATGCAATTCTTTGTGTTATTACTCTTCTAACCTCTTTTGGGACTCTTGTCTATGACTACTGCTTATCTTTATAATAGGTTTGCTTAAGTACAGCAGAAGGACTGAGCTTTATGGCAATATTGCTATCACTCGGGGCATTTTATTGCAGTACTTGAGTTGTGGAAGTTTTAGGGGAATTGAACTACTATTATTTTTAGTTTAAGTAGCATAAGGAAGACAGTGGGTAAATAAAACAAGCATCAGTGTTTTAAAAGAGGTATTATTCTAGCTTGCTAAAAGCAATAAACATTTAACTCCTGCTTCTGAAATTGGCGTGTATACAGAGCAAGAGAGAAAAATATGCTAATGTTTTCATTCTTGCTGTCCCTCGGTTTCACTTGGAATGAACCCTTTCTGTCCTTGGCGCATAAAATAATTGTGAAATAACAGATTTATGAAGAAACGTACAGTGTAATATAGTCTGCAAGAAATGAATATTGAGTTGGTCTGGGGATAATTCTGGAAAACTAATAGATCTCATAAAAATATCAAGCTGATACACTTAGAAGCATTTTCCTTTTAGGTAACAAATTAGCTGGAGGTTGTTAAAACATGATGGTTTTCCTTAGTGCCAGGAACTAAAGAAACTCATCCAGGAACTGGTTGGTACTGGTAGTCTGCATTCTTACAGATTTGGTCACTTTCTTCTGCAAAAGCAGGCAAGGAGTCGATGGCCCCAGTCTTAGCTACTTAGTATTTAGCATTTAGGCTACAGAAGAAACAATGATTTAAAATGTGAACTATAAATAACTGTTTTACTGAAGTAGTTGTTTTGTTGAATGAATGCTCTTTTGTGTTTAAAGTCTTGGCACCTGATTTTATAAAAGGTCACCTTCCTGGGTCTTTCGGATCTCATTGAACAAGTTTCTAAAAGTCATCACTAATATTTCAGAACTTGCTGTGGCTAATTTCTGAGCTGTTCAAGATGAATTTTATTAGATGCTTCTGTCTTGGATGCTCATAACTTCTCAGAGTTGTCTACAACCTGTTCTAACATCTGTCTCTGTCTTTTCTACCATCTTCAATTGAAAATACAGAATATACTGACTCCCTATATCACTCACTGCTTTCTTTCCTCTCCTGTTACATCATGGCTGCATCTCTTGTCTCCTGCTCACTCCTAATACATATGTAGGATATTTTTAATGCCTGCAAGCTGGAACACATTTTTTATCTAAGCCTTTTTTGAACGTACTACTTCATGTTTATATTATTCTGTCATCCTAATATTATACTACATTTTTTTCTGCATCTGGTTTTGTGCCTTTGATTAGTTATCTTGTCAGTTTTTCTGTCATTCCTTTACCTCTTTGCCTCTCAGTTTCTTGAGTTTATGTAAACTTTCTAGACCTGCTCTGATTTCCTCAGAGGAAGTTCTAACCCTTTCTTTTCACTTCTGTCCAAATTGTCTCTGTTATTAAAGACTGAGTCCTCCCAGTTGATCAGAAACAAAATAATGCCTTTTCTTTGCTTCCTGAAACAAAACATGACTCTGACTGTGGGTAGGGGTTTTTAAACTAATGGTCTGGCTAGCTGTTGAAAGAGCAGTGTATCAGGATACTGTCATCCCTTTACAGTCCTATCACCAGCCAGCCCTGTCTTTGCAATTGCTTATAAGCACAGTTTCTACCTTTTTAGTTTGTTTGTTTTGGTCTTTTGTTTAAATGTCTTGACAAGGCTTCCGTTTTTCTTCTCTTTGATTTCCACACTACATGTTCAACAAGTCTGAACTTTGGAATGAGGCGGAGTGCGTCACATGTATCGTGCTTTCGGAACAGGCTTCCCCTTTTAAAGGAGCATTCCTGTCTCTTTGAAGTCCCTACATGTCTCCAGTGCCAGGTGTGATGCCAAATCTAATATGGGGCATGTAGAAAGACTTGTATTATTCCTGTTTTAAAAACACAGCAGGTGCAATGTGATCAAAGATCCATACAGTCCATACGGTAGCTTGTCTAAGGGAAGAATAACAGATGCCTAAAGGAAGAATAGATCAAGTAGGTGGTAATTCTTCCCTAATAGACTTTTTCATCTTTCCATAAAGAATTCCATGACTCAGTTATTATATATGACTGTAGTCTTATGTTCGTGGCTGTTTGGTAGGTAGCCCATTATTCTTTCCTCTTGTTTTTCTTACAACAATCACAGTTTCCATTCTAATCTCATGGTGATGGCTCACCTTTTTTTTTTTTTTTTAATAACTTTTTAATCTTGCGTTTTCATTAGTCCTTTGTTAGCTGATAGATTCATAGTTTCTTCCTAGTTTAGTCAGAAACAAAAGAAAATCCTGTTAGGAAATGTCTCTTACTTTCTGCGGTGATGAGAAACTAGTATCAACTTTATTATCTTTTTTTTTCAGACAGGCTTAAAAAAAAATAACTGTAGAGTTGCAGTGTTCCTGCCAAGTTTCCACAAGAGGCAGGTTATTACTAAGGAACTGTAAACTGTTGAAAATAACCCCATTTGTAACGGAAACAGGGATGGTTTAACAGTAACGTTTGTGGGCATTTCCAAACAGCTTTTCCATCTCCTGACTTTCAGACTTCCCCAGTACCAGCTCCTTGCTGCTACCTTGCTTTAGTCATCACTCTCTGTGTGTGTATATATATAGTGTCTTCAGCAACACTGTTGATCATACTACAAATATGTTGCTAAGGGTGGTTCAACAGAGTGTTGTTTCTAGCCTAACACACAAAACAAACGTAAACCTAAAACTATGGCTTTCTTTTTTTCTTCTTGGTGGCATACAATTCTTGGTTATGGCTGGTGTAGAGGACAGTTAAAGAAAAACTAGACTATTTTCACTAGAGGAGCAATAAAATCTTGATTTAAGTGAGTGGTGGTAGATATAAATAGACAGAACTTGAAATCTGTCCAACTTTATAAATCGCTTGAGTATTTTCAGGTCCCACATCTATGCTATTTCCTGTCGTTTTCTTGCATTAGTCATTTTTCCATGTTTCCTTTCTCTCCTCAGTTGTGGGAAAAAGAAGGGAACAGCAAGGCTGCCAGAGAATATGAATGAAGAGAGGTGATCAGCTTTATGTAGTTTGTTCTGACATAGAAATAAGTTTTGGAGCATGACCCTTTAATCTTAGGGGTAGTCCCCAGGTGCAGGTATTCCATAACGTTCGGAGCCCACTTAGAGCTGTTGAACACTATCATCTGTCCATGCTCAAGTGAACAGTTGTTTCCCCAGCTTTTTAATCATTAACTTTGCAACAGTTTTGATTTCCTAAAAATGACACTACTGAAAAAGAATCTTTGTCACCTGTACTAAGAAAATGCCTGTGCTTTGCAGTACTACAAACTGTTGTCATCTAACATGTCTTGTTTTCAGTAACTGTTTCTAAAGCTTGTTTTTTTAGGAGTACATGTAGCAGTTTACTTCTCTATATGTTCCACGACATGCATCTAAAATTCTTATGTTTCTCATTTCAGAAGTACTATGGAATCTCCACAGTCCTGTAGGTTTGGGAGGCTTAAATCCAAGTTTGGAAAGGCTTTTTCCATTCCAGATGATTTGCTGGCTTAAGCGCTTAATTAGGATGGCTTTTGAACAAGTTGGATTAAACATGGAATCGGTAAGTGGTTCAAATGCTTGCTTCATGTTTTCAGAAAATCAGGTATAGAAAGCACTTCATATATTTTACTTCATACTTATCTGTGCCAGCAGAACACTTTAAGTATGCTCAATCGTTGTATGATTCTGTATTGCTGAAAAGGTATGAAGTTTACTACTTGGACTCTGAAGTATTGAGTAATACATGTGTTAAAAATACCATGCAGTGCCTTCTTGCTCTAATAACAAGCTGTTTACTTTGTAAACATTGCTTTTCATTCTGGACTTCTGTGTGTGTTTTGAAGGTGAAGGAAAATTTTCAGCTCAGTTTTAACAGTGACGTTAATTCTTAAATAATCTTATTTCTTTGCTCTTACCTTGGAGATTTGAAAAGCCCCATGAAACTGGGGAAACAGGAACGTGCATGCACAGCTCTTCTCTTGGAGGAAAGTGTATATGGAGTTTTCTTTGAATGCTTAGCAGAGAGAGCGAGCAATCCACTACACATCAACTGCTTTTCACTGGGACCTTTAGGAAGCTATTTTGAGTAAAAGTATTGACCTCAATGCAGTAATCCCCGTAAATTGTTGAAATATTTTAATGTTTTAACTATGGGGAAATCCTTAGCAGCTATATGCAGTACTTAAAAAGGCAGTTCTTACTCTGGATTATTGTGATAGAGCCTATTATCAGTCTTGGGAATCTATGGAGAGGAAAATGATTGTACATTATAAATTAAAATTACCAGTAGGATTTTGTATTTTAGGATTTTATTCAAACTCTGATCTGAGATTTCATGCAGCGTAACTTTGAAAATTCGAAGTATGAGAATATGCTGGACTGGGTGTTGCTGTGGTCATTTCAGCCTAAATAGGAGAGAAAAGCAAGCTTTTAATCTGTTTCCCCCTATTCTCTACTTGTATCAAGCTTGTGGTAATGCAATTACATTTCCAAATGTCAGCCGTTCTGGACAACAGCGAAACACTGATGCAATAAGAGGGTATGACTAAGTAATACTTTGCAGACTTGCTCTGCCAGTGCTTCAAGTCAACAAGAAGTTGTGTGAACTTGGGTAGAGGAGTGCTGAGATTTATTAGCTCAGCTGAGCAGGGCGTTTACGTTATTTCCATACATTGTGGCACAGCTTGCATGCAGTTTTCTGTCCTGGCATATCTTGAATTACCAAAACTGAGTCATTTAAAGTTCTGGTACACCAGGCCACTGTTGTTGAACACCCCCAAGGGCATTTGGGCACCAAATATTTTTGAGGATCTGGTTGCCAGTCAGCATCTTGTCTGTGGTCTGAGCGATCTCTAAACAAGTTTTACCACTTGCTTAAAATGCACTGCACTTATGTTGGTAATACAGTGTGTAGTCTAGTCTCTTCTGCTGTTGTGGAAATACTTCTGTAATTAAATAAGCCTTCCCTTGACTACTATTTGTTTTCCAAATGCAACATTGCTTTGAGGCTATCGCCAACAGTTCTGCTTAGAACATGAGACTCTGTTTTGAGTAGTGAGGCTGTATTACCGCAGGAATGTTCATCAGTCACTTTTTCTTGAAGCCTTCTGATCTACCTGCTATTTGCTCAGACGTACAGACAAACAGTAATGTGAGGGGTCTTTAAGGCATCTAAAATACAGAATCAATACTCTGCATGGAAGAAGTTTGTGTTCAAACTTAGCAGCATATTAAGCGAGGGAATGTGTATTTCATAGAATGGAAAAAAATGGGTGTGAGTGGATAAATGGCAAAGTTGCAGATCTGATGTGAGGATCTAGCGTAGCGTATGTGCAGTGCACGTTTATTTTGTCCAAACTTACACATTCCAATAAAGGCAGAGGAAGTAGAGATACTTGTTTAGAAATGGGCAAAATGTTCGTGTGAATTTTCTGAGATAAAAAGTCTCAGGTAAAATACCATGGAGCGTATTCTTTTCTTTTTAATAGAACCTTCAAAATCTAAGAGTAGTGATCTTTGCATAGTATATCAAAAATGTTATTCAGCTGTGTAACACAGCTGTCTAACTCCCACAGCTGTCTAACACTAATGACACAGGCAATATTGCCATGCCAGATGAGGGTTGTTTTGGTACTAATAGCCTAGATTTTATCTAAGTTTTCTCTTCTGGGAACCCTCTAACAGGACTTTGAGTTTGCTTGAAGCTATGAGCCTTTCAAAACTATTACTATGATCTGAGTAGTAAATTCATCTCTACAGCCATAAGTAAACACTAGCCAAGGTTTTTATATTACTACACAGTGTTCTAATTGTTTACTAACAATATACTCTGTGTTAGAGTCTTCCCATTATTCTTTTCCTTCTTTTTGTGGTTTTTGTTGCCTTTCCCTGGGCTGAAATCTTTCCTACTTCTCTCTGGGTGGTTTTTTTTTTGCTTCTGTTCTGGCTCATTTTATAGTATTCTCTTAGGATTAAAGTCTCATTTCATTTCATACAACTACAGTCAATAGTAGAGCAAACATTCCCACCATTAAGTACAACAAAAGAAAACAAAATCCATCCCTGTTTAAACAATGTAGAAATCTGAATTGCAGTAGAAACAGTCCTGATGAAGCCAGGTATGTTGAGGTGCTATGGGCAATTTTCTCTAGGCGAATGTATTTATACTTTTTATAGGACAAATTTTCATTCTTATGTATTTATTTTCCCCCTTCTACTTTTCTTTGCTCTTTAATTTCATCATTATATTTTCATGCTTACGCTAGCTGATAGACACTGCTCCTGGGTTAGAAGAGCTCTTAATTAACCAAAATAAAAGGTATTTAGGAAAATGTAGAATTTCAAGAGTTACATAACTTTATTAATTTTTCATGGTCAAGTGGCTTTTCTTGAAACCCCTTAAAAAGAGGTGTCTGACCTCATGCAGTTTCTTTATTGTCTTGAAAGTTGTCTTGTCTACCTGAAAGGAAGTTGTAGAGGTTGGTCTCTTCTCCCAAGTCACAGGCTATAGGACAAGAGGAAATGACCTCAAGTTGCGCCGGGGGAGGTTCAGATTGGATATTAGGAAACATTTTTTAGACAGAAAGGGTTATTAAGCACTAGAATGGGCTGCCCAGGGAAGTGGTGGAGGCACCATCCCTGGGGGTATTCAAAAGACGGGTTGACCTGGTGCTTAGTGACATGGTTTAGCGATGGTTTTTTATCAGAGTTAGATTGATTCTTGAACTAGATGATCTTAAAGGTCCCTCCCAACCTGGACAATTATATGATTCTGTGAAAATGGACAAATTATGCTTTTGAAGATGCTTCCAGCTCTTGAATCCTTCTGTGTTACCAGATTTGTTGCTTTGAATTTAATTGTAATACAAAGAGTGTCTTGAACTTGAACAGCTATGGCTCTTGAAGAGGGCCATAGCTCTGTTGTGATGACAAAAAACAAATTTTGTGCCAATTTGGGTATAGAATGTAAGGAGTTCACTGATACAAACTTCAGTGTGTGTATATGTATTCTACTCTATTCTAGCATGAAAGGAGTAACTTTAAATATGTTTAGCACAAGCATAGTATGGTCATATCATACTATTCCAGTATGATATAAAAATCAGTTGCCTAATAGCTGGCTTCTTTTTTCTTCCCATCTAGGTGCTTTGGTCGAGCAAGCCTTATGGTTCATCTCGAAGTATTGTAAGAAAAATTGGTACTAACCTCTCTCTCATACAGTGTCCAAGAGTTCAGTTTCAGGTAGGTGTTCTCAACAGTGTGGAAATACATGTTTTACTGTACCCATAAGGGGATTTGCTTTTGCATCAAACGATTTTTAGCAAACATGCAGTTCGTGTAAATGAATGACTAGAGGGTTTGTAAAAGTAGAATATGATAAACTGAGATTAGCTTACTTCAGTTCTTTCCTCTTCCAGTTCAGGGTTTTTCCCTGAAATCCAAATATGGATTCTTCAGCCTCTGTGCTGCCTAAAACCTGAATCGTAATGAAACTTGAAACAATTGGTTTTTTTCCTAAGGAAATTGGAACTTCTAAAATGAGAGAATACAGTATAAAAAAGCTATTTTTTGAAAAAAATACTAATGAAAGAGAAAATTGTCTGAAACATTTCTATAAACTACTTATAAGCTAGGCATAAAAGACACGTAAAGGTGAACAGTGTTACTTAAAAATATTCGGGAAAACAAACAACTTTATCAGAAAGTAAGAAATTAGTAACGAGAACGTGGGTACCCTGTTGGCTTTAGTTTTAAATACAAGGCTAGGACTCAATAGGTGAAAGGGGAACATCAGTTCTCTGCAGTTTTCTGCCTGACTCATTTGCTTTTAACCTCAACTGAATATAGTGGGAGGGTAAAAGCTTAAGGAGGAGAAAGCCCTTGCTTTTTGTAACAAGTCTTTCAGGAGCAGATGGGGAAAGTGGAAGCTGTTATAATCTCTTCGATTCTGTGTGTCTTAGGGTTGGGGGAGGGTATAGAATTGGAGAAATTTAGTGTTTGAAACTCAAGCTGAGAGAGGAATGTTTCTTGGGCTGAGCAACAGTGGGGAACATAAAGATGAATGGTGGGAATCATCGCACACATGAAGACAAGGTCATTTCCACACAGCTAAATTTTTTACTGTTTAAATTAATTTCTTTATCCTGTATGAAATATACAAACAATATTTAGATTTGAAATTATAGTAGCAAAATTCGATAGTTCAGATTACCATGGAAGCCTTTTTGGTGTGATAGTAAAAGCCATGCTAACGTTCTGCCTCTCTCAAATAATTACACAGAGAAAGTAGGGGGGCAGCCATCTCCCACTAATAGTAGCTTGGTGAAACTTAAAAAAATAAATATATTTGTGGGGGTGGAGATTTTTGCAGGTGAGAAGGACAACAAAATGATATGCTGGGTGTAAACTTTTGGATTTCTAATTAATAGTAGTTATGCTATCAGTGAAGCTCCATGTGCCTCAGAATTGAAAGGAAGTGAAGCCCTCCTATAATGTCTCTGATTTTCTGTACAGTAAAGGCCATACAAGGGAAGATGATGCTCACTTGCAGATAGTTAGCCAAATACTGCCTTCTCTTAATATGGTACATAAAAGACATTTCTGATTTATGTTCTTGCAAAGAGCTGTAAGATACATCTGGAGAATCTGTTCCTGAATATTTTTAGTGTTGAAATAAAAATATGTATGTGTCTTTGTCTGAATTCTGTGTTAGAATAAATAAAATATTTACCTTTTTTTCCTACTAAAGACATATTCAGTCAGCTTTGTGTAGATTCTATGCACAATAAGTATAAACATTCACCTTCTATTAGATGAAAAGATCCTAAAAAATAGAAGTACATTTGTCAGAGCTGATTGAATTAGAAATATGAATTTCAGAATTTGAGTCTTGAAACACATTAAAATTTGTATGGTTTATGCAGGCTTGACACTAGTTAAATATATGAAGTGCTGAACATGTAAAAGTGTGATGCTAATGTCTGTTTTTTGTGTCTTTATCTCAGCGTTAAGATTCTGTAGTGAAGCTCAATACTCATCTCAAGCGTTTTTATGCTGTTGCAACTGACACTTTCCTATAGCTGTCTCTTCCTCTTTCTTTCTTGCCAGCTTTAGCTATATTATGAAAGGACCATGCACTGAACCTTGCTGTAAGTCACTTTATTTAAAAACCAAAGCGAACCTTACTTGGCTCATCTGAGGGTGCATGTATATCATCAGTGTTTCTAACTTTATCTAAAAGCAACAGAATTTCCACAGGTCTTCATTTTCCTTATGATAAATGGAGGAGAGATATTAAAAGAATATCTCTGTGTTCATTCTTCTCTTCTACCATGCTTTTGTTCAGCTAGTCTGAAAAAAAAAAAAAAAAAAAGTAGCCTAACATTTTGATTTTTGAGGTCTCCTGGCTGTTGTATTTGTCTATGGATCTTGCCATAGTCAATGTCTAAATTAATTGCTAAATGCTGCTTATGTGTTCAGTAAATGGTGACAGAGCTTACTTTGCATACTCTATATGGCATGAACAAGTGAAAATGCTTCTTATAGTTTTTTGTATGTCATATTTTTCAGTTTATCTGTAGTCTTTAGGAGAAAATAGTTAAACTTACCAATATAGCCTAGGTAGATTCAATCAAACTATAATGCCGTCTCTCAAGTTACTGTCCTTCAGCTACAGCATCTGTTCTTGTCCCGTGCTTCTGCTGATTGTCTGGTGGAAACCTGATAACAGAATTCTCTTAAGGAATGGGTGTGCATATACCACATATTAGAATTTACTGGGCTGATTTCAAAAAACATAGCAAGTTTGTCTTACTTGAAGAACTATTTCCAAATGTTTAATATCTATCTGTATTCATGTTTTGAGATTAGAGTTTTTATTCTATCCTTAAATATATTAAAATATTTGCTCTACTTTCCACCTCCATCAGCCAAAACAGCACAGTGTGTATAGTCTTTTCTTTAAAAATTCATGGAATAATGGGTTTGAAACCCACAAGTGTGCGTGTGTGCATGCAGCATCCATGCACACTAAAACAGGCAAAAAAACCTGTGAAGGAAGAAGCAGGGGAAGGAACTACCTACTTGCCAGAGAAAGAAGAGCAGGTTACTTCTACTGTTTCACTCAGTTCCTGCCATGAGATAGAAGGAGACCTCTGTTTTCAGCTCTTTGTTCTCCATTTCTGGTGTTGGAAGAGCAGTTGTCCAAGTTTTCTTCTGCTGAGATTGGCTGGAGGAGTAGAGTAGTCACAGAATTGTTAAAGCATCATTTTACAGCTAGGCAAAAGTTTTGAGAGATGGGCATTTTAACCTTTAAAGTAAAAATCTTTCATTAACTTAAAATTCAAAATCTGCTGCTGTGGAAGACCATGTTGTTTTTAGGGATAGAGAAAAGAAACATCTGTATATGGGGTAACAAGCAGATTCTGTTTACATATAAATACTAATTTAAAAAAAGTAAGAAGAAACTTGCATCACAATATAACAGAAGGCTTGCTACTAAATATTGGACTAGAAATTATTTATCTCGCAGTACAGGAAACCTGGCCGTGGCAAATGCATTCCTTACTGTTCATCTATAAAATTATTTTTGATGCAAGTACGTGTAGTGCCTTTATTTAAATGTGCCTTCAATCTTTTCATGGTAACAGTTCCTCATGTGGCCGTTACTATCAGGAAAATCTGTACCACCTGCAAGAAGTGGCTAATTTCTTATAGCGCTTTTAAATTGTCATTAACATTAATACAGATGCTGTGGTCATGAAAATTTCTTTTTATCTTAAAAAAAAAAGCCAAAAGCTAAGGAAACCTCAAACAATGAAAATCCTAACGTGCAATATAGTATTCTCTAGGCTGTTTTAAAGAGAGGCAGACTGTGATGGTATTAGGCACAACTGTTAATGTGATAAACATATTACCATCTGTGCTGATGCTACCTGGAAAAAACCCTGTTGTTTCCAAATGATCTGATGGTGCCAATACACGCTCCTGGGAGCTGTGATAAAGGCTCACATACGAGTTGCGAGAGTGCGAGGTGAAGATGACTAATTTCAATTTCCAAAGCTGTTTGTAACAACTCCTGGGGAAAAAAAAAAACCAACAAACCACCAACCCCAAACCCAAAACTTCTGTCTTCCTGGGTCTTGGGTATCAAAGGCTAAACCACTAATATCTGTGAACGTTCTTCAGAAATTATTTCACTCCATCCGAACCGCAGTCCTACTGTTGTAGGATGATAGGTCTGCTACAAATTCAAGCTAATGCTAACATTTCATAGTTGCTGCTACACAACTCACCTCTGGAAGAGGAAATTATTGCCTTTACTGTGTCCAATTCTGGACAAGGACAGAGAACTGCTGGAAAGGATACAGCAAAGGGATACCAAGATAATCAAAGATGATTAGGGCCCTGGAGCATCTCTATGATGAGGAAAGGCTGAGGGACTTTTTTATCTGGAGAAGACTGAGGGGAGATCTCATCAGTGCCTATAAATACTTAAAAGGTGGGTGCCAGGAGGAAGATTTTTCAGTGGTGCCTAATGACAGGACAAGAGGTAATGGGCTCAAACTTGAAAACAGGAAATTCCATCTGAACATGAGGAGGAACTTCTTTCCTGTGAGGGTGGCAGAGCCCTGGAACACGCTGCCCAGAGAGGTGGTGGAGTCTCCAAACTGTCTTCACAGACTGGTACATGCTGCCACTGTCTCTTTGTCAGCATGACCAGCTGCTTGGCCACTGCCAGCAGCAGGCAGCACTTCAACAGCTGCGACTACTCAGGGGCAAATTAGCCCTGTGGATTGTAGGGAATACAAGCAAAAGACGTGGCAGAGTTGCATTGGAAATAAGTAACTCAAAGTGACAGACTGACCAGAAGAAATTACTGAAAGATATTTCAGTAGCTTTTATTTGCTAAAATGCTGAGACCAGGCTGCTCAGTAGCCCAGTGACTAGGTACACATGCCCTTGTCTAACCTGGGCAAGCAGCCAGCATTTCAAAGTAGATCTGAAACCACTTTGTATAGTTGTGGCTATGGAGCGTGTATTGACGGTCCGGACAGTTATTCAAATCTCCACTCAGGTCACTTGACTGTAACTCTAAGAAAGGTGCCAGTCTCTGGAGCCTTATTCACCTTTGGCTTCCAACAGCTATAAAACTAATGGTGGAACCATGCTGGAAAATTGTCATTTTCTTTGGCATGCTCTAAGTGAGATTGTTAGCAAAAGTATATTCTGTTATGATTGCATCCTGCCTCTCACTCAAAGCCTTTGTGATTACTGAGCTAGTAGAAATGGCTTTTTCCTTTTTTTTTTCCTTCCCCTCCTGTGCAATGCACACACCAATATACTTGTACAGAAATTCTGGAAGCTGTAGGGGAATGGGAAACACACTTCAACAGAATTTCACTTTCAAAATAATACTAAATCAGAGCAAAAGACATAAAAAGTATTAGTAACCCTAATGTCTTTAACTTCTGGTCATGAGTAGGATGTAAAAACATATCATTTGAGTTAATATAGCAAACTAATTGAGAATGTTGGTGTTTTTTTGGCTTTAAGGTAACCATTTGGATTGGATTTTTAGCGTTCAGTAGTGTCCTGTGATAGTGTATGTAGTAGCCGTGGACCTCTGTAAAATGTTCAGCAGACTAGAGTGAATAGTGTGAAGTCAGTGAGGTGGTTCTGAACCAAGCCCAGAACAGAAATCAGTGTGCTCAGTCCACAGATGTGTTTTGTGCATGTGTGTGGTAATAGTTACGTGTAGCTATGTGTTGGGTAAAATAACTGTGACTTGGACTGGCAACTCTAAAACCTTCAATCTTGTCTTTAAAATTTAGCTTACTTCTCACACCACGGAAGGAAACCATCCTAATCATCTTAGAGAAGATGCCGTGGCCTCCTTTGCAGATGTGGGATGGGTTGCTCAAGAAGAAGGTGAAGTCTCTACAAGGCTCAGGTATGCTCTTCAAATCTCCTCTTTGAACATCTGGACCAAGAGAAGGAGTCCTTGCTTCTCTCCAACGAGAATCTATTGTGCCTTACAATTAATTGAAAGTGCTTGAATGCTGGGAGGAGAGAGATGGAAGAGTGATAGAAGAGGTAGGGTCTGGAAAAGGAGAAGGAGAGCTTAGACTGAGAGGATTATGAATGAAACACTGGTTTGAGAATGTATAGGAGATTTGCTTTATAGAATGATAGAATGGTTAGAGTTGGAAGGGACCTTAAAGATCATCCAGTTCCAACCCCCTGCCCTGGGCAGGGACACCTCCCACCAGACCAGGTTGCTCAAAGCCCCATCCAGCCTGGCCTTGAACCTCTCCGGGGATGGGGAGTCCAGCTTCTCGGGGTGACCTCTTTCAGTGTCTCACCACCCTCAGAGGCAGGGGAGACCCCCTTATACAAAGGAGACTAAATTAGTAAATAAAAAACACATTGTAGAGAATTGCATGGGACAGCTTCAAGCAACCTTGTCCCCACAGAAATGCCTGCTAGGCTACGGCACAATTGCTAACACCAATTCTCCAGTTCTCCTGAGATTTTCATTAATATGGGGTGGTGTACTGTACAGCTTCCTAATTAGCAGCAGTGGTCATTCTGACAATCAAATAATTGGCACGTTGTTTTTCACCTTTCCGGTAAAGTCTCTGCAGTCTGCTAAAGACAACTTAAAAATTATGGTTTATATTTCATCTTTCATCTTTATAATGAAAACTGGTATGGAAGCACGTGAGCGCCTGTGTCCAGAACAATGGGACAGGTCCTGCTGTGTTGGACCAAGAGTACTCTGTTGCACGGTAACTGCATGGAACAGTTTGACTGAGGCCGTGAAGTTCTCTGTTCCAGCCTTCCCAAATTGCTGCTTAGAGTAGCCAGAAACAAAGGTTACAGCTCCGTAGCGCAGAGGAAGTTTTTCTTCTAAACTAACCTTCCAGAGAAAGGCACAGATTGTTGGCTTCAGAGATTACTGGAGGACACTGTTCGTAATTTGAAATCATGAAAATAGGTTAGTAACGGCCTAGATGCCCTCCAACATGACTTGCCACAGTGATGCTTTGCATAACAAACGTGCTGTTGCTGCCACATCCATTTCTCAAACTCGGAGGGGAGTCACAGAAATCAACGCTTGTTTGGGAAACGCTATTTGTAAAGTCTGTTCGGTGCGAAGGACATTAACTGGCCAATACTACTTTTGTTAGCGGAGAAACATTTTGTTTAAGGATTGAACTGTAAAGCTATTACGTTTAATGGAGACAACAGGGAGAATGGCTCTTTGGTGCTTCAAAGAACCTATTACGAAAGATGTAGGACTTGCATTTGTGCTGAGACGTCTGCGTGGAGGGGAGAAGGGGGACAGATGGATGTGGGATGGGACTAAAATAATCCTGCAGATATATAGTGACCTTAAGGCAAACAGCTTATAATGGTGCATGGTAAGTGAATTACTTAGCAAATATGAGTATTTCAACGTGTGCCGTTTATTACGTCTGTGCATGGTATCATGGAGTGGAGCTACTATGCATTAGGTATTTTCCAGGCATTTGAAATGCTCTGTTTTGACAAGATCACATAGGTGTTACTGTTAAATATATATTTGCTGTACACTTCAATAAACAGTCTTGCAGAGAGAGTTTGTTTTTTTTTTCCTGCGAATGCAGTTTTATAGAGGAAGCAAATAAATGACAAATCATTTTCTCCCTATCCCTAGTCAGAGCACTAGTGACAATCCAGTCAGTAATATTTTTCCACAGTGTTAGATTCCAATCAAGACATTTCCTTAAGACACCATTACTGCTCTGAGCGGAAAATACCCATTGTTGTTTAGCTCGCCTGCTCTTTTATAGTTTCTAGGAGGCGGGTTTTAAAGAGTGAAATGACTACAAGCTCTTTCCACCATACTTCTTTAGGGAGAGCAGGGAGATGGCTGCTGAGGAAGCATCGTGTTCTGTTCTCAGCTTTAGTTGCTCTGTATTCCTATCTGGATAACAACACCTAAATTTTCACATCCTGGGTAATATTAATTTCTGCTTGATCAAATTTCTGCGAGCTGTGTAGAGTAGCTCAGTCTACACCTCCAGAGTGATGGCGTTTTTCAGCCACGTTAGTGTGGAGCCATTCTGCACGTATTGAAAAGCCCCATCACTAGCCACTGTGCTTATTGTCATGTTTGAATAAATAACAGAAACCTGACCTGCCTGAAAAATTTTGGGATTGAAGTTAAGGAGGATTGAGGAGTTAAGTATGTGGCCATATTTTGCAGTTATAATGTTTATGACAATCTGCTGTCATTAATCGTTATCAATTCTACTTGTAGAATAGTTTGGGTTGGAAGGGACCTTTAAAGGTCATCTAGTCCAATCTCCCGTGCAATAAACAGTGACATAGAATCATAGAATAGTTTGAGTTGGAAAGGACCTCAAAGATCATCCAGTTCCAACCCCCTGCCCTGGGCAGGGACACCTCCCACCAGACCAGGCTGCTCAAAGCCCCATCCAGCCTGGCCCTGAACCCCTCCAGGGATGGGGCAGCCACAGCTTCTCTGGGCAACCTCTTCCAGGCTCTCACCACCCTCACAGCAAAGAATTTCTTCCTAAGATCTCATCTAAATCTCACTTCTTCCAGTTAAAAACCTTTCCCCCTCATCCTATGGCTCCCCTCCCTGATCCAGAGTCCCTCCCCATCTCTCCTGTAGCCCCTTTAGGGATTGGAAGGGGCTCTAAGGTCTTCCTGGAGCCTTCTCTTCTCCAGGCTGAACAATCCCAGCTCTCTCAGCATGTCCTCACAGCACAAGTGTCCCAGGTGTCTTCCAGACATCTTCAACTAGATAAGGTTGCTCAGATGCTGGAGAGAACTGTTTAAAATGTTGGTGTCCTCAATCAATATAATCTTTTGTCAGTGCTTATTTGACTGCAGATGCTCAATAACACCTCGGTGTTTAACAGAGCTTGGGCTTTAATGTTTAAGAAAGGAAGGCAATATAGTTGTATTGTTTTACTCTTCTGAGAAAGATCAGGGAAGCCTGTGGACTTTTAAAAAGCTGTATGAAGTTTTCCTCTTTATGGATTTATTTGTTGTGTTAGAAAACTAAATATGAGACCCTTTCTCATTTACTCATAAGCAGCTGTGGCATCATAGAGCTGTTTCATGTACTCCGTGATCCCAACAGTGCTAAAATGGTGGGCTGTCCCTTCAAAAGTCTAAAAAGTACAAAAAATATGCTGTGGAACTAAAACTCTTCCTTCTTTTTCAAAGGAATCAACTACAAGTGACTTATTTGCAGCCCATGGGGGGAAAATGGTAGCATTTGGGCAAAAAAACAATCTGAATTCCAACAAAAAATAATTGTGAGGCAGAGAAATAAATTGGGGATGAGGGAGAATGTTTTTGGTTTGTTTTGGTTTTTTGTTTTTGTTTTTTCTCTTGAGATCAAGGATTTTACAAAAAGCTGGCACGGGGAAGAGAAGAAATACAGGTAGTGATGCAAACGGAAAGGATGTGAAGCTTTTACTTTAAGCTCTATAGTGTTTTGGTGGAAGTGATTTTTGTAGACAATTTTGAAGTCAGGCCTTCAACTTGGAATTCCTGGTTTGTATGGAATGTTGCATTAGCTTTTTATCTATTACAAAGCCTTTAAAAAAATAATCTTGTGATGTTTTTGTTATAGGTCGGAAGTTTGGTCGAAAACAGCCCAGCCTCTTTCAGGTGAAGTCCATCATTCTGGAAAGTCCCCATGCAGACAGATGTCCTTACAAAGCCCGTTGGAAGAGGAACAAGTGTCCAGGAGCACAGTGATAGCAAACGAAGAAGCTCTGCAGAAGATCAGCGCTCTAGAAAATGAACTAGCCACTTTAAGAGCACAAATAGCCAAAATTGTAATCTTGCAAGAGCAACAGAACCTGACAGCAGGTATTAAATTTGCTGTACTCTTAGCAAAAATTAGTTAATGAATTTGTCCCTTTTATGGGGCTTTGAGCAACATGATCTGGTGGGAGGTGTCCCTGCACATGGCAGGGGGTTTGGAACTGGATGATCTTTAAGGTCCCTTCCAACCCAAACCATTCTGTAATAATGTACTAAATTGTTTTTGTGGGAAACTGCAACCCTGAACACTTCTTCGTATTGGTTTGTTTCGTTTGGTAGATGGACTAATCAAGGGATCCACAATAGGTCTCAAAGACAAGGGACCAGCCAGATTTTCTGTATTTTTCTAGTATTCCAAAAGTCTTTGTGTTTGTGTGAAATTCTGCCTGAGTCTGGGGATGAGTAAAGAAGCATTAAACAGCTTTTGGAGCAAAGCTCATGATAAACATGGTGGCTTAAACAAAACTAAAAGAATGTAGTGTTAGTGTTAGAAATTAAGTCTTCCCATCCAGTAATTAAATAAGCTCTCTGATGATATGAAGTAATCATGCAATATGCTAATTACTCTTTTGTAGTATGTAATATACATCTCAAGTTTATGATGTACATAACAGTAGAGGAGATTGTTTACAGGAATCATCTCTGGGATCAGACTGTTGTCCAGATGGAACTAAAAGTGGTGCAGTTTTTCTGGCAGCCAAATAATTCTTCTTTTCCTGAGCTTCTTTCCACTCTTCTCCTCACATCTGCCTGCCTTCTAGTTCTGAGTCTACCCTCTCCAGAGATTACTGGGAGATCGCCCTTCCCTTGTCAACTGCAAAGGGCAGCCATTTGGTTTTCATTCTTTCCTAAGGCCACTTGACAAGCACAGTTTTGCCTTTGTGTATAAAATCATATTCTGATTCCTCAAATACTCTGTGAACCAATAGCAGTTGCTTGCTTTTTCCTTAACTATTCTATGCAATAGTTTTAAGGATCGCATGGTTTCATTCTTGAATTGAGTTGGGGGGTTTGTGTGAAAAAATTATCTTATTTTTCATCATTTTCCCTTTACCTCTATTTATTAGGAAAATTAAATTTTGGGTTGATTTTATCATCTTTACCTCCCTCTTCTGGTAGAATTTGGCTATGACAGTGTGTGATTGCCTACCTGTACACAGAGTAGACTCTGTATTATCTATATCCGTATCTTTACATGCTTTATACTCCAAGTCTCAAAATTCAGGTTTGATCTGTTTTTGCTGATATCTTTGAAGGTGCATTTGAGCAGAGGTTTCTTCATGCATTTGTCAAGGTATTACTTGATTTTTACCTAAAGATTACAGGGAACTTGAAATGAGGATTATCATGAGAATCCCTATCTACTGGCCTAAAAATCCTTAACCTCAGAGATGTTCAATTGAAGCACTACTTAGGCTCTGATATCTTACAGTCTTGGATGGTAATTTTTTATTTGTGATAAAAAGGAAGAAACACCACTCATGTGATAGATTGTATGTGATTTCCAGCTCAGTACCTGCCTCTTGGAAGTTAAATCACAGAATGATAAGGGATTGGAAGGGACCTCTGGAGATCATCTAGTCCAGCCCCCTCCCACAGCAGGGTCACCCAGAGCAGGTTGCCCAGAAACGTGTCCAGGCGGGTTTGAATGTCTCCAGAGAAGGAGACTCCACCACCTCTCTGGGCAGCCTGTTCCAGTGCTCTGCCACCCTCACAGGAAAGAAGTTCCTCCTCGTGTTTAGATGGAACTTCCCGTGTTCAAGTTTGTGCCCATCATCTCTTGTCCTGTCCCTGGGCACCACTGAAAAAAGACTGGCCCCATCCTCTAAGTAATTACAGGCGTTGATCAGATTCCCCCTCAGTCTTTTCTCCAGACTAAAAAGACCCAAGTCCCTCAGCCTCTCCCCGTAAGGGAGATGCTCCAGGCGCCTGATCAGTCCTCTGCTGTACCCTTTCCAGCAGTTCCCTGTCCTTCTGCAACTGGGGAGCCCAGAACTGGATGCAGTGCAGCAGAGACATGAATGCCCCTAGAATTTGAGGTGGAAATTCAAAGAACAATTCTCTCTCTTCCAGAAGGATTTTTTTATGGCTTCTAGGTTGAGGTGTTTTTGACATGAGAAAGTTACGTGGTAATCTAAAGGTGGCAGAGGGGAGGCACATGAAGCTACTCTAGTCATATTTTTACCTGAGCGTTTGAGAGGGATTTACAAGTAAACTGACATACAATGCCTCTTTTATTTGTAGTTGGGTCAAGTCCAGTTGCTTCAGCTGCTCTCCCTGGTGCACCTCCACCACCGCCACCTCCTCCTCCACCTCCTCCTCCACCACTCCCTCCCCCAGGCCCGCAGCAGAGCGCGTCTGCCATTGACCTCATCAGAGAAAGGAAAAACAGAAAAACAAACTCTGGACAGAACCTGACAGAAAACGGGCCAAAGAAGCCTGAGATACCAAACATGCTAGAAATCCTCAAAGACATGAACAGCGTGAAACTGCGCTCAGTGAAAAGGTAATAAATATAAATAAACATCGGTGTATTAACATTTGCATTAATGATTGTGACTCGGGACTATTTCATGGTGAGGCAGATGCTGACGTAACACCTGACAGAACGCAGAAGCGTTCAGGGCCACTGAAGCTTTGCTTTGGGGGATGTTAATGCTTCTCGTTTTCTTTTCTAGATCGTCAGAAGGTACAAAATCCAAAGTGGCTGATCCTGCAGATCCTGCAGCGTTGATAGCAGAAGCGCTCAAGAAGAAATTTGCTTATCGATACCGAAGCGACAGCCAAAGTGAAACGGAAAAAGTGATTCCAAAGACAGAAACAAAGACAAAGACAGAGGTGCTGGTGAGTATCGGGATTCCAAACACACGCTTGGACCACATTGTAGTTGTGAATGCCAACGTGTGTCTTTCTGCCAACATAATGCAAATACCCGTTAGCATCCCTGTCCACAAAACCCTCTGAAGTACTGCTGGTGGGCCAGGATTTTAGTATCAGTCTTTAGATTATTGGTGGATATTAGGAAACACTTCTTCACGGAAAGGGTTATCAAGGTTTGGAACAGTCTGCCCAGGGATGGTGGAATTGCCATGCCTGGAGGTATTTAAAAGATGGGTGGATGTGGTGAGGAACATGGTTTAGTGGTAGACTTGACACTGTCAGGTTAACACTGGAAGGACATAGACCTGTTGGAATGGGTCCAGTGGAGGGCCATGAAGATGCTCAGAGAGCTGGTGCACCTCTGTTATGAGGACAGGCTGAGAGAGTTGGGGTGGTTCAGCCTGGAGAAGAGAGGGCTCCAGGGAGACCTTAGAACCCCTTCCAGTCCCTAAAGGGGCTCCAGGAGAGATGGGGAGGGCCTCTGGGTCAGGGAGGGGAGCCATAGGATGAGGGGTAGCAGTTTTAAACTGAAAGAGGGGAGATTTAGATGAGATCTCAGGAAGAAATTCTTTGTTGTGAGGGTGGTGAGACACTGGAAAAGGCTGCCCAGAGAAGCTGTGGCTGCCCCATCCCTGGAAGTGTGGAAGACCAGGCTGGATGGGGCTTTGAGCAACCTGGTGTGGTGGGAGGTGTCCCTGCCCAGGGCAGGGGGGGTTGGAACTGGGTCGTCTTTAAGGTCCCTTCCAACCTGAGCCATTCTATGATTAACAGTTGGACTTGATGATCTTAAAGGTCCCTTCCAGCCTTCTATGATTCTATGATTATGTGCTTTTTTTGGCCCACTTTTAAAAAGTCCTGTTACAGTTTTCTTATTTATTTAAAGCAAAAATCTTTTTAGTTGCTATGAGCATGTGATATTCTGAAAATTCAATTCCTAAGGGCTCATATCAGAACCGAATCCGATTTAAGTTCATCTGCTGTTACCAGCCTTCACTATTCCAATGGTGCGTGTGAAATTTTGAAGCGACCTCCTGAAACCCCCCAGCCCTTCCCAGGGGCAGAGGACTCCTGCTGGGTCCTGGTGTGGGGAGTTTCTTCTAATAACTGGAAACGCCGAGTAAATAAAACCAGTTTCTTTACGGTGTGAGACTTGTTTAAATGCAGTTATATTTAAAATCCACTTCGTGATACGAGCTAGTGGCTTCTAGTTTATTTCAGATTGATTTGAATTGGAGGTAAAGGGGTTTTAAGCGGTGAATGTTTAAGTTTCTGGCAATATACACTTAAAAATCAGTGAAAAGGTCCCAGCAATCCTGGGAGCCTTGTGCTGTGGCACCAGAGAGGAAGAGTAGTTTGGACAAATGCACGTAAAACCTCCAAGAGCTGGCTGTGCTCTGAGTTCAATTCTGAGGAAAATAAGATTCCCAAGCCCCAAATCTCGGGATTTCTGAGTATTTCAGCTCATTAACGGTGAGTGATTGGCCTCCTGGTTTAGACCTTTGAGGTATATTCCTGCAACATTCAGGCTGTTCTTGGTAACTAAATGCCTAGATAATTCCCCAAGAATCAAATCGCTTTTCCCCAGCGTTTCTGAGGCTCTGAGGAAAAGAACAAGAGCTGGTGATATTTCATTCACGCGTGGGTTTTTCATACTTCCAGTTTTGAAGTTTGCAGTCCATCGTTTGAGGATCATCAAGTCCTCAAAAGCTAAGAAAACGGAAGGGTTTTGAAGGAAGAAAGGAAGGATTTTTAACAAATCCCATCATTTGTTAAATGATAGAATTCCAGGTTTCTGTTGACAGCCACCTGACCGTGTTTCTGGTTTCCTTCTCAGTTTGGGCCGCACATGCTGAAGTCTACAGGAAAAATGAAGACTTTAATTGAAAAATCTTAAGGGATTAAAAGATCACTACGGGAAAGACTGTTGAGCTCTTTTGTCCAGAATCTTCTCTGTTGCGAACCGCACCGGAACCAGGCGGTGTCTTACAGCGCAGGACAAAACCTCACGTGAAATGTAGGATTGAGGCACTAAACGTGTTTGTTTGGGATTTATCAAAGGGGGAATAAATTTTACCGTTTATACTCAGGTATTAATTTTGTATTCCAACCTGGCTTTCTACTCAGGCTTAACCTGGTGGTTTTAGTTTACTAACACTAAGTTAGATACACAGCAGCCGTGGCGCCTTAACTGACCACCCTAAAACCTCGCGTACGTTGATGATGACAGTGATACACCCTTAAGTTAATACCCGTTCTTGGAGCTCTAACCAGAACTTGCACTACAGTGTTTAGTTTGATACTGAATTTTTCCTGTCGACGTCTATCTTTTTAAACTTAATTTTAGCCAATTTTTAGCCTAAAGAAAACCTGGATGGGTTCCACTTCCCCCCGCTAGAGAAATACAGAGGTCGCCCCGGGGTCAGGGGGAGATGTTTTCAGCAGCAGCATGTTTTTTGGGTAGGGTATTATTTCTTTTTGGTTTGTTTCAAAGGGTAAGTGAGAAAAACCTACTTGTACCCCCCTGTGGCCAGCGTTGAGGGCGGGACAGGCGAGTAAATGGGGCTGCAGGAACCCGAGGAATTTGAAATGAATAACCATCAGGCAGCAGCGGAGTGAAACCAGCCAGTGTCTGAGCACCTGGTGACCAGCACAGACTTGGAGGGGGACAGAAAAAAAGGTACCTGGTACCCCCAGCTCCTCGGGGTGCAAGTTGCCAAAAGTCTTATCGTGTGTGGCTCGTCCCGGCAGCGCTAATTGATGCTCCTGGACACCTCTCCCTCCCCCTCCCAGGGACGGCACCAGCTCCTGGTCCTGTCCGCAGGGACGGTGCGAGGGGCTGCACAGATGGAACCCGGGGTCCCGGGGCAGCCCCTCTGGGGACTTCCCTACAGAGCCAGTTCCTCAGCCCACCACCCGAGCTGGCCTTCCCCAGGCAGGGAGGAGAAAGGGCTCGAGCTAAAACATAGGATTCGGGTGGGGAAAAAAAGCTGTTTTAGGAAGCAGAGAGCTTTGCTCTGGCCATAGACGAGGGCAGAAAAACTCCAGTCTGGGCATTTCAGTGCTCTACGTTGCTTGTTCCAGTGACGGCACCACAAGTGCCTGTGGGAATTCCTGTTTTCTTGGAAAACAAAATATCAGCATTTCTTAAATACAGCCCGGCGGCTGAATGGCTCTGACCCAGTTCCTGAAGGTGACCAAAGCTTTGCTGCTTTGACCT
This sequence comes from Gallinago undulata, assembly GCA_026546715.1. Lineage (NCBI taxonomy): Eukaryota > Metazoa > Chordata > Aves > Charadriiformes > Scolopacidae > Gallinago > Gallinago undulata. Next base: position 117,954,451 of record JAOTQQ010000012.1, read on the forward strand.
GGAGCATAGATTTTGGAGTGGAGGAGGAGGAGGAGGTGTTGTGGTGTGAAACTGGAAGCGCTGTCCATGGGTACAGGTCGGGCCCTTACACCCCCCTGCTCTTTTAAACGCCTTTAAAACACCTTCTTTTCCAAAAGCTCCTTTCGGTTTTGAGTTTTGTATTTAATGCTCTATTGCCACTATATAAAAATAAAAGCAGTTAAAACAAACATTGCCTGCGTGGTTTGTGGTACTGGACGAATGACAGCAGGCAGGGTGAAGCAGAGTTTACATTCTGTTATTGTCACTATAAATCCAGGTGGTGACAAGTTCTGTGTGTGTCTCCTTTGGGACTGGGCTGTTTATGAGGAAGGGACTTCCTCTTCTATCTACTCATTGATGACCTGGATGAAGGGATGGAAAGTACCTTCAGCAGTTTCACTGGTGGTAAAAAAAGTGGAGGAGGGGGG
>JAOTQQ010000012.1:117965195-117994080 GCA_026546715.1 Gallinago undulata
GGATTTATAAGCATTGATCAGATCCCCCCTCAGTCTTCTCTTCTCCAGACTGAAAAGACCCAAGTCCCTCAACCTTTCCTCATAAGACAGACATTCCAGTCCCCTCCTCATCTTCTTTCATCTTTCCTCAGGCACTGTCCAAACCTGGTTTTAAGAGAACAACCCATTTTGCCCTTACCTTATATAAAGTTGCTAAGTAATGGTTTGTTTTAATTAGGAAAGGTTGGTTAACGCCTGGGTGATCCAAATCGTGTGTGGCAGCTGCTATTAAACTCAGCAGAACATCCCATGGAGTTAAAGATTTGGAAAGCTGTGAGATAACAACAACAAAGGCAATGCTGTTAGCAATACAAGAAGGTCTCAGGTATCACATTTTTATTTTTCTCTTTACCCATAGAAACTCAAGAGAAAATTTTAATAACATAAAACTAATATTCCACCATCTTTTCACAGCATTTCCCCCAGCCCCGAATGCTACAAAATCTCATCAATGGTTTTAGCATCATTCTTTCTGAATGGGAAGGTTCAGTCTTAAAAAATGCTGGCACAGAAAATGCTACTTTCTGGCTGATAATGAAGCACTATTTCTAACCAGATCCTGCAAAAGCTCTGTCTCGTTTACCAAATCTGTCTGTATGTGTCAATTCTGCTTTAAATACAGAGTATATTTTAAAGAAACATAAAAGCCTTTCATCTTACAAGGAAGAAACTGATGTTCTGGAAGACTTCAGAATTGTTCAGATTGGGTTTCTAACTCTTACGCAAAATTGTATTTTCCAAGTCTACCAGGAAAAGAACTGAAGGAAGAAAAACTGTCAAAAATAAGTATTTGCCAGAAGTACATGCACGTTGATTAATTCAGCATGAAACTGCAGGGACTTATATCTACTGCTTATAGCTGTTACTACTCCTGGTTGGGAGGTTTGTGAGTTAAGCTCAATAATAAAGGTCTTGTTTGAACTAAATTAGAGAGGAGAGTTCTGCCCGCACAAGAGTGAAATGCACATGTTTATAACATATTTTGGTGCAACAGAACCAGCAGCTGCATATGTTACTAAAAACACAAAGTCCATATTTATATCTGAAGCGTTACAGAACTTCCATCATGGGTATTAAATAAAAAATGCTCAGAGCTTCCAAAGTGCTTGCCATAAGAAAAAAAAAATCTGCTCATCATGTATCAGCTCGGATTTGGCTCAATGCACTGACAATTGATCAGAAAAACTGAGCAGGAGGAGCAGGCAAAGAGCCTCCCAAAAACACCCACGGAGCCAGAACTTACTTGTTTTTATCCCAGAAGCAGAATAAAGAGCTATCTTATTTGAGAGAATACCCCATTAAGTATAATCTGCATCAAGGCAGACAACTTTCTCAACCGGCTAGAGCACACTACATTTTTTTATTTAATACAGAAGGACAGGACTTAGCCCTAAAGTTGTCATAGGCATCAGTTACAGGAGACTGCCAGCAGTCCAAGTGATAAATCCAACTAAGCTGAGCTCTTTAAGGTCTATCATACTGCCCTTTTTTAGAAAGAAAAGCCAAAAAGAATTCCTGATGTCTTGCTAAAAGGTGCCTCTAGCAGCACACTATTTATTAACATCAAAGAGGAGCAAAACAAGGGTAACGGCAACTTCTGGAGGAAAAAAAACAATCCCAAAGTGAAAAAAGAACCCACCCCAAACCGTGAATACACAGGTTTCTTATCACAGGCTGTGATTCTGTGTAAATGTTCCAGGGCACAGCTGGAATCTCAATTGATTCCTTGCTGCGGGTTCAAGGTGAAGTGAGAAAAGCGAAAGAAGAAAAGGACTCTGCTGAGTGTGAACCCACAGCAACGTGGAGACTCCTCTCCTTTCTCTCTTTGGCACACACACAACACGCATAAATGTGTGTATTTTCTACACGTATGTGGGATGTAACAGCGAGAAGGTCCCCTTACCTTGGGCTCTTTTAAGTAACAGTGCATGGCCTGAGTCACATCAGCAGCATGAACTGCGTTATGGTAAGGGTTTTGGCTGTGATAATCTTCTTGGACCATAACTGCAGGAAAATAACAAATATCCAAATTTAAATAAAATTGCAATTTCTTTTTCCCTGACTACTATTTTAAAAGTCCTTCTTAGATGCAGAAATATGCAATTTCCCAAGTTATATACACATAAAAGCATCAAAGTCAGTAAATCATCAGTTGAACCGAGACCCAGGTATAAAAGATTTTTATGTGCAGAAACAGTATTTTCTAAAGGAAATCAACTACACGCAAAGTCATCTCTCAGAGCACAAATTAAACAACCTGAAATCAATATATAATCTGAGATACTTTGAGAACTTCCTAGGCAAGGCTCCCTTTGATCATTTAGCCTGTTTGAATGTTGGGCCAACCTTGAATACGAAATGAAGACGACTCTATTTACCAAAGTATCAGGATGACTCCGTATCAGGCCTTGAAAACCAGACAGGATCAGAGGAATTAGGCACTGTTTTCCTGTCACATGCATTGCTTTTCCTTCCCCTTCAGGAGGGTAGTCATGGGAAGCCACCTCTACATAGCTTAGGCATCTTCTCATACTCGTACTCTGGCAAATTTAAGCCTATATGCAATTTAGAAGAGAGTTTCATTGAGATGACGGTCTGACTGACCACTCAGATTTAATATTCCCTATTTAATTTTTTTTTTTTCTTTCCTCCATTTTCCTTCATCTTCCTGGCTGTCTTTAAACATTATATGTAGAATACAGTATTTAATCCCCATTAGGTTGACTACGTAGAGTAGAAGAACTACAACATTAAAGAGGATGGAGAGGGAGAAGATCTGAAGCCCAGCAATGGAAGTATATCCTACAGTTTTGCCTGATACGACACATCAGCTCTTCCAAGCAAACCTCAAAAGAACATTTTCCTGGCTGACTGCAGCCCGTCAGTCCCAAACATGGAATTGCCTGGGTTGGAAGGGACCTTTCAGCCCATCTTGTCCGACCATCAAAACCATTCAAACAAACATGCCCACAATCTCTCTTCCCACTCAGTTTCACGAGCCAGTGCCCTCCCTGTAACTGTGACTGTAACTTCACAGCGTTACTGCCGGGGTATTTGGGAAGAGCTGTGGCTTGTGAAAAGTCAAAACACTGTAACCACTCTGTAATCTCAATAGTACTCGATGCATATTTGACACCTCCTATGGAAAAATAACAAAAATAAGCATCTTTGGGCTCTATTAACCTGCAGAACTCCCTTTCACCAGCTCCTCACATCCAGTGCATGAATGAGGATGTCCTCAGCTTAATCCTCAATTTGTTGTGGCTTCCTAGGCTGGTCCAGCTACCTGAAGTCTACAAATTTTTTAACTCATTTATTTTAATAAAGCAAACCTAGGACAGTATTTTGATCATGGTTTGCCAGAATTAAAATGGCACAAAACCCCCGTGTTTCCAGGAATGTAGCACTTCGGATTTTCTCTCCCCTTGTTCGGGTCTGGAATAAGAAGTTCAAAACACATGGTAGGAGGAGAAAGATCTCCAAGTAACCTTTGGAAGTCACAGAAAGACTGTGTATGCATATAAAACATACATATGGAGATATATATACACACATATTCATATGTGAGATATATATACATGCACACACGAAAAAATAATGTTGAGACCCTACTGAGGATTAAAATCAGATTTCTTTCCTTAAAAAGACTCCAGTAAGTTCTCAAATAAAGTGAATTTTGTGTGGCACTAGGGACCACTTGAGCCATCCTAGTCTTCTGGTATTTGATCTCCAGCTTACTTTGGACTAGGGTGTAAGAGGCAGCAAAAGAAAACAATTAATTGGGTTCATGCTAAAAAGCTGTACTTGGAAGAAAGGTTCCTTGGCTGAAGGGACGGGCTGGGACAGATCTAAGAAATGGTTTTCTCATTGCTATTAAGCAGAAGGCATTAACAAAAAGGGAAAGGTGGTGAATTTTAAAGCTAGAATAAAATTTTGCCTTCTTTCAAGTTTAATCCCATTTTAGTGACTTCTGGCTTTGAGTAGTCATATATAGATAAAACTATTGTTATCTTATGATAACTTTTTAACTAATCCAGTCATTCCTAACTGGTGTTTCATTTCATGTTCCGTCTTTTGCTAAATCTCAACTAACCAGGAAACATGCCAGATGAGAAAGACAAAACACAGTTACAACTTGTGTAGCCTTAGACCAGATTTCTGTAACAATTTTCTTCATGTCCCAATATATCAGTCCTCAAGGTCAGCCGTTCCACCTTCTTGATACTGGAAGGAACTGAGTCCACTTTAAAATAACATGAAATGCAAGACAGAACTGATTTTTTTTAAAGGTGAAAGGGAACCAAATGATGAAAACAAAAACATTCCCTTAATTGAAAGGGGAAAAAAGCCTTTCAAATACGATTTCTCCCCTCTGAAACTGTGAAAACCTGCCAAAAAAAAAAAAAAAAAGAAAAAGAAAAAGGATCCCACTCCTCAAAATGAAATAAAAGGCACTGCCACAGAAGAACCAAAGGAAGCTGCAGATCAGTGCCCGTGTCTATGGGGATGCAGAAAGTGGGCTCTTTCAGCTGCCACATGAAAGTACCACTTGGTTTGAATACTCTACATCCTAAAACTGGCACCATTAAATATGGCCAAGCTGGCATATTCAATACGGTTAGGAAACTATACCATGAACTTCAGAACTGAAGATGAAAAACAGAACTGAAAATCCAAAGAAAGGAGCTGTCTAGCCTTTCCCAAGAAAAATGTCACACAATGTCACATATATTCCTCATTATTTAGATTTAATAAATACAATACAGCATTTGCTAGGGAACTACTTAACTTGTTAATACTTGCTTGGATTTAACATGGAGATTTCTGTACTCATAGAAACTTTAGAGAGATTGTCTAAATCAACATATTTGAAATCACTGCACACTCTGGACTCCATCAGTACTCTTCAAACCTTATTGCTAAACTATAACCAGCACTTCATTTAAGGTAGAAAAATGCGGATAAACAGCAATATTCATCATAATAAAAAGCTGTATTTACCCAAAAATCTACGAAGTTTCATCGTATCTAACTGGAAGTGTTCAATTAGTCCGTGAAGATTAAACAGATGAAAGGTTAAGCTGACTAGACTGTTTCCTAAAAATAAGATGAAAATACTAATTCATTGGAAGCCATTAAATCAGTGACTCTTTCATAAGAAATGTATTATTTCAAACAAATTGGTCACAAAAAAATCACACAAGCAAATTTCTCTACATCAATTCATGATAAATATTTAAATCTTACTGCATGACAAGATTCCATTAGCTATCTCCTCTGGTAATCACCAGTGTTTTTGCATAATTACAGTGCATTCATCAATTGTCCACTGCCAACTCACAGGAGGAAAATGTTACCGAACATTAAAGAAGCAACAGGTTTGGACGTGCAAACCTGCTACAACGGAGTTCAACTTTTTATAAACAGACATCCACCTTAAAACTGAATAAAAAATAATTAGGTATAGAAAAAAAGCTCACCATCGATTAGTGTACATGGTACATATGCCATCTCTCGTTTTCATCCTGTATTTTGCTAAACTACTCCATATTTTACCCAGAACTCTACGAAAAAGTTTTAAGTTTCTCTAGAAAATGTATACTGTTACAAGCTTACAATATACTTCACCTACTCATAGCTACAATATAATCAAATAAAACCAAGAGACAGAGAAATACCCTGCTAATACCCTTCTTGAAATAGCCTGCCTATTCTGTACTCTGTAAAACAATCAGCAGTAGCAGATAACTCAATTTTGGGACATTGACTCTGACAATCTTAATTTAGCAGGAATTAGCAGGAATTTAGAACCCATCACAGACAGAAAACGAGGTAAAAAAGGGAAAGAATTTCTGCTAAATCTAGCTTATTACTAGGCTTAATGTATTTGCACATGCACCCCAATTCCTCGCACTAAGATACACAATTCTTCAAATAATATTAACTGTGTGGTTTGTTTCTTACAAGCTCGTCCAGGGCAGCTCATCGAGCAGAGGTTTATATTCAGCATTCTCCACTTTACAAATTTTCCAGAGCCAGACCACCTCCTAAAATGCCTAAACTAGGATGCAAAAAGGATGGCATAGGAAGGCTGCCACAACAGAGGCTGTACTGGTAGTGTCTAAAAGGCAAAAATCATATTTAAATGGTGGAGAAGGGCTCATAGAAAAAGGATGATTTCAGACTGCTTGCATCTCAAACTCATCTGAAATAAGCTGTGCTTACATACAGGTTAACTTGCATACATAGCTTTTTCTCATTCAGTTACCTAGTCTAAAGTTTATCATTATCTATATAAACATTCTATAAGTCCTTACTCTTAATTTTTTACATCCATTTTCTGTATTGAATCAAACTGGGAGGATACTACTTTTATACTCCTTTAAGCCAAGCATCTCTTCCACAAAACAGGAGAGAAAATTCTCTTTTGGCGTCGTATTTTCCTTTCTGAACTTCATTTCTCTTTTTCCTTCGGCCAACTTCAAGCACTCTGACTGCATCTCTGCTACCAGCTCCGTGCCACTGGTGAAAAACCCGGGAGAGCTGCCCCCCATTCACCTCCCAAAGGTCGCTTTGGGGCTGGACTCGCTCATCTCCTTCTTCCATCCCATTCAAAATTCAGCTTCTGCGGGTTATAATACAAAACTTCTCCCTGTCCACTGCAGCAGCCCTCCCTCCTCCTTTCCAGGCCTCTTTTCTAATATAATTCTATATAATTCTAATATAATAATAAAGAATTTATTTTTCAAAGCAACTACTACTTCGGTTCTCACCACTATTTGTAATGAGTGCACAAAACTAACCATAACATTTTCTTCCTTTTTTAATTTTGTGCAAGCCACATGTAAAGCAGCTTCTGTCTGCTCAATTCCTAATTGTTTAGGTATTCTGCTAAATGTAATTATAATGTCCTCATACAACCTTACGGCACTGTAAGCTACTCTAGAACCATTCTACCTAATATTAAATTTATCAGGAAAATGCATGTTTGATTTAACTGATCTTTCAGGCAAAAACATATAAATTAACAACATTCCATAATAAAAAAAAAAGACTAAAGTAGCAATTAATTTATAACAAATTACTACTTGTAATAAAAGAGAGAACAGCAAGCTACAAAGTTGAAGAAGGGCCTCTTCTACAAATCAGTGCTTTTTATCAGTACTGACAGTGATGGCATTTGCAGAGTGGCCAGGCAAAATAGGATTTAGATTAAAAACTATTAAAGTAAAAAGTATTACTTGATGAAAATTGTGCTTTTTAGCAAACAAGCAATCACCACAACGTAAAAGCAATAGTTATGCTAAGAGATAAAACATAAGTGAAATAGCAAGATAAACTCACCATTTGTCAGCCTATCAAAAAGAAAAATATCAAAATTCCAGTTTCCAACCTTCTCCAACATACACTGAAAGAAAACACAACAGTTACCACTTTTTTCTCAGTATACTTCTATCTTCCCATAGCCCAGAAGAATAAAGATTTCAGAGACTGCTGCAAGCCTGAGGATTTCTACATACAAAAAATAGTATTAAAATAATGATTAAATTTGTCTGATAACTTTAAAATACGTGTTGCAAATTGAAAAACTGAAATACAAGAAGCGTCTGGACAGTACTGGCTTGAAATTTTCCCTCCATCCTTTAGTCAATTTCTTAAAAAAAATAAAATTTGAAACGATTAAGTTAAAAACCAGAAACGGTATGACAGAACAACTCAGGGTTCAGGTTTCTTCCACTTTTAGATTTTGCAGAGAGCTAGCAGTCAATCTGTGTGTAGTCCTTCACCTCCGTTTCTCTTTCCCTCTCTGTTTATCCAAGAGAAATAATACTGAGATGCTTTACTAGCCCTAAAGCCAACCTTTTCATTTCTTTTTTGTGAAACTGGCTTTTGCCTTTACCCCTCACTGAACCAGTGCCTCTTCACAGCTGCTCCACAGGAATTGTTCTTCCAGGAAAACGGATGGACAAGGATGAACAAGAGCAGCAAAGACCACTCGAGGCCTCAGATCTCTTGCCTTCTCCTATTCTCGTAACATTGGCAGAGCTGTTTCATGATCCAATTACTACATTCTAGCTGTTCTCCACAAACAGCGTTAACGAGATCCTTCTGCTGCTTAATTAAACGTACATTTTTTAACTCCATCCTCCAGGTGATTGAGGTTTTCCCAGGCTGCAGCCTGACAACATGCCATACGGCTACACACAAGCCTACTCCTTTTCTGCGTCAAGGTTGCACGCAAGAAACTTGACACACAATCACGAAGAAGACACAGCCCTTTGGGATCTTCAATAACCTGTAAATTTTGCCTGCTCCTTCCATCCTCTGTCCCCAGTTCACTAGCCCTTCGTATGATTTAGTACTGTCTGTCTCCCCACTATGCTCTGCTGCACTGGGGGGTGCATTACAGACGTCACACTTTTCTTTTCTAGAAAAATTGCCTCCCAAAAAAAAGGTCAGTTTGGCACCACCATCTTCTGATCAATCCATTTATGCATTTTATGGAGATTTCAGTGGTGAAAATGACTACTGAATAGTAAGTTTTCACTCACTCTTCCAGATGTTCAGTGACGAGGTTGGACTAAAAAGGGAAGGGGAGGTGGGGGTTACCATCTTTCTCCAAATTGCTCCATTACGTTACTTAAATACAGTTCATTTTTTCTTTCTTCACTTTTTCTTCAGTTAGTACACCACATCCTCCATTCACTAATTATGACAAAAAAAACCTGCAAGCCGTAGAAGCTCTAAAAATCACCCCAGTAAACTTGTGAGAGGTGAAGGAGTTTGTTAGGAACCGGGTAATTTGGGCTGGATTTTATAAAGATGTAGACATATATGTGCACACACAAACATATATATAAAAATACATGCTTAAAATTTTTTTTTGGCTCTTAAATATATAATTAAATAAACTCTTAACATAAGATAGCTATACACTAGCAAAAGCAAACACTTTTAAAAACATACTTTAAAAAAGAAAATAAAAATGAAGCAACCAACCTTTGCTTGTCCATTATAATCATCATCTAAAATGTTTGAAGAGTTCGGAACAGTGATACCACGGAAAAAACGGGAAGATCTCAGGTATCGCTGGAAACTAAGCAACCTTCTCACATTTCTCGCAGAGACAGACACCTCAATTTCAGAATTTGCTACAAAAAAAAAAAAACAAGAAAACAAAATACTCTAATAATCCTTTATTAAGAAAAAAAAGAGACTGTTCAGGGAACTTTGGCACAACAAAGATGCTCTGATTTTTTTTTTTTTAATTGGTGTATCAAATGTTTCAGCCACAGAGATTTTTATTAATAGAAAGTACAGAGCCTTTTGAAAAATAAAGCCATAGAAAAATAGTTTTCTATGTAAGCATCCTGTAAAGAAAAACAAATATTTAAATTATTATCTTTTTAGGAACTCTGTTATTGAAAGAACAGAAATATTATGAAAATTGTGTAAAAACACACACAGTATTGGAAACGAGTTCTTTTTGGAGTACTGTCCTCACGTACACACATCCAGTCTGTGTCCCAGGCAAAATCACACAGGAACCGTACACCAGCAAGAGAATATCATTAACTGTGTGCTGATACAGGAGTTACAAGCAGGTTTTGAGCACAAACAAATAACTTTTACACAGATTTTAAAGCTCAGAAATTCTTTTAACCTTACTGGCAAAGTTTTAAACACACTGAAGTGATTTTGGTGCAGATAATTATGGTCAGAACCTCTCCTCTGTCAAAACGGGTACCACATTTACCTTCACAGTGTGTCCAACTCCCTTTCCCACTGGGAAAAAACACCACAGAACATTGATGCAGCCTGATTTCAAAGATTAATCCAAATATTTTGCTTTACTCTTACTATGTCAACTGGTTTAGCTGTTCAAATGACCCACGCTAGCTCATGGTCAACTCCACTTGATGTGGACTTGATGTCTTCTACCGACTTGAAGATCAAACTACACGTAGCTATTAGTTGCTTTGCAACGGGCCAGATACCTTCCTTCTGGACTTGGCCTTTACTTTCTGTTCAGAAGTATCCCCAAGAGCAGATTTATACAACCAACAGACAGTCTATAATCTCGATATTCCCTCATTCTGCCTGAAATGACGTATGATTTAAAAAATAGGAAAAAAAAAGAAAGAAAAAAAAAGGCATTAAGGAAGTCAATGCAAAATGCTGATCCTCAAAATCAACATGAGCCCAATTTTGGAGTTTAGACTTCTTGCCCTTTCAAGAAACAGCTACATTACAAACTGAAGCAAGCACTTACAATTTTTGTTCTTAAAGTCAGTATAAAACATTGTACGGGGGGGAGATGTGGCCTTATTAACAACCTCAATTAAAAGCCTCAGTGATTTCTAGCGACAGCTAGAATTCTACACAAGATAAACCTTTATCCATATAAATTCTTCTCCCTGCAGAGGTTCCAATATGTTTTCTGTTCTGCATTATTATATTAATATTCTGTTCTTTGCTAATAGATGGGATTTCCAACTTGCACTAACGAAAGACCTCTGAAAAGAACTTATAATTGCAACGCCTAATCAAATGCATTTACACCAAGAGATGCGCTAACAGGGATTACATCCAGAAAACTGGGATATTCCTTCAGACACGCTTCATGGAGACACTGAAGCCCCCATCCACTTCAACAGGCTGACACAGACAATCTCACGTGAAATATTCTTCACATCGTCGTAATTAAGACCAAGGGCACTTCCTCTGGAGACACTGATACATGTGTGTGTGTATATATATATATATATATGTAAATATTTATCTCCCAGGTATGTATGGAGGTGTACTCCATAAGATAAAGGTTGCTTATAAAGCAACATTCCCACGTCCTGAAGACAAATAAATAGGCTCTGTCACGCTGCATTACTCTACCAATATTTCTAACCACGTTTGTCACCGCGAGGTTAGAGGCTGAGAGCTGCCAGCCCGCAGAGGAGAGAGGCAGGGGGCAAACACAGACACTCCTGGTAACAGAGCCCAGGTTTCGGGTAAGAAGTTTTCCCCCCACCTCAATCATCCTCCCCCCTCTTAAAAATCAAACTTTCAAAACAGAAGTCACCGGGTTTGACATAAAATGAAACAATATAAAATTTAGGCCATTAAATGATCTAAAATGTCCACAAAGTCACATACAAAACCCAGGAACTTCACTAAGTCTCAGTAAAACAATATATTTAAGTGGGAGAAATGAGCACTCTTCTGGAAGTACAGAGAGGATTTCTTGATCACGAGTACTCTTCTACACATATAGAGTTAACAAAAAACACAATTTTGTTGTCATGCTACAAATAGGTCTCGCTGTCACAGATGCCACCTGCTAATCTTCAGCAGAACAGGATGATGTAGGTAATCAAAGAATCACAGAACGATATGGGGTTGGAAGGAACCTCTGGAGATCATCCAGTCCAACCCCCTGCCACAGCAGGGTCACCCAGAGCAGGTCCCACAGGAACGTGTCCAGGTGGGTTTGGAATGTCTCCAGAGGAGGAGACACCACCACCTCTCTGGGCAGCCTCTGCCAGCAAAAGCAAAGAAATTCCTCCTCATGTTTAGATGGAGCTTCCTGTGTTCAAGCTTGTGCCCATCATCTCTTGTCCTGTCACTGGGCACCACTGAGAAAAGATTGGCCCCATCCTCTTGACACCCACCCTCTCAGTATTTATAGGCATTGATCAGATCCCCCAGTCTTCTCCGTATCAACACGACCCAAGTCCCTCAGCCTTTCCTCATCAGAGAGATGCTCCGGGCCCCTAATAACAATAGTAAAACCAGTGGAAGAGCAGCTTTTGTCATCGAAGCGCACAAGAGACCACAGAAACACATTAAGTTGACAGTATAGGCCTGTATTTAACCTATATTTGCGTTCGTAAGACATTTTGGGGGGGCTGTACATGGTTTTGCCTCAGTATTTTTCTGCTGATGATACATGTACGGAGGCAAAGGAGTTACTCAGTTTTCTGTAACGCTGAACAATCACCACGTTCTGCAATACGCTTCTGAGACACTCATCTTAAAAATATTTTTTAACTCTCTAAATCATCATCAGTTTGCATAGTTTGTAAACCGCTACTCTTACACGTTAATTCTGCTTTTTCTCCCCCTTATTTAAAAAAAAAAATTAAAGAAAAAAAAGGAAAAAAAAAAAGCACTGATCCAGCTGATGCAATTCAAGTAACAAGGAAGTCTACTTCGTTCCAGCTTTCCTGGCAGCAATGCTGCTATTACAGAACCACAGAACAGCTGAGGTGGGAAAGGACCTCTGTAGGGCATCTGGTCCAACCCCTCTGCTCAAGCAGGGCCACCTAGCCCACACTTGCCCAGGATCAGGTCCAGACGACATGTGAAGATCTCCAAGGATGGAGACTCCACAACCTCCCTGGGTAACCTGTGTCAGACCTTGGTGACTCTCACAGTAGAAAAAGTGTTTCCTGATGCTCAAGATGCAGAGATGCTCCTGTGTTCCAGTTTGTGCCATTGCCTCTGGTCACCACTGAAAAGAGCCTGGCCTCTTTGGACCTTCCCTTTAGGTATTTATATCCATTGATGAGATCTCCTTGAGCCTTCTCCAGGCAGAACATTCCCAGCTCTCTCAGCCTTTCCTCATCTGCCCCTTAATCATCTTCCTAACCTTTTCTTGTTAGGCCCTTCAGCGTGTCCATAGCTCTTGTGCTCTTCTATCAGACCCTCCAGCATGTCCATCTCAGTTGTGTACTGGGGAGCCCAGACCTGGACACAGCACTCCATATGTGACCTCACCAGTGTGGAACAAAGGGACAACTGGCAACATTCCTCTAATGCAGCAGCCCGAGATATCATTATGCTTCTTTACCACAAGGGCACATGGCTGGGTTCCTGGTCAACTTGGTGTCCTGCAGGTCCTTCTTGGCCAAGGTCCTTTCCAGCCTGTACTGGTGCCTGGGATTGTTCCCCCACCCAGGAGCAGGGCTTTGCCCTTCCCTTTGAACTACTAAATTATTCCATGTATGTAGCCCAAGTTAGGTAACAACAGCTTGACCAAACATCCTATCATTTAGATCTGCAATGACTAGAAGAACTTCCAAATGAGAAAAGAGATTTTTGCCTCCCCGCCCCAACCCTCTGTAGTTCCAGAACATCTAATTCAGGGAGACTACACCACCCCAAAGCACTCTCTCTTCAACAGCTGAACATTTGCTATGGGACATTTCAGAACAGATGAGTCAGATGTGGAGGTTTGACGGGTAATTAATTTAAGGGGGAGGCTGAAAAAGCAAATCACCAGCTTTCAAGTGGGGAGGGGAAAAGGGAGGGGGGAGGTAGGTTCTGAAGCTGCAGGAACACTGATAGCATCCATGCCTGTAGTTTCCTTCCTAAATTATTATGAAGGATACAAAAATCAACCACCTTGTGTTCTGGCAGACCAGCAAAGACCAGTCCACGGGAAGGACTGGCAAACTGAAGGCTACAGTTGTGCACCGGCAACTCGGCATTTCCCTCCCGGCACTGGCAGAAAACTCATTCCCTTCATGTGCATGATTAATTAAGAGAATGCCAGCCTACTCCCTTCTATCACGAGTCACGAAGCGAGATGCTAATTTCAGAGACCCTACCAAAGCAAGGTTCAGTAATGGATTCGTAATGGAAAGAAGCAGGTGAAGAGCACGTTGCCTTTGCTCAAGATAAATCAGGTTGCGCAAACATCCCAGCCCAAACCTCCTTCGTTTCAGCCGGGGCTTTCAGCGCCCTAAATGCCTTTCTAAATCCAACAGCAAGGACAGCTTAAGGACAAATTAATACGAGAAAAATAAATACACGTATATGATGTTTACAGCCTCGAGAAGTGAAAGTCAGGCTGTTGGGCATGGCAGGAAGCAAACTGCGGTGTTCAGTCAGGATGGGCCTTCCATGCAAGGAACCAGAAGACTGAACCCGTAAAGAAAAGAAAAAAAAGGAGTAGTTCTGTTTACTAATATTAGTTATTTTGCTAATGTTTTGCATATGCAGCAAGAAAATAAAATAATGCAAGTTCATGCAACAGATTTCATCTGTATTCCAACACACTTATTTTAATCTCTTCCCACTCCCAACTTTGTGCGTTGTACTTCTTGAAAACCTAGAAAAATAATTTTGCCACATTTCACAGCTATTTATTTTTCTCATGCTGAAATAAAAATACAAAATAAGCAGAGAAATGACAAGTGACTATCACAAAATCATAATATACTGTTGTATTTGTTTTCTGAATTTTTGTATCTTTCATGTAATAAGGAGAGACAACAAAAGGAGGAATGACAACTTAATTAGGGTTTGGCTTAAGTTTTTATTAATAGAAACCTTAAATCCTAGCAAAATGCTTCAACTTTCTTTCAATGCAGAGATAAAGACTCGCAGCTTCTGATGGGGTCCTGGTCAAAACAAGGCTTATCCAACGTAAGAACTATATCTCCAGTTCTTCCCTGTTACACCCCAAAATGTAAACAGGACATTATCCATGATAAAAACAACTGAATTTTGCTATTACCTATAGAATGAGCTTAACTGAGGATCTCTGGTATCGCTGCCACTAACAGAAAAGGGAATTTAATAAGAAAATATTTGAGAGAATGGCTCTTTCTTACACGCGAATGTGAAACCTGAAGTTTGAGGTGCAGAGGTCCACCAGAGGAGGGTTTTTTTCATAAGAAGTTAAAGGAGAACTCTTCTTTTCATGAAATTGATCTTTCACAATTTTTCCATATGAAAACCAACTACACATTTATCATTTTTCTCATAGCAGACCAATGTCACCAAACCTGACATATTATCTGAAAGTGTCCACTACCTGTAAATATATACATTTGAAAGAAATATTTAATTTCACGTCAATTATAAGCACATTTCTAATGCCTTCCAGGATACAAATAGTTTTCTACTGATGACTAAGTTGAAAATATTATCAGCATTTCACACCACTAGAGGGACCCATAAGCATTGCAATTTCACATCGCTTCCCATCAGACCATTAAAAAATGCATTATATTAGATCCATGCACGTTTAAAAAAAAAAAAAAGTCCTGTTATTTAGCTCTTAAAAGTTTTCCACTCATGATTCACTTTTGAAAATACTTTTAAGTCATTCAGTACTAAAGTATTACATAAAACTATGATTTTGTTTGGAAGATAAAATTTCAGGAAAGTTGCATATAAAGATAACTGGTGTCTAAATTACCTTATTCTAATTCCTGTCTTCCTTAGAAGCATTATAAATTCCTAATAAGGCACTATACCCCCTTTTCCACTTAAAAGAAAAAATTAAGCCAGAGTGTTCTGGGTTTAATCTATTATCTGTATGTATGTAGATAAACATATATATTCAAACTGTTTTTTTTCCCCAAATGATTAAAATCACTAGAAAATATGCTGTGAGTTAAGGACTAGTTAAATAAAAATCACTGTGCAAGAGTCTTCTGACTAAACAGAGTCAGAAAAATCTGTTAAGAAACTAGTAGTACCACAACTCTAGTAAAAACTATAGTTTTCAACAGACCCTTCCTCATGGAAGGCAACTGCTAGGCATCGCCACCAGCAAAGATAACTCCTTTACAACCATAGAGCCACAGAATAGAGGAATAATCTAGGTTTGATGAGACTTCCGATCATCCTTTGGTCCAATCCTCTACTTGAAGCACAGCAAATTTGAGAGAAAGCACTGGAAGTGCAGGGATTTGACTACTTCAGTACAAACTGAATGGTAATTTTCCGATGGTGCTATAAGCCTTTAAACAATACAGCAGCAAAAGTGTAAAAAAAACCCACTGTGAAAAATGTATGTAAAGGATTCTACCTATACAGTTCTTTTGAATTTTAGCTCCCCTTACTTCAGCAATAAAACACTGAGCTGTCCCAGTGTAAGACTCCAGAACACACATGCCGTTTTTACAGAAACTTGAAAATAAGAAGTTGTGGGTAATATAACCCTCTAGGATAGCAAAAGGAAAAAAAAAATAAAAATCTGTCCTGTATTGTCAATTGGAAGCTTTTAGCCTGAAATCTTCCTTAACCAAGCTCACTTCAATCTCACTTTTCACTTCAAGTTTTTCTTCACTGTTTTCTTTTGGGCAAAGCTATATTTAGGACATTTTCTGTGACTTCCCCTTGCATGACCGTATTATCCCCATGAAACTCAAGTCAAAATTTCTCTCACATTGAGGAGAACAATTTACTTGAATAATCTGGACGGTGAATCATTAGATGATAATTTCTAGAATATATCCTTCACAGAAAGGCAGCTTTTAGAGAGATCTCTTGAGCACAAGCTTTTCACTTCTCACTGCTGGTATTTTCACAGGGAAAGAAATACTTCATTCAACCCATGAACACACAAATATTCTTGCATGACTTTATTCCTTGGGAAACTCATCCTTCTTCACAGTAGACCACGAACAAGATAGACAACTACTCTTAACCAGACCCAGCCAGGTAATTCCTCTATTTTTTTGAAACAAAAAAGAGCATTCAGCTTCATTTGGGCTATGCTCGTTTTATCTCAACCCCTAGATGGCACTGACAAAAGCATGATCAGGTGCTGATGCACAAAGATTTCTCAAATTGCTTAAAGGCAATCAATTTAGATTTGAACTCTTCTCTCTTCTTTGACTTCTGGCCTCTTACCCAAGGGAAGTCTAAATTCACTGTCCAAGGTGAATTTTCCAATGATTTGTGAGCGAAAAAAATGGAAAGTTCAAAACAACACTGCAATCAGTAGGCACTGACATCTTTGCCAGGTCTCAAAGTAGCATGTAAGATGTTCTCTGACCTGCAACTTCAAAGTTAACAGTCTGGAAGCTGCATAAACTCTGGAATTTCTTCACGTGTTTGCAACTCTTAAGAAAGATAATTAGATTTATCCATCACCTATAAAACTCAGCTTAACTCTTCTGTTCTTTTCTTTCCTACTTAAAAGGCTCCACAGCCAACCAAGGAGAACCATCCAAGTCTTAAGTTCCCATCACATCAGGTTCTCTCCCATGTGAGGTGCTGTACTGTATGCAAGCATCAATTTGCTTCAAGATTGAGTCATGCCTAAATGTTTACAGAAATATACTGATTAACAAAAAAAAAAAAAACAACTTTCTTTTTAAGATGCTTTAATTCACAGATGTGACATATTCAGTTATCTATTAAACACAAAATAGAGCCACACGTGTTGGCAACATCACCATCTCCCTGTAGAAGCGTGCGCAGACTAGAGGGGCAGGAGAAAGTTCTGAAAAGCTTTAAAGAAGATCTTATCTATTCTGGTGCAGATACAACAGGAAAAGCAAGAAGAAAAAAAAAAAGGTTTCCTCTTGACAAAACCAAAGTATTCAGTTTCTATCTGGTTCTTTCAGACTATATCCAACAATCCTTTCCTCACAAGGACGTCTCATAGCATTAATTTAAGCTGTGTCTGCGTAAGACACGTCCCAATATTTTTGTTGTTATCTTAATTATTCACTTTATTCATTTTGGCTTCACTTCCTCGCTATAACGTACTTGCACCTCACCAAGCACCAGGAAAGAGAATATTTTAATACGGTCACTTACCAGTTTTTCTACCAAAGCTTTTTTTTTTTTGCATTAGCTCTTATCAACATATTCTATTAATATTGCAGACTGCATTACTATCTATGATTTCTTGAGTAATGTAAAAAAAAAAAATAATTAACAGTAATCACATTGTAGTCTGTAAACCAGCAATCACTTTTTCAGTAACTTCCCTGAAAAGCAAACAGTACACGCTGGGTTGTCCCTCCTGTTACCTGAGGAGTAAAAAGCAGATCCAGTGCTCTATACTGAACTCAATAAAATAAAGTGCATGCAATTGACTGTGCAACTGTGAAACATGTACATCTATTGAACAAAAACAGACCATTATATTTAAGGTAAAAATTTACTTCAGAGGAAGAAAGTTACATGGCTGCTCTCTCCTCTCCAGAAATGGTGGGTTTAACTGCTAAATTGAATTTATGCCCTTGGTTCCACACACACAGAATGAGAACACAGCAACAGAAAAACTACTAATTGATGTCCTGATGTTAACTGGTTACCAACCAACATGAAGAACACAGTCCTGACTTTCCCCATGCCTCAGGAAGGAGGCTTGTTGAAATGAAAATCTTTTTATTGAGCTATTCCTCCTGGCTAGTTCCTTTGGTTAACTACAAAAATGTGACTTCTGGGATAACGGATAATATAGAAGGAAAACTACCACCCAATAAACTCAGTTTGATCATCAGTCAAATCCAGCATTTAATAATCCTCAGTACGACTCCCATACCACCATCTCTAGCAACAGCAATGAAGATATTTTTCCAACAATCATTTTAAAATTGAATTTCCTAGAAAGAAGTTACTGTTGAGAATACTTTTAGCCAATTTAGAAATTTGAATATTCATGTGGCAATTACAGAACCCCACGATAAAGATGCCAAAACTGGGTTTATAATCCATACAAAGACACAGAAGCAGTCTTAACTAAATGCTAACACACTTTACTCTGGAAACACTAGTTGAAGTTGCAAGTAAGAACAGTGTTATAAAACAGAAGTGGTTATTTAAAAAAAAATACAAAACAAAACAGTAGCTTTCTGAAAATAGAGCAATGCCTTTAAAATTCAGTATGCTTCAAACCTACCAACAAAATATTGGGTTAAAAGCCCATTAATGAAATATTGGAAAAGAGAACTGGTCAGCAGATAATTAGATATGGACTTCCTGAAAGACATTCAACTTCTTCACAGAACATCATTGACAAAAACAAAATAACACTGAACAACAAAAGCAAAACACAGAATGGCAATAACGTTTCAACACTGGGAACAACAGTGGGTATATTAAGTCACCTGCACAACAGGTAAGCAATGATCATTGCAAAATATTTAGAAGCACAGAATAAAGTTAGTGGATAGTGGAAGAAAGTTAAGAGTGAAACTTCAAGAACAGCATGAAGGCAGCATATCCGTGCATTACTGATGTTCAGGGGGCAGCTGTGGTGGGGGAAGGAAAAAAAAAAAAACCCAACACAAAGTCAACATTCAGATAGTCTACTCTGCAGAAGAGTAGACTTTTCAGGTCACTTTTTGTTCCAAGCAAAGAGTGGGTGGCTCAGATGGCTCTTCTCACTTGGTGTCCACAGCTCGTATCGGTGAACATTTTTCAGCCGTGTAGCTTCATGTGGCAAAATCCTTCTAGACTTACCAGGGGAGGGCAGGGAGAATATCCTAAAAACAAGGTCAAATCTGATTCCTGGAGGGGTTCAAGGCCAGGCTGGATGGGACTTTGAGCAACCTGGTCTGGTGGGAGGTGTCCCTGCTCATGGCAGGGGGGCTGGAACTCAATGATCTTTAAAGTCCCTTCCAACCCAAACCATTCTATGATTCCTACAACTTCTCTCTACCCACAGCCTGATAGGACAATACTGAAACTCTTTGGTTTAAAAGAATTAAGGGAACACTCATCAGGACTCCATTAACATTGCAGAGAAAAAAGAAAATATTTTCTTGATTTAAAAAAAAAAACAAAACACAACACCAATACAATTTATGTAAATTAATAGATAACCTAGTGATATGGTGAGAGATGGGGCTTGAACTCCTTACTGACTCAAACTCCACGAAGCAGCAGGAGTCTTAAATCAAAGAGCAATGGGCTGCAGTCCTGAAGTGCAAAAAAAAATAATAATCTGAATATAATATGCCAACTCTGAAAACTGCCACAGCAGCTGACTCTAGAGAGAAGCTACAGCCAAAGAATTTTTCAGGCCTCCTAGCAACATTCTTTGCTGTCATCAGACACCACAGTTGATGTTGCTAAAAGTTGGTGCCTGTGCCTGAACAAGTAGGGGCAAGAAGAAAGGGTGTGAAAATCCTTTTCCTGATTAGTCACGATCTGCCTGATGCACAATCATCAGGATGGAAAGAACCAACATGGTGAGTGCCACAGAAAATACAGCGAATTTGACAACAGCAACAATATCGTACATGGCTACCTTTTAACAGGTAGCTCTTTTAACATGTTAGAATTTGCCTGTAACAGTATGAGATGCCACAAATATATATATACACACACACAAAGACATAGTTATGTAATTAATAAATTGCATGCTGTTTCTACAGAGAATTTTTATTATACTCAATAGAATTATCAGGACTTGAGACAGAATTCTTATCCTCTTTATTGAAAAAAAAATCAATAGAGCATACTCTTCAAACTTTGTTTTCTCACCTATGACACTAACATTTGAATGAAACCAAGAGTTTTAAATTTAAGTAGTGATCTACTTTTAAAAAGCATAGCTTCAGTTAAGATCAGAGTATTAATTAGCACAGTTTCTGCCACTCATTTTTATTAATAAGGTATTTGTAACAACCACACTTATTACCATGAAATATTTTTTCTAAATCTCCCCACTGCATTCAGAATACTTGGAATTGCGCTGCTACAATGTTGGTATAATACTCTACAACACTTAATACATTAATATTATTGGCATAATTAAATTAAGATTTAAATCCCCTGCACTTCTGCTGCATATTGGTATGGTGGTTATTAAAGCTTTTATATTACAACAGCTACTGACGTATTTATTTATAAACATATAGATGGAGAGAAAAAAAAAAAGTAAAATTATCCAAAAATATTCTTCTTGTAAAATTTCCAAGAAAAAAACGTTTCCTAAAACACATAAAAAAAATTAGTATGCTGTTTTCTTCTAAACTTTAATCTTCATTTAGGATTGTCCAGGTCCAAAAAAATTTAAGTCCTAGCTACATGTTTGAGTATATGTAATGTTAATTGATTATGATCAGGTCAGGGATATTGGCATCTACTGTCATTCTCTTCAAACATCATCCTGGACCAGGATGTGTCTTCTCAACACAGGAAAGTGTTCTTCTCAACGAATTGTGTCTGCCAAGCAAGACCTGGGCACACACAGCAGCAGCTATATAGAAAATAGTCTTCATTTCCCTAAGGATTCAGGTCTAAATTCAATTAGTTTGAACTATATTGAAAAAAAAAAAAAGAAACAAAACAAACAACCTAGCAGTGAGATTTTCCTCTTATTTTTGGTAGCGAAGTAGCATGAAAGATTTTTCCTAAGTGGTCTTACTATAGAAGCTGCTAACTTTATTTTTAGAGGCTTGGAAGTTAAAATTAATGGAAGCCTTTGTTTATTTGTCATTTATCTGCTTTTAAATACTTACAGTGAAAAATACGGAAATCAATGTATGGATGAGAACCTCTTCTCTCTGTTTCAAATCCTGCCCGACTTCTTACTCGCACATCTCCTAGAAACAGGGTCAAGAGTGAAATAAAAGTGTGGAAGAGTGGCAGAGATAAAAATGCAAATGAACACAGCCTGGAGGGGTAAAGACTCATGTACTTAAAGGAGGAGGGTTATTCAAACAAGAGGCCTATTTCAATGCTTTTTTCTATTCTTTTTAAAGGTGAAATTCAAAACAAAGTTTGAAGACTTGTTAAACATGCAATCGCATGCTTTCTTGTCAAAATCTCTCCTGCCTAAGCAGACGTTGCCAGAAGCATGTGATAAGCATTCAGATGAAATTGGGAACAGCTTGCTACACCAGTATGGTAAAAAAATGCACCTTAATATGACAGGAAACAACAACATTAAAGGTTGATTTGTTCCTCAGTAACACACATAAAAACGATAACATTTTGTACAGTACAAAAAAGATTCAGCTTCTAGAAATGGCAGCTTTTAGCAAATAAGCTAGTTACAAGACGGTTTTAAAAGATATTTTCCCACTAGCATTTACTTACTTGTGCTCAGCTGTTTGAATATTACACAAGAGCCTATTAAAATACCAAAACTCAGTATTAAAATTTTATCAAAACTATTTTGCACTGCAATTAGCTTCAACCTGCATCTTTTCACATGCTAGTTGACTTCTACTTATGCATTTACCAACTGAAAGCTGATCAGTATTCTGTTGTTAGGTAATTGTATGAATTAATGTAAGTAGCTCACCTGCTTTCACTTAAAATTCTTTAGCAATTACAAATTTGGGCAAACCTTTGAGGATCACATACAATAGTGTTTCCCTCCTAAAACCCTAAAAAAAAAAAATCAACCCGAAATTCAAGACATGAAAGTGTTCTAGTTTCTAATTATGAAAATACTTCAAGTGAAGTTTTCTCCTGTTCTCAAACACAGTGATTTTTCATATGAATCCAAACTAAGTATTTAACACAAAGAACTATTTTCTACTCCAACCTGCTAATTTGTAACAGTGAAGGAGGCAACTTAAGTCAGAAAATAACTAAAGATACTAAAACTTCAGTAATGTACTTTTAATACTTAACAGCTATCTTTCTAGAGATCCATATCAACAAAAACTGACATATCTGTAGTAACTCAATTCACATGAATGTTATCTTGTGAGGAGTGCTGGAAGGACCACAAAAAGATAAGCAGACCCAGAGTTCCCCAAATATTGAGTCTGAAGTTGACATTATCAGTAAAAGCATACCAAATGCATGTGGTTTTCAGTTATTACTCCTCCTGGCTTTTTGAAACGGGAAACCTTAACAGAGCTGCAAGGGAATGTAACCCAATTGCTACCTGTAAATATTATTTTTCAGACCACTGACAATATATTACTTAAAAAGGTTTCATTCATCTGAGCAGAGAGCAAGAGGCTTGTCTTGTCCCAGCCAATACAGAGGCAGCAAATTGTAGAACTCTTCTGTTAAAGCACAGGCAACTCATGAATTTCATTTACAAAGGAAGCAAATAAAGAGGAAAAAAGGAGGAAATTTTGGAAAAAAGACATTAGTAGCTGTGTATGAAACTACCAGTTTGCACTGAGGAAAATACAAAAATACAACTTTCATTACTTTTCACTCACATTTATCTGGGAAATCAGTCATAGCTACAGCTGCATGAATGAGTTCACCAGCTGAATTAAAAGAAAAATAAAAGTTTTCTTAGTTAAGCTATTTTTTTAAATTTTATTTTTTTTTTTACAGAAAAGTTGATACAACTTTTGTTAATTATATTCACTTTTCCAGGCAGTCTTAGCTTTCAAAATTTACAGACCATAATGTGAATTACCCCGTAGTTTCAGTCAGCGTACAACTAGGTTTTGGTCAACAATTTATTTGTTCAAACTGTCAAGAAAAGGAAAAGTTCACAGAAAAATACCTGAAGACTAACATGGAATTCTGCAAATAACAGAAAAGGTAGGTTCATCTGATAAATGAGCTCCAGAAAATCTCTCTCTGCTTTTTTTATTTACTAGTACTTAGTCTAACAGCATAGATAGAATAACAGTATCCCCGTTATCTTTGAAATGCCCCAATGGCGTGGATTCTGAGTAGGAAAATAATGAAAAAACCTGTCTCCAAGTGAAATGCAGAAGTGCAACTAACCACTTCACTCTTAATAGTAATTATTAAAAATGTATATTCACAGGAATACTTAGCCAAAAGAAGGAATGATATACTAAAAATGCACATGGCAAACTGTTAAAAAAGCGATTTAATACAATAAAAGTAAAATGAGGGCATTTACTTGCATACATATGAAATGAGAAATTCTCCAAAAAGCAAGCAAAATATTTTCATTAAATAGTTGTTAAAATTCTCTCTCCATGATCAGGCTAGGAGCAGAGGGTATTTTAAGAGTCAAGATCTCAACAGTGGATGAATGTTTTTAGAATACATTTAGATCCATTCATTTGCATTTATTTATTGGAGACATCACTTCTACCGGACTGGAATTTATCACCAGTCAACAAAGCAAACAGTCCTACTGGACCAAAAAGGAGGCAGAATAGCTCCATTTGTATTGCATAGAACTACAGCATTTTTCAAGATTTCAGCCACCAAATGTGCTTGGAAAAACTGGTGGAAGTGGAATGTGAAGATTCCACACGTCCATTTGAGATTTCTATGCTTATAGAAGCACGAAAAGGAACCGCATCAAACTGGCTGCACATTAGCACGTTATGAAACGATGTGCTATTAATTAGCACAGTAAAACTAATCTCTACTGCCTGTGTAGAGTTAGTCCCAAAACATCCAGAACTACTGGTCCATCGTTCCACATTCACTTCAGTTGATCTGACCTGCAAAGATCCCAAACTCTCCCACTTCATTGTGCTTACACACAAGGTAACATATTCACATCGATTTGCTTGGGAAGCCCTGCATGAGTTTTTTGTAATCCTTATGGCTCTGAAATTACACAGAATTTAATTTTAAGGAAGAAGTATGTTTATAATCACAGGTAAAGGCACAAGACACCTCATATTTAAGATTATTTTTTTTAAGACAAAAGGACACTGTTACACGAGTCCTTCAAACAGTGACAGAAGCCCAACCACAGAGACAATCATTATTATGGTAGCTGACAGACAATTAAAATTCAATACCCAAAACAAATGAATTTATGAATAGGTGTTTGGGTTTTTTTATTTAAATCTTTAAAAAAAATTAAATAAAATCAAAGTGATTAGAAAATGTTTTGAAACCATGAGGTCACACCATCTCCTTGTAGATGAATTTCCCTGGGGTGACAGTGGATGGACAGAAGTGGTAACAATCTGAAAATCTTCATCTTAACTGTCTCCTCTTTAGCCATTCTGAAAAGATTCCTGTTTCCTTAGGGGAACGCATTCAAGTCCAGCACATTAATGAGAGCGGACTTCCAGGAACAATATTTTTTTTCCTCCCCTCTTTGAGAGCTTCTGCGAATCCAAAGCAGCAAGAGAAAGATTTAAAAATGAAACATGAAGCCTTCCTTTAAAAAAATCTTATTTTGTGCACAAATAGGACAAAATATGTGTTGTCTAAGCATTTGACTAGAATCTTTTCTAGACTACCTCTACATGACCAAGATTGCTTGTACTTTTAAGACAAAGGCCATATGGGCAGAAATTCAACTGCAAAATAAGCAAACAGTGGAAGAAGGGATGTTAAGAGAGAGGTTTGCAGCTCGAATGGAAAAGGAATCAGGGCTGTAGCAAAACTTACCTTGAGACATAGTTCCTACCCCTCTCTCAGATTCCTGCTCCGGTACTTACGGGGCAGCTGAAACGCCGCAGCTGACATCCCTGGGCGTCAGGGTCACCCCAGCACGTACTTTGTGCTACCCTAGTATCCCCCCTGCGGCAGCAGCTGCTTTGGGGGAGCTGGGGCAGAGATCCCAGAGATGGCAGAGGACAGCTGGGAGCAGAAATTCCAACAGCCACCCACCTCAAGGTAAACCACCCACAGCCACGAAGTTGCGAAGAGCGGGGTTTCCAGAAAAAAAAGAAGAAAAATAAAAAATTACTAGCTTCAGAGATTAAAGTTCCTACTGTATTCGTTGGAAAAACAGATGACAGGTCAGCCGAATATGGTGGAATTAAAGCAAAAGGAACACAACACAACTGCTGCTGGAGAAGAGTGTGCACCTGCATTACACAATGCATTACATTCACTTCATTACTAAGGCCAGGCTGGATGGGGCTTGGAGCAACCTGGTCTGGTGGGAGGTGTCCCTGCCCAGGGCAGGGGGGTTGGAACTGGATGATCTCTAAGGTCCCTTCCAACCCAAACCATTCTGTGATTCTATGATTCACAGCAGCTCCGCTGTTTCCCATCTGGAGTGATGAAGACCTCTAAAGGAGGGGGTGAAACGCTCCACGTGTAGCTGAGAGGTGCTTCCTCACCCACACAAGCAGCCGGTGCCCCGCTCTTTCCACCCCATGCACGGCAGCAAAACGCTCAGGGGAAAAAAATAAGAAACGAGAAAAGCAAAGAGGAAAAAAAATAATAATATCGAGAAGGTATCAAGATTACACAGAAACACTTACAAGAAGTTTTGAGAAGAAATTCCTCGTAGCTGCTGAGAGAAGCGGCTGACTGAGGCGATGCAGATATATATTAGCCCTTCTAAGGTCTTAAAAGAAAAATTCTACAATGCTGCATCTGTATTTTAAAATAGTAAATAAGCCACTCGGGAGTGGCTTTAGTGTATATTTTGGGAATGGGGTATGACAGATGAGTCATTAGAGTCAATGCTGTTTGTTTATATTGACACTGATGAACCAAGCAAAGAGTTAGTTATTTTGCGTACGCCCTAAAATGTGATCTTTTAAATTGAACCTGGAAACACTTCTATGCCACAAGAATTTCCATTTACTCGTTGCAAATGAATTTTGATTGGATACCCATTCGAACAGCCTGAAAACATTAAAGGAAACAACTACTGGGCCAGCACAACTGAAGGGAAGCAGAGGGAGGTGTCCTAGATACCCTTTAGCTTCGTATTTTTGGTCTGCTGAAATAAACACCTTATTGAGGTACATTTTATTAGTAGTAATAGTCTGTTTGGAATAATAACCAGCCAAATAAAAGGCAAAACCTCTCATGACTGTGCCTAACTTCCCGTTAATTTACAGCTGAGGATTCCTTACACCTTACTCTGATAAATAAAATGAACAAAATTAAAAAGCCTCACAATACTGTATGGGCAATGCAATATTTCACATTTCTTGCAAAAAAATTCTAATTGAATATATTCATTCTTGAATCTACTCCGGTAAGAATGTTTCTACACACCGATGCTTCCAACTGTTCAGCTTTCAGGCTGGTCTTTTTTACAGTCTATTTACGAATACAAGAGTAATAAATCTGTAAATAGTTGCTAAATTGTACAGTAGAGTGTATGTAACAGTCGGGGGGGGGGTGGGGGTGGGGAGTCATCTCCAAGTGAGAAAATAATATAAATTTAGCACACTAAGACAAACATCCAATGAGCAATTTTTTGTTTGGTTTGTGGTTTTTGGTTTGTTTTGTTGTTGTTGTTGGTACCCTCCTCCCCCCAGGAGGGTCAAATCCTGTAAAAGCCTCGGTGCCAGTGAAGAGCCAGCATCACCCAACACCAGGAACACCAGCAGGGGTTACACATCCAGAGCAAGCACCAATCGCATCATCTAATAATTAATTCCAATGAAAGAACAAGTGAAAATTTCATTTCCTTAACATCACGTTCTGGGTATCTTCCAGTTCTGCCCGCAAGCAGAAGTCAAAGAAAGAGTTCAAAACCAATGGGACATTTCCCTCAGTTCAGGTGTATAACCCCAGAGCGAGAGGAAGCCCAAGTGCTTTGCTTTCCTCCCAGTTTGCTCAAGCATCATCACAAACCCTTCTGCAGAAATAATGGGTCCAACTACTTCATGGTACAGTTAAACTTCTGAAGTAGCAAAGAAATCAGGTTATTTTCCCCAGAAATTAAGATTTATTTTCTTACAAGCCAAGTTTCTATCACTAGCAGGTTAATTTTAAAAAGATAAAGACACAGACATATATTTATGGTACCTTTAATTCAAGCCTATCAGTGCATTTTTAAAATCCATTAAGACATATTATGCCATAATACATACATCCTGTTGTGGAATTAAAAGTATTCAGTTTCTAGGATTCTGAAGCAGAAAAAAAAAAAAAGAACTGCATTTTCAAATTACAGCATAAATTTAGTTCAAAAAAATTTCACAAAATCAACGAAACAAAGCTACATCAGGCCTGAATTTACTTTCTTATGACTAGAGCAGAAAAATCCCATTTTGAAGAATTCTAGTGTTCCTCCTGCAAAAAGGCTTATTGAAAGTGAAAAAGTTATTTTAACTTTTGAAAACTGAATAAACCTATTTCCAACAACAACAAAATCACCCCAGCAGCTTTTTCAATAAGCATTTAGAAACCAGCATCTTCCATCCTCCCCTCTTAACAAATCTGGAAAGTAATTACCTTCTCTTATCAAAAATCCTTCAGTAGACAGTCAGCGCTATAGAATTAACAACTTCAAACTTAAAAAAAATGATAGTAATTGAAAAACAAAAATGAGAAGATGCTAAGTCAAAATTGGATTTACATATACCTATACGTGCCTATGCCTACATATGTAAGTTATGACTATAAATTCATATATATACACATGCATAGAGCTTGCAACTTTAAATTCATAGACAACACAGTTATGAATTTCTGGGACTTTAAAACACACAATACACAACTAAATTGAAAAGACTTGGGGCATAAAAAGACACGTTCTGGCTCATTTGGTTGGAGCCAGTGAAGAATTTATCATCACTAGCTGTTGATGTTCATCGAGCCGTGAGAGAGATCGTGCAGGCATTCAGAGCCCATTTCAACACAAAATCAAAGCTCAAGATGGCTTAAATTAATTTTGCAGTGAAGCAGACTATATCCACAGTCCTCAGGCCATCTGCCCCTCCAGAAGAGGTGTGAGAAGCAGCAAATCCAGCAGCCAGAGCTGCAAGAGCTTTGCATATTTCTCCTCCCAACCACAGACCTCAACTCCTCCTTCGTAGAATGGTTAGAGTTGGAAAGGACCTTAAAGATCATTGAGTTCCAACCCTGTGCCCTGGGAGAACCTCCTACTTCCATCCACCCACTATGACAGAGTGTCCCCCCCAGATGCTTTCTTTGCCCCTCCCAATACTGTTCTTTCACTTTAATTCAGCTTTACTTCAGGACTACAAGGATCATTAGGGGCCTAGAACATCTCTCTGATGAGGAAAGGCTGAGGAACTTGGGTCGTCTTGGTCTGGAGAAGACTGAGAGGAGATCTGATCAATGCCTATACTTAGAGGGTGGGTGTCCGGAGGATAGGGCCAGTCTTTTCTCAGTGGTGCCCAGTGACAGGACAAGAGGAAATGGGCACAAACTTGAACATGGAAAGTTCCGTCTAAACATGGGGAGGAACTTTTTTCCTGTGAGGGTGGCAGAGCCCTGGAACAGGCTGCCCAGAGAGGTGGTGGAGTCTCCTTCTCTGGAGACATTCCAAACCCAC
>JAOTQQ010000012.1:117997688-118007699 GCA_026546715.1 Gallinago undulata
TTTTTGTTTTTTTTTGTGGTTGGACTCGATGATCTCTGAGGTCCCTTCCAACCACCACAATTCTGTGATTCTGTGAACATCACCAAACGTCACCTGACTGTATTTTCAGTGGCCTGAAACATCTGTGATGTAGTTTAGCACTATCTGGCAATTTGCACCTGTCTCTCACAGATTTCTGAACATGTCCAGGACAGTCCTGTAATCTAATACTATAGAAAGCTCAGCACACACAGAGCTGGAAGGATGGGACCTCTGGAGATCATCTAGTCCAAGCCCCTGCCAGAGAAGGTCCGCTCAGAGCAGGTCAAACAGGAACTTGGCCAGGAGGGTTTGGAATGTCTCCAGAGAAGAAGACTCCACCACCTCTCTGGGCAGCCTCTTCCAGGGCTCTGCCACCATCACAGGAAAGGAGTTCCTCCTCATGTTTAGATGGAACCTCCTATGTTCCAGTTTGTGCCTGCTACCTCTTGTCCTGTCACTGGGCACCACTGAGAAAAGACTGGCCCCATCCTCCTGACACCCATCCTTGAAGTATTGATAAGCATTGATCAGATCCCCCCTCAGCATTGTCCTCTCCAGACTAAGAAGACTCAAGTCCCTCAGCCTCTCCCCATAAGGGAGGTGCTCCAGGCCCCTCATCATCTTTGTAGCCCTCTGCTGCACCCTATCCAGCAGTTCCCCGTCCTTCTGGAACTGGGGAGCCCAGAACTGGACCCAGTGCTCCAGATGGGGCCTCCCCAGGGCAGAGCAGAGGGGCAGGATGACCTCTCTCCACCTGCTGGTCACACTCTTCCTGATGCACTTCAGGATGCCATCGGCCGCCTTGGCCACAAGGGCCCATTGCTGGCCCATAGTCTCTGAGAAGGAAAACAATATGCAAAAATCTACTGAAAAAAATCCTTATGATATGTTGATTCTAAAAATATTACTTGCTCTCTAAAATCTAAAACATTATTTGCTGGATACAGTACATCCATGTATGATATCAAACACAATGCATATTTTCAAAAACATAAACCAAGTCATTTTATTCTGCACGGACTCTGAAAGATCTTGTAGGAATCTTTGAGCAACCGAATCCTTTTAAAATTTACCTTTCAAAGTTTGGTTTCCTAAGGAAAAAGAGACAGTTTATTGTGTAAACCTTACTTATAATACTTCAAAAGTAGCAGGATGATTTCAGCTAGTTTTGCTGAAAGGACAAAGGTCCTAAGTATATTTCATTCATTGCAATTTGTCAAATAGGATAGATAAGAGGAAAACATTCATTAGCGAGTTCCACCAAGGGACACACAAGGGGTGGGTGGTGAGTGGTACCTTCAGACCAGGCTAAGCAGCAAGGTACAGACAGTGAGGAGCACAGAGGTGGGAAGAGACAGAGAAGGGAGATCAAGAGGTTTATCTTTTATGGTAAAGAGGTGAGAGCAACTTGTGAGAAGTAGGTAAATTAAATAATATTACACACACTCAGCCTCCTGCATTACTCCAGAAAAATGCAAGAAAAAGAAGAGAAGCAATTTAATCCACCCTGTCTGTGGTTCTTTAAAATACTCTGCCCAGATTCCACTTTTTAAACCCAGCAAAAAGAAAGACCAGATTTAGTGCATCAGCTTCTACTGAGATGTCGACAGTCACATGCAGCAAATTTGCAAGGGGAAAGGCAAATACATCTTGAAAAATTAAAGTTCTTGTAAAGCACTCAGCAGTTCAAATAATTTAATCACCAGGATTCTGCCCTCGGTGACAGCCAAAAACGCCTCCTCCCTCATTGTTAATCAAAAGCCCACTCTCCGTAGCCTACACCAAGACATCAAGACTACACTTACACTGAGAATGTGCCTCCCTTACACAGAGGAGATGATTGCAGTATACACCGTATCAGCCTATGAAATCTTGGCTAAAAACCTCACGGACAGAGCTTGACTTCAAAATACCACATTATTGTTAACACTGTTTATTTCTAGACCTCTGCCACCTCTTTGGTGTCCCTGAAGCTTTGTACCTGGTAACAACTGTCAAGTATATTGAACTCCTCGTCTCCTTGTGCCAGTCTCAAGGAAATAGGCATAATCCAAAAAGCAGCCAGAATTTACCGTGCTTAAACTGAAGACATCCTTAACATGTTTAGGAAGGTTCCTTTTTTAAGCACAAGGACAACTCAGTCCAGTGGGACTATCTGATTCAACACCAGGTGAGGTTCTTCACCACTCTGCTCCTTTCCCAACACGAGCACGGCCATCTGAACCGGGTGGGCTGGTTTCCTTCAGCAGTGAAGGCAGACATCAGAAAGATGGCTGGGAAGGACTGTCTATGCTAGAGTTCCACTTTGAAAGGCACACCTGAAATTTCAATTTCATACCACAGTCGTCATTTATTCTTCCAAAGGGCAATACAGTAAGAAAAGCTCTCATTTCTCCTCTCTTTTGTTACGTCTGAATGGGAGAAGTTCAAACTTGAATGCAAGTTCCATTAATCCTTTAACTGCGATGATACAAGGACTCCACAAAAAGGATTTAAGTTAGATCTTTCTGCCAATCTTTTCACAAGAGTATAAGAAGTTATTACAGGGCTGGAGCACCCCTCCTATGACAACCAGCTGAGAGAATTGGGGCTTGTCCAGCCTGGAGAGAAGGCTCCAGGGGGACTGTTCCAGTCCCTAAAGGGGCTACAGGAGAAATGTGGAGGGACTCTGGATCAGGGAGTGGAGCCATAGAATGAGGGGTAATGGTTTTGAACTGAAGGAGGGGAGATTTAGACTAGATACTAGAAAGAAATTCTTTGGTGTGAGGGTGGTGAGAACCTGGAAGAGGTTGCCCAGAGAAGCTATGGCTGCCCCATCCCTGGAGGGGTTCAAGGCCAGCCTGGATGGGGCTTGGAGCAACCTGGTCTGGTGGGAGGTGTCCTTGCCCAGGGCAGGGGGGTTGGAACTGGATGATCTTTAAGGTCCCTTCCAACTCAAACCATTCTATGATTAAAGGCCAGAGAAGGGGAATGACGTGCCAAAATAGCACATAGATATCTCTTCAAAGGGAAACGGCTTCAGTGATGCTGAGGAGCACAGTGGATGCCTGTAACGCCTGGAAACACAGCACCTGCTGCTGTTTGTGCCAAACAGAAGCGTTTCCACTGATGGATCAGGTTTATCACAAGGACTCCCCATTCCAGTCCAGAGCAGAGCACCAGCATTATTGCTGGGCCACTTCATGCTGGCAAGCACCAGCTTTTGGACTGGCAAGCAAAACAACTGCTGGTTCCATTCCAAAACAGCAGAAAGAACCTGGGCAGAGTTGCCAGGCTCCAAAATTCAGTACCTCCCACCAGAAAGAACCACCTTTATCTTCTTGGTGGAGCACAGAGCCCTCGTTTTGTGACTCAGTTGTTTATTCAGGAGCTGGGAAAGCACCTGAAAACATCATCAGTCAGGTGGTTTTACCTACTTGGCTTTTCTACCCAAGTTCTTGCCCAACAAACAGAGGATTATTATTTTCAGAAAGAGAAACTGAGAACATGGCAACTGCAATTTCCTGGTTATGCTGCCTCAAATATACCCACCTAGAAACTACTTAAGATTCTAAGACAGTTTATCAACAAGAAGTCCCTAGAATGACAAAATAATTAGACCATATTTCCCTGACTACTATTGGATTTCAGAAATGAGACTGTCATTTATCATAACTCTTTGAATTATTTCAGTTAATTAAGCGATCCTTACTAACATAAGATCCACAGGTTTCCATGAGGCATCACCAATGTTGCCTGTTTCCAAAGCACTGGAAAAAAGTATTCTTTTAAAGCACTTAAACTGTTGTCGAACTCAGACAAGCCACTGCAAAATGGTCCTACTACTATTTTCTAAACATTTCACTGAAGTTCAAAGCAGTATTTTGAAGGTTTATCAAAACCAGTGATAAAAAATGTAGTTAATTGTGGGAACGCAATACTAATCAGCAATAAGACACGGCCTCCCTCTTCAAATATCTGAATGTGGCAATTTTAATATTTTCTTCCATATAAAGCTATTTCACATTAATATCTCCCAAGACAGATAGCAATCATTTACAAACTTCTGTTTATATTGTCTGAATATAATGTATTGCTTGAACTGCTATAGTTTGAATGACAATTATCAGCTGAATGACAATTATCAGAATAACACTTATAAGTGTTAGTGATAAATACATCTAACAAGCACCTGTAACGTTTTTTCTCTTCTACACCTTAGATGTGTATCAAGTGGCATCCTTAAGATTTACCCAAGGTTTTATCAATGTAAGAACCTCAAAGTTTAACAGTAATATACAAAACAAAAGCTTGAAAATTGATCAGGAAAGCACAGACAAAAAAAAAAAACATAAGTGACTTAAGTGAGGACAGAAACACATGCAGGGTGTTATTACCCTTAGAAACTAAATCAGAATGACAGGAGGACTCAAAGGCAATAACAAAACAGGATAACAGGATGAATAAAAAAAAGTATATTTTTTTCTTTATAAGAAACAACTGTTAGCACATTTTAAAACACAACCATGAACAGCAGCGGGTTTTATCCTTAACTGTATTATGTCATTTACCTGGAATTCCTATTTTTCCCCACCTCAACACAGTCTTTGACCAAACTGAATCACAGACATAATCCTTCAGTAGCTTTTTATGCTAAGTTTCAGAGAACCAGCAAATTTGACATTATATTGGTAAGAGGCAGATGATGCACTAGCCGAGCACACCAGCTGTAAAACTTGGGTATTTAGAATCCACCTTCAGTCACAATGGAACATCCACTGGGGCATCCCGGTCTTTTTCTTGATGTTACAAGTGCTACCAACTCAGCCTGATGGGATTTTAGAACTTCAGAACTGTGTTATTGGCAATGACTGAAGAGCACAGGCAGGGATAGTCAGCAAAGTTTGTTCTCACAAATTCAACTCCCTGTTTGTTCAGATTCTCCTGTTAATTGCACAAAAATGTTAAAATTGTGTACTTATATGTATATAAAAACGTATGAACTCTATTTTTTTTCCTCCAGTTTCTCTCATTCTCTCCAATGATTCAGGCTCTTCTTCACAATCCTAAACTTAAATTTATTCCTCCTTTTGGAATTAATTCCAGGTTAGGCAGTGAGCTGTGCTGAAAAGAGCTTGGTCTCCACTCCAGGCACCAATCCCATCTATATGTACTACCACAATCTACATTATGGGGACGCTCATGTTCTTTAGAATGAGAGAGTACAAACTCTAATTTTGTCTAACCTTAGCACACATTTTTCAGAACATGGGAACGTCAAATGGAAAGGCTACAAAGTAAGTGAAGTAGCTGGTATTTCACCCCAGCAAACAAAACTGGTATTTCCACTCCCGTAAATCCCGAAATCAACAACACAAAAAGGGATATCCTGCCCAGGAAGCAAAATATGCTAATTTGTATTATTCTCGCTATGTTTAAAATTGGTTTTCCTTATTTTCACAAAGCCTTTAAAGCCCTCTAAGCCCAAAGGTCTGTTAGTGAAGGAGGCAAGCAAAGCCCTGTCATTCAGAAGCCATTCCGGCTGCCTTTTTTCCCGGCTCCCCACTGGCACAGCTACAAACACTCTCTTTCCCACTTCAAGGCAGGCAAAAGTTGAGAGCTACAAAAATCAGGTATGAACACTTAAGAAACATAATCTAAAATGACTAGTGATGTGTTTCCAAAACAGATTGGATTTAAAAAAAAAAAAAGAAAGAAAAATAAGCACTCACAAAGTTCTTAATGACTTGTTTTCTCTTGGGCTACTTATAAACCCGGTTAAGTCAAAACAGGGTAATAAAACGGCCTACCTTAGAAGCAATCCATTTGATAAGGATCACAGCTAGACACCAGATCAATGCAATTCCCATTGGATCACCCCGGAGAGGTGAAGCATTATTCCCCCCCGCCCCTTTCCTAACTTCTTCCTCCACCGGAGGCTGGGCGAGGGTGCCAGAGCCACCGGGCAATCGGTGGGACAGGCGGTTGGTGGGATGGCAAGACCAATGATGGGGTGGGTTGGTAGGAGGGTCAGAGTCCAGCCGCCCCACCAACGGCTGCAGCACCAGAGGGATCGCCCGCCACACTCAACCGAGAGGGTTTTCCAACTGGAGGAGATGGCACGGAGTAAAGCCTCACTTAAACCCTACAGAAGTGCTAAAGGAAATGAAAAAACCACAATTACGTGTTTTTCCTTAACACAGCCAGGCTTGTTAGACTCCAGGATGGAGCTCCAGCACTCAAACCACCAGAGCTACATCAAGG
The DNA here is from genome assembly GCA_026546715.1 of Gallinago undulata. Taxonomy (NCBI): domain Eukaryota; kingdom Metazoa; phylum Chordata; class Aves; order Charadriiformes; family Scolopacidae; genus Gallinago; species Gallinago undulata. Next base: position 118,003,953 of record JAOTQQ010000012.1, read on the forward strand.
CACTGCCTTTAAATGCTAAAAAGAGCTCATTTCCAGCAGATTTCACCATCACGGATATTCCCAAATTCCTTTTATCTCTCCCTCCTGGAGAACTGCTATCAACTGAACTTCAAAATGTATTTCAGGGTTGCTTTTACAGCAACTTACTATAAAGAATGAAAGAAAAGTGAATGCATTTTAATACATGCAATCATTGAAACCAATCACGGTTCTCTAATCTTTTCTTTTGTCCACTACATACCAACCCAGCCCTCAGACCGCCTTTCCAGCCACACACACTCATGCCCGAACTGGTACCTTGCTTTGTTTTATTGCTCCAAGGGTTGAACTTGCCTATAACCTCCCCTTTCCCACCCCAGGGTTGAAATCCAGCAGAGTAACTTCCTCCACGAGCACCGACGATGCAGCCAAGCAGTCCTGTAGACTTGGTGAGGCATTTTAATTTTGGGCATAAAATCACAGCACCGTCTAGGTTGGAAGTGACCTTTAAGATCATCTAGTCCAACCATTAACCTAACTCTGATTAAAAAAAATAAATAAATCACTAAACCACATCACTAAAGCATTTTAAGCTGACAAAAATGTTTCTTTCCAGAAATACAGAGAAATCTCAAATAGGGGGGTTTTTGGGGGAAAAAAAAATATTAAAAAAAGCAGCTACAGAGGGGAAAAAAGGCACAGTGTGGGGGGACATTGAGGAGTTTGAAAGGATGAAGTTGAATAATTGAAAGGAAAATTACATGAAGATTCTGCTCTTCCTATAATTACTGCAGATCACACTGCAAATTCCAGTATGTGCATAAAATAGACAATTAACACAGATTACCAAAGGAACAACTTTAGCACCGAGCAATTAATTTCCCCCTATCCACAGCAAAAGGGGAAACATCCCACAGTGGACATTTACTGAATGAAGGAGAAGACTAAGTAACTGGGACAGGGCTCTTTGCAACTTTAAAATACGATTCCTAATATTTGTGCTGGCTTTTAAGCTACAATCATGATCTCAGCACTAGCTGTGGGTTCCTACAGCACCATTATATTCCAAACATCTATCTTCTGCTCTGCCCGCCCTGAAAACCAGCCAGACTAAAGCCATAGGCAAGAACATTCAGAACAGACCTTTCGGTACCTTGCTTAATGAACGAGGAGCTTATCTAAAGGTCTGTCAAATTTCCACCCAAAATGCAAACTGTCACAGAGGTAGATTTAAGAACATTACCCTCTCCAAACACTTGACAAGGTTAATACACCCTGACAATTAGTCATCACCACTCTGATGTTACTTAAAAAAAAAAAACCCACAACACAATAAATGGCATTAGGCTCTATCTGCCTTGGCAATTTGGCACAAGTGAAGCAGATCAAAGCTCAGCTGCTGCTGAAGTCTTTACACCTACTCTATATGAAGCCCAGGAGGGTTTTTTTTGGCAGGTCACATTTACTGAAACTGCCTGAACCGGACCCTACCGCAGGAGGTTTAAAGCTACCCAATACGACCCATAACTGGTCAAACCTCCACAACCCCATCATGGATTAGAGTCCATTTAGTGTGTGCAAGGAGTGGAATGGACCATTTCTTTTGAAAGGAACCCGGTTAGCACATACCCAAACCACTCTGGAAAACAAAAAATGGCCTTGATGATCAGGGACAACGAGGTGATTTGCTTCAAGAATGAACTCTCCACCAAATAAAACTCTTAACACAAATAGCCTTATACTCTTTGAATCGTCAAGCACTTCTCTCCATCACTGCTATTCTCAATCCCTGATCAGTGTTCTGTTTTCCTGCCTCAAAATGCATGAAGATGTTCTTGGAGCATGTAGATGGTCTTATCCTGGGTCCTTGGAGCAAGCCTTTCTTCCACCAACATCTGAAACATAACATTACCTTCGAAAACAGCAATACAAAGTAATCACCTTTCCCTCATTTGTCTTCCAATAGCAAGTGGTTTAACTCATCAGCGTCCTCTTACTGATAGTTTTTCTTAAAACTATTGTCTCCTGCGCAAGTTTAACACCATAACATAGAAATAGAACACAAATACAGCATAATTTGTTTTAACTATGGCTTGGAAATGGAAAGACTGTTTCAGAAATAGAATTCTGAATTTGGAGACAGAGGAAGACCAGAAATGTACTGGTTTATATCAGATATATGAGAAATCAATAAAAAAGCTAAAGTGCTTCTTTTGAGGAAAGTACTGCTTTCAATAATCTCATTAACAACTGTAAGGAGAAGGTGAAATAAACGATTTTTTGAAAGAAATTATTCAAGGTCATTAGCAAGTATGGGAAACCCTCCGGCACAAGACAACATAAAAATAAGGTGATACTAAACTCCCTCTGTGATAACACACTACCTAAGTTCTGGGAGTGGACATCAAGCTATGAACATCACCATCAGTCTCAGCTTCATCTTGAAATGAAGATGTACACTAGAAAGAAGAGATATCATTTGGTGCATTTTTTTGCCTTTTAAAAATCATGGAAGTTCCTAAGGCCATTTCATTTTCTTTCTTCTTCTTCCTCTTCATTTTTTTAGCAGATTCTATTTCAGTTTTTCTAAAATTCATTTTCTCAATGCATGCAGAGGTACCTTGTTTGATAAGGCAAGATTTCCAGTACTTAACACTCAAATATACCATACAAGTCATTATCTAGTACCTCTGCCCTTACCATCAGCTCAAATGTACAAGTGCCATTGCTGTCTCTTACCATCTCCAAACTAAAAAAACCCATAAACATCCCAAAGATTTCAACGTAAACTTAATGATATATGCCATTGTAGATGCGTGTAAGTAGTCAAAGCCATGTTTTACTACAATTTTTGCATTTCCTGGGTAAGCATTGCTGTGTAATTCCTTAGAAGACAAGAATTCATTATCAATTCAGCAGAAAACACCTGGGGGTTTGCAACATTTGTTGCAAAGATTACACTAAGGAATCTGTTAAAGATACCAGTTTGCTCTCACTGTGAAACTGGCATCACACAGGACTGGCTCCTACCAATTCAAAATAGATCTCCATTAATATCCCATAGTGATTTGCAAGGATATAATTCTTTCCATACACAATCCTAGAGATCTGCAAGGTTCCACATGGAAACCCATCATTTCCTATTAGCGTGCTCTGTTACTTGAGTACCAAGTACAGGCACCCAGTTTTACTTGTATATCTTTCTAAATACCCATCTGTTCCAATCCTTTTCTTCTGTTTTTTTTATAATTTAATTTTTAATAAATTTAGCAGTCCTGAAGAATGACTCAGTGTTGCCTTACAAACCTCAGTAAGTACTGTATCTACAGAAGTGTCTTATTTATACTGCCCTCCCCAAACATTTCAGTAACACCTACAGCCAATCCAGAGTTGAAGCAACAGCACCATGTATCACACACAGTACTGTGTCTCATACGATGACACCCACTCCTCACAGGGCTGGAGCACCTCTTCTGTGAGGACAGGCTGAGAGAGTTGGGGTTGTTCAGGCTGGAGAAGGGAAGGCTCCAAGGAGACCTTAGAGCAGCCTTCCAGTCCCTAAAGGGGCTCCAGGAGAGATGAGGAGGGACTCTTTGTCAGGGAGTGGAGCCATAGGATGAGGGGGAATGGTTGTAAAATGAAAGAGGGGAGATTTAGATGAGATCTCAGGAAGAAATTCTTTGCTGTGAGCGTGGTGAGGCACTGGAAGAGGTTGCCCAGAGAAGCTGTGGCTGCCCCATCCCTGGAGGGGTTCAAGGCCAGGCTGGA
>JAOTQQ010000012.1:118027316-118039502 GCA_026546715.1 Gallinago undulata
GAGGTGTCCCTGCCCATGGCAGGGGGTTGGAACTGGATGATCTTTAAGGTCCCTTCCAACCCAAACCATTCTATGATAAGGATAAACTTCTTGCTTATAAAGATCAACTGAAATAAACAAATGTTGTAGAAATGGATATATTTAGGAGATGATTTTGTCCTGTGTGCTGCTGAGCAGTGGACAATATAGTGGCAAATGGTACAATGAATAGTGGGTTTTTTCTCTTTTATGATTCTACGCAGCACCCACCACATCCTTAATCAGTTACCACATTTTCATATATATCTATATACTTATTTTTGTACATCTATACACAGATATATAAACACATACCTGCTAGCAAGCCTCCTTAGTATTCCAAGCAATTCTCCAAAGACAGGACTGATCCTCATGTTCTGACACATTTCATGTATAAACTGGAACCATCATAGGTACTTTTCAGTAAAAAATGCAGAAAGGAAAGTCTCTTCCAGTTTCACATGAAAATAACCTTTCACTTATACATTTAGAAATAATGTACTAGTCATACACGAGAGGAAAAAAATCCCACAATTTCATATTTTGAAGAAGTCTATTAATCTAAATTTCCAAAGTGCATGTTTTGTGGTTAAAAAAAAGGGAAATATAGATTCTTTTGACTTAATGTACTTTATCAAGCATTTTTTCAAAGGTTAACAACAACCCTTTTAAAATTTTCTTTTTACCAAGTCAGATCTATCCAATACCTGAAAAACACAGAAAGATGGACTCGTCTGATAAAGATGAAATTACACATTTTGAAGTTATGTGAATACTAATGTATAAAAGATAGGGCGCACCATGATTTTTCAAGAATACTAAATAGCAGAATATAGTGCGTTAGCTCATTTGAATAACTCCCAGGGAATTATTTAGCCCCTTCTTGTTTGGGGAGAAAGTGAAACAATTCCGCACAGTTGTCGCCAGTTCTGGACATTCCTCCAAGTGCAGCGGGAACAACTCGGGTCAGTGTTGCCACACGTTGTGCTGCCCCTGAGCGCACGTCCCGGCTCCTTCCCCTTGCACCAACGCTTCTCAGATCCCACAAGAAAGTCAGGGAGAGGCAAATCAGCAGAAAAAAAAAAAAAAACAAACAAAAAAAAAAATCACTGTTACGAAAAGGAAAGGACTCTGTCGGGTCCGAGGAGTGCAGATGTCAGCACAAGAGGAGGAGTAATGATACACAGCTAATTAACGCTCACGCAACACTGCTTACACTTAACAGCAAAAGCACCTTGGAACTATGACTGCTAATATTTAATAAAGCTATTTTATGAAAAATAGTAATTTGTATTTAAAATAATATTCATAATAAAAGCTATGGCTCTAGTCAACAATAATCATCAACCACTGTCCCTCTATAAGCACGGCATCGCAGAGTGCAAACAAGGCAGAATTAATGAAATTGCCCTGCTATTTTTTCACGACAGGCCAAACCCCGCTGCACTTAACTTTAACAATCTTAATTTGAGGAGCATCAGAAACAATAGACCTTCTGAAATGTGTATTGTTACATTAAGAAATAAGGTTAAGATGAATTCTTTAGCTTATTGATCTTTGTCCCCTCCTACCCTAAGCAGAGGGTCTGCTTAGGGTAGAAATCAGAATTTTTTGATATATAGCCTGTGATCTCATATGAATTCAACAGTATTAACGATAAAGAAAAAAAGTCTTAAACTTCATTAGTCATAATAGTCTTTCCTACTTAGTCAACCAATCATGAATAATAACTTCTTGTCTAATCCTCTCAAATCATCTTTCCTAAAAAGCTCGTGAAAATGGATTAGCCTTGTAGTGCACAGCAGATTATTTCACTTACAGTCTATTGTATCAAAAGGCAGTAGGCAAAGAATTTTAACCAAGGGCCTTTTATTAAGACACAAAACATCTCTTTGGGCCTCAAATCAGGCCGGAGGGCACTGGCAAAAAAAAAAAAAATAGATAATGCTAATATCACATGAAAAAGAAAAACACCAAGGTAACCACAGCTTCAACCATTCAACGCTCCTGGGGAGCCTTTCTCCTCCTTAAAAGAGCCTAAAACTCAATACAGATCACAGAGTAAAAGTCTAACATTCCCTGCAAGCAAAACTTAAGGAATTTAGTACCTGCAATTTGCTGTGTTTATCTTCTCGTCTTCGTTTATTTTTGGTTGCAAAATTCTCACAATAATCTCAAGACAAAGATATAAGCTATATTCAAATGAAAACCAGTATCCTTTTTCAAAGGAGAAGGAAAAAAATGGGGGGACACACACCAGTCTCATTTGGAAGTATTCGAGACACTGAGCTTTCTACCTTCAGAATAACATAAATTCACTTTTCCCCCCCCACACTCTTTTTCAATTCAGGAACTAGATAAAGTTCTACTATTTCCTATATCAATTTGTGAGCTAAGTACTAGATGTTTTATCTGGGAAAAAATGTAATCAGTTTATTTTGTCTAAATTAAAACAAGTTAGAAAAAAGCTGATTAAATATACTGTTGAAGTCCAGGGAAAAGTGCAGAAATTCCTATTAACACCACGCTAAACGAAATGCAGCTCAGACTTTACAGCAGAAGAAATGACAGAACAAAACTCCATAAAGTTACTCTCTACATCTCTCATAATAAGCAAGTACATCAAAGAAATCTCCTCCCTATACATAGATAGATCTATTTTATTTAGCACTTCCACACTATGTTTGCAGCTGGAAAAGAAACTGCATGGATTTTTCTTTGCCCCATATGAAAAAGAGCTCAACTATTGCAGTTGCTGAAATCTAAAATTCCATAGATAACAATGAAGGAAATTCAAGTACTCCCGACTAGTGGAAAAAATTATTACAGGTTTTTATCATTCCAAAAGAGAAGGTAAGACAGGGCAGTACCGACAAGACCCCACCACTGCCACACATGGACATTTCAGGAGATAACTGTTGTGCAGGAACTTTACTGAAAAATTTAAAAAAAGACCACGGAAGTGCTGGTTGATGCCTTACTAAATATGAAACCTCCTCAGCGCATCATCAACTGCAACATAAATATATGGAGTGTATTAGCTACAAAGCAAGAAATAACACATGCCAGCATCACTCCTGCCATGACAGCTATCATCCCTCCGCTACCGGACTATACTGTTAAAAGACAGTATTTTTGTAAGAGCATTATTTTTTTCTGATCTAAACATATAACTGAGTTCCTCAGGAAATCATTTGTGTGTCAGCATCCCAACACAGTACCTCAATTTCTAAGACACTTAAGAACCACCACCATCAGATGGAGACTACAGAGATGCTTATCCTTTCCTGCACCCAGGCTGATTCACCAACCCAAGTCTCAAGCTTCCCATTATAACCTTTTCCCTCACACCCCCTTGGAGTAGGTTCCAGTACCTTTTCCTCAGTTTTTTCTCCCCTTGAAATAGAACTGATCCCTTGCCCTGAAGTGGACCACAGGTTGTATATATCACATGTAATAAACGGGCAATTTTACTAGTCAGAGTAGCCTCCAGCTATCATACAATGGTTTGGGTTGGAAGGGATCATTAAGTTCCAACCCCCTGCCCTGGGCAGGGACACCTCCCACCAGACCAGGTTGTTCAAAGACCCATCCAGCCTGGCCTTGAACCCCTCCAGGGATCGGGCAGCCACAGCTTCTCTGGGCAACCTCTTCCAGCGCCTCACCACCTTCACAACAAAGAATTAATTTCTTCCTGAGATCTCATCTCAATCTCCCCTCTTTCAGTTTAAAACCATTCCCCCTCATCCTGTGGCTCCCCTCTTTGATCAAGAGTCCCTCCCCATCTCTCCTGGAGCCCCTTTAGGGACTGGAAGGGGCTTTAAGGTCTGCCCGGAGCCTTCTCTTCTCCAGGCTGAACAACCCCAACTCTCTCAGCCTGTCCTCATAGCAGAGGCGCTCCAGCCCTCTGAGTACCTCCATGGCCCCATCCCAAAAGGTCCATGTCCTTATATGTCTGCTATGGAAAAAAAAAATAAAAATCACTGGTAGGGGAAACAGCCTCTTTCTCTCCACATATTTCATCTGGCAGCAAAGAGTGGGAGAAATAGTAAGATGTTCTGCTAATAGAGAACTATCCTCATTATTCTCATTGCAGCATTCTCCTTCTGATGGCTCCAGCAGGCAAAGGAGGGCTTGCTGCAAGTTTTGGCTCCTTCACGCTTTCAGCGAGGAGCTGAGAAAAGAATCTGCCCTCTACCTTGTGATGAAAAGCAGGCTCCAGGAATCTCTTTAATTATAATTACTGTGGGAGTGTGGTCAGGAAGATAATAAATCAGATTGCTGTATCACAGGTGTACAAAGCAGGGGGAAGTGGGAGGAAAACAGGAGTTAGACTGCTGTAAGAGAAATAAAAGATTCTCAGGCTATGCAAGGTAGGAGGGCAGGGAAGGTGAGATAACAGCCACAAGTTTATTTTCGAGGGGAAAGAAAACAAAATATTTGGCTACAGATTCCTTACAACACACCTAGGGTGCAATCATACACATAAACAATTCCCCAGCTAACCCTTAAAGCCAGCTTTCCACAACTGCATTTTTATAATAAAATATTTTGTCTTTGGCAGGCTGCCTTCCTGGATTACAGGGGGTGCTTATTTACACCACAGTTATTCGTTAATGATATAATCAGAACAAAATTGAGGAAAACTTCACATGTAATGAAACACAAACTCTTCCAAGCTTTCCTACAGGGATTTCTGTGCAAAACACTGAACTGGAATTGAAGAGGTTCGGATTCGATTCCAGGTCTCAGACACATTTCACGTAAGACCTGGGTGCATACACCAAACAAACATTTGTATTTACTCATAGAAAAGAATGTTCTCCAGTAGAACTGAAAATTTCATTTCATTGTGACAGAGGACTATTTGCACTAAATTCATTATTTCACATGATTTCAGAGATTAAGATTAAACTCTTCAAGTTTTTAGCTTGTCCATCCTCAGTCCTTCATTCACAAGGAAAAGATATTCTAATAGAATACACTACATTGTTTTAATCATATTTACAGGAATTTGTGTCTTAGACACTAAACTGTACAAATTCACACATGGAATTATGATGCGTGTTAAAGATTTACACAGTAAAAGATAACCAAGTTTAGTTTCACACTTCTGGAAAAAAAAAATATATCTAATTTGAGCTGCCAAATTACTGTTTCCCATGCCGATGCAGTGAATTTTTAACAAATACAACAGGTTTAGCCCAACCCAAAAGATGTTTCTTACACCTGAGCCATAACCTGGCAGAACCTGGAAATACAGTCATGAAACTGAGATCCTCCAGGTTAGAAAATGACTGAATATATTCGGGAAGCTACAATTTTAGCAGAAAACAACTGGAAACTTGTAAATAGTGAGTGATGAGGGAAAGACAAGAAAACAATAAGCCAATGGTCACTGACACGATGGAGAACTGTTCTAACAAGTCACCATTCTATTACCAGGGCTTCCCGCCCCCCCCATAGGCTGTGTAGAAAATAAAAGAATTGAAGAAATTAGGATTCAACTGCAGGCATCCTCAACATTATTCTCCACATGCTAAAACAACAGAACAACAGAAGTGTCAGAAAAACTACATGATTTTTATGATGCTTTATTTTACCTCGTAATCAAGAATATTAGCATATTGACTAAGAATTAACCCAATTTGGGTACTGTTGCTTTTCTCAAGCAACCTGAAAAGAACAGACTTATTTATTAACAAATACAGGATTGGTTGTTTGGGGTTTTTTTGGTTTGTTTTTTTTTTAAAGAAAAGCTGCTGAAAAAGACATCCCAAACAAAACACTTCTAATTCCAAAAACCTGTATTTGCATTACATTGCTACATTATTAGTTCGTATAGAATATTGAATATTAGTATACAAATGCAGACTTTTTGTGAAATTGTTTCATGGTTAAAATGCAGTATTTCACAACTTAAGGGACACAGCTACAATCTCTCTTTTCAAACCAATTTCTCTTTAAAAGATAGCATCAGAAAATTGAGGTTCATACAAAGCTCAAAACGTACTATTATACAATCTGGATAAAGAAGAATTGACTTCTGGTGATTTAAGACAATCTAATTAATGGGGACTTTAAACTATTATTCCGCTTAGATGTTACATAGGCAATTACAGGCCATGAAATAAGCTCCTATGACCTTTAGCAGAATGAAAGTACCAATGTTGCTTTACACTACAACATAAGAAAAAGTTAATTGGTCATAAAACTCAGAGGGCATTTTAAAAATGAACTGCCACATAAAATTACTGTAGTGCATGAAATCCCCAATCAGAATTCATCTGCAGAGTCAGAGTCAGTCTCTGCCTCTCATATGAATAGATGCAATCTCAGCAGCCAGACACAATAAATACAAGATGAAGGGAATGGCAAGCACAGCAACAACACAGGGAATAAATTCCAGAGGTTAAGAATCACATCATGAAAATTATTTCATTATTTTAGCTCGTCAATTATTCATGCAGCAGAGACATGGGAAATGGCAGAAGAAAGCTAATAGAAGAGGAAGAAACTGAGAAACACTAATAGAGAGGATTAGAAAGGTATAAAAGAAAAGTCATTAAAAAGAACAGATGAGGAAAAAAAAAAAGGAGTTTCAGGTAAGGTCCCACATCCAATAGCAGGGCCAACCCAAGACATTCCTTCTGTTTCCTCAGTGCTTGTTACTCCTGAATTAGAGGTCTAAACTCCTGGTTTAGAATTGTGGCGTCCTGCTTCCTCTTTTCTAATAGGCACAATCATTTGTGAAACTGTCCTATGAATCAGCCAGGGCTGAAAAACAACCTGATTTAAAAAAAAAATAAAGTTGACACAACTAAGAGGAAAATGCAGGAGCAGAAATGAGCAGCTGCCAGGGGAAAATAGGTCATGCCAACACTTTTCCCAGCAAAAAGGTGCAACCACGGGATTAAAGACCAATGCCTATGTTCAGACCATAAAAACACACCTCTCAACTGTGTCTTGTAACGCTACGCGCAGAGCAAAACGTTTTTGGATGACATCAGGTGATAAACACTGAAAAGCGGATTTACATAGCAAAAGGCAGCCAAAGCACTTGGTTGATGTTAGGGAATACATTTTTCAGAGGAAGCTTGTACCCTTCCCTGAAGAAACCACCACCACAGTATGCTTACAGCAGCTCTGAGTAACTTTTTACCCTCCATGCTGCATCCTCTTTAAATCAAAGCTAGGTTCCACATGCAGGATCCACAGTCTACTGACCAGGTGCATATAACACCAAGTCACAAAGCATGATGCTGTATTGCTTAAATGCATGAAACGGAGACACAATAAAGAGGGATCATGATCAAATCAAATACCAGCCAGCAGTACCTGGTACTACCTGGTACACAGTAATCCTTATTACTTCAGGTAGAGACTTAGTGCCTACTGAGATTCAAATGGAGTCTTATATTATGTGCTCTATTCCCTCTGAATGCAATTTCATCCTTAGCAGACACCTTTCTTTACCGTCATCAATTTCAAACATTTAAGGAGAGAAAGGCCAAAACTAGATCTTTACTCCCATTCAATCCCTGCTATTAGATGCCACTGATGCCGTTTTTGGTAGGCACTGAAGAAAGTGCAGAACCTCTTATAATGTAGAAGGATAGAAATGAGTCAAACATAGCAGGTTAGGCTAAAGTTTTCTTACTCATCTGTGATACGCTTATGTCAATTCAACTTTTGGGGGGAGGCGGCAGGGGGGAGCGCAACGCAGGGCAGAATCTAAAATTGCTCACAGCTACGTGTGTAAAGTTGCTTTCATTATAAACCCTGATTCATTAAAAAAAAAAAAAATCAGGCTGAAAATTTTCACACTAAATAAGTAGACAGTTTTAAAAACTCTTTTTTACCACTATTAACAATGCAAGTTGAAAACCAGATGAGACAAAGAACCCAGAATTGACCTCTGAAAGCTCAGCTTTAATTTAAGAAACAGCATTTCATAACATTTGGAATGAACACCCTAAACATATGATCCAAGGTACTACTTTTCATCCACTTGATCTCACAGTGAACCTAAATTCAATCTCACCAGTATGAAACGTCCTCACCATTTCAACAGTTACCTATTCAAGTGCCCTTAAGAACAGCTTTGAACATGAAGTAATTTAAAATGCTAGTGTTAGAGACAATTATTAACTCAAACAATTGTATAAACCCATACAATAGCAGCTTTGCACTTGACTGGACTTGAACAATAAATATCACCAGTAACCTCCAGGTAACAGATGACACTTGTACTACTTTTTGCTGTTAGTACTTTGAAATGAAAGAAAAGAAGACTACAAGGGAATAATTCATACATAAAACTGCAGAGAGAAAAGGAGTAAGCTTTTCTTTACATTTAGTAGGGCCAGTAAATTGCTAGAAGGAAGAACTAAATTCAGTATTAGGAAAGAACTCTCTTATGACAGGAACAGTTAAGCACTACTAACAACAGTTAAATTGCCTAGTGAGATTGCATAATTTCTATTATCTGAGGCATTTACAGGTTTCAAAAGCCTACTGGTACCATCCCTTCTTTTAGATCAGTCCTGACAAACTTCACTAAGCCTATTTTATTCAAAGCTACCCAGTTTCCTGCTTGTATTAGTTTTCTGCTGGTTTAGCGAACTGAATCACCAAACACCTGACAAGCATCAGAGATGGCATAAAGGAAGTAGTAATAATACATATGCCCAATGTCAGGACTTTAACCTTCAACAACAATGAGTTATGCTGTCGGCTCACCGCATCTCGTAAGACTGTATCTTAAAAAACAGATTAAACAAACAGATTACACAAACGTTTGCTAATACTGCAAGTACAATTTATCCTTCCTGGGGCAGAGAGGAGTAGACCAGAATTTTTGAGGTTATTTCCAGCACTACTTTAATTAAGGTCCAAAAAAAACGAACACAGAGTTAATTTTGAACTCATCTAGTGAAACTTTAACAACATATTAAACTGAAATTTCACGTAATATACCAAAAGAGATAAATATTTGCTTGCATAGCATTATCACAATTAAATGCTATGTCTAATGTAGCATGTATTTGCCTCACCTGTGCCTCCCATGTAAAATACCTGCCCTTGCTGAAAATATAAGCCTAAGAAGTCTTATGCCTAAATCATTTCACTTCAAATGGGAATTCAATTTTGAAGACCTTATATTTGTTAAGAAAACCTGCCAAATGTGTATTAACTGTAAAACGCTGGCTGTACGTACCAGCTTCTTGAGTTTGCTAATACACATCTCCAGTTTTACCCTTATTGCTCAAAGACAACCCCAGTAGGAGACTGAAAACAACAGACTGGTAAGGGTTTGGACCTCTCTGAAGAACAGCAGAGCTGGAATACTAGGAGTCTTCCAAGAGACTCACAAGGCGAATATAAGTTCAGAAGTTATGTAGAAACTTTAATCTCAGTGCTGATGCTTCTCAGTCCGTCATTTAGACTAGCCTGTGATCAAAGGTCTGGCAGACATTCATATTCCTACTGTCCATAGGAGACTTCAAGGAAAGGAAAAAAAAAAAAGGTAAAGACAGCAAAATACAACTGTACTCCAATCAGCTGGCCAATATTAACAAAGGTTTTCTCACTTAGATATCCTAATTCCCTTTTATTAGTGCATAAACTTACTTCTGATTTACTCCAAGGAAATACTACTCAGTCAAACATACAGATAGTTTTTACTTTTTTACACGTTATTCAAGCACTTCTCCCTGTGACTCACACTAATATAACCGCAGCATATTGGTCAGAAAACAAGGAATCCATTGAGAAGCTTGAAAGTTGGAAAAAAAAAATCCACCTTAAATGTCAATACCACATTTCATTTGATAAGTTTGTATACACTTCATGCGTCACCTGCTCCAGAGAGCATGGAGAAAAGGAATAAATACAATACATCACCTTGACCGTTTTGCCTATTCCTTTTCCCATGAAGGCTTCCAATAAGAGACTCTTCACTCACTTGTACAGGACAAAATGTGCTAAACTAGATTGGACTTTGAAGACAACTTATATGTATGGAAACCCCCCCATCACCAAGTACAACCCAGATCAAGCAAAAAACATCCTAACCCAGTTTCTACGTGGAAAAGTAATTTGTCATAAACCCAAAGTTTTTGTCAATTATTACTTACATACTTGGAAAAGGGAAGGTTGTCAACATACGTTCATCTTTGTTTGCTTACTAATAACTATTTCCACATGCATTAAAATTCTTGGTCATCAACACAGTATTTGTTGATTCTTCCTACCCAAACATAGACATGCCTAATGCTCACATACACACAGAGATTCACTGCTACCAAACCAGGGACATAACCATAATACGAAGCAGAGCAAGTCACGAAAAAGCAAATAACTTAGTAAGATACCCCAAAAGTGTAAGCAACAAAAAATGACCATTACGTGCATAAAGAGCAAAGACAACACCTTGTGTAAGGACAACACACCTCAGAGCACGGAAACAGACCTTTCAACCTAGACACTACAGGACATCCCTAGAAGCCCAAACCAGTTGACTTCCCACTGAAACACATGCTTTCCACCGTAATTCCAAATTTTCTCCAGAGACTTCTGCCAGTATATAATGTTATTACTGTGTGCTGGGAAACCATACTAATGCACATCCAGAAATTGAGGGCAGTGCTCCCAAGTAAAACCTCCCTTTTGTCCTGGCAGTTATAATGACCCTTTTTGTAGTATTTCCAACACGATCAGATGAAACAAAATACAGTATAGTTCCTCTTGTGACTGATGTAATGCGGGCAGGGAACAATACCGTGGAAATTAGAAAGCCAAGGATCTTTGTCTCTTTTTCGACGGATTGCCAAGTCTTAAGAGTTGGAGGGAGAAATGCTCAGCATCCCAAATAAAGCACTGCAGTGCATGTTCATTATTTCGGTAAAGTCACTGCAGCTTTTGGCAATCCCATAGGAAACTCAGACCCTTCAAGAAGAAAGCCCCAGCTTAAAAAGCTAGGAAACAGCCCTGGTTCAAAAATTACAGAGGGAACAAAATAATTCCCTGGCTCTGGAAATAAACCCCAAGGAGCTCGCCGCTCGCGTTACAACCGATGCTAAAAAGATAACCTCGGCAATAACGAGCCATAAAGCCATAAAACGTTGTATGTTCTCGCCACCGCCGGCGGTATTTGGCAGCGGGCGGGGAAGGCGCGACCGGCGGCTGGGCCGGGGAGGCAGGCCGGCCGCTAGCCCGGGCCACCGCGGCTCTCCGGTGGCCTGGGGGGGAGTAAGAGGGGAGGGAGCAGCTGATCCCACCCAGCCCCTCTCCCGGACCACCAAAATTCGGGCCTGGCGCCCGGAGGGGGGGCCATGGCCGGGGTCCGTCCACCCTAGGCGGGGGGAGCCGAGGCGGCGGGCCGCGGTGCCTTACCTGCGAGAGCTGCCGGGGGTTGGGGCAGCCGAAGAGCGCGGAGCTGGAGCTGAAGCTGATGGCCCCTCTGCGGCTGAGGACGTGCTGCGGCACCGGCCTGTCCAGCGGCAGCACCGGCAGCTGGTAACATACTTCCATTGAAGAAGCCTCCGTGCGCCGACCCGCCGCAGGGCAGCGGCCTCGCCCGCCGCCGCACCTGCCCGCGCAGGGCTGGCCGCAGCGGGGCGGCGGCGAGGAGAAGCCGGCGGCGAAACCCGGCGGGGGCCCGGCGCCTCCTCACCGCCCCCGCACCCCCCGGGGGGCCGGGCCGGGCCGCGCCGGGCCCCGGGCCTTTGTCCTCCGCCGCCAAAAGCCTGGCGGGAAGCGCCGGCGGCAGCCAAGGGGGAAACAGCAGCGAAAGCGGGACGCCCTCTCTCTCAACGCCCCAGGCGGCGAGTCCCGGCCCCGCCGCCGCTCCCTCGGGCCTCGCTGCCGCCGGCGGGAGCGCCGCAGTCAGCCCCGCTGCATGGAGGCGTGGCCGGCCTTGGCGGAGGCGGGAAGGGGAGGAGGAGGGTGAGGGGAAAGGGGGAGGGGGCCGCTTTGGGTGAGACACACGCCGCGCTCACCCCTATTGTCCGGCACGGCCGGCAGCAGGAGGCGCCGCCGCCGCCGCGGGGGAAAGGGGCCGGGCCCTCAGAGAAGGCGACCCGGAGAGTGGGAGGAGTGGGGGGAGGAGGAGGAGGAGGAGGAGAAGAAGAAGGAGAAGGAGGAGGAGGAGGAGGAGGAGGAGGA
>JAOTQQ010000012.1:118053164-118064305 GCA_026546715.1 Gallinago undulata
CCCATCCCTGGAGGGGTTCAAGGCCAGGCTGGATGGGGCTTTAAGCAACCTGGTGTGGTGGGAGGTGTCCCTGCCCATGCTGGGGGGTTGGAACTCAATGATCTTTAAGTTACACTCCAGCTCTAACTGTTCTATGATTCCCTCATCTGTTTCTGGTAAAATGAACTTAAAAATAGTTCAAAGCTCTCATTTATACTGTTCAGGCTAATCTTACTGTTTCTAGCTGTAGCTGTGCCAAAATGAATAACCCTGCTACCAAAACTGTGGGTTTGTTAACTTATGATAGGAAGTGGTAGAATAATGCCTTAACGTGCCACAGCTGTTTGCAAAACAAATTACCAAGGCATGGCCTAAATAAGGACCTAGAGGACTCTCTTACTTTGCTTTTACTTGAAGTCTTAGATAACTCACCTCTGAGTTATCAAACCCATATAAACAAGAAATTTCCTGTCCTTTGTTTTTCAGAAAGAAATTTAAATGAATGCCAGAGAGATTACTATGCTTTACAGCTTAGTTATGGCTGCCTCCATGATCCACTTTAAATTAGGGAGGACAGATGGACCTTTCTTCTAAACCACAGGTAAAAATAAAATTCCCAATGTTCCATTGAGTATCTTGTTGAAAAAGCTAAGTGTATTACTGTTATGTAAAACTTCATTTTTAAGCCTCTAATTTAATTTCTAGGAAAAAAAAAAATGGTTCTATCGTGTCACTTAGGTGTCCACCAAGCCTTTGAACTGGATTTACTGGAATGAAGTTACAGGTCTGGATTGCTTCTCTGTGTCAAACTGACCACGTAAAGGCATGAGCAGTTTGGATACGCAACTGACTGTTCATTTAAGGTTTGTACTTCTTGAGTCTGCTACTTTTTCCAATGCTGCAGTTGTGGAAAGATATTAAAAACCCAGCACATATTTAAATTGAGATATTCTATGTGAATAGTAACAGAAGGTCACAATATGTTCAGAGAATTCAAATATATGAATGTTCTCTTATGAATACTTAGGTCTTGTGTAGTTGGAGTTGCAGATGGGTTACCAGATGGAATACCTTCCTTCCAATATAGTTATATGTATTTAAAAACAGATGCAATGCAATCAGATTATTTAAATCAATTCTGTTATTACTTTTGAAGCCATAATGTCAGTAACTATTCTGTAACAGAGAAATGTGGCAAGAAGAATGTAATTTCTTGCTGTTTTTGTCAAAGATCTCAAAAGGCTCGCTCTGAAGAAAGGAACTTAAACAAATTCTCTCTTCTTTCAGAGATTGAGAACCTAATAGGTCACATGTACTGCAGTTCACTAGATGTCCAGGGGCATATGGAGCAGAACTGGCTAAAAAAGAAATGACAAGAAGAACATTTTGGGACGTAGCTGCCTCAGAAGTACTCTTCCCCTTGTTAACCAAAATCAATCCCTGTGCCTGAGCCAGAGACCCAATGCATCTTGGCAGGAGCATGCTTTTCCGCTTGCTCAGTCTTTTGCCCTTTGATTAGCTTGCTCAGCTGGGTGTTATTAAGGTTGACATCACCATAGCACAATATTAAAAAAGAAAACAAAAGAGATAGATCCTGCCCAAACAGTGAAAAAACATTACATGCTACCACTGTTTCAGTGTGTATATTCTCTCATCTCATCAGCCTACCTTCCATTACTCATATCCTCATGCTTTACTTGTTTTGGGTATTTTTTTTTTTTAATTCTTTTTCAGAGTGCCATTCATTCCCCTGTGAAAAGTCATTGCTTAGCAAGATCTCGTTTCAGACTCCTCACCTGCTTTCTTTCTCTTATAATTTCTGGTCAGTCACCGATATAAATTCCGACACTATTGCTAATGTTGTTACCACCTTTTTAGCAGAACAAGGCACAGAAATTAGTGATAATAGAAATCACACTAGGTATGTTTTGGGCAAAGGAGGCCCGGCCACCTAGAGCAGGCTGCCCAGGACCATGGCCAGGTGGCTTTTGAAGATCTCCGATGATGGAGACTCTACAGTCTTTCTGGGCAACCTGTGCCAAGTGCTCAGTCACCCTCACAGTGAAAAAGTGTTTTCTTATCTTCAGAGGGAACCTCCTGTGTTTCAGTTTGTACCCATTGCCTCTGGTCCTGCCACTGGTCATTGCTGAAAAGAGCTTGGCTCTGTCTTCTTTCTGCCCTCCCTTCAGGGATTTATATCCATTGATGAGATCCCCTTGAGTCCTCTCTTCTCCAGAGAGAACAGTCCCAGCTCTCTCAGCCTTTCCTCAGAGGAGAGATCCTCCAGACCCTTCATCATCATAATTGTCCTTTGTTGGACTCTCACCAGTATGTCCGTGTCTCTCTTGTACTGTGGGAGCCTGATCTGGACACGGTACTCCAGGATTGGCCTCACCAGTGCTGAGCAGAGGGAAAGGATCCCCTCCTTTAACCTGCTGACTTTACTCAATTACCTCAGCAAGATAATTTATTTGTCCCCAAATTCCTCTGAGTAAAATCTCAGATTTTCTTTCCCCACTATTGGCAGAAAGAGTGAGAAGCTGTAGGTTCTCCGTGAAGGTCAAGAGGGCCCTGTCTGACCACTTGTACCTCCTTCATGCTTTGAAGATATCAATATTAACACCGCCAGATTCGACAAACTAAGAAACCAATCCAGCTTTTAAAAATTGTCGTTCTTTGCCTTGGAAGCTAAAAATTCACACCGCTGTTGAGCAATGATGCCAGTCCTTTCACGCATTTCAGCTCCAGGCTCTTAGTTCCTGACCTTGCTGTGAGCCAGGAAGAGGAGGGAGCGGTGGGAGGAAGGACCGAGAGTGACTCAGAGTTCCTCAACCCTGAGCTCCAGTTTGGTGTAACCTTAGGCTTCTGAAGCCACCCTGGACCTCCTACTCTGTCTGGGCCATGTTTCAAGTTTTTATAGGTTGATACGCAACTTTACCTTTCCAGGCGTGTTCTGATTTGCCTGCTTTGAAATGCATGGAACATATAAATTAAATGTAAAGCGCAAGAAAGGCCTTTTAGGTATAAGGTCCTTTGGGAACAGGGCTGCCTTTTAGTTTTGTGTTGCCTGCCACAGTGAGGTTGTGGGGCACTATTAGGTGTTACGATACAAAACAAAATAAAAATTAATGAGAGCAGTGAATAGGTATTAAATCATATGTTTTATTCTTCTAAATTATATAGCTGATCTGACAAAAGAGTTATGACAATTCATTAAAGTTTGAGTCTTTTAAAGATTCATTAGAATGTGCTTAAGGTATAGAATCTCCAAAGGGAAAAAAAACAATAGATTTGCTGAGATAGTGTTCATTTTGATGTGCTTAGCTTTGGGACAACAATTTCTTTCAAATGAAACAATTGTGCTTGTAAGAAAAGCAATGTAGGTTACAGAGCAGCGTGAGATCAACACACCAGAGGGAGCTGTGTTCACACAGAACTGTAGGTCTAGCTTTGTGACAAGATTGCAAAACAGTGAGATTTTTCTAGATAATAGGATGAATATAAGTACAGAGGATTTTGGTAACCTCAGAATGATTTATATTTTTTTTTCTTATTTTTATGTTTTTTTCCTCTTCATTTCTTACCATTGAAAAGCGTGCTTTTTGTTTTGTTTTGCAAGAATGATGAAGTCATTTCAAAGATTATCATGCAAGATGATTGAATTGTCTGGTTTGCTGTGTTCATACGTTGTAATAAATAGAATTAGCTGTACCTACTCTGTTGTTAATGTCCTGGAAAAGATACTTTGACAATGCTACTTTGACTTCTCATAACTATGAAAAGCACTGACAGTTTAGGTTGAAATGTGCCTTGCCTTGTTCCCATCCAAGGCTGAAAATTGAGGGAATGTTTGAAATTAAAGAATATACCTAGGAACAAGAGAAATGTTAAAATCACAGGCTTCACATTAAAAAGCACCCACTTCATTATTTTTGATCAGCCGTCACACTTTTGCTTCCTTTTTCATAAATAGTGTTGTTACATCATTGTAGTTAATTATGCTTGGGTTTTGGATTGGTCTTTGGTTTGGTTTTGTGTTTTGGTTTGTTTTTTTTTTAAATTGATTTATAATTCCAGTCTTGCAGTTGAATCCAAGCACAAACTCACTGACTCTTGCCAAAGCAGACTTCACTGGGTTATGGGGCTCCATGAGTCCATTTGCAGGACTTTAATCTACATAAAAGTAGATCATTTTTACTGGGTATACTGGGTGTTTGTGGCAAGATTCCCATAGTGGGGTGCTGTAGGGAGGCCCCTGTAGGAGAAGATCAGGGGCTGGATACAGCAGGCTCCACAACAGACCCACCGCATGTCCCAGATGGAAATGTTTTAGTTATGATTTAGCAGCCAGTCAAAATTTATCAATAATGTAAGGTAGATCAAGAGGTTGACATTTTAGCAGCACTTAATCATTAACCAATTTAGAGGTTTACAAAGTGAATGAACAGAATAATTGAATGGCAGCTTAATCGCAGATTCAAAGGTGGCAAGATGTACTCTGACTTACTATAAGGTATCTCAAATCAATACATATACATATGGGCAAAAGCACACTTCTCAAATTAATACATATACTCACCACCCTCACAGGAAAGAATTTCTTCCTAATATCTAATCTAAATCTCCCCTCTTTCAGTTTAAAACCATCCAAGAAGCTCCATCAGAGTAAGAGAAGACACTCTCTATCTTCTGTTTTGAAATAAAAGTTTACAAGAACTTAAGAGGAGTCCTAAAGGGACTTCTTCAGTTAATCATGTTCTGGAAGAGACCTAAGAGTAAACCTAAGCCATGGCTGTTCTCAGAAAAGTGAAGTTTTGAGGAAGACTGTTGTATCGTTAAACAAATTTGCACAGGGGGAAAAGACAAACTCGAGACTCTGTCAAAAGTAAAGCACAGAAGAACAACTAACTAAATACATGGATATCCCATATTTTTTGGTGTCATTGACTCTTGGGTATATCAGCTTTTGGGCTCATGAATGTTTTATTCATTCTTTCATGGGTCCTCATGAGAGATAACCAATTGGATACTGGACAAACAAACAAAAAGAGTAATCAGACTCCACTGACCTGTTTACCTTTGATTGTGAAGGATGAAAAACAGCAGCTGCTTTCCTTGGAACCAGGCTTCTCCTGGCACTTGCTTCTTTCCTTTTGGATTATATGGGTGTAAAGGCATCAAGATATTGAACTGATCATGTTGTGAATTTACACACGCCAGACTCTGTTCATCTCTTTTTAAACCAGGTATGTTATCGGAGTCCCCTTGCCTTATTTTTCAGCGCAAATCCAAATTAGTGATGGGTATGGTAGAAAAAAAGGCATATTATTATAGCCCCTGTATAAGATAGTTAATCCTGGGTAGTATAAAATTTGTACAGAAAAAAATTGAAGTTAAGTGGGGTCCCGTTATCTTTGGAGACGTGTATTTGGTATCAGAATTTGGATTGTGTTTTAATACATTTTATTGTCATTCAAGGAGGAAAACCATATTTTCTTGTCTCTGGAACAAAACTACAAGACTCGAAAATAGGATTACAATGTAATTTCAGCCATCAGGAAAGGATCTCAAACTAAAATTCGAACTGTTATATCTTCCTTAATAAAGAGAAAATGACGTTTTCTAGAGCAGCGGCATCTCATTGTTCTTTCAGTATTTTATAGGACTGTTTTAAATAAGTAAGAAATAACTTTGAGTAGCTAGACCTTCAAGGTGATTAATCACTAAGAGATTGAACAGGCTCGTGAGTTTAAATTTCTGTAGCTGACTGGGTTATTAAAATTAGTTTATGAGAAGTACAAATTACACGACTTCTTAGTTCTTCAGAATAAAATCCACCATAACTTTAATTTTCTTTTATTCATCAGGGTTAGCATGTAGCTAATCAACATTATGTAAGAGTATTTTTAAATAACGCTGTAGATCTGTGCCTTCGCATGGTTGCCTGCCATCATCTTGTGTGTTAACAGGTCTGATGTGCCTTGCATGATTCCATTGTGATCCAGATAGACCCCAGGATTATGTTAAATATGACCTAGTCATACCATTATTAGCAAGTGGAATTGTAACTCCCGTGGGTGGTAAAGTAATATCAATAAGCTTGTATATAATTCCATTCTTAATTGTTAATTACAAATGAAAGTTCAGTCCATTTAGTTGATGGCTTGTACGACACGTAAAAGTAGAAAGGATTTTTTTTCAGCAGATCACAAGACCCTAAACCATGTGTTAGCTTATTAGAAAAAGAAAACATTGAAGTAAATATGAATAAATTTAGGTCTTTTAGAAAAATCAGATACTGTGTGACAGAATTACTTGGTTTGTTATATTTCTGTGTGTACTTATATGGTATTTGATTTTCTTATTGGTACTGAACAAAGCTGAAGGGCTTAGAAGTGTTACATGGCTGGTTCTGAACCAAGATGTGGTCTAGTAAATAATACATGAATAATGGCAAGATAGTGTTTCCAGCTCAGCAGTGAGAAGGGTGAAATAGCACAGTTGGGTAGTCTTACCTAACAAAACAGGTTCTCAGAAAATTTTCTTATGGCTGGGGCTACGGCTCACTTTTAGGCTTTTCCTGTGATGGCTTCTCAACATTTGGAGAAATAAAGAGGTTGTGGAGAGAGTTTTGATGTGACAAGTCTACCATCAAAGAGCTGCAGCTTTCTCTTATGAATGACGGGTGTCTATACCTGGTCTTTTAAATTATGGTTGATAATAAGTATCTTCATGTCATTGCCTACCATTAGCTAGGTCTCGTTTAAAAACATTTGGTTCTACAAATCCAGAAGAGTGAACTACGAACTGTGAGAAGGTAGTAGACCCTCTCACTGGAGAATTACTTGTTTGTCTGCTTGGCCTCTGTGGTGAAAGAAGGAATGAAGGATAGATCTGAAGTAGACTATACCTGTCAGCCTGTGCTTAACCTTCATTGGCACGGTACTGTAAGGTCACCTTGTTAAATTTATCACAAGCTCACAAATTCAGCCCAAAGTCTTGTACCTCAAATAAGATAGAACCCTGATTCATGCCGGCAATGTGCCTTTGTGGCCAAGAAGGCCAATGGTCTCCTGGGGTGCATTAAAAAGAGCATGGCCAGCAGGTTGAGGGAGATCATCCTCCCCCTCTATTCTGCCCTGATGAGGCTACATCTGGAGTACTGTGTCCAGTTCTACCCCCTCCCAGTTCAAGAAGGACAGGAAACTCCTGGAGAGGGTACAGAAAAGAGGTACAAAGATGATCAAGGGAATGGACCACCTCTCTGATAAGGAAGGGCTGAGAGACCTGGAGCTGTTTAGCCTAGAGAAGACCAAGAGGGAATCTCATCAATGCTTACCAATATCTAAAGGGCGGGTGTTAAGTGGATGGGCTTGGGCTCTTCTCATTGGTGCCCAGTGACAGGACAAGGCAAGGTGACAAGGACACAAGCTGGAACACAGGAAGTTCCGTCTGAACATGAGGAGGAACTTCTTTCATGTGAGGGTGGCAGAGCGCTGGAACAGGCTGCCCAGAGAGGTGGTGGAGTTTCCTTCTCTGGAGATGTTCCTAACCCACCTGGACATGTTCCTGTTCAACCTGCTCTGGGTGACCCTGTTCTGGGGGTGGTTGGAATAGATGATCTCTGAAGGTCCCTTCCTACCCCTAGGATTCTGTAGTTCTGTGATAAGTTTGCAATGAGCACTTGCTTTTATAATTCTGAGTCCATTCTTGGTATCTAATGTCGTTACCTGGGTCCAGGTTCATCCCTCCTGTCCTCAGGCACAGCTGAGTTGGGAATGCAGCCATCCTGAGCAGTCTGTAGGTGGTAATAGGTGCTTGGTCAGTTGTCCTCTGAGTATGTATCTCTGTCTGTTGGCAATACAAGGAGTCTAGTTTGAAGAAGCTTCAAACTTAATCACTCATCTTGAACACCTAAAATTGGTTAGGCTGAATCTAAGTCAGTGTGTTGAGAAAGCAAAAATTCACCACTGTGTTGCATTAGGTTGTACTGAGAGGTACAAAGCTCTTAGCCCCATGCAAGAAGCCAATAGCCCTAATAAATAGTAGAACTATTCTTCTAAGACTTACGAAAGATAAATATAACCAAACACAAATAAAACTAGGTGGAAATACTATGTGCAGGCATTAATGCTGCAGGAAATTTAGCCATTCATTTTGGTGAGAGCAACATAAAGCCTTTTATACGAACAGTGACACCTAACACAAGAGCTTCTGTTCTTTGGTTTTTGCTTTTCCATTTTCTCAAATAGTTTTGAAATACACTGAGGGATGGAAGATAATTTAGAGGATATTTTATTCTTGTTTCTCTTTCATGTATTTTTAACCTTTTACTACCTGATTAAAATCTATTAAAGTGAACCATAAGAAATATTCTCCAAATATACTTGTAGTCCCTGCTAGTATAAATTCTGTTCTACATCAGCAGCTTTGGTAATGCACTGCTAACATGGCTGAACAGAGGCAACGTGCTTTGTCAACATCGGGGGAAGCGCTATATGAAATCCTGGCCTTAGAGAAAGGAGCAACACATGATGAGATTAAGAAGTCCTACAGGTATGTAAAATGCGACTTGCAACATGTCTGAAAATGCTTGTGTCTCCGGCATGATTGTGGTGGTAAAACCTTTTGAGTTACCTGCACTGTAGACATTCGTTGTCACAATTATTTATTTTTTTTGCACCATGAGAGACTGGAAAGAATCAGAGATGATGCAGTGTGAATCTATTGATTTCATCCCACAAGCAATCCATGTGCTTCATCTCAAGTGTTTGAATCTAGCTGAATGAGAGGTCGGACTGTTGGGATAAAACAACACAGACCATGCTTGCAAAGTGCAGACTTTAAACACTGCACCCAGTTCTTGTGTTAACATCTTTTCCTGAGGTATGTTGATAATAAAGCAAATGCAGAAAAGTGCTATAATACCAATTCAAGAACTATACTAAGAGACATAAGGAGTCTGATCAGTTTATCTTGTCATGAAAAAAGAAGAGCAATAGATTATTTGATTATAGTGTGTAATATTTTTGAAGGGGAAAAAAGCTAGGCGTGAGAAGATGCTTCACTTTAGGACAAGAGGTAATGTGCACAGACTTATTCAGATGGAACTTCCTATGTTCATGAGTAGGAACTCCTTTCCTGTGAGGGTGGAAGAGCCCTGGAAGTGGCTGCCCAGAGAGGTGGTGGAGTCTCCTTCTCTGGAGACATTCCAAACCCCCCTGGACACGTTCCTGTGCAGCCTGCTCTGGGTGGACCTGCTTTGGCAGGGGGGTTGGACTAGATGATCTCCAGAGGTGCCTTCCAACCCCATACCATTCTGTGATTGTGTGATCCACTTTATGTAGGCAGATATAACCAAACCCAGTATGTGGAATCTAAAAGCAATTTGAGCTGAAAAAGAGGTACACGGTTTCATGGTGAACATAACCAACTGCCAAAACATACTGGCAGAGGAAATGGGAAGTTGAAAAAGAAGAGAGGATTTTAAGATAAGTTTTACTCAAGCCCAAGTTACCAGAATGGTGAAAAGTATTTTATTGTTGAAATGTAAGAAGACCTAGAAGTAAGACTAGAAGATTTTATGGGTCATTTTGCTCTTAAATCTGTTCTGCTGCTATTAAAAAGAGAAAGAACTTTAAATGTCATGAGTGAAATAGATGTTCTTGACGTCGAAATATGCCAGGCATGTACTTGCAGGTTTA
This sequence comes from Gallinago undulata, assembly GCA_026546715.1. Taxonomy (NCBI): domain Eukaryota; kingdom Metazoa; phylum Chordata; class Aves; order Charadriiformes; family Scolopacidae; genus Gallinago; species Gallinago undulata. The sequence continues at coordinate 118,062,848 of JAOTQQ010000012.1, forward strand.
ATAAATACAGTAAAACTTTTACGACCACATCACTCTGGGTGTTGTTGGTTGCGCTGTATTACCAGTCAAACTTTAACACAACTTGCCTTTCTGATCAAATGCAAGGATATTTTCAAACTGAAAAAGAAGTTATGAAATAGATCTACTTGCATCATTGTTTAGTTTGAATTTTGCTGGGACTCTTTGTTTTCAAATAAATTGCATCTCTCCCCCTTCCTGTTCCTAAAGGCAGATATTTAATGGAGGTGGAAGAAGTAGTGAATGCTTAGACTTCTCACACAGTGGAAGGAAAGCTGTCGACATCTCATGAAGCTGTTGTCTTGCATAACTATACCACGGGGGGATAAACTTACTACAGTATCAAATTCACTCATGACTTGCACCTTCTGTGTCCCTGTAGTACAGCCTGGCTGCAGAAACCATCTTCTGTACCAAACCTCATGTTTTCCCCATGTTACTTTTACATTTAAATTTATGGACAGGAGGCCTTCTTTAATCCCTGAAGGAGAGAGTTGTCATGGAAGAATGTAGAATGGAATTAACTATATTTCATGCTGAACATGAGGAAGGATGATTTACACAGTGATCTATGGTAACACTGACAGTGGTGCTTCATCCATCTTTATTAGTAATTATAGCAAAAAAAAGGCTGCTTCTGACTAAAGTGGAAATGTCAGAGGGATTCACTTTTAATGGAGTAGCTGTAAATATTTGCAAGATAAAATGATGAGTCAGTCTCATAGATTTGCTTTAATTATCTTTTAATTTATGCTAATCCAAAAATCTGCTGCTGAACTGGTATTCTTTAGTAGAAGGTATAAAACCAGCAATACCTGATTCTGAGTTTCCTGCCATTATTAATCAAGTCAGTATTAATTATACTACCACAGCCCAGGGCAAAATTTACTTTTTAATAAACATGACAGAGGTACCTCCCTGTGCTTTTATTTGAAGTTTAGCACAGTCTAATTTATCAAGAAGTAAAGCTAACAGGCTTCTAATCAGCAGAATTTCAAAGGAGATGTGTTTAAGTTCCATACCCTGAAAAATAATCTGTAGAATTTTTTTTTTTTTGGCAAAATAACTGAAACTGTACTTTGGCTAATGCTTTGAAGTTTGAGAGTGAAGATATATCCAAAGAGATACTGTGTTTCTTAAGTTTTCTGAAGAAGTACAGAGAGAGGACGCACTGGTGATTAGGAATTATATTAGCAAACGTGCAGCACACTGGATGCTAATTAACAACTTCCAAGCAGAGAGTAATAATCCCTTACCCAAGATTATACCAACAGCGTGTGCTATCCTGATAAAGCCCTGGCTGCTCTCCTCTGGGTGCACAGTGAGTTGGACCCTCCATGTAAGATGATGTGTCCAGTGAAGAGGAATGAAAAGCGTTGGAGAATGCGGGCATCGATCCCGCTGCCTCTCGCATGCTAAGCGAGCGCTCTACCACTTGAG
>JAOTQQ010000012.1:118115643-118131015 GCA_026546715.1 Gallinago undulata
CAGGGACACCTCCCACCAGACCAGGTTGCTCAAAGCCCCATCCAGCCTGGCCTTGAACCCCTCCAGGGATGGGGCAGTCACAGTTTCTCTGGGCAACCTCTTCCAGTGTCTCACCACCCTCACAGCAAAGAATTTCTTCCTAGGATCTCATCTAAGTCTCCCTTTTTTCAGTTTAACACCATTACCTCTCGACCTGTGGCTTCACTCCCTGATGAAGAGTCCCTCCCCATCTCTCCTGTACCCCCCTTTAGGTACTGGAGGGTTGCTATAAGGTCTCCCCAGAATGTAGAATGGTTTGTAAAAAATTGTTGCCATTTAATTCCATTAAACTGTATAGCTTTGGAAAATATTTTCTATCTAATGATGAAAAGATATATTTCTACAATGCTGTTGCTCCGCTTGCTGCTGGTCATAGAGTCATAGTTCTCCTTCCAAATGGTAGCAGAAAGGGATAGTGGCTTATATTGGAAAGATTTCATATTGCCACAGTAGAAGTGGCAACCTTTGGAGGCTCTAACCCCCAGGCACACTCCGTCAATCTACTGACTCTGTGCTCTGGTACCACACACTCACACACTGCTCACGTGGACCAAACCAGAGCCTTCACTTACATTGGGAATGTCAGTGAAGTGGCTCATTTTAAGGAAGCTACAATTAACTTAGTTCCTAACATATCAGGGGCTGACTTCTGTGTATAACACTAAGTCATTTTGGTGAAGGGAAGTTCAGGATTGAGCTATAGTCTGGTGACAGCTCCTGGCTTAGCACAGGAGAGGAGTGCTTCTTGTGTGACCCATGCCCTTGGTGGCTGGTGCAATCAAGTAGCTAAAAAGTTCAACACTGTACGAGCTAGACACCTGCCACCCAGCTAAAATTAATTTGTGTGAGACCTTATTTTGGCTCCTGGCCTAGTGTAAAGGCCATAAGAACCCAGTTCTGCTTGATAGTGAAAGTCCTGATCTGCACCTCACAAAGCTCATTAGCAGAATTATAAAGAGGAGGGCATGAAGGTCCAGCAACACCGGCAACTCGCTTCAGATTAGCCCCCTGAACAAGAGCTTTGCTGCACTAAGGCCAAGAGCCCAACATTTTGCGTGAGGAACTCTAAAGGAATTGCATATGTTTCATCTTTCAGGCAGATGTCGGATAACTCACTGATTAAAGTAGAGGAGTAGTCTGAGATCCGTCTTAGTGAGGTTATTTACATTTTTAAAGATGAGCCAAGAGTTCAGTCACACTCCCAGCTGGAATCCCCATATGAAGTCATGTTGCTATGTTGTCACCGCATCCCATTGAGCTGTACCACTGTCCATTTAGTCACCCTGTGTGGCAGGTGTAAGTCCACGGCTGCGTATTCAGGTCAGCCTTAGGCACTGCTCTACAAACATACCCCATTTCACGCTGACACCCAAGGTGTTCTCCTCAGAAACTCCCGAGCACCGAGTTTGCTTTAAACTCCTTCTCTTCTGCAGACCTGAAAGGAAGTGTGACCAGCCAATGTGCGAAGAGCACGAAGACGAGAGAATTAATATCTATTGTTTGAACTGTGAAATGCCCACCTGCTCCTTGTGCAAAGTCTTTGGTGCCCACAAGGACTGTCAAGTTGCTCCTCTCACAAACGTTTACCAGCGACAGAAGGTAAATATCTCCATGTACCTCACAGTCCTCCCAGCAACTGATGGGACCATCGACAGGGAAGTATTCCCATGGGCTTCCTACAAGTTTCCAAAGGGACCTAGAGGTGCCTTTGCCATTCCTGTGTGAGAGTGAAAGGCTCATGCAAATGCATAGGAACTGCTTGGAAACACGGGAAAATAAATTTATGAGAAATCACATAGAAAGATACTACAGTGTCCCAATTTTTGTTAGTATAATGAGCAAACATTTTAGGCAGCGATTTGATGTGAAGCTGAGGATCCCTTTTTTGAGGCTCCTAATCTCTTTTTTTTTTTTTCCAGTGCTTTTAGATCGGAAAAACAAGTGGGATTTCCGACACATGAACTGGAAAGAGAACAGGCCATTACAAATCAAATAGATATCTATCAGGATCTTTTGCCTTTAAGCATCCCATTTTTAAGAAAAGTTAAGTGAAAAACCTCCTACTGCAAGTGAATGCAGGAATATTCAATAGTTGGCAGCACAGGATGTACCTAACATCCTCTGCCCTTGCTGTCACCAATAAAAGACTTGTTTATTTTTAATACAGTATTAATTTAAAACCTGACTCACTGGGTTATCCTCCTGAGATAAACAGCTCATTTTTCTGGAGGGCCCCAGTGGGGCAAGCAATCAGACAGGCCAAGTTTGCAATCCCAGCCTCCAACTTTGTCACACAGATGCCTGTGTGTGGAAACTACAAATGAGAAGTCACTTTAGGAAAGTAGTTACAAACATCCTTCTCCATCAAAAAGGAAGGGAGAAGGAGGGGAAGTTTCTTGGGCTGAATCCATGCCCCTCACCACTCCTTTTGTGTGGAGGTTTGCAAGCAGTGGTTTCCCTTGGTTCTGCAAGTGGTTCTTGCAGAAAGGGGCTACCATGCCCAAGACTGGAGGCTGGTGGATGTCTGCTTCAAAGGATCCTTTACAAAGCTGTGGAGGCCACGGATATGGTTGCCTCCATTACTGCAGCTGTGTCCCAAGGACCCCTTGCCCTCCCCAGCACCTTCATCAAGTTCCCTAGGGACTAGCTTCTCTGTCTCTCCTCTTCTAAGGACACCCCACAGTCATCTCTCTTCCCACACCCAGGCCATTCCCTTCTTCCACTCATTTCCCAGTAGCTCAGCCTCCACCTTCTCCTCCACCTTTTCTCCCTTCTCCTCTCACCACAGCCCCACTGTCCTTATACCAGGTGCTCTGTAGGACCCTGATCCCTCCAGGTCTATGGGCCACCTCTTATCTCAAGTCGAGAGCTACAGTCATCAGGGAAATACTACGGTGGTGTGGCTAGACCCAGACCACTCTCCAAAAATATATAAATCATTCAAGAGACAAAGACTTTTCTCTTAACAAAGCCAAAGGGAATATTTTGGGGCCGTTGAAACAGAGCACTTCAGACAAAAGCATCTAGAAGGGCTTCCTAGAACAAAGTGCTTCCTCCTTTACAAATCACAGCTTCTCCTCCATGAAAAGTTTCAAAATGCAAAATGTGAATGTCTTTATAGTGTTTTGGGAGAGGAAGCAAATGTCAAAGTGCTAGTGGGTAACCTGTGGGCGGGCAAAGTTCCACTTTTCCTCAGTTCTGGTGGAAAGCAGAGCTAATTACCCTGCTATGGCTCATTCCTCCCCTGCTCCCCACAGTTAAATGTGTCACCCTGAAGGGGGACAGTGTCTAACCCCACCACTGTTTGCTCTCTTCTTACTGCCTAGTCCGAGCTGAGTGATGGCATTGCAGTCCTGGTGGGGAGCAATGACAGAGTCCAAGGGATAGTTACGCAGCTGGAGGAGACCTGCAAGACGGTTGAGGTAGGTACCAACCCTTCAAATGCAGATGTTTCAGTGTGAAGCCACATCTTTTAAACTGAAGGTAACGATCACTCTTTAAGACACCTCACTTCACCCACATGCATTCCCTTATCATTTTGTTAATCCATGTCCTGTGGCTTTGTACAGTATCGCCTCAACCGAAGGACCAATGTGCCCTTGTTGCCAAGAAGGCCAATGGGATGCATAGGAAAGAGTGTGGCCAGTAGGTCGAGGGAGGTCATTCTCCCTCTCTACACTGGTGAGACCACAACTGGAATATTGCATCGAGTTCTGGGCTCCCCAGTTCAAGAGGGACAGGGAATTACTGGAGAGAGTCCAGTGTAGGGCAACAAAGATGATGAAGGGATTGGAGCACCTCCCTTATGAGGAAAGGCTCAAGGAGCTGGGACTCTTTAGCCTGGAGAAGAGAAGGCTGAGGGGAGACCTTATAAATAAGTGTCTAAAGGGTGGGTTAAAGGATGCTGGAGCCGGACTCTTTCCAGTGGTTTCCAGTGATAGGACAAGGGGCAACAGGCTCAAGCTGGAACATGGAAAGTTCCATTCAAATATGAGGAAGAACTTCTTTACGGTGAGGAAGCCCTGGAACAGGACACACAGGGAGGGTGTGGAGTCCCTTTCTCTGGAGATCTTCAAGACCCACCTGGATGCAGTCCTGAGTGATATGCTCTGGATGTTCCTGCTTTAGCAGGGGAGTTGGACTAGATGATCTCTAGCAGTCCCTTCCAACTCTGCCAATTCCATGGTTCCATGTTTCCTTGTGTTCTGCTGGACACCCTGCCTCTGACATTGGCCGCATGGCTGAGGACAAAGAACAAGGATAGTCCACCTCAGCATGTCTTGCTCAGCACTCTTAGTGGCATAGGAAGTCACAGGAGTTAAAAGCAGATCCAACAAAGTGCCATCAGTTCATCTGACATCTAAGATCAGGTGCTAAAGCTGTAATAGACCAGTATTAGCCTAAGGCCTGACTGGTCCCGTGAACAGATTCTTAGTCTCAGCCACAGGGTAGCCACAGCACAGCTCCCACGTACATCAGTGAGCTCTGGCTTCAGTTGCTTTGCCTGCTGTGCAGAAGTAGTTACTTAATATACTTACGTTGTCCTGTAAGAATTCATATTTTGTTGCTCATGGGAGGGAAGAGTTTGGGCTCTGACTGTGAGTCTGGGTTTTCAGGTAAAGGTCTTGTTCTGACAAAGCTGGAATTAGTTTTGTGTCGTTCAATTCCAGAAGTGCTTTTCATTTCCTCCAAGAGGTTTGCGCCAGCAAAGCAAATATAAATACCAGCTCTGACCAATTTGAGCATCACAGAGCAACAGGCTGAAAGGAGCTCATATTAATTGATTTTATGATTAGGGTTTGATGAAGCGTCTGGTGAAGGAGTTGCATCCCTCTCAGCCCAATTAGAATTATATTGACCCTTCAGAGCTGGAGCAGAAAAGAGAAACTGCAGAGAAAAAAGAAGTTAATCCAAGATGTATAGATTCTAATTGGTAAGAAAAATTGATTCCACAATCTGTATACACAATTGCCCAAGGCTCCTTCTTCCAAGGAAGAACAGAGGCTGTCCAAGTTTGGTTCAAAGAACATAAAACCATTAGCCCAAGTAAATGAGAGAAGGCATGAGCAGCAGTCAGAACTTTGTAGTCAGGAAGCCTTCACATCGCAAGGATGAAATCACCTCCTATCAGGACCTTGCAGACAGAAACGAGCCTTTCAAGTAGGTTAACAGCAGAAATTTGAATGATACAAAAGCCAGAGATTATATTCATTTAAGTTGAACTAGCTGAACCAGAAACCAACTTCAAACATCTAGTCTGAAGAATGGAGAAAACACTGTGCTAAAAATACTTTAATAAATACAACAGCTTCTGAAACTATCTTCCTCGGAGTCATCCACTCAATTTAAAGTCTCACCTTTAAACTCAAATCCCAAAGAAAGTGCAGCCTTTTACCTTCAGATGCTTTAACAGGCTTCTCACCTTTAAAGTCAAAGACTGCAGAAAATAGATCTTAGAGCTTACCTTGGCACTTCCATGTTACGTTTCAAGCAAATCACATTTCCTGCCATACAAGAGCTTTGTCTGAATTGACATCACTTTGTCCTTGAAGATGAAAAGCCACAGCTGGAGCTGAGAAATGTGCACACATGGAAATAAAGCTCATGATCCAGGATTGTCTCTTCTCTCTACTTAATGCTTTGCAGAAAGCGATAAATATCTGCTCTAGCAGAAAATACACGATCGTTTATCTTTTAGCTGGAGCAAGAAATGGCCTACAGTTCTATATTTAGCTGTTGCTCCTATCCAAGCCTAAAAAAGAGAAAAACAAACAGAAAAACCTGATTAATATTTGTATAGCGTTTACCTGAGTGAAAGGTAGACCAAATTCATATATTATACTGAAAATAAATAAATAAATAAGGAATATAAAATACTAAATACTGGGAAACAACAGCAATTAATTAAGTAGTGATTACCCTGTGAACAATAGGAGTCCAATAAGGAAAAGTTACAGTGTTTCTTCCAAATGCTAATTGCATAGGCCAGTCAGTACAGATACCTCAGAACAAGACATGCAACTCATGCTCCGTGGCAAGGACTCCTCTTTTTTTTTTTTCCCCTCCTGTAGCTGTGATATAAAGAACAAAAAGGCTGAGAACTTCTTAGAATGGAACGTCACGTATTTGTTAACCTTTTTCATCGCTCCGAACCTGATTAGGGTAATTCCATCAGGCAGAGGCTTTGTACAGGGAGATGTGACAGAGAAAGAGAATATTTCAGAAATATTTCAGCATTTACAGTTAGGAAACAGTTTTGCAATCTGTTGAGGATCTATAATACCTGCTGGCAAGAAATATTATGTATTAGAGCTCAGAGAGAGGGAAGGACCTCTCAGGGCACACTGCTATCGCTCTCTCGCTCTTCTTCCCCTAATGCTTGTCCCGCGTCGAACAGCAAAGACCCCACACACCTGCCTTGAAATTAAGACTGTTTAACAAGTGGTGTGAGTGACAGCTCACGGGAGATCACTGTAGACAGAACCAAAGAGGGCTCTGGAGCAAGTGGGTTGGCAGGAAACGCTGGGCGAAAGCCAGGAGAGAAGTGAAAGAGGAGAGGAAGATTATTTGAGGTCTGAACAATAGAATGGCACCCAAGAACTGCTACTGAGTTCCAAAACTTTCTTATCCCCACCCAATAAACCACTAATCAGGAATTTCTGGGAAGTGGTAAGGATCTCGAGCAGGGCAGGAGAAGCCTGCCCGTACTCCCCCAAAGGGTTTTAAATAAGGAGTTCCTCTTTAGCCTAGTCTTCCTCATTGGGAAGCAGGGGTGGATACTTGGGTCAATACAATGAGATTTGTATTCTCTCCCCACCCTTCAACGTGGACAGTGATTTTTGGCCACACGTCCGTCTTCAAAAGGCTTTCTCCTTTGAATGATACAGAGCAGAGTGTCACCACTCATAGGAAAGAGTTATGGCTGAAAGTCAAGAAAAAAGTGGGATTTTCTCTGGCCAAGTGTTATCAATAATCAGTCTTATCACTTCCCAAAGTAACATGGGACTGTTAATAATCCACTGCTGCCACAATCTCTGCATTAAGCCTCAAGGGACAAAGGTGAGGAATTGATTCAGCCCCAGTTCCTAGGAAAGAGATTTAAATAATCACCACCATCCGCAACCAGATATAATCACAATAAGGTTATGCCCCTTTGTACACCCTGGGGCACACAGATGACTCAAGTCCTTCTGACCTCAGAGGTTATAGATAACCTGTCTCTGACTTGCTCCCCATAAATCCTGCCGTGCAAGTGCAGTGTGTTCTTGTTAGAGAGCGCTCAATGAAGCAGTCATCAAACGGAGCCTCCTTCCTCAGGGAAATATGCAACGTTGTCTGGTTGGAAGGACAATAAAAGTGGGAAATCAGTGCCTGAAGGCAGGGTTGGAACCTGACTCCCCCTTCTTGTCTTTGTGCTTTTGTGACACACCTCATTTGGTCTGCAGTAAATGGAATATAATGGACACCTGTTGTCAAAATAGAGTCTAAGGGGGTGTATGTGAAAATCAAGCCCGGCCAGGACAATTCCAGGTTCTCTGGTAGAAAAAGAAAATGCTCCAGAGCTGATTTCAGAGAGCATTTGTTCGAAACCGTTCTGTTTGTGAAAACGAGCCCAGCTGCTAATATGGTGGGGATTTTTACTTTTTCTGCAGACTTTGATGTATCACTACAGACATCATAAATACCTTTCACAACTTTTTAGCAGACTGGCGAGTTGTACAATAACCTGTTTGGGGGCTCTCTGTGGCTTGAAACTCAGAGTTTGGGAACAGTTTTAAAACTTTTGTTCCAATAGTTTGGACTTTGAAAATTGTAGAAGTCTCTGGGGTCATTCAGAATCCTTTGCACTGTTCAGAAAGAGGAATTTCTTTGATGAAAATGCTTCCAAGTAACTATAAAAATAGAAACTCTTTTAAGAACATAACATGTTTAACATAAACCAAATGATTCACAGGAATGCTGCAGACGACAGAAAGAGCAGCTGTGTGAAAAATTTGATTATCTCTATTCTGTACTGGAAGAAAGAAAAAATGAGATGACACAAATAATCACTAGAACCCAAGAGGAGAAACTGGAACACGTCCGCTCCCTGATGAAGAAGTATGCGGATCATTTGGAAGCTGTGTCAAAGCTGGTTGAATCAGGCATCCAGTTCATGGAAGAACCAGAAATGGCTGTGTTTTTGCAGGTATGAAGTCTATAAATAGAGATAGAAAAAGAGCGATTGGGTTTATTGAGATACTACTTAAACATTTCCTAATTTTAGGCACATTCAGAGTTTGGTCATCTTTGAGTGAACATTTATAAAAACTAATTTTTTAAACACTTGCAACAGCACAGTCAAATGACTAGTCTTCTCGTGAATGGTATCCAAACCAAGAACTATTTTTTGCTATTTGCACCAAAATATATTATCCTGTGTATGAATTTCTGGTCTCCAAAGAAGAAATAGAAATTTTAACATTTTCCAACATAGCTTTGTTGTCCCACCACATACATTTTATGTGTATATGAACTTCTGTGAGTTATATGTTTCATTTGCATATTGACAGATCGATTAACTTTCCGAGAGCTAAATATTTATGTTCTGAGTCACGTTTTAATGTCTTTACTTCTTTTTTTTCCCTCTTTTTTTTTTTACTATAAACTTAGGAGAGCTGATTAGGAAACGATTAGCAGCCTGTCCACTGAATTCATTGGTGCAGAATTTCCATCCTGCAAGTTTACAGTTTCTCTAAATTAAAGGCTATTAAAGGAAGGGTATTTTCTACAAAAAAAAAAAATATCACAAAACAACCCAACTTTATTTTCATCAAATAATTGACTTTGGATAGTGCAATATTTTTTTCCAAGCAGAAAAAGTCTTGTGGCTCCAGAAGTACGCCGTTACAGATAATCAAAGATACAGTTACTCTGACTAAAAATGGTAACAGAACAATCACTTTTCACCACAAACGCACACACACACACACAAAAGAGCAAAAATATTTCCATTTCATTTTTGTAGAAATTGTATGAATTTGCCATCATATTTGTATTTTAATTAATAAGTTTTCAATGAACTAAAAGGTTTTCTCAGTTGTATACTAAGTGCCACTCAAATTTGATCTCATTCATAGATCTCATGGTTGTCATTTACAAGATTCATATTAGTGCTTTTAGAAGCAGCCAGTGTAAGAATTGAATCTCAATGCATAAAATCTCTGAAAAAGTGGAACCATTTAAGAAGTTGCTTCTTTCCTTTTTGTTTTCACAGAATGCCAAAACATTGCTACAAAAGTAAGTATTTAAACTTGAGACTCTTATCTTTGTAATGAATTACAAATTACAAATTTATCTGCAGATCCAAATGCCAATAACCTTTCTCTCTGTTTTAGAATTACTGAAGCCTCTAAAGGATTTCAAATGGAAAAAATAGAGGATGGGTATGAAAATATGAACCAATTCACAGTGAACCTCAGTAGAGAAGAAAAGATAATACGAGAAATTGATTTCGACAGAGGTATGTTATTTATTTCACCTAAATTGCTTTCTTAAATTGCAACTCTGTGTAATTTACATAATGATACTGAGTAGGAAAACTCGAATCAGATATTTCTCTTCATCCCAAAGCGTAACTAGACCATTTTATAAGCAAAAAGTAAAAATCCATCACAGTCAAAAAACCACAAACCTGTTGACACCATTAATCTTACCTTTTGTGGCCTCAACACTTTCCTGAGCCCATGATCTTTACTGGCTCCTCATATTAAGGGACCACAAAATTAGGCTTTTATCTCAGTCTGTAAAGTCCTTTTTTTCCTCTAAAAACCCCCATATTTTTATGTCTGTTCTAGAAAGTTATTAAAGAAATAGAATATTTACTACTAAAAGTACTTTTGAAAGTAACTTTTTAAAAATCTTTTTTATGATAATTGAGAAATGTAACAAATATAATCAAAATTCAAGATCAAACAATTATAGAGGGAAGCAAAAAGTGTCATCATCTATCCTGCATTTAACATCTTGTGCCATGTCATTTGTCATGACATCATGACTAAACATGCTTCATATCTCTATATAATAATGTGCAGCTGTCGTTCTATTCTAGTTTACAAAAGTAGACTGAAATCTGGGCTCATCTGTGCTTTACCTCACAGAGTAAGCCACAAGAAGTCAATGGAGATAAATGTTTCAAATAAGCAGATCTCTCCTATTAAAAAGCAGCAGAAAGAGTCATCTGGATATCTCTAATTTTCTTGCTGGCACTGGGTTCTGCCAGCACATTTATGTTTACCTTTATCAGCCTAATTAAGTCTTATGCAGATGCTTACCCATCACTTACTCTGCTGCTACAGCTTATGCTGCCTTCACGGTGTGTGGCTGGTCCCTGCAAGGACCTTTGGGTGCTCTCAGTAGGTTGGGACCCCATGGACTAGTGGTACTTGGCACAGGGTTCCATATGGGTCCAGTGGGACCAGCAGCTGTGGCACCAGTCAGCCACAGAGCAGCTGGTGTCATCTTGTAGGGCCATTAAACCTCCAGGGATTTGTACTGGAAGGGACAATCCCTGGCCATAGCCTGGTGTCCACATCCATCCCTATGACCAGCCAAAGCTGTCACATCCCTGCCACACATGGATATCTGCCAAGATCATCGCCTCATGCTCCCGGAACGCACACACACACCCCCCTCCGTGTGATGGGGAATGTGACACCTGCCTCTTGGGGGCAAGGGCTTTGGCAAAAAAAAGGGAGATCAGTCCTGCATTTGAAACTCCTCCTACAGTCAAGGAGGTCATCTGCAGCTAGGGGACGTGGAAGCAGAGACTCGGCACTCTGCTGATAGACAGAATCAAAGAATGATATGGGGTTGTAAGGGACCTCTGGAGATCATCTAGTCCAAACCCCTGACAGAGCAGGTCCACCCAGAGAAGGTTGCACAGGAAAGTGTTCAGGTGGGTTTGGAACGTCTCCAGAGAAGGAGACTCCACCACCTCTCTGGGCAGCCTCTTCCAGGGCTCTGCCACCCTCACAGGAAAGAAGTTCCTCCTCATGTTTAGATGGAACTTCCTGTGTTCAAGCTTGTGCCTGTTTCCTCATGTCCTATCCCTGGGCACCACTGAAAAAAAGACTGGCCCCATCCTCCTGACACCCACCCTTGAAGTATTGATAAGCATTGATCAGATCCCCCCTCAGTCTTCTCTTTTCCAGACTAAAAAGACCGAAGTGCCTCAGCCTTTCCTCATCAGAGAGATGTTCTAGTCCCCTCATCATCTTTGTAGCGCTCTGCTGTACCCCCTCCAGCAGTTCCCTGTCCTTCTTGAACTGGGGAGCACAGAACTGGACCCAGTGCTCCAGATGTGGCCTCACCAGGGCAGAGCAGAGGGGCAGGTGCACTGAAACATTTCTCCTTGTTTGAGGGTGTAACTCAATTTGCAGATATACATTCCTTCTACATACTCAAGCAGAACCATAACCTGTGCAGAATGTGCAGCCAAATTGGAGCTTGGTTTAAAGCATCCATCTGAGTTTATGTCTCTGGAGTGCTGGGGTGACTCTGAACAACAGCCGATGTTTGTGAGGATGAATAGTGTGATTCTGCAAAAGAAAATGCATGGTTAGAGGGCTCCCTCTGGAAATGAGCCGAGACACAAATGTTGACAACAAGACATGTCAGATGACGCAAAAGCAATGGTTTGACCGAGTTTGACAGTTTGGTTTTAGGGAGGTTGGTATCCCAAAACACCAGTCATGTACTGCAAAGCACTGACCTGGGAAAGAATGATTATAATGGCTTCAATTGTTTTTAAAATAAACACATACCTAAAATTGCAAGAGGGACTTTTTTTTCCGGCAGATTGTGCCAGACCAGGTATCCTTTCCCCAAAAAAGTGCAGGGCTGTGCCGCATATCCCTCATGAGGATAACTGCGATGGCAGGACTTATTGTCCTTCTTCCCATGGAAAGAGATGGCTTGAGAGTCTAAAAAGCGTATGTGTTTGGTGTACTTCCTACTGCAAAGCACCTGTTAGAATCATTGAATGGTTTGGGTTGGAAGGGACCTTAAAGATCATCCAGTTCCAACCCCCGTACCATGGGCAGGGACACCTCCCACCAGACCAGGTTGCTCAAAGCCCCATGAAAGCATCACATTTAGCATGTGGTTCTCAGTCCTGTCCTTTTGCTCATGTTCTGCCAGAGGAGGAGGGAGAAGAGGAAGAAGAAGAGACAGTGGATGGTGAAGATCTAGATGAAGTCCATACTGAGTCATCAGGAGAGGAGGAGGAAGAAGAGGAGGAGGAGGACGGGGCTGAGAGGGCATCACAGCCACCTCAGCAGGACCCTGAACCTCAGAGTGCAGCAGGAGAACCCCTGGCCGAACTTGCTCCAGTGCCACTGTCTGCCACCCCGGCTGGTCAGGTGAGTGCCACCAGTGCCCCACTGCCCTCCAGCTGTGCTGAGTGTGCCCTGGCAGAGTGAGAAATCACTCCCCGGTCGCTTAAAAGGCAAAAACTTATTCCTCTGATAAATTGAGATATGTATGGGATACATAAGATGTGGACAGAAGACATTCAGTTTGGGAGTTAAGCACGTTACAGTGGGTGTTCTGCTCGCTGTGATTTAACTCAGACTAACTCTTACAAAATGAAATGGTTGTTAAAATATTTACAGTAAGAGAGTTTGGCATTCCCTCCGGGTTTAGTGAGCTTTCCACCACCAGTTTTTAGATCATGTTTCTAATCTGTTGTCTTTGAGTGGCGTTTGCCCCCTTCTGCTCTGGGATATCCCTATCCCTAGGGACATGGTCTAGGTGGCTGCAGGGATATCGTACACTGAACAGGAGAGGATGATTCTTACATCCCAGCAGCAAACAGATTCAGGGTGTGGATAATTTAGGCCAGCACTTTTTCTTAAGGAATGTGATTAGAATGAGATCACAATTGCCACACATTCTAAAAGACTTACACAAAAAAAATACACATCATGCCCTAGTTATATCTGGCCTTATACGCAATTAATTTAGCAAGTTCTCCTCTTCTGCAATTTGCCCAGTGATGTTGCTGAGCAGGTAAAGGCTGGTCTGAAGATATGTGAGGAGGCCAGCATGAAAACATGAAAACAAGAGAACCCATAAAGAACCTTTGGCTGTAGTAAGCTCCCCACACAAAACAAGGGAAAATAGATACTGTAGATTCATTCTTGCTTTGATTTAAAATCATACGTGAGTTTGTACCAGTTGTGTGAAGATACTCTTAAATCGGTCTGTATTGATTTAACCAGTTTGTCTTTTGAGGACTTGCACTGGCTTAACTCATGTCACCTGACTGATGTGGGCTTTTATACAAACAAGAACTAGACATAAGTAACTCTTCCCACTCACATGAAGTCCCTCACTTCTGAGGCTAAAATGGCAAAGGCAGGGCATGCTGCTGTAGCGCTTGCGAAACGCCATTTGGAGATGGTCAGACATGGCCACGTCATGGTGTGGTGGAGTGTGGGATACCTGTATTTCAGCTTTTGCTTCCTGGCGTAAGGAAGGCAAAGCAGAAATGCTGTGGTGAGAGCAGGTACTGCCTGGGTGAGCCCAAAGGGCCTGGTGCAGGTGGAGAGGTGCAGTTCAGTTGGCTGTTCCTCCTCCTGGCAGAGCAACCATGCTTGGCACATCACGCTGATAGCAAGGCTGGTGGGAAAATGTTCTTCTCCAGTGTCTGTATTCCCCTTATTCTGACTGCTTTATATCGACAAACTCATTGGCAAACGTGTTGTTCTTGACCCAAAACCCAACAAGCCATACAAAGGTACCCCCACCTGTCCTTCATTGATGGTTCATGAGGCTCTTATGCAGAATTTCTTATATTTTAAAGATTGAATTGGGTGTTTAGCTGAATTAAGGGACTGCTTGCTCACTCCTTTCTCAGTCTCTCCCTTCCCAGCTAATTCTACCCTCTTATTCTGTTTTTTTTTTGGGGGGGGTAATATTTTTTCTTTCCCATACCTGTGTTATTCAAATGATAGTTGCTTCTACTTCGCATTTTGATTGTAATTCTTTTGGACTATATATTAGGATAAATCTATGAGGATAAATCTATTCCTTGCTGTGAGATATATATATATATGTGTGTAAAAAAAGGGCATGCAGAGGGATGTGGCTCCGTCAGGAAGGTAACGCGGTGCACTCTGCTTGTTCTTCTCTTTATCTGTCCTGATTAAAGGATGAGGTTGTGACACCCAGTGGTCCTCAACAGACCCCAGAGTCTGACACTCAAGTGCCGGCCACAGCAGACACCACCGATCCCTTGTTTTACCCTAGCTGGTATAAGGCTCAGCCGCGGCCACCGAGCGGTCCGAGCTCAACCCCGGTGAGCGGGCTGGGGAAAGTAGGGGCTCCTGTTTCTCTGGAAACAAGCACAAAGAAGGCAGAAGCCCCGGCAGCGGAAGCGATGGAGGAGAGCGCAGCGGGGAGTGGTAAGGAAAGTAATGCCACCGCAGCAACCTCCAAGGTCAGTGCCACCAAAGTCACCCCCCCCCGGGGCGTCCCGGCGCTCGGCAAGGCGGGAAACGGCAATTGTTAAGGAAAATGTGACTTAATTTTTCCTCTGCATGCATTAAAGAATAAGTTCGGATGTACGGAAAGCAGCGTAGAGTGTCCTGGTGGCAGCTCCCACGGGATCTGCAGATGGTGTCAATATGTGGCGGGCTGACTTTTTGGCTTCCGAGGAGCATGCCCATGGCTGCGTGTGCTTACCCGCCGGTGGCCCTTGCTTGTGCCAGCTGCTGTCTGTGTTGCTCACGCACACCCTGCAGAGCTGCCGGAGAGGCAGCTATCAGATATTTGCATGCGTTAGTAGCAGACAAATCCTGTGCATGAGATTATTCTTGTCACCCCATGGAAGCCCATGTAGCTTTCCCATCCCATCCTACCGCTGCGGGCAGAGCAGTTACGGCTTGGCTTTGCCTTCTGCAGCTCCGTGGCTGCTCCCGGAGCCTGGCTTCCCCATGGGAACACCGAGCTCTGCACACACCCGGAGCCTTCCCGTGTGTTTCCCTGCCCCTCAGTAAGCAGTGGGATTTCCTGAGTTCAGATCTGCTGAAGAGGGTTTCCTCCAAGGATTATTTGGGCTTGATTTGTAGAGCTACGAAGATGATGAGGGGACTAGAACATCTCTCTGAGGAGGAAAGGCTGAGGGACTTGGGTCTTTTTACTCTGGAGAAGAGAAGGCCAGTCTTTTTTCAGTAGTGCCCAGGGACAGGACAAGAGGCAACAGGCACAAACCTGAACAGAAGTTCCATCTAAACATGAGGAGGAATTTCTTTCCTGTGAGGGTGGCAGAGCCCTGGAAGAGGCTGCCCA
>JAOTQQ010000012.1:118185665-118198491 GCA_026546715.1 Gallinago undulata
TGGGGCTTTGAGCAACCTGGTCTGGTGGGAGGTGTCCCTGCCCATGGCAGGGGGGTTGGAACTCAATGATCTTTAAGATCCCTTCCAACCCAAACCATTCTATGATTCAAGTTGATATTACCAAGCCCATATACAGGAAAGATCGACCACTACTGAGTTTTTAAAGGATACCCAGATAGAGAAGAAGTCCCCTGACCATGAGGAGATAGAATGTGCCCTGTCTGAGATGGGTTTCTGCCCTCTGAGGAATTCCTGCTGCCATCAGGGTAGCAGCGAAGTGGTGTAGTTCTCCCATGAAGGGCACGTTTTCCCCCAGTGGCAGTGAGACCAGGGCAGGCAGAGCCTGTGCCATTGGGAGAAGATGTCATACCAGCCTCTGAAAGACAGGAGTGAAAGGGAGAGGAGAAGGAAGCCAAGATGGGGGTGCCTGTCAGGTCTGCCTCATCCCTGTCAGATGTCAGCTGCCTCCACTGCTTCTAACTATAAATGTGACAGATAGGTGCCTCATGCCAATGAGTGCTTATAATCATACATGATGAAAGGATCTCAGATTATGGTGCTGTCAGTGGATTCTGTCTCAAATGGGAAATTTATATTTAGTATTTACCTCACTTGAAGTCACTGAAGTTATTACTGCAGTTCTTGGCCAATTCTGGGCCCCGCTCTCTCTGCCCTTAGATCTGACTGACAGGTTATGGAAGTGATATTCAAAAGAGCCTGGGGGAGGCAGATGTCCAACTTCTAAAGCAATTCAGTAGGATTCAGGTAACCCAAAGGTCCTTCAGGACCTGTGCCCACTGAGTGCCAAGTAAATGGAAAATGCTTTATTTTAACCCAATCCCTCAGCAAAGCTTTAAGTGATTGTAGGAGGCACAAGGTGCCAAAGATTTGGGAAGACTGATGAGGTCAGCAGCAAATTGTGGGACATCCGTTAGGTGATGTAAATTAGCATGAACCCATCAGCTTCCGTGGAGCTGCTTTGACTTGCACCCACTAAAGACCCGGTCAGGTTTCATTTCACAGACTGCACTTTGTGCCACAACTTAATGGAAGAGAATAATCTAAAATAGTGTCAGTACTAGTGTTGTTTGGGCTCCTCTACCCTTGTTTTTTTATGCAAAAAACAAGAGGTGAGATTTTTGATGAGGGTAGACTCATGGCCAGCCCATCCTCATACATGGATGTAAATTGGCGATACTGAAGAAACCTGGTCCAAGTGCGATCTTCTTCTGTTCCAGATTCAGAACAAGTTCTCCAGCTACCTGCACCTCTCCATCAGCCCAGCTGTAACCACGCCAGGATAATCTTGTCACTAGGATGACTCCAGAGCTACTATTTCCTAAGGTGGATGAGTTCTCGCTAGAATGAATCTTGTACTAGAGCAGCTGCCTTTGGGTGGACTCTGACAGCACCTCTGGGCATCATTCATTCAGAGGGTGCATTAGTCTGAAGGAAAAAGAATGAAGTGACAGAGAGGAAGTTCAGCTTTAATGAAATCAACTCCTCCGAGACAAGAGGCAGATCATCAAACAGCCAAATATGCCTCCATGGATTTCTGCAGGCAGAGATGAGCTTCTTCTGATCTTCTTCCAGGTAAAAGTGATAACCAGTGCAGTTCTCGGTTGGTTTTTGGCATACCTGATCATCAGCAAACCATAGATTCTCTATGGTCCATATTACCAGAAATGGTGTCTTTGAACCCAAAGCAAACAGCGTAAAGCTGGATTTTCTGTCTCAACAATCCTGCCTATTTTACTCCTCAATGGCCAGCCATGGGGCCAGCACAAACACTCCAGCCAAGAGAAGCCAAGTGAGAGACAATCTCGAACACAGTAACATTTTGGAAATATACACCAGTGGCAACATATCCCTTCTACCCTGACTTGTTAGCATTCTATATGTACTCTATCTGATGTAAATATCGGCACAGGTGAGAGCTGGAACTTCTCACCCTGTTCCTGAAATGATTCTTGGATTTTCCATAGACTCCACAGTCATCCAGCAAATGAGGTCTGTTGTGCTCACAACCTGCTGGGGCATGGCTATAAATTATGTGCCTAACAGATTTTAGATTCGGCCTTAAATACCATATGTACCTAGCAGAGATATGTAGTTAACAGCAAGCAACTCACAACGCTCAGTTTTGGATGCCGTGTACAAAATTTCCTAATCTGTACCTGAAAAAGCACTCATAAGTTTCCAGATACACTTCTCTTGAACTGATTTTTCTACCTCTGTATCACATACTCATAAATTTTGTTTCTGTGTATACCTAATTGTGGGCACATTTCCAGTTTACCATTTTAAAATTTTGTTTCTGTGTATACCTAATTGTGGGCACATTTCCAGTTTAACATTTTAAAACCACTCATTATTTTTATGTTACAAAATGGCAGTACTGGAATTATAACTTTTAATAACCTTTGACATTCGAAGTACTCCATACTTCATAAATTGTGCTAATAAATATCTATTTAGTCAACAGCAGAAGTAAAAAAACTCTTCCAGCTACATCAAATTGACTATATCCTGCACTGTTAATTCTTAATGTGCATGGCTCTATCTGAATAATAAAAAAAAATAAATTTAGGAAGTGTTCATGTTCATTTACTGGTAGAAAAATAAACGTAACCATAGCAAGTAATCCTATTATGTACTCACTTTAAAATGGTTCATAGCATTGGTTTATCCTGAGACAGCTCTTGTCTAACAGACTGGCTCAACATATCTTAAAACACCTGAAGGACTGAGAATTTTCCTGTAAGAAAAATTTTCTGTTAACACCTGAAAACAGTCTGCTCAAAGTCTGGGCATAACTTTTCAGAACGAGCCTTAATAGAAACCTTTCTGTGCCTTGACTCCTTTCAAGAGGAGGAGCTGCTGCTTGCCCTGACCTTTCTCAGAATGATGCACCGTACCTGCGCCTCCAAAGGCTCAAGCTGACTTTTGCAACACCTACTTCTGGAAGAGAAGGTCCTCAGTACCCAACAGAAATAAATCAAATCAGTGACCTTTACTTTAAGCCCATCTGCAACATCTTCCAGTGATCGAATGGTTTTCTCTGTCCCATCTAGGGCTGGAGGTGTGAAGAACTGACCTGTCTGCTGCAGTCTGTGCAAGTCCTTTCTGTTCTTCTCCTGACCCAAGCACCAAATTTCCCAGATTCGTTGGGCACATTCAGCACCAAGCTGCCTTCTGAGGTACCGGGGAGACTTTGTTCTCACTTATACCCACAGAAATTCTGAGTAAGTGAAGCAGGAGGCTCTGTGTCTCCTGAAGTTAGTCAGTCCTCCAGGACTCCCTCCCCAGCTGACTCTTTACTCAGACTCGGTTTTGGCATTCCTCACACATCACCACGATGTTTAGGGACACTTCCCGATCTTCCACCGACTGTATTTTACTTACAAACTCCCAACACGCAGCACTTCACAAAAAAATGAACCTGCAACTTGTTCAGACTGTTTGTTCTCTCCCCGGCCAGTGTAAAGACGTGTAACGGGTGGGAAAGGCCCCCCCCCAGCTTTTTCAAAGTATATGCGGGGTGAAAAAAAAGCAAACCTTTCAAAAACTTTTGCCTCATTGAAGATCAGAGCCCAACTCCTTCGCTCACAGGGGCTGCTTTCTGCTCAAGTGGGACATGTTATTAGAAAGTCGAATTAAAACTACTCCAAAGACAGGGATTTTTCAAAGCTTACAAAAGAAATGGCAGGAAATTGGGTTTTGCAGAGAAAGCCAGTACCAAGACTTTGATTGCCATTTACCAACTGCAAGTCAACATATGGCTCTTAAGACCATATTTCTTGACCCGTTGTCAGGAATCCTCACTTATCCTGCCAGTGTTTCTGAGCCACATCAAGTTGAAGCTTCCTGTGGTCCTAGATCTCTTGTGACAATGCTTTTTAGATCTTGCCCTGGTCTTCTAACATGCCTGCTCACTCTTCACTACTACCCTCCTTAAATTTGTTCTTAGACTACTACTCCAATAATGCTTACAAAACCCAAACCGAGTCCCCTGCTGCCCCGAGGACGAGCACACAGACTTTTGCTGGGGCTGCCTGTCAGTTCCACGATGCTGAGTCTTAAAATGCCTGCATCTCCTGGGCTTCTCAGTCTAAAACACTGGATTTGGGGACCGCCATGGAGAAAAGAAACCGAATCATGGAGGGAAAGCAAGGAGAAGGAACACGGAGAGGGCAACAACAAAGTAATGCAAAGTAGATTTAGGCCAGCAGCACCAAGACTGTTTTACAAGCATTTCACTACTTTGCCCTTTAAAAAAAAAAAAAAGGCCTTCTACCTTGGCATTGGCAAGATACCGAAATGTACTGATTAACATTTAACATTTCTCTCTTATTTAAGTAAATGAAGGTAAAATGTTATGTTCTATGCCTTGTCTGTTCTGATGCTCCTCAACATATAATAGAAATGTAAAACAGAAAGATAACCTGAAAAGACGTAACAAAAATATCAGACTAGGACATGATGAGAAAGGAAAACAAATGGTTCCATCCTTAAAAGATAACAGCAATTTTATTATTTGAAAAAAAAAAAAGAAAGAAATTATACTAGTAATATGTGTACTAAATGCTAATTGCCAGAAGAGTTTATATCATCAAATGTTTATGCACGTAAGATGCAGAAATGATAACAGACTTATTCAAACTTTTTCCTCTGGAGCTTCTTCTGATGAATGTTTGAATGCAAGTGATTTATTAATTAAAGACAAATGGAACTTTCTGCGGTACTGTTAAAATAAATCATGCTAGTTTTGTTCTCAGCCAATGTAAATCAGTCCATAAGCATCATTCTTCATTCTTTTGCATCAATGAGGCGTGTGTATAGTACCAGTGGTTTCACTAGGCTTTTAACCAGCAAGAAAATGGAGAAGAAAATCAGGCCTACTAAATTCAGTATATTTTTCATGTGTATAACAACCAGGGTTTAAGCATTTTTTTTTCAGTCATAAAGCAAGCTGCGAAATGTTCATAAATGTGACAAACGAACATCACTTATCATGAAGCTTGATCCAAGATCTGTCGAAACAGATGGAAAGACTGTCTCGATCTTGAGGTCTGTTGGATTTCTCCCCTTTCATACTATGGTGTGGTGCTCCCTTCTAGATTACAGAAGCACAGAATGAGATGGGGTTGGAAGGGACCTCTGGAGATCATCTAGTCCAACCTGTTACCAGAGCAGGTCCACCTAGAGCAGGTTGCACAGGAATGTGTCCAGGTGGGTTTGGAATGTCTCCAGAGAAGGAGACTCCACCACCTCTCTGGGCAGCCTCTTCCAGGGCTCTGCCACCCTCAAAGTAACGAAGTTCCTTCTCATGTTCAGATGGAACTTCCTATGTTCAAGTTTGTGTCTGATACCTCTTGTCCTGTCACAGGGCACCATTGACTGATCTTTGGGCAGAAGCCTATGAGACATCTCAGACACCAGGCAATAGAGTGAGGGTTGGCTTTTCTGGGAAGGGAAAAGTCAAGGATCCCAAAATTTTTAAAATTAAAATTATAAACTGTGCTTGTACCTAGTCTTTAATCAATTAGACTGGGCTCTCCAAAGTAGATTTTTCTTTCTCTGGGTATGGAACACCTGACTGCAGTTCTCTCCTTTGTCTGACGGGAGTGTCCTAAATATCAGGCTCCACATGGAAGGAACAAGGATGGAGAAGGCAAGAAAAGTCTTAATGACTTAATTGCTCAGTATTACATTTTTTTTGAGGGGAAAAAGAGTCCTACAGTTTTAACCTTTCTGACGAGCCTAAACATGAGGCACATTAGTTACTTTCTGCATACATTTGCCCAGTGTCCTACACAGCTCCCAGTTGGGATTGTGCCACCTGAGGATAGTCTACTGGAGGTAGCTGGGGTGCCCACTGGGAGAAAGGGGAGTTTCATTTGAAATCCCTGCCCTGAATAA
This sequence comes from Gallinago undulata, assembly GCA_026546715.1. Taxonomy (NCBI): domain Eukaryota; kingdom Metazoa; phylum Chordata; class Aves; order Charadriiformes; family Scolopacidae; genus Gallinago; species Gallinago undulata. Next base: position 118,191,588 of record JAOTQQ010000012.1, read on the forward strand.
GGATATGAACGTCCTTCAACTGCACTCTTCTCCGGTGTCCTAAATAGTAGGCAAGAGGTATCCACCCAGTTTTTCCTTTTCAGGCTGGCCTATTTTGCAGCAAGTCTTTAGAGAGACAGAGACTGTACAGCAGTCTGATGGCCAAGAACCTCCCATGGTGGGCAGCCAAGTGACAGGTTGTCCCAACAAGGTGACAGTTCACCTGGGTTTGGCTCCTGTTTGCGTGGGTATTTCATTATTTATACACAGCAGGATAATAGGAACAGGAGTGGCTGAGAACCTCTCCTCCTCTCCTCTCCTCTCCTCTCCTCTCCTCTCCTCTCCTCTCCGCCACTCTACCTGACAAAATCCATGGATTAAAACACCGAAACACTGAGAAATGTAGCCTTCAAAACTGCTTTGCAGGGCTTAAATCTGACCCAGCACCTCCCATACTGTGGTAGTAAGTGCTCTTGCCCCTGAGTTACTGATCAAAACAGAAGCTACTGCCACCAAGGTGTTTAAGATTTACCTTTCAGTGCAATGAAAAGGAGGACAATTACACATGATTCAGCCTGAAAACAATTTGTTCCCCATTTTGCCAGCCATTAATTATTGTGGTGGTGGTAAGGCACTGAAACAGGTTGCCCAGGGAAGCTGTGGCTGCCCCAGCCCTGGAGGGGTTCAAGGCCAGGCTGGATGGGGCTTGGAGCAACCTGGTCTGGTGGAGGTGTCCCTGCCCAGGGCAGGGGGTTGGAACAAAATGATCTTTAAGGTCACTCCCAATCCAAACCATTCTATGATTCTATGAATTAGTCATGTTGCCCTAATTTTAAACATTAGCAAATGCCTCTACATTTAGAATATCCTAGTCAAGAACCTTGAGTCCACAGAAGATAACAAAGACATTTAGAAGCAAGAAAACAGGAAAAATATTTATCCAATGTCACCTTTGATATTGGTTTATACAGTGTGCTAGAAGCGTTAACTAATACAAAGGTTTGCTTGTTCAAAGTGCTGTGCTAATATTAACTTAGTAAAATTGGTCATGATTTATAACTAAGTAAACAGCAGCGGAATAGTGGTATAGAAAAAAGTGCATAAACTCACTAGTCAATGAGAAACTTACTGCCTCCCTGGTGTTCCACACAGGCCAATGCTGAGGGTACAGTCAGAGCAGAAGAAGGTAAAATTCATGTATTTGCTCTGACCCCTGACACCTCACTGCTACCTGCGGCTAAACTGCCCAAGAAAAAATTGCCAAGAAGCAAAAGGCCGTGGTGTCAACATAAGAAGGACTTTCAGTATAACTGAGGAAAAAGGTAGTGGGCGGAATGATGTAAAGATTGTCCTTTACTACTGCAGGAAAACAAGGCAAGGACCCCAGGGGAAGCTCTCCTCCAAAAGCCACGTAATCCCTCCCAGGAGTACACTGGGGGTCTGTCGAACATCCACCTGGATGGATGGCCATGTTGAAGGCTGCTCCTGACCTTTTCCCCTCAGCCAGCCAGAACTCCCCTTCAAGACCCAACATATTTTCTAGCAGCTATGTTTACCTCCTCCCTGCAATTTGGCAAAAATTGTTGCGTCCACGGAGCGTTCAGAGACTGATGTGGCTTCTGATGTGGCTGGGCTCTGCTCCTGCACCCAGTGGACTGGGACTGGGGGAGCTGGCAGGCAGCTAACGACAGACCTTGGAGCCACCGCTGGTGGAAAGGTTCTTTACCGAAGGGAGAAGTTTGCCTTATTTTTTTTTTTATGTATTCTTGATTTGATGTGCAAAAATGCCTCTAAGCGCTCTGACAGTAATTAAATTTACAGTCCCCATAGGATTATTCTGTGAATGATGCCAACGTAGGTATTGACAAGGTGCCCGTAAAACTGCCCTGTTCCAGCACACAAAATGAACATATGTGTCACGCTGAAGGAGTAGTACTGTTGTTGGTGTACGCTCACCTCCCACGTGAAATGCCATCATACCTGTTAAATGACACTTGAAAATGTGTTAGCACTTAACCAGAAATATTTTCAAAATAACACTTCAACATAAGAACCCTTAACTGCTGGAAATTTTCCCCTAATTTCCTGCCGGCGTTTACTTGCTGAAGAAGATCCTTTCCCAAACAGATTGCAGGGAGAAAAAAAAAAAATATAGGAGACCCACTGGCTGAGCTGAACACCCAGACTATGAATGCTTTTTAGTAAGATCTTGACATTTCTCATTCTGACCCTGCTTAACATGATGCTCTTCAATTCTGCTTCCTGAAAATTTGTTTTATTGAAGAGAGAGAGAGACAAGAAAAGTGTAAAAACCTCTTGCAAATGTCTATAGGTCACCCACACCGTGTTAGAGACAAACTGCCGAGAACATTAACATTGCACAAGCAAGCACTTAAGAAAATGCTTGAATTAAAGTTGCCTGAGGAGAAAGTGGTGTATGACTGTGGAATTGAAGACAGCCATGGGGCAAACAAGGAGGGGGGTGATAATCCCCTGGATGGGGATCATACAGGCAACCTAATCGTGTCATTTTTTATCTTTCAGCACTTGAAGCTTTCAACCACATTATCTTCTTGGTTGTTTTATGTGTAATTTCCTAGCTCTGTTTTTTTTCTTTTTTTTTTTCTTTTTAGCAAATGGAAATGTTCTAGTGTCGTTTCACAGAGACATTCACCATGAGCAGGACCACAGCCACTACAGATTCACCAGACAAGACAGGTATGAACATGATTTGAAGGGGGCCTACAGGAGAGATGGGGAGGGACTCTTGATCAGGGAGTGGAGCAATAGGAAGACATGTAATGGTTTTAAGTTGAAAAAGGGTAGATTTAGGTTAGCTATTACGAAGAAATTCTTTCCTGTGAGGGTGGTGAGACACTGGAAGAAGTTGCCCAGAGAAGCTGTGGCTGCCCCATCCCTGGAGGTGTCCAAGGCCAGGCTGGATGGGGCTTTGAGCAACCTGGTCTGGTGGGAGGTGTCCCTGCCCATGGCAGGGGGTTGGAACTGGATGAGCTTTAAGGTCCCTTCCAACTCGAACCACATCTCCAGACCCACCTTAGCTGCAGCATCTGGTCAAGCTGTGACTTGGCCCTGCAACAGGAGAGCAGGAGAGCCGAAGGTGAACCAGAATCTCAGTCCAAGTATTTCTCAGGCTAGCACTGGTATGACACTGTATAGGGTCTGGCTGGGATGAAGTTAGCTTTCTTCATAATCAGCTCATACGGTGCTGTGGTTTGGATTTGTGACTAAACCAGTGCTGGTAACACACCAGTCTTCTAGCTATTGCGGAACAGTGCTTGCACAGGGTCAAGGCTTTCTCTGTTCCTCAGCCTGCACCCCCCCAGGGAGCATGCTGGTGCTGGGCAAGATGCTGGGAGGGGATAGAGCTGGGACTGCTGACTCAAGTTACCCAGAGGGGTATTCCACACCAGATAGCACCACACTCAGCAATAAAACCTGGAAAGACTAGTTCTCAACTGGCTACTTTCCAAACTAGCCACTGCTCAGAGTCTGGCTGGGAATGGTCACCTTTGTACCACCTTTTTCTTTCTTTTTTTTTTCCCCTTTCTCTCTTCCCTTCACTTATTAAACTATATTTATCTCAGCCCAGCAGTTTTCTCACTTTTGGTCTTCCAATTTCTTCCAGTTGAGGGGAGAGACTGAGCGAGCAGCTGGGTGGGGGCCTATTTGCCAGCCAGGATCAACCCACCACAGAAGATCCTAAGCTTGATTTTCCTATTGTTGGCAGTGGTTATTGGGTGCTGCTGCTGGTCACAAGGTCGTTCATCATGTGCACCTCAACAACGATAGCAACCAGAAAAATGACACCACTGATGCAGGGGAGAATCCACCTTGGTGCGTTTTACTCAAGCAAGCTGCTGAATCTGATCAGGACACTTCTGTGGCCAGTACAGAAAAACAGACAGCCCTGTGCTACCTGAACCTCGGAGTCTGAGTAACCTGCCAATAGGTGGTAGAAGAGATGGCAGTCACCAGCTAAAGAAAATCTTGCTCCTCTCGTCAAACCTGCAACTTTGATCCAAGGTTTAAATGTCGGTGCCTGTCACATCCGCTTTGGTCCGCCGCGGGCAAGTCCTACAGTAGAAATGTCTTCATATTCTTCTGTGCTTAGAAATGATTTTGAGCGGACCTGACATTTTCCTGACCACTGACTGTGATGACTAACAACAGTAGATATGTCGTGTTCTAACTTGCAGTTTGGCAACAGTCAAAAAATTCAAGAAACGTTGTGCTTCAAAATGCAAGAAGTCCTGAGCCATGACACAAATTCTCAGTCACACCATCACCCCGAGATACGAGTTTCCACCAGGAGTAGAAGGTATTTTAATTTCTTTCTTTCCAATCATGTTATTAAAGCTTCTGATTTACTTGAAATAGCTCATCATTCTGTCTGTATTTGTTTTGCAATTTACTTTAAATTTCAAAACAGTTAATGAAAGGGTCCTGTGAGGAGCACCCAGAGCCAAGAGCAGTGGCCAATGGTGACAATTCAACAACAGGACATCTGTGATTTCCACACCACCACAAGCCTGTAGCAGGCATCAGTCTCAGATTGTCTCCTGTCCGATGACCTCATGACATAGGCATTGATACAATCTGTAACCAACGCGGCTAATTGCTCATGGACCAACAAAAAAATGAACTAACTGTAGAAGTTTACTGAAGCTGTGCAGAATTCTGAATGATCTAAAATATGCTACCTGCCCTGCCTTGGTTTTTTTTTTGTAAGAGTGTCATAGTCTGTCATTTTCTGAAGTTGGGTAGATTTTTTATATTAGTATTAATATGTAGAAAAATTAGCCCCCTTTTAATATGCACAAAAAATACCCAAGAAGTAGCCACCTTTTGAAGGTCTGGGGCATTTTTAACGTGATTTAATGGCAAGTGTGAAAAACAAATGAGTGTCATAAGTAGTCCCCAGAGATTTCCAAATGCCATAAGCAGACAGAGAGTTATTGATTGTTGCTTAACACGCCTGTAGCAAATAATGGGGTAACAGCAGCTGTGCTGTAGCAAATAAAGTTATTCCATCTGTCCTGCCAGCACCAATATTTGGACACGTCCAGAGATGAAGCCTCATTATTTGTAATGCCAGCTCCACTGTAAGCAGGAGGAAGAGCAAGTGGGCTCCCCAGCCCTTGTGCTTTTGCTGTCTCGCACCAAAATCGTGAAGCGGTTCGAGGAAGAAAAGGCAAATCAATAAGTAATTATTTTACAGCCCTCACCACTCTTTGCCCATGTCAACTAATTGAGCTAATAAATAATTCATGGGTTTCTTGCTACTTTGCTGGGGACGGGCAGCAGTTTCCTCAATTGTGTCATCACTGTTGATAAAGAGGTGACAGGGTTGATCTTTCCCCATCTCCTTTCGGTCACAAGTGGCCTCATGAGTTTGACAGTGGTAGTTCAGGGTCTCTTTGCCAAGTTGAGCAGGGCTGGTGGGGGAAAAAGAGAGGCACGGTGTGCCCAGGCTGCCTAATTATTGGGTGTTGCTTGTATTCAGTCTCCTCCTAACAACACAAGTGGGTCAGGAGGTTCATGGTCCCCACTCCTCCACATCTCTGATGAAGTTCATATGAGAGATACCATCTGGGGAGTGCCAGGGCACCATAAAGACTGGGGGTTCCATGGGGAGCAAGGCAATGGAGCACCTCTCTTATGAGGAAAGGCTGAGACACCTGTGGCTGTTTAGCCTGGAGAAGAGAAGATCGAGAGAGGACCTCATCATGTTTAAAAGTTCCATCTAAACATGAGGAGGAACTTCTTTACTTTGAGGGTGGCAGAGGACTCGAATAAGCTGCCCAGAGAGGTGGTGGAGTCTCTGTCTCTGGAGACATTCAAACCCTGCCTGGACAACATTTGCAACCTGCTCTCGGTGGACTTGCTTTAGCAGGGGGTTTGGACTAGATGATCTCCAGAGGTCCCTTCCAACCTCCTATCATTCTGTGATTCTGTGACTCATCAACACTTATAAATACCTAAAGGGAGGGTATCAAGAGGATGGGGTCAGGCTCCTCTCAGAGGTGCCCAGTGACAGGACAAGGGGCAAAATACACAAGATGGAACACAGGAAGTTCCATCTGAACATGTGGAAAAACTTAATTGCATTTAGGGTGGCAAAGCCCTGGAAAGTTGAAAGATATCTCACATTGAGAAACTCAAGGGCCCTGGCTTGGAGCAGAAATTTTGTCCTCATATCAAAGATGCTTCTCCAATGCATTTATAAATTCTGAAAAATCTTTATTCACGTGTTCCCAGTACACATTTAGTTAGTATTTGGTACCTTAATTCTCTAAAGATACTGTGGCACCAGGTACCTCCAGCTCAGCGACAGTGGCTGAGGAGAGTTTTTCCTGTAGTTGGTTTTCTGGACTACCATGGATCAATGTTTTGCCACTGCTGGAGACACCTTCCTCCCTTGAATCGCTATAGGTTTGTCTACTATTTTTTGGATAAGGAACACACTGTTGCAGCAAATTCCCTGTCAGTCCACTACTTACCACACTTTGTTTCATTGTCACAATGCACGGGTCGCACTCCTGCAAAGTGAAATTTTTAAGGGGAGACAGTTCTAATGTAAAGGAGGGTCCTGCCCATAAAAGGTTTTCCAAAGTGAAATCCCCTGAAATGCTTATGGGGTGGACACTGGGCCCTGAACACATACCATTTCACTCCAAAAGTCTGCTCCCATCAGGCCATAGTATTTGTTAATGCAGACACAGCCTCTCTGTAGCATAAAGGCTTAGGACTTTCCTGCCTTACATGGAGTACAAGGACCAGACCAGAGAAACAAAGGTGTGACCCTACCTGGAGTACTGTGTCCAGTTTTGGAGTCCTCAGCACAGGAAGGACATGGACCTGTTGGAACGGGTCCAGCGGAGGACCACAAAGATGATCAGAGGGA
>JAOTQQ010000012.1:118218118-118244579 GCA_026546715.1 Gallinago undulata
CATCTGGAGCACTGGGTCCAGTTCTGGGCTCCCCAGTTCAAGAAGGACAGGGAACTGCTGGAGAGGGTACAGCAGAGAGCTATGAAGATGATGAGGGGCCTGGAGCATCTCCCTTACGAGGCGACGCTGAGGAACTTGGGTGTGTTTAGTCTGGAGAAGACTTAGGGGGAATCTGATCAATGCTTATAAATACTTTAAGGGTGGGTGTCAAAAGGATGTGGCCAGTCTTTTTTCAGGGGTGCCCAGGGATAGGATAAGAGGTAACAGGCGCAAACTTGAATCTAAGAAGTTCCATCTCAACATGAGGAGGAACTTCTTTACTGTGAGGTTGGCAGAGCCCTGGAACAGGCTGCCCAGAGAGGTGGTGGAGTCTCCTTCTCTGGAGACATTCAAACCCGCCTGGACACGTTCCTGTGGAACCTGCTCTGGGTGACCCTGTTCTGGCAGGGGGTTGGACTGGATGATCTCCAGAGGTCCCTTCCAACCCCAGATCATTCTGTGAATCTGTGATCCAGGGGGGTCGCTGGGTCTTTCATGGGCACCACTGATGAGTAAGTCACTTGAGGCACGGCCGCAGGCGTCCCCTAACAGGAACCGAGAGGAAGGGAGGCGCGGTGACAGCCCTGCAGCAGGGAGAAGGCCCCGGGCGGGTCTGTTAGGACTAACGGCCTCCCCTGGGAGGGAGGTGCGGAACTACAACTCCCGGCAACCATTGCGCCGAGCCCGCCATCCCGAGCGCCTCGGCGAGCTTCCGGCGCGCTGAGCCGGAAGAGTTTGGCTGCACTTCCGGGGGCGACCGGCACGTGCGGGAGCGGTGCGGCGCGGCGCGGCCCGGTCGGTACCGCCGCCATGGCGGCCGTGCGGGTGGAGGAGGTGCTGGCAGCCGCCGAGGAGCAGGAGGCGGAGAAGCGGCGGAGCATCACAGTGGAGAAGGAGCTGGAGCTGGAGTTCGACCTGGGCAACCTGCTGGCGGTGGACCGCAACCCGCCGGCGGCGGCGGGGCTGCGCGGGGACGTCCCGCGGCGGGAGGCCCTGCTGCGGGCGCTGGCCCGCGACAACACGCAGCTCCTGGTGGCCCAACTCTGGGAGCTGCCGGCCGAGCGGGCCGGCGGGGCTGGGGGACCGCTGGTGGCCCGGCTGCCCGAGCCGGCCTTCCGCCTGCCGCGGGAGAAGCCGCCGCCGCGACCGCGGCCGCCGACCCGTTGGGAGCAGTTCGCCCGGCTGAAGGGCATCCGCCGGAGAAAGCGGACCTCGCTGGTGTGGGACGAAGAGGCCAAGGAGTGGCGGCGGCGCTGGGGCTACCGGCGGGCGGGCGGCGACCCGGCCCGCGCCTGGCTGGCGGAGGTACCGGCGAACGCCGACCCGGAGGAGGACCAGTTCGCCCGGCTGCGGCGGGAGAAGCGGGAGCGGGTGGCCCGCAACGAGCTCAACCGCCTGCGCAACCTGGCCCGCGCCCACCGGGCCGGCACCGCCGTCCCCGCCGCCCCCCTCCACCCCACCGGCCACCAGAGCCGGGAGGAGCTGGGCCACGTCGCCCGTGTCGCCCGCGTCTCCACCGCTTCGCTCGGCCGATTCCAGCCCCGCCTGCCCAAGGAGCCGGCGGAGCCGCCGTCCCGCAACGGCGGCAAGAAACGCCGCTTCGAGCCGCTGCTGGGCAACCTGGCGGCCGAGCGCAGCCGGCAGCTGGACCTGCTGCGGGACATGGGCAGCAAGAAGCCGGTCCTGGACATCACCCGCGCCGTCAACAAGCAGCTGCGCCAGGAGGAAGCCGAGGCGGCCGCCGCCAAGGGCAAGAAGCAATCGAAGCGAGGGAAGCGTGGTCGCCGGCAGCAGCGGGTGGGACGCAGCAGCAAGAGAGGAGGAGCCCGGCGGCAGCAGCAGCAGCAGCGATCCGCAAGCAGCATCACCGGCGGTGGCAAGAGAAAGAAGGCGTGAGGGACAGAGGGACTGCGTGCAGCACGGGTTTGGGGATGCCCACCGAGTCGTGGGAAGGGACTGTCACTGCCAGCCTCCTGCCCGGTGCTCTGTTCCCGCTCCTATTTGTCAATAAATATGCTCCGGTCTTTTTAAAATGTCCCGCGTTTGGCAGTCAAGGAGGGCTGTGTTCTGCATCCAAGGGGAGCTGGTGTATCGAGGGGATCAGGAGCCCCTGGTTCCCCCCCCAGGGGACAGCCAGGTAACCTTGTTTCATGGCTGGCCATAGCTGCAGCATTTCCAGGCAGGACAGAGTCAGAGTAAAGCTGTCCCTTGCTCGGGTAACTGGGATGGGGGGGCTGCAGCTGTGACTTGTTTTTTCATCAAGTAACCAGCCTGTTCAGACTCAGATACAATTAAAAGATGTGGCTACTGGTCTCTGCTCTGGGCGAGTGGCCTGATGGTGGAGCTCTTGCTCTGTAAATCAGCTTCTGCCATTCAACTCTGTGGCGTTCAGGGCAAGTTACAAAAGGAACGTTAAAGCTTACTCTTAAGATTTATTGCAGGGCCTAAGGAATTGTACATATTTCCTAGAGAGTTCTGTTGATAATAAAAAAAGATGTCAAAGCTGCTGACCAGCCATTGAATTAAACAGATTCCCAGGTTGCCCAGAGAAGCTGTGGCTGCCCCATCCCTGGAGGGGTTCAGTGCCAACTTGGATGGGGCTTTGAACAACCTGGTCTGGTGGGAGGTGTCCCTGCCCACGGCAGGGGGGTTGGAACTCCATGATCTTTAAGGTCTCTTCCAACTGAACCGTTCTGTGATTCTATGATTCCAAAAGTATTTGTATCAACAGCAGGTCAAAACCTAAATTTCTCCATGTATTAACAGTAGTTCATCATTTCATAGAAATAGTTTCACAATGGTTTTCTTTACCAAACAATGTAAGAGCAGATATTGGAAATGATCTCAGATTTCTGCTTACTACTCTTTTGAACTCTTTAGTGCCTCCTGTATGCTTGAAATAAAAAATACAATTTGCCATCCCAATGTGTGGCTTAGGAAGGATGCTCTTCTGCAGCCATTCCCGCTACAGAGCGGTAGTAAAACAGGTTCCAGCAATCTCAAATGAATTAAGTTCTCAAATTTTCAAGCAGTAAACTTGTGAGTGGTTAACTTGTGAGTTGAAGAGAGTAGATTTAGATTAGATCTCAGGAAGAATCTGGTATCTGTGAAGGTGGTGAGATACTGGAACAGGCTGCCCAGAGAGGCTGTGGCTGCCCTGTCCCTGGAGGGGTTCAAGGACAGGCTGGATGGGGCTTTGAGCAACCTGGTCTGGCAGGAGGTGTCCCTGCCCAGGGCAGGGGTGTTGGAACAGATAATCTTTAAGGTCTCTTCCAACCTAAACCATTCTACAATAATGTAATGTTTTGCTACAAATGAGTTCTTGAAAAAAGCTAGGTGATCCTGTACCAGTTCTGTTATCTCACTGTAGCAGTTCCATAGGACAGCAGCTTGAGCATGATCAAAAAGCAAAACCTCTGACCATGTAAGGTATCTGGTGAGGGCAGTAGGTACCTACAACTTGGGGTTGAAGGGATGTGGGTGGCTTTGGTGGACTGATCATAGCTCTAAACCTATGGGTTGTGCATAGGGTGTCCTCTTTGCCTCTTAAACGTTTCTGGATGCTGTGCTGAGGAACCTTGCTGGTGGCAGGAGTGGTCTCATGGACACAGCCCATTGATACCAAACCTTTGGTGGAAGCAGCTGGGCAAAACAGGGGTGAAAAGCACTTGGAAACGTGGAGGAAAAGTTGCTGTGAGATTTGTTCTGGACCTCCCATCTTCCTGCCGTTTCCAAGGGCACATCTTGTACCTGCTCAAGCCATGGCTCTTCCCATGCGCATGCAACCCAGAGAAGTATTTTATGACGTTATTTGTGAAATTCCCCCATTAAAATCCCGGGCAGCCTGTCCGTTTCCAGCCGGGGTGAGGCTCTCTGGGGTTGCCGCCGCTCTTCTGGCTCTCCCAAGGCCGTGAAAGTTCCACGGTTTGGGCCCGAATCGGGGTGGTTCTTCTTTCAACCGGGCAAAAATCCTCGGGTTTTTGGTCAACTTTTGTGACTGAAGTGGGGCTCGGACTGAAGAGCGGGTGGGAGCCCCCCGGGAGGAGGCGCTGCCACCGGCCCGTCCCCCGGCCCGTCCCGTCCCCACGGAGCCGCGGCGATGGCGGCCGGGCGGCAGCGGGCAGCCCGCCTCCTGAGGCAGCTGCAGCGGGCAGCGTGAGTGCGGGCCGGGCCGGGGCGGCTGAGGGGAGCCGCCGCCTCAGCCATGGCGGGGGAGGAGGGCGGCTGAGGGGACCCGCCTCAGGCCGTTGTGTTTCCCCCCCCACGGGCTTCATGGGCAGTTGCCCCGGCGGCGGGGCTGGGGGCTGAGGCCGGGCGGCCGCCGCCGTGTTTCGAACGGGAAAAGCTGCCGTAGCCCCCCACGGAGGGGATACCGGGACCCAGCCGTGTTCCTCCGGCGGTGGGACCCCGGGTGCAGTGCCTCAGGGCCGGCCAGGCCCCTCCGCAGCCCGGCCTGGGGAGCAGGCCTCAGTGGGGGACATACCGGGGGACTTCTAGGCCAGGGCAGATTCGTCTTTCTGCTTCAGTTTTTGCTTTTAACCACGTCTATTTTTTATTTTTTTTATATTTATTTTTTTTAACCTTTTAACTAGATGTCGGTGTCCGAGCCATGGCCACACTTATTCCCAAGGTAAGAGTTAATGTGTGTCTCCAAAATGGTTCTGCAAGGAGGCCATGGCCCTGTGGAGCCGTGCCTATCGGTGTGAGCCGGGCCAAGGGCACAGGTAACAGATATAGGGAAGAGAACGCTTTAAAGGATAAAGCAAGGAGTCTGTTATTTTGCAGCTGTACAAGGATAGCGGTTGCGGTTGGAGAGATTCACTGTTCCCACGTAAGCCACGACTAAAGCATCCTGCCCCTCCCTTAGTGACATCCTGTCCCTCCCTCCCTCAGCATTCTGATGAGCAAGTCCATCAGAAATTCACTCTGGCTCCTACTGCTGTCATCACCTGAGCCATCCCCACTTTAGATCTGCTCTCGAGGGGAGAAATATGCATCAGTTACAACAGAAAAGAAAGAGGAAGCGATATGAATAAAGAGGAGCTGTTCACAAAGTTCATCTTTGGCTTGGGGAGGGGGAAGTGTAATCTCCATGGGCTTTTTATACAGTTGTTGCCAAGAACACAGCTCGCTCAGGCCCGGGTTGTGGGGTAAGGGCAGGTGAGCTGTGCCAAGTCACCAACACACCCGGGGAGCAATTTCTGTTTGCATCGACTGTAGAGAGTCTATGGGGATAGCTATAGCTCGCTGTGTGCTGGTCAGTCCCCAGATGTTCTTCGTCGTTATAATACATCCCACATATTCCAAGTTTAATACTCCACAAGGTAGCTAGAAGATATGCTAGATATATTTTCTATAAAAGTTAGTATTTTGGGACATAATTTCAGCCATGTGTGATTCTGCGTGGCTTGGTGTCATGTTTTAAGATACTCTTTAAAGAATTACCATTTTTACATATGGAAAAACTAATATCAGTTCAGATACTAGTTTTGTGTAAGATCATCATACAGCAAGACAATAGCACAGCTGAGAAATAGAATCTCATTCTTCTGCTCATTTGGTTGATGACCTACTCTGTCAATTTAAACTAAGCTGTCATTACGTCGTAGTCTTAGTTAAGAACCCTTGCCGTAAGACTTAGGCAAGATATAGATAGAGATGGTATCAGTTCAGTACATCTGTAAATAGCAGGAATTCATTTAACAGTGACTGTAGCATAAAAAAAAGAAAAAAAAAATGTTCACTATGTTTTTTTACAAGGTTTGAGGAAATAGTGCCATTTTTGAACTCAGTAAAATTCTTCCTGAAAGTTAAGTTTGGCTGCAGAATATAACAGCAGGGCACCTATTATATTATCAGAAAGCAAGAGAGTAAATGGCTTGGACATGTTCTTAGCCTGTCAAATTAATGACTGAGAGTACAGCAGGCTCAAACTCCAGGAGAGGTCAAACATGTACAGCCTGGCAAGAGATGACAATGAAAGGGCTGATAGCAGCTGGCCTGGCCTTGAATAGAAAGTGCATAAAGGATTTTAATACATCTTATCTGTTGCTGTTGTGGGTCAGTGCCTCAGTGCACCCCAGAGTGTCTGTAAGACTCATTATTGTGGCTTCGCTCATTGGATCTGAATCCAAATCGCATATTTTCAATTAATACAGAAGACAGAAGGCACGAGTTCAGCAGGAAAAGCAGAATGCTTCATCTGATCTTTTCTTGGAGAAGAATGGGCTGTTTCAGTTCATGCGGTTTGCTTTGCTTTGTGGCAAAATCAGGATATGCAAGAAATAGAGAATTTTGTGGAAATCCATGCAAGAATGACATGGCAGAGAGAGGATGTGACTGAAATACTATCATTGTAAATATCTTCTCTTTCTACTAAATAAAGCTGATAGTGACACACCAATTCTTATTAAAACTCTGCTTATTATTAGCAATGCATGCAGTTTCTTGATTTTCAAGCGAGCAATTTGGTTTCATCTGCCAGTTTAGGACTAAGCAGAAGTAAAAAGAAGTGTAAACACCTGTCAGTGTTACTCTCACACTGACAAAAGGTGTTGTCTCTCCAGGTGCATATGGAGGATCTCTCATGGGTTTGTCTTAAAAGTTGTTTTGAAGGTTTATCATGTAGCCCCTACGCATTTGTAACACCTCTCAACCTGTGTGTTGCAGCCTGTAGTCTCTGCAGATACTCACTTCTACTTGCTATTTACTGTCCTGGTTTTTGCAGACTGCAAACAAATTCTCATGCAGATTTCCCACTAACTTACTCAGCTTTTATATGAAGGAATTTATGCTTGAAAGAAGGAGGAAAACATTCCTGTTTTGCTGAATTATATGAATCAAATTAAGTACTTGGATCATTTTATCTCACAAACAAAGTGTGAAATGGGTAACAAGCCAAGGTGACCCGTGCAAATGTATTAGTGCTTAGTAATGTATTAAAAGCAAAGGAATCAATCTTAGTATTGAGATACAGGTTGAAGTCACTTTTTGTTCCCTAATTTTACTGTTTTGTTTCCATTGCAGTCCTTGAACGGCCTACCTTGGGAAGCACAGACTATGCATTTGAGGTAGATTTAATAATAAAATACATTTTATTTAAAAGTAGTGGGTTTTACACTTTCAAATATGGCATTTAACAAATATTTACATCACTAAATATGTACATTTCGCTTTGACTGCTTGGGACTAGATGCTATTTTTCCATTTTTCCAGAAAAAATATGTTGGTTTTTCAGGTGTTTTTTTTTTTTTTTGCAGATGGCCATTTCAAACATCCGATATGGAGAAGGAGTTACTAAAGAGGTTGGCATGGTAAGCTTCTGTAGTGCAAGTCCACCACTGGGGAGAAGTTATTTTTTTATTTTAAAAGGCTGCCGGTGCTATCAATCAATTTCGTGAGGAAAAGCTTATATATGGTGTGTCTGAATCTCAACTGCTTTGCAGTATTTGCAGTGTGGTCATATATATCAGTGTAAAATGGTGGGAAAATACTGTTGGGTAGAGAACAGAAGCATGTTACATCAATGTTGCTGTGGTGTGAGTACATGAAATGCAGCTTAATAGATAATTAGGTTGTTGGATGATTTGCCAGGATTATGCAACAGTATTTTTCTCTGACAGGGAATTTAAGTCAAAAAGTTTTGAATCCTGGTGATTCACCAGGGTTTTCTCAAGATCACTTTCACCTCTTCTAGCGCTCCTTAAAATGAATCAGAGGCTTTCCATTAAATTAGGTGGGTATTCATTCAGCTCTGAGTTGGCACTGAGAAAGTGTAGAGCTTTTGTTTCAGCAGTGTGAGATGATTCACCTGAGTACATTCTTCCTGTTTGCCTTTATCATTGTTGGGGGTTTTTTGTTATTTATCATTTTTTCCTTTTTTTCTTGGCATTTATGGCATTAACGGTTCTGAATTCACAAATTTGTAAAGTAAATTAATGGTCAGTACATGAAGTTAGACAGTACTTCTGTCTTTAAAGAACACTAGGATTATTTAGAACCACATGTATTGTATTGCTGTTGCGACAATTAATTTAGAAAAAGTTAGGATGTAGTATTATTTTTCTTCCTGCCACCTTAATTTGATTTTTCATCAATAAAGTAATATTCAATATTAAATTTTCAAATTTTTAAGGCTGTGCTTTGGTATGCAGTTAGGGGAGACCTAACCTGTGGAAAAGTCTTTTTATGTCACAGGAATTATGTAGGAAAAAAATATTAAAAAAAAAAATTTCCATTTTACTGTCATGTTAAGTGGTTCCACTTGTTTTTCACTTGTTCAACATCTTTAGCATTACTTTTCTTCTATCATAAGACTTCAGTCATGTAAGTTTGGCAGCTTTATACTTTGTGCTGCTTTCTGCATCCTGAATGTATGTGGTTAATCCTCTTTAGCTGATACTGTTTCCAAAATTTCACAATAACCAAGTATTTTTTGATTGTGCTTTTAATTATTTTTAAATGGTTCTGTTGATTTGGATTAGTATTTAAATACTTCCTTGTATGATTTTATACCAGCTGTTTGCTTTTTAATGTCATTGTTATTGTAGGACCTGCAGAATCTTGGTGCTAGAAGAGTTTGTTTGATGACAGATAAAAACCTCTCAAAGCTCCCTCCTGTCAATGCAGTATTGAATTCCTTGGCAAAACATGGAATAAACTTTCAGATGTACGATAATGTCCGGGTGGAACCAACAGACCAAAGGTACTACTTGTGCCAGTGACCTTCTCCAAGGAGTGCCTAGGCTCTTACAGCATGTTCAAACACCTCGTCCTGACCTGTACGCTGATCTAAGTAGTTTCTTTATTAACTCTCTTTCTCCTGACTAATGGGAAAGCTTTTCTTGTTTTCCAAGTTTCCTGGACGCCATCGAATTTGCTAAAAAGGGAGAGTTTGATGCCTACATTGCGGTTGGAGGTGGGTCTGTCATGGACACCTGTAAAGCTGCCAACCTGTACGCGTCCAGCCCGACGTCAGACTTCTTGGATTACGTCAATGCTCCTATTGGGAAAGGGAAGCCCGTCACTGTGCCCCTCAAGCCACTCATTGCAGGTAAAGCATGTATGATATTTCTGTGGAAACCAGTTTCTACTACAGTTCCACCTTCCTATGGTTCCATCTTACTTCTCCTCAAGTTGTTTTCAGAGGCAATTCTGCTGTTTACTTCAGCGGGAGTAAAGTCACAGGATTTGTCATTAGTTTGTCTTGTTTAGCTCAGTTTGACTCATTTTACTGAGAAAAGAGCAAGGTTTCTCCTTGACCTGTTGGCTTAAGATACCTCGGGGATGCCTCTGAGATTTCCTGGATCCCGTATTTTTGGTGGCCTTAACATTGTGATTTTATTTATTTATTTTGCAATTTTATTTTTTACTTATTATTTGTTGTTATCCACACTCTTCCTTTTAAGTTCCTACGACGGCTGGAACTGGAAGTGAAACCACTGGTGTTGCCATTTTTGACTTCAAAGAACTAAAAGTAAAAACCGGTGAGATTTTTTTTGTCTGTCTGCTATTCAAGACAATCGCTTTTCCAATGTCTTCATCATTTCCCTGCCTTGAAAGAGAGGGATACTGCATGTCATTTTAGGTGTCATTTTGTTTGATTCAACTGCCACAGGCAAATTTGAAGAGCTTAAAGGCTTCCTCTTTGAATTAAATTTATAGCATATTGACATAATGAAATACCTATGTAATGCAGTGGATTATAGTTTGGAGGCAAAACAGGAAACTAAAATCTTTCAAGTTCTTAAATGGCAGAAAATGTTAATTGCAAAGGAAATTTCTACTTACATTCAGGGTCAAACAACTGTTCCTTATTTCCTCTGTATTTTGCTTTCTGCTTTTAAGACTTCTGTGTCTTTGTTGTGTAATTGCAACCAAATGTTCCTTTTCCTGACTTTTGAAACCTCAGGCCTGAGATGCTGTGCGAGTGAGGGACACTGTCTTCCTTTGGCCTTTTCATCTCTGGTGAATAAAGATTAGGACTAGGATGTCATCTTAAGCTTCATAGCTGTGCTGAGGTTTTAGTTCTAAACGTGTGGATTTTATATGCCACTCAGTCTGCAGTACTCGGGACCCAAATGGTTGCGGTAAGGACTAGTGACCGTAGCTCAAGAGTTTTCTAGACTATATGCAGTCAGTCAGTCTGTCTGTGTGTGTCTGTCTGTATGTCTCTCTCTCTCAAAGCTACAGCTGTGCCCCCTTAGCCAAAATATGAAGGCATGGTTATTACAGATGCTGAAGTCAGCAATTAGCAATAGCAATTGATTGTAGAAACAAGCCAGTCTGGCCCTCTGATTGTTTGCAGAAGATACAAATCTAATAATAATGTTGCAGATACCATCCAGCACAGACGTTTTGAAAGTATAGGCTGCTCAGGGGGGGTTGTAAATAGAGAGCATTGTCTGGAATAATTCACATCAGGCAACAGTCTCAGATCATGTAACTCTGTTACAGGGACTTTATCATCAGTAAGACTTAAATTCACAGATACGTCTTCCTCTCCCTTCTCTCTTTATGCTTTTGTCTTCATAGTTTCAAGTCATTTCCCCTCATTATTGTTATGTTTTGAACATTAAGCTCATCTCATCCTATTTTGTTGCAAAAAAGCTTTAACCCATTTTCCTCACTTACATATTGCAGGTATTGCTTCAAGAGCCATTAAGCCGACATTAGGCATCATTGATCCTTTACATGCACTGTCTATGCCTGAGCGAATAGTGGCCAACAGTGGATTTGATGTGCTTTGGTGAGTTTTCTGTATAGGCTGCTACTTGAATTTATTACAATTTTGTATTTTTGCTATGAAGATTGTAGAGAAAATATATTTTAGGAGCATAACAGGATAGTATTTTTTCTCTTTCCTGTTGTTGTTAAGGTGGTCTCTGTTATACTTGATTTCACTACCCCCTCAGAATGTATGGAAACAAAACACTCATTTGCAGAAATGTTAATGTTTTTAATGGTTTTGCAGTGCACTGGAGAAACCATTTGTTTCCAGGATGGTTGTTGTCAGGAAGAGAGTCCAGGTGTCCCTTTTTAAGAGATTAAGTAGATGATTAATCACAATTACCCCTGCATTTAGCATGTCTGATAGACATGGCAGGGAATAGAGAACAAGGATTCTCGAGAAGAGAAGGCTGAGGGGGGGAACTGATCAACACCTATAAATATTTAAAGGGTGGCTGTCAAGAGAATGAGGCCAGTCTTTTTTCAGTGGTGCCCCGGACAGGACAAGAGGTAATGGGCACAAACTTGAACACAAAAGTTCCATGTAAACATAAGAAGGAACTTCTTCACTTTGAGGGTGGCAGAGACCTCGAGGAGGCTGCCCAGGGAGATGGTGGAGTCTCCCTCTCTGGAGACGTTCAAACCCCGCCTGGATACGTTCCTGTGCAACCTGCTCTGGCAGGGGATTGGACTAGATAATCTCCAGAGGTCCCCTCCAACCCCATATGATTCTGTGACTTTGTGATTTTTCCAGTAAAAACCATGATGGGTCAACAAAATTTTGTGAAGGCTTGTGGGATGCTGGCAGGTCTTAGTCCAGTTATCACCATCTTCAGAACCTCTTTCATAATTTACTTTTCACTTGGCACAAAATTTTCTTGGTCTTAAACCTGTACAAAATGCATGGAGGTTTCTATTCAGAGGGCCAGAGCTTATTTTGCTTCTGGGCACTGTGTATATTAAACTAATAGTATAGTGAACCCAGGAGATGTGTGATTTCTCAAGCTTGGTGAAGTATTTCAAGCTGCAATGTCTGTAACGGAACTGAGGCATTTGTTCATAAATAAAAATAGTTTTGTACATCTAAATGGAGCGATGTAGGCATTGCCCCTTCTTTATGTAATTCACGATTACCTGGGAGATGAGACTGTTGGCAGTTCACAAGCCTAATTTTTTAAAGGTACTTTAAAAAAGAAAGTACTTTTTAAAAGAAAGGTGGTTTATAATGCTTCAAGTGCTAAAGCCACTTACAATTCCTGTCCTACAGAAAAGAAATGCACCCATTGCAGATGCACAGTGCTCTTCACTGAAAAGCATTGCACCCCGAGATCCAACCTTACTTTAAGCATGGTGCGAGCTGATAGATTGTGATTGTCTGTCTGTTGGAGGGTGAAGCGCTCTGGAGGTGCCTGCCCACCCTTCTCCCAGTTGCCTATGAGACTGTATTTCTGTTTTTATTAAACACCAGAAGTAAATAAGAGCAATCTGCCTTCAGAGGGCAGCAGGGGAGCAAAATGGAGCTCTCCCACTTTAAATAATTCTTTTTTTTTTTTTTTTTAAAATCTTTCTTTTAGCCATGCTCTAGAATCGTACACCGCTCTTCCTTATAACATGCGCAGTCCCTGCCCTTCAAATCCAATCGACCGACCAGCTTACCAAGGCAGCAACCCCATCAGTGACGTCTGGGCTCTTCATGCTCTGCGCATTGTGGCTAAATATTTGAAAAGGTGATGCATTTAACAGCCACCCCCTTCGCAGGACGTTCAGTCTTCGGTGCCCAATAAAGGGTTGCTTAGAAGAACTTGCATTTTTAGGCTAAAATAAGGCAAAAAGTTTTTCAAATAAAATTGAAAGTACAATTAGAGCTACGAGCTTGATTTGAGGGGGTAGCTTTTTAATGCCTCTGTGAATCCATTTTATAAGTCCTCGGTTAAAAGTATTTCAATCTGCTCAGTTAACATGCATTCACATAGTTTTTTTCAAGAATCCTCTTTCTATGACAGTATAAGGAAGTATGTAACAAACTGAAGGAAATACTGCTGGTGTAATGCCCATCACCTTCAGTGTACATTAAGATACTTATACACCTATCAAGAAGGTAACCGCATGCACTTACGAATGTGCAAAATTATGCATTTACTGCAAAGTAGTTCGTATTTAGAAGACTTTCAATTTAGATTAAGCTTTGTCTTAACTGGGAGTTGGTTTGATCCCTACCGATACAATTTTAGCCTGTATACGGCTTCTGTGTACCATGTGCACTCCCATTAAAGATCAGTGTGGAATTTTTTGTAGTCAAAGTCAAAGTAGTTGTTTATTGTTCCTGTGGCATCTACCCATGAGACCTTTTTCTCCCTGTTGTCAAACCACACAAATGATCTGTTGCGTAGGAAGGCAAGGAACCTTGTCCTCTTCCCACTCAGATGGTGGGGTCCAGACCACCACCTAGTGAGATGGTGAGAAAGCTGGAGTGATCTTGGAGCCATACATAGGATTGCCAAAGCTCCCAAGTAGAATTGTTTAAACCATCACTGAGGTGAATATAGCTAAATTCATACTCTATTTACTCCGTTTTTGGAAAAGTGAAAGGAAACTTGCTCTTCACTGAACCTGTTTGATCTACTTACGGATCCAGAAGCAGGATTGTTCTCTGACTGAAGTGTGAATCAGTCCTATTTCCAGCATTTTTATCTCAGCCTATCTTAGAAGTTTTTTTATATCGGTCCATAAAGAAGCCATCTCTCCCTTCTCCATCCTGAATTACCAATCTGTTTGTGAATTCATTGGTACTGTTGTTTCCATGGTGCACAGAGCCATCAGAGACCCTGAAGACCGTGAAGCCAGAGCCAACATGCACCTCGCAAGTGCTTTTGCTGGTATTGGCTTTGGCAATGCTGGTGTTCATCTCTGGTGAGTACAGAAGAATGTTTAACCCCGTCCAAGGCCAGCTTCTAGCTAGTGTTTGTTTCAGATTGTCAAAGACATCACTGCCTTTGTTGCTGAATACATTATTGTAGCCTGGCCTGTGATGCAGGAGGAGCTGTGTGTTGTGAGAAATTGATGGGGTCTTGGCATTTAAAGTGTATGAGGATCCTGTATTCTGGCTGGTGGTGCTCAAATCCAGTCGTGTGAAAATTACAAAACGTGGACTTCTTTACCTTCCTTGATACTAAAAAACATAGTTAGGAAGAAAAAAAAAGACACCCACCATCAATAGCATTTTAAATGTTGAATTTCATGCCAGCTGCTGTGCAGTGAGGCAGCAATAAGGCAATCTGGTGCCATTCCTGAACTGATGCAATCGTCTGTAAGTTTGTCTGCGGGGCAGACACTCAGCAGGCTGAAATGAGCTGTAAATAATATTGCAAGGCCATGTAGGTTCGTATGGCTGAAAACCTCAGAGAAGCAAAGCCTAAGGCTGGACTGTGTGGAGAAGTTACTAGCAATCATTCTCTTCAGAGACCTTCCTTCATTCCTTTTGTTTGAGCAAATCCACTCTTTAATTACACTTAAAAATGAATATATATAATTTTTCTCAGACAATGTGATCAGGTAGGGATGCATATTATGCTATTTTTGGCACAGCTGTATTATTTTAGCAACTGAATCTTTCAGGCCAGACAGTGGAGTAATATAACTTCACACTCACAGAGTAAAGAGCTACTGTTTTTTAACAGCTAGGTCCCTAAGGTGCAGAGGGCTGAGGGTTGTCTATACCATATCTGTACCTAAATACCTTTTGAGTATCTGTACCTAAGAGACTTGCATACAGAAGACTGACCACACGAGGGACTGAATACAAATTTTCCAAATGCCAGGAGAGCTGCTCTAACCACTTTCTCTCTACTCTCTGTTCCAGCCATGGAATGTCTTACCCTATTTCTGGTTTGGTGAAAAGTTATAAACCAAAGGATTATAATGTGGATCACTCTTTAGTGGTAAAACTTGGTTTATCTTTGTTTTCATATTACACATTTCGGTTCTCTGTTGTCTCACAATAACGAGCATTGAAGCACATTGAAGTTGAAAGTATGATGTGATTTTACTCTTTTTTTTTTTCTTTTTTCCTTTTTTTTTTTTTTCTTCCCAGCCACATGGCCTTTCTGTGGTGCTGACATCCCCAGCAGTGTTTGCTTTTACAGCACAGATACATCCGGAGCGGCACTTGGAAGCTGCAGAGATACTAGGTAGGAATCTCTACGGATACAACTTACTCATACAAATCAAATTTTTTTCCAAAATATCTTTTGGGGAGGAGGAAAAAAAAAAGAAAAAGTGTGCAAACAACTGTAATTGGTTGTTGCAGGGGTTTAAATTTGAAAAAAGCAATATTCTGGAGTCTGAGTTACACATAACACAAACTTAGGGAGCATAATGCTAAATTTTGCTATTGGATGATGGAGTTAGAGGAGAAATCTGCTTCTTACCTAGAAAACTGGACAGCTGAAATTAACTGTAAATCTGTTACAAATCAGGAGAGAGTAGATCTGATTAGCATTTCTCTTGGTGCTTTATGGAGAGTAGGTACTTTAGAGTAGATACCGTAAAGCAAACCAGTATTTGGGTGCATCTGTTAGGAATAGCTAAAAGGAAGCATTTTGCTGAGCAAATTCCTTGCTGTGGCAATGAATTAGGACAGAGTGATGTTCTGAATCACTCCTGCTCTTTTTCCATGGCACACAACTGTGGGTTTCAGTCTTTCTAATGTCGGCCTGAGCTTATTTGTAGGTGTTGGATTTTCTCAGTGGACGGTGCCAAGGGAACGCAGGGAGTGGCTGTTCTGTGGACACATCTGTGATGGCTCAGAAGTGGGTGAATGTGGCCTTTTCTGCTTCTAGCTGTGACAGCATGGCTCTGCAGCAAGCTAATGTATTTATACCCAAGTTCAGGTTTTTTGTCTGCACTAGGCTGTGTTGTAGCTAAACTGCTGCTAATAGCCATGCATGCTAATAACCAGTGACAGCCACATGCACAGCAGCATAGAGAGAAAGTGGTTAGGGCAACTCTTGTGGTATTTGGAAAATTTGTGCTCAGTCCCTTGTATGGTCAGCCTTCTGTGTGCGAGTCACAGCAATCCAGTCACGTGTGTGCCCGCCTTCTGTAAGTAATCTGAAAGCTTTGTGGGTTTCAAGGAAGAGTGGGACATTATACAGACAATGGAAATATCACAGCATTTTAAAGAGGATGTGAAACAACATGGTCAGAAAAAATACACTGGGGAAAAATTCTGTTTGTTTTATAAAAGTTGGCTATGAGGTTTGTTCAGCCTTCCTCTGAAGTATGCAGTCAAAACCAGAACACAAACCTAGCTGGAATCATATACTAAGCTACAAAATGGCTGTGTTCTTACAGCAGTAACATACAACTCAAAGTAGTCTAAGAAAATATTCTGGAAAACTGGCCAGTGCAGCATATCAGAGAATTTGACTGTGGCTCCTTGATTTTAAAACAAGTGGTTTAAAAGCAATTCCTTTAGGTTTTGTGGTATCAGCTGCTGCCAAAAATTCTGTCTCTAAAAGCTCTGTTAATTTTCTCAATAGAAATTTAATCTATATTACAGCCTGCCTTGCTGTAAAGGGACTCTGCCGAAAACATGTCATATGGAATTGGATTTGATTGATTCCCACTTGGGGTGTTTACTTCTGATTCCAGTCCAGAGTCCAACTAACTGACTACAGTAGCTGATTCAAATCTGTCATGCTGCCAAATGCAATGACTAAGAAGGTATTTTATGACATGGTGCAGATTACTAAATAGTTATGTTGTGTGTATGTACAGCTGTGAATTTGGGTACAGCCAGAAAAAGCTTAATACCTCCCTGGGTGGATTCTGAAACAGTTGTAAGACGTGTGCATGTGGCCAGAATTTTTCTAAGTGCAATCAAAGGCTGATGTATCCTTTAGATGGAGCAAAATTACTGGAACTATAGCAATATTTTAAAACTGCCCTTATACATTTACTGTTCTTTTTTTCCTCTCCTTCCTTTCTCTTTTACTTTACGATCTGAAAATACTGGATCTGTGTCCCAGTTACTCCTCTACAGCAAAACCCAGCATAAACTCAGACTGCATGGCAGAATTCCAATGGCATAGGACTCTGTACAAGACTCTGCCATACCTTATTTGTCAGTTTTTCCCAGATATTCTCTCCCACAGTACTGCCA
Source organism: Gallinago undulata (assembly GCA_026546715.1). Classification (NCBI taxonomy): domain Eukaryota; kingdom Metazoa; phylum Chordata; class Aves; order Charadriiformes; family Scolopacidae; genus Gallinago; species Gallinago undulata. The sequence continues at coordinate 118,235,049 of JAOTQQ010000012.1, forward strand.
GCCTTACTACCCAAATATCTGAGCTCCTCAAATGGGCTTGCTGGTCTCCTGTTCATTTTAGGCCCTTTCAGTGTAACACTGAACTAACTGCAAGAGGATCCTAGCAAATATTTTTCCTGTAGCTATGTTGTGCTCTTACTCATCTCTCTGTGTGGCCCTTGGACCTAACATAGTTCCGGAGTAACATCATTGAGGTTACACAGAGAACAAATTTAGCTCAGATCACTTTGAAAAGAAATCATATGGAGGAGCCTGTGTCTTCTATCTGGACATGGTTTTATCGTTACTTTTCAATAAACCCTGGCCATTCTTTGGAGGGGAGGGCTATTCTGTAAGAAAAGTTGGTGATCTTTCATTTTATACTGATGCTTTCATTACTGTTCAGTAGATGTCTCAAAGGTACTATTTCCTTCTCTTCAGTTCTATCTTATCCTACACAACTCAGCACATACTCATTAAGTTGAGGATTTACTTAACCCCTTAAATACTGCCCTGCCATCTCCTGTCTTTCTCAGCTTACATGCTCTAGTCCTTTGAATGTGTAATTGAGCAGAACAGTCAGTGGTTTCCATGTCCTCTAGATGTCAGCAAACTCAAGGCCTTAAAATAAAGTTAATGTTTGGCACATTGTCCATAAAAAATAAATACCATTGACGTTCATGTGTTAGCTTCTTTCCTCCCAGCAGTTAGTCAGACCGAAAAGTGTTTCTCCCCAGTAAGCACAGAGGGAGAGGAAATGAAGCTCATGTGGCAGTTAGTCTTTCTGGCAGCAGTTACCTGCTTCTCCTGATCTTGTTTTATTTCACCTTTTACAAACTATTTCAGCTGTAAAGTGAAGGCTGACTCTTTTTTGCTTCACGGTGCTTTTAGGGCAGCGACTGTTATGTATGGATATGTATTCGGCTGATATTATGATTAAATTAAGTCCAGAACAGGCTTCCTCCTCTTTCTCCACCCTACAGTCAATGCATTATGTCTTATTTTAGGAGCTGACATCCGCACTGCCAGAATCAAAGATGCGGGGTTTATTTTGGCAGACACGCTCCGGAAATTCCTGTTTCATCTGAATGTTGATGATGGCTTAGCTGCAATCGGTTATTCTAAAGCAGACATCCCTGCATTAGTCAAAGGCACTCTGCCTCAGGTAAGACAGAAAGCCAAACAGTGTTTCATGTCAAATAAAAAGAACAGATTTTTGAGAAAACTGTTGTTTCTAGGCCTACGTGAAACCAGTTAAAATGAAGAAAATTATGGATAGTCAACTGTATTTTGTTTCTCTGCACAGTTTAGGTTTTTCTTTTCAGTGAGACGGAGTGCATGCTGCAGCCTGTTCTTCACATGGATTCAGAAGGAATGGCTAAGGGTTTGGTTTGGTTTGTTGTTTTTTTAAACGTCACGCTTTTTAAAAAAGAGGATGTTTTTCATAGACCTTTGATCTTTGGAGAAGATACTGCTTTTTTTGTAACGATCTCTGTTAATTATGTATGCAGGATGGGTGATAGATAAAGCCTTAATACAAAGTGCTATCTGGTGAGAATGATCAAGCTTACTTTGCATTAAACTTTTCCATATTGAGAAGTTGCACTTTTCTCCCCAGATGGCTTTTTGTTCCACTGACCCCCATCAGAATTTGAAATAAGGTCCCCTGGGATAATGTAGATTAAACTTGTAATACCCTTTATTGTTTCACAAAATTGCGCTCACAAAGACACTGCAAAGAGCAACATACCACTCCAAAAGCGAAATCCAATGTCTTCCTTGTAAAATTACAGTTTGATTCATATGCTGTGGACTGTTTTCTCTACTTAGGATTTATTTCCACCAAGTAGAAAGGGAAATAAACACTACAGAGGCAATGAAAATTTTGTAGGCTGAAAGGTTAGTCATTTTTTACAGCAGTACCTCTTACTATGTCTAGTTCTTATTCATAAATCTCAAATCAACTTACAACAGAGGTTAAATATTAATATTACTATTTTATACCTGAGAAAATGACACAAAGTCCAGCTATTTAGTATCACACATAACAGAGCAGTGGCAAAACCAGGAAGAAAATGATGGTCTCCAAGTTCCCATCAAACAGGTTATGAATGTAAGTTGGTTTGGGGCGTTTTGGAGGTTTGTTTTGATAACTATATTCCTTTAAAACAATTGGGTTTGGGTCATGACAAGCACAATATCTCATTGAAGGCATGTTTTGCCTAGGTTGGGGGAAGGTTCTCCACCAAAAGATGTCAAAGTGGTTTTTTGTTTGTTTGCTAGCTTAGCTCAAATGGACTTTTAATTCATTTACTGTCGTCTCTCGGCATTGATGATTAATTGTACTGTGTAAAATGAGATGACCCAATAGTTTCTCATACCTTGTTTTTGTGTATGAGATGTAGCATGATGAAAATGTATTAGTGCTCCGTACCAGCCCATTATTAGCCAGAGAGATAGTCTATACAGTTTAATCTTTGATATATTTTTTTTCCTTTTCATATTTCAGTGGGTTTTCTTTGGAATACAGCACTGGCCCACAAGTGTTGGCATGGCGGTGTGGTGCAGTGGTGATGGCACTAATTAAGTGTACGGGTTGTATTCCACACTGTGAAAAGGAAAGGGCACAGGAAAACAAAGCTAATCTCCTCTAACTGTCAGGATTTGTGGTGGGAACTCTGTTGGGACAAACAGTTATGCTTCAAGTTTGCAGCAGTGTGCCCAGGTGACCCAGAAGGCCACCCATATCCTGGCCTGGATCAGGAACAGTGTGGCCAGCAGGAGTAGGGAGGGCAGTGACAGTCCCCTTGTACTGGGCGCTGGTGAGGCCCCACCTCCAGTGCTGTGTCCAGTTTTGGGTCCCTCAACACAGGAAAGACACTGAGGGCCTGGAACGTGTCCAGAGAAGGGCAACAGAGATGGAGAGGGGTCTGGAGCACAAGTCTGGTGAGGAGCAGCTGGGGGAGCTGCGGGTGTTCAGCCTGGAGAAAAGGAGGCTGAGGGGAGACCTTCTCGCTCTCTGCAACTCCCTGAAAGGAGGGTGTAGCTGGTAGGGGGTCGGTCTCTTCTCCCAAGGAAGAGGGGATGGGACAAGAGGAAATGGCCTCAAGTTGCACCAGGGGAGGTTCAGATTGGATGTTAGGAACAATTTTTACACTGAAAGGGTTATTAAGCTTTGGAACAGGCTGTCCAGGGAAGTGGCGGAGTCACCATCCCTGAAGGTATTTAAAAGACAGGTTGACATAGTGCTTAGAGATACGGTTTAGTGATGTTTCTTGTTGGTGTTAGGTTGATGGTTGGACTCGATGATCTGGAAGGTCCTACTGCCTGTTACTTGGGAGAAGAGGTGTTATGTTTTGCCTACCCTGAGTCTGAAAAAACCAACAAACTTCTGCCCTAGTGCTGCTTGAATTTTCCATTTGGTTTCAAAACTGCATAGAAGAATCTTAGCCTTTCCTTTGGCCGGATCCGTGAGCGTAGCAGCACTGGCCAGGGGTGGGGAGAGAGATACCGTTGGATTGCTGCTGCTGCACCAGCAAAGCTGCTCGTGGAGGTGGTTATGCACACAGAGCTTCACTTTTCAGACACATCGTGATTACGAGCTGTGAACATCCCACAGCTGATTTCCTCAGCGTGCTAGGCCAGTACTGCAGATGTTTGGTTCACATGGGGTGGCCTCTCGCTGTGTAACCACATCCAGCCCTGTCCACAAATCGCAGCCCCCCCGCCGCGGGTTGAGAGGGAAGCAGAGCAGTCACAGCATCGCGCTGCAGCAGCGGCGTGTGGGGCCAATACAGCGGCGTGAGGCCCTTCCAGAGGAGTGGGTTTGCAGCAACAGTACCTGCACCTCATCCCCAGTAACGTGGGGCTTTTCTGAAGGGCCATCCCTGCTGTTTGTGGTTATATTGTCAAGCGGAGCGGTGAAGCAGATCACTGACTTTTCGTTTCGACACCCGAAAATTCTGTTGAATCACCATCCACATGAAGAGCAACCGCAGCTGTTTTGTATCCTGATTCCAAGGTGACAGGCTGTTTATTAAGCAGTTTCGCTGCCGTCCCTCGCTGTTTTGGGAGCTCCTTCTCTTTTTTGGAGTCTGAGTTGCAGCAGGCACTGTTGGCTCTTCCTGTCTGTGGCAGTTCTGGGCTTTGAGAGATGTTATATTTTGAAAATCTTGGTCCCTAAATACTTACCTCCTCGTTCCAGTGCTGGCAAATGAATTGTAAAATGGGCTGTGTTCCCAGGGTGCCCTCCACCAGTGCACTGACATCTGTGACTGACAAGACCCCTGTTTGAAGTACTTGACTTTGCAACTGAACCGCATTTTTAATCTTGCTTCTGCCTATTTAATTACAGGAAATTTTAACTAATATATTCTTGAAAGTACTGTACAGTTGATGATGCTTCCACCTTAATTACTTGATTACTTATTTGCAAAACCTTGTTATTCTCCCTGAAGGACGTTAGCACAAAGGCACCCAGTTCAGCTACTGTTTGATTAATTTTATTGGCAACCTTCTGTAATCCAGTTTTTCTTTAATCTTGTAGGAGAGAGTGACTAAGCTATCACCACGTCCCCAGACAGAAGAAGACTTGTCTGCCCTCTTCGAGGCTTCCATGAAGCTTTATTAGCTTAAACATTTTGTTCTGAAAAGTGTGCTCTATTCTAACGCAAAGGTAATTTCTTATAGATATGGGGCTGAATTTTTTTAGGGGATGGAAGCACTTGGGTACCTTTGACTTCCGTTCCATTGTACGCTGCCAAAAGGTCAAGTAATTCATCTTTAACTAAATAGTGCTTTGAAGTAAAAGCTCAACTGTGGGGTTTTTTTCTTGCTCAGTAGTCAGTGGTATGAACTTGCATAAAAGTTGGGGCAGATTTCTCTACTTTACTGAAGGCTTTCTTGTGCTTGAGAGGTAGTCAAAGGGCTATTCCAAACCATTTTGCAAATTATGATTTTCATTTAAATTGTCTGTGATTTTGCTTTAAGAAGTCATGCTATTTAAGAAATAATCGAGGTCATTTTTAATTAGGGAGGGGAAGCAACCCCTGCAGAAAATGTCAGCTTACTGTATTCTGTTCCAGTCTATCATCTTGTTACCATCCGGCTTTGCTAGGAAGGCTAGTGAACTGGGGGTGCTTTTTGTGTTGTTTGGGTAAAAAAAAAAACTACACACTTCATACATGTTTGGAATGGGCTTCCTGAAAGTTTTGCTTTGAGTTAAATTTCTGACATGTATCGATATATTGTCAGGTATTATCTTTTGTTTTAAAATCTATATGAAGCATTCATAGGGGGAGCAAAACCAGAATAAAGCACGGTCACCTGCTTAACAGGAACTACATAACGGTGAGACATCATCCATAATGGTCATTTTTTGTCTCTGGGGAGGCAATAGCTCCCTTTTCCCGCTGCATTGTGGGGAAAGAAGCTATGGACTGTCTCTTGCTGCTTCTGTGTGCTTCTTGCAACTGCTTCTGAAGCAGTTGCTGCTGCTGCTGAGCTCCTGCAGGTGCCGTCACTCGGGGCGCAGCAAAGGAAGCAGCAATGCGCTGCGGTTGGGTATTAAAGAGTGGTGGTGTAGCGTATGGCTGCCCAGTGCCCCACTGGGACCACTGGTTCAACCCGGGAATGAGGGTGCACGTTCAGAGCAGTTAACCAGCTGGTTGACTGTCAACCGAAGAAAGGGAAGTGGCAAAGGGAGAAATGAAACTCAAATTTTAATACTATTTTTCTTTTTTTAAAAAAGTGCACAGGGTCGTATGTCCAGTTCATTTAAATGTTCATTTAAATCAGGTTTTGCTTGGTGTTGGACCCTTTCAGCATCTGATTTGCGCAGCTACCACAGCACAAGACAAACCCCAGAAGAACCCCGTAACCTATACTGTGCTTCTTTCTTTCTGCCAGGGAGGGAGCACGTTTCAGTCCCCCTGTTGAAGCAGAAAGCTCTGTATTTAACCTTTGCATTTTTGGGTTTGTCTGATAAAGCTAGTGCTGTTCTGGGATGTGAGGAGAGATGTGTACTGGATATTGAGGCTGGGTCTGGTTTAATGCTCAGCTAAAATAGGTGGACAGATGCTGGTTGAAGACTGGAGATTTTGTTTTTAACCACAGAATGGGCTGGGCCACACGTTTAATTTCTGTGTCCTTCTGAATCTTGTCCTTGGCTGAAATTGCAAACAAGAACCTCTGTCACAAAGGCCAATGCTGTAATGGCAAGGGGCGAGGGATTCACTTTATTGTATCTTGCAAAGCTGTCGTGTTTGAAAAAAAAACCTTTTTGTCAAGCCCTTTTGTGTATCATCTTTCAGCCTGTTTCATCTTTCTACTCCTGTCTTTCTCTAGTACGGAATCCTGAAGAGAGAATCTTTTTTCCAGGAGCCTAATTCATGGCAGCCACGCTGTGTCTGGGGAGAACATACATACTCACTGGGGAACTGAACGGCACGTGGGTTTCATCCCTGCAGCAGAGCGCTTTGATGGCTTGGTTAAGAAAATAGGGTATTCCCTTCCAGCACACTTTTTACTTGCCATTTATGCCACTGTGGCTGTTACTAGCAGGCTGCATTTTCAACTGACAGAACCTTGCACTTAACTACCTATGCCAGGTAACCCAGAGTTCTTGGTAGGTTTTAAATTAAGCCTCACACACACCTTCTAATATAGTAGGTTTTATCCATATTTTATTGATGAGACAAATGGTTTGATATAGTCTCTAACCCAATATAAGCAGATGGTGCTGTAAGTAGGGCTGTTTCTCTTTCCCACACCCCTTTGGCAGCATCAGGGTCTTCGACTGGCTTAAGCTGGTTGTGAAATTGCACTCGAGGACATCGGCTACACAAGCGTCCTCCCACCGCCGCCACCACCACCACTAGCAGAAATTTTCTGAGGAAAAAATCAAGGGAGCTCAAGTAGCCTCACGGTCATAGAACCATAGGATGGTTTGGGTTGGAAGGGACCTTAAAGATCATCCAGTTCCAACTCCCCTGCCGTGGGCAGGGAGTAGACCAGGTTGCTCAAAGCTCCATCCAGCCTGGTCTTGGACACTCCCTTAAGTCTTTCAAATAGTGATGGTGTGACAGGGAGTCACGTCCTGGCTCCTGACCAGTGGTAGTTTTATTTACAAATGAGGAGTTAGCTTTTCTTTTTTTTTTTTTTTTTGCATGTGTTATCTTACTAAATTACTCTCTACTGAAAGAAATCTAGTTGGTAAATCTGTCTGTATCTTTGAATATGCCTGTTCTGTGCACGAGGCAGACATTTGTATGGGGAGCTGGGGCGAAATTGTAATTGTGGTGGCTGGGCCTGCTGTGAAATCTGGGCAGCTTGTTCTTGCGGATCCTGCTACTGCTCTGTTACTCAAGCCCTCCATGACATATCTGTTACTGCCTTTAGATTATCCTGGAATATGTAAAACCAATAATACTGTACATGTTATAAACACAAGCTTGTTGGAAAGTGTTTGAGAGCAGTGTTTAACTCTGTCGTGTTAACTTCAATCTTATAAGGTAATTATGAACCAAGACCATTGAGAGAAGGTAGGCTTTCACTGCCTTCCCAGAGCACAGAGACTCTCCCTGCGACATCGTTCGCCTGGTGAGCTTGGTGCCACGCAGGCAAAATCATTGTATGGTGGGTGACAGCCAGGAGCAACGTCAGAGGTGTTCCAGAAATAAAGCACCTGAACCCGCTGCGCAGTATTTCTGCAGACATTTCAGATGCTTTCTGCACATCTCACTCTGCACAATCAGTACACAGCTGTAAGGATTATTCCATATTTCCATACTCTACCAATCCTGGTATTTCATACTTGTTAACAGTAGGGCTTGATTGAACCTCTCCCTCTTCCTTGTGGGGACTTACTTTCTGCCTTAAACAGCTATAACTGCATAAAAGGATTTGTCGGTCTTTATATATATATATAAAAAAAAAAAAAAGAACAAATGCCCAACTTATCTAGACTATGTTTTTTGAATAGGTTTTAGGGAAACATAAATGGCAGCAATTCAGTCATGGCAGAAGAATGGTTTGAAGAGGCTTTAGGGGCTCCTGGGAGAGTAGGAGTTACCACCCTCATGATTTTTGCTGTGGATGTTGACCAGCTACTTCTCTCCCCTCGTCCTGGTGTTCTCTAAGTTCTGTGCAGGCAAACACAAACCAGACCCTGGCCCATCTGGTTGCTCACTCAGTCCATCCACAGTGATAGGGTTGGCTTTGGGGAGCGAGTATGAACAAGGGCATGTGTAGTGCTGGGGAAAATATTTTCAACATTGGGTATAGTTTTGTCTGGACTACAAGATGGGAATCCCACACACCTTTCAAGGTGCTCAGAGCTCGCAGGGTTACTGCTTGGCCTCAGGAGAAGTGGGGGCAGCTGGTACAATGGTCTGGCCCCTCTTTTCCCTTCCCTCTTCCCATTCCACTGCTGATTTTCCCAGCAGTTAAAGCAAAAATAGAATGGAGCAAAACCCATGTGTAACCAACATGCTTAAATCTGCAAAAGATCTCACCATCATCCTGTGTGGATAAACTTGGAAGAAATCACAGGTAGGTTAGTGTGACTGCTCGCTTCTCATTGCATCATCTTCACTTTAAGGCTGTCATCTTCTGTCTTGTGGCTGGTTCTCCATCCCCCTGAGACCTGAAAAATGGATGAGAAAGAGTGATGGTTAAGAGGCACAGCAAAGCTATGTCCGGGCACTTTCCATAACCCCCTGAGTAAATCTGCTTTAAGGATCGCAGCACTCCAGGACACGTGCAGCGTGCCTTGGGTTCAACAGCTCCAACCTAATAAATCCCTCACGGCATTAAGTGTGGCCCTGGAGAAGGGACAAGGGCAACCTTGGTCCCCATGGTAAGGTCTCCATTTTTCCGCAGACCATCCCTGAGCACTTCCTGAATAAAAGGGACCTCAATTTAGCTCCAAACACCAGGTAGTGAGTACAGAAAGTGATGTGTTTTCCTGATCTCTCCAGGAGCTGCAGCTCACATGGGGGTACACAGACATCTCGTCTGCTGCAGTGTCAGCCCTGGGCAGTCAGAAGAAGGTCTTCTGCACCTACCCACCCCTCTAATCCTGTCTCAAAACCTGGTTCCATCTTTGACTCGTCACCAGGCCACCTTTTTTTTCCCAGTTGTACTGAAGCAGCTGCCACGAGTGCATTGGTAGAAAAGGTTGTGCAGCCGAATACTAACAGTAAGAGGAAGAACCATTGGACATGGCCCAATGGAATGTTAATCAGGGTCTTAAGTTAACTACTTCCTTAGTAATAGGAGAGGGGATGAAAAAAATACTTGCTGTCTTTGGTTTCTTTTAAAGAATTCCATGCATTTGGTTTTCAGAGAGCTTTAAACGCACCAAATGGCAGCAGGTATTTTCCTTATTTCTCTTAACATGGGAGTTAAAGAGAGGAAAGATAATGCATGTCTGTGAGGCAGCACAGTTAAGGAAAGGGAGGTCATCCTGCCCCTCTGCTCTGGCCTGGGGAGGCCCCATCTGGAGCACTGGGTCCAGTCCTGGGCTCCCCAGTTTAAGAAGGACTGGGAACT
>JAOTQQ010000012.1:118266700-118281768 GCA_026546715.1 Gallinago undulata
TTCTCCTCAGAGCTGCTCTCCAGCAGGTCGCCCCCAACCTGTCCTGGTGCAGGGGGTTATTTCTCCCCAGGTGCAGCTCCCTACACTTGCCCTTTGATTTGATTTCATCAAATCTAGTGGGACTACGGCCTGAATTTGGGCTCTGTTCCTGTCTGGGTTTAACTGCATGGGAGCAGGCTTTTAATAAAACTGTGCCAATGGGATAATTACCGATAATGCCGTGTTTCTTATGCTTTGCAGTGGGAATTACTGGGTCACCCAAGTCCTGTAATCACCTGCTGGATGGAAAATCACTGGTAAGTGAATACAAGCAAGACCAGCTCTCACTGTCTGATGCATCTTAAAACCCAGCACCTTAACAGCATGTCAGTCTGTCACGGTACTGAATGCAGATTTCACAGTATTTGTTAAGGCTTTGAGAAATTATTTGTGCCAGAGGATCCTTAGCTTGGAGCAGAACCTGGCATAGAATGGCTGCCCCTCAGGGAACCAGGAAGGGTTGTGGAGTGGAAACAGGCAGGCTCCCTTTCCAGATGCCCAGCCACCTGCAAGAGCTGGGAGGAATTAACCTCTTTTTTCTCAGGGAATTTCATAAATTGGGGGGTGGGGGTGGGGGGAGGAGGGGGAAATAATTTCTGAAGTGGAACAAGCATAAAATAATTCATATTCTCCAGAATGCCAACCTGACATGATGCATCATATGAAAAACAAAAATATGTTCTGTAATGGTCAGACAAAATGTTTTGGTTAAAAATGACTCAGCTTTACTAAAGCTTTTTCCCTCCCTTCTTACAAAAAAAAAAAATATATATATAAAATTTCAAAGTCCCTACATTTTCAAAAAAATAGATTTTCAACCAGGAAATAGTCATTTGAAATGTTTCTGACCAATACCAGACCGTGCTATAGAAACTTCATGGCTTCAAATGCTCTTGTGGATGGCTGCAATATAATTCCTAGCTGGTAGCTGGGCTACGCTCAAGAAAAGTGACTGTACGATATTGGAGGATGGTCAAAATTAATGGTATTCAGTGTAATGAAATTAATTGCATCTGCCAGTAGTTAATCTGGTTAAATTTCAAAGGATACTTGCAAAAATTATTTCAAGGATACAGAGAGCACCTAAACGTGCTCCCAGGAGCAAATCCCAGGAGAAATAACCCTAGGCACTTAAGACCAGTTATAGTGGTGACAATAATATGAAGAAATGCTTCAGTATTGCCAGTAAAAGCAGTAAGTGTGTTTATGGCCTGAAATGACAAGTGCACATCACAAGTTTGGGCATATTTTTCTATTTCTGGGCAACCCACACTTTAGCTTACCATCTAGGAGGATGAGCCACTCTCAGTGGTCTCTTTATGGGAAAATGTGACTCAGTTGTGGCGGGCAATGATTAGGCACTTGTGGGGCTGTGGCAGAACTGGGGCATGAACCAGGGCTTCCCCCACACCACAGAGCAGCACCCAGAAAACCAGGAAACATTTCTGAACGTGGCTCAAGAAACAGGGATGGCAGAGGCAGCTGCTCACCAGCCAGCGGTGGTGGCCTGAGAAGAGCTGCAAGAGTCAGTCTGCACAAAGCCTCGACTCCTTGGAGAGCTAGACATAAAAACTAGGGAATAAAGAGTTCTGCCAGACTCCCTCCTTTGATGGGAGGTGTAATTCTTGCTCATACGAGCCCTGTGCTGAGCTCAGGGAGACCATTCATGTGAACAATCAGAGTTTCTGTGAGTAAGAGTTGAGCAGTGGAATCCTTAGCAAGCCTCCTTTCCTCTTGTTAAGAGATTTACTGTATAGAATCGTAGAATCATAGAATTTCCTGGCTTAGAAGGGACCTTTCAGATCATCAAGTCCAACCATCAACCTGATACTGACAAAAACCATCAATAAACCATATTGCTAAGCACTATGTCTGCTCAGCTTTTAAATACCTCCAGGGTATGGTGCCTCCACCACTTCCCTGGACAGCCTGTTCCAATGCTTGATAACCCTTTCAGTGTAAAAAATTTTCCTAATGTCCAATCTAAGCCTCCCCTGGCACAACTTGAGGCCGTTTCCTCTTGTCCTACTACCTGTTCTTTGGAAGGAGACTGACCCCCATCTCTCTACAACCTCCTTTCAACCTCTTTCCTCAGATGAACCTGGGGTCCCTACTCATGGGTGGTGTTTCCTAATGAATGTGCCTTTTCGTCCTACAGTTCCCATCATCACCGGTTGCCCATATCACAGCGAGAGGGGTGGCTGTCACAGACTTGCCTGCTGGTGACAGCTCTTCGATGGAAGAGTAAGTCCCTTCCCACACCCCCAGCCAAACCCGTCAGGGCTGCATGTGGGACACTGCAAGGCAGGGCAGGGGACGGGCCACCACCTCCACCGCAGCTCACCCTCTCAGCAGAAACACAGATCTGCAGATCTTCTCTGAATCACAGCTGTAACACCTCAGTGATTTACAGTAAAGCCATGCCACTTGCTTCCCAAAGGCAGGGAGATATTGGCTAAAGGACATGCTGATTGTATCATCAGCCGTGGCCATTTGTACAGCTGCCCCAGTGCCAGTTACAGCTCTGCTTTATCACTAGAAAGAAAAGCATCTAAATTCAAAATCTAAGTGTTTTCCCCTTAGGCAACCTATGATCATAGAATGGTTGGGTTGGAAGGGACCTTCAAGATCATCAAGTTCCAATCCCCTTGCCATGGGCAGGGACACCTCCCACCAGACCAGGTTGCTCAAAGCCCCATCCAGCCTTGCCTTGAACCCCCTCTGGGGATGGGGCAGCCACAGCTTCTCTGGGGAACCTCTTCCACTGTCTCACCACCCTCACAGCAAAGAATTTCTTCCTGAGATTTCTTCCCTTCTTTCAGTTTAAAACAGTTCCCCCTCATCCTATGGCTCCACTCACCAATCAAGGGTCCCTCCCCATCTCTCCTGGAGCCCCTTTAAGGACTGGAAGGGGCTCTAATGTCTCCCTGGAGCCTTGTCCAGGCTGAGCAACCTGAACTCTCTCAGCCTGTCCTCAAAGGAGAGGGGTTCCAGCCCTCTCATAACGTTTGCCGTAAGGCAGTTTAGACAATGTGATTAAGTATTTTTTAAACAAAGCTTTATTGTCTTTAAGTGTAATTAAGGAACAGCTTGACCCCTGCACTCATCAGTAGTCAGTGAATCCAGACAGGGATCTAGGTGACACTTGAGGTGCTGCTGTTGCCAGCTGAGGGACAGTAACAAGCTCATTCTCACAGTGTCCTCACACTTTGATTTTTTTTGTGGCCAGTCATCATAAGCAGGGAAGAAAGGCCACAGAGATGGATGTTTGATGTGTCTGTGCTTTACTTGCCAGCCACAGGCATCACTGGAGGAAGACAGCAGAGTATGACCTGACCCTGCCACCAGCAGCAGAAGCTTCCCTACCACTGACGGGAGGCAGCCTGTGCGGGACGCCCAGCCTCCTGAGGAAAATGTGGATGAAGCACAAGAAGAAGTCTGAGTACCTGGGGGCAACCAACAGTGCCTTTGAGGCGGACTGATAAGGCTCAGCATCACTTGGAAAGACAACCAGGTCCTTTACCCGGGACAAGGTGCTCTAGGATCGATGAGGGAACAGACACAGCACAGCTCACCCAGGAAAACAATATCCTTTTTATTACTTGATGCCATTGCCTCAGAACAGTGGGAGAAAGGCTAGCTAGGGTAAAAATGGTGAATGTGACACAACTCCCTGGCCTTTCTTTGTTGCGATAGACTGAAGTCCCACCTACCCTGCTAGATTTATGTCTTGACTCAGTGACGCTGAAACTACTGCTGGCCCATTCAGCATTTTACTCATCCTGTCTGACTCAGCACGGACCCATGACAAGAAGAGCCTGCCACAAGGTTTTTTGTCTTGCTGCACGGCAACAGGTCGATCACAGAGTGCCATTAAGTCCCAGGGGTCTGCTCGTCATGTACCACTGCTTGTCCTCTTCCCCCTCTTATGTATTGAGACAAAAACCACATCTTACGATACGCTTGGTTGAACATAACATCTAAACATCTTTTTTTTTTTCTTCCATTTTGATATTTCAAGACAGGAGTAAAAGGCACAAACCTTGTAAAAGAACAAGTGAGTCAGAACTGAGAAAATTTGCAAACACACATTTACCAAACTTGTGACAAGCGATTGGTGATTCAAAGGCTCCTGCCAGATCAAACCATGAGCAACCGGATAACTTCAGGAGGTACTTTCTTTCTTCCATAGAACCTGCTTATGTGTTTACTGCTAGTCCTCAGCTTCCTCTCTACCTTTGTGGTACATGACAGTTCACCAACTGCAGAAAGTACCAGGAGGAAGGAAAATATGTCAGTGGTGCAAGTAGGTGACTAAGCATGAGATATTTGCATAGAGGAGACCTGTGCTTAAGGATAGACGGATTTAGTGGAATTTGCTCCAAAATTTTTCTCAAAATCTTTTTCAAATTTAGAAATTGTTGGTCATGGCCCCTTGGATTTTCCTCTTAAAAAAAAAAAATTACAAAAAAGGTTTCACCGGTGTTACAGACAATATTATATTAGTCATGAATGGCACTTGCCTCATATGAGGTTATTATAAAAGACTTTGGTTTCCCTAAGTACAGACCTTTGAATATAAAATTGGAGGAAATGTCTCTCCTGTTGCTCGTAGTAATGATGATCTTCTCTAATTTAACTGCCAGTGCTCCAAAGCATAAATGAAAAATAAAGGTCTTACTCTGTGACAGAAGCAGAGGAAAGAAGCTCACACCTGACGCTTGCTTTTCTGCAGCCTGGGTGGTAAAGCATAGTGAGATGCCATCATACACAGTGCCACGGAACTGAGGTGAGGAGGCTCCAGAGCCATGAAACCACCAAAGGTCTGAACCTTGCATCGGCAACATTAACGGTGGTTGCAGCTCCTTCTCCTCCTACCACAACCATCTGGGCAACTTCTGCATTTGGGGTACCTGCTGACTTCATCCACCGCTTCCATCTTCAACCTGGACTTAAAAAGAAGCATATTCTGAATTTCTCTTACAGCAGAGGACTGAGGGAGCCTTGAAGTACAACCTGGAAAGCTGCAGGCTTGAGCAGTTATCCCTGGTCAGGGTTCATGAACTCAGAGGTACCAGGAGACCCTCTGGATGGGAGGGAAAGGCTGCTAAAGCAGCCGGGTCCTCTGGCCTTGAGGTGAGCAGGGTGGAGAGCACACAGGAAAGGTTCACAGCTTGACAACCTGAGCAACCAACTCCCGTGGGATGGGAAAGCAACTGGAGCAGCCCAGTAGCATTACAGAGCAAATGTCCCTGGTGGCTCCAAGGAGGGCAGCAGGGGACACCTGTGCGGGGCTTGACATGCTGGAGAAGGCAGCAGGATGGGGAAGGAAGTTCTCATTGAAAAATGAAATATGGCTTTTCACAGAGACAGAGCCAACTCAGTCCGGGGTCTGCCAAGGAGGGGAGAGGCTGTAGCCCTTCATAAAATACTTGTCAGCCCTCGTGTCCAACTGTCCATCACTGCTTCAGTCACAGGCTTCTCCTTCAGAGGTGCTCAACACCTCAGAGAGGACAGCCTTGCAGCAAGAAGTCACGCAGACCTTTCCTTTATTCCTCACCAAGGGCAAACATCCTTCTCTGGCCCCGCAGCCTGCCACAGGGATGATTTCCACTCCTGCTTTTCTCTCTTCCTCCTGGGAAAGAAAGATGACACAGCTTCTCGTTCACCACACACTGAGAGGCCCCAGCTGCTGGCAATGCAAGGAGAAGAGGTGCTGGTGGCCCAGTATTGACCATGTGTCACCAGTCACAGCGAGAGCAATGCCAGTGCCCGCCGAGGGCTGCATCCCTGAGCAGCACCAGAGCCGTTTTCTTGCAGGGGTCCACCCCACCTTTAAATTGGACCCTGACACATTGCCCCTGTGTAATACTCTGACCCAGCCAACATCAGGTCCTCCGGGACTGAACCACGCTGCCAGGATTGGCAAGCTTTGCAGGTTGGCCAAGCTGCCAACCACTGCCAGGATTTTTCCTGAAACTTTGTCTTTTACAAATATTTTTTTTGTATATTCTTCACAAAGACCTCTACACCATTTTCATGTAGAAACCCCACCAGAAGATAGACCTGGTAAATTCAGTGGGACTACCCTCCTGCCCACACTTGAGGAGTAGGGACAATAGTAATCGCCAGTTCACCTTTTTGCCCTCTTTCCCTAAACAACGCAAAAATAAAGAAGATGGAAGGACACTGGGAAAATGCCTGTTTGCTGCAATTTGGGGTAATTAGGACAGTGAGCACTTGTGGTACCTGACCTTATAATGTGACCTGAGAGCAGCCCACACACACTCCAGGGCGGCAAGAGTTTTGTCTGTTGAGAAAGCTGTATCGTAGTATTTCATGTATTAATTAATAGCTTTAAGCAGTATACGGATGGAGGTGAAGAGATGATTCGTTCCTAATAATTGCTGTGTCTTGAAATGTGTATTTATGGGTTTCTTATTTATTTAATTTATAATTTGGATCTACAAGAGAAGGAAAGATTTACAAGAAGTGTATTTAATTTCTCTGTATTTCAGCAACTGCCGTGGAGATTTCTTGTATTGTAGTAGGTAGCTATTTTATTGATTCAAATAAAATATGTCCTATTCATAAAATAATAATAATAATAATAAAAGAAACAAGTAGCATGTGGCACTATACGGGTCTCAGAGACTTAAAAGCTCTTGGGAAGTATTTAGTGGAAAGTCAAGACCGGGTTTATGATTCTGAGGAACATGAACACCTGACAGTAAAGAACCCAAACTTTGCTCCCCAAAGCGAGAGCTTGGAAGTGCACATTTGTGAGCGGATCAAGAGTCCCTCCCCATCTCTCCTGGAGCCCCTTTAGGGACTGGAAAGGGCTCTAAGATCTCCCCAGAGCCTTTTCTTCTCCAGGCTGAACAACCCCAGCTCTCTCGGCCTGTCCTCACAGGAGAGGTGCTCCAGCCCTCTGAGCATCTTTGTGGCCCTATAGGAGCACCAAGACAGAGACTCCTCAAGGGTAACTAAAGCTCTGGTAGGGAACAAAACTAAGTGCTCGCCATCTTCAGTCCTACCAGTTGACAATGAAGTCACTTATCTTACCTCAAACACAATATGGTCTTCAGAGACCGTACACTGAACCATGGCCCAACGCAAGGTGGGACACAGGAGCCCAGGCCAGGTGAGCCAACTCAGGCCTGCAAGGGGAAAGACACAACAAGGAAAGAAAACGTTCAGTGTTGACATCCTTCACCAGCCCTTCACCACCCAGCCCAACTGTTAGAAGCTTGTCCCCCTGCCTACCACACTGCTCATACTCTGTGCAGCTCTGGTGAAAAGGTGCCACATTTCTAGTCCTTCCATCACAGACTGTATCTATGTTTAAAATGAGCAACCTCTCATTGAGGTTGAGTGTCCTCTCGATGAGTGTCCACACCACAGGACTCGGCACAGATTTCTTTCCAGGGCACGGGGAAACAGCCTGCTGGGAGCTCCTCTGCCAGTGCCCACCTGGCCCTTAGTCATGGGTTAAAGCTCTGGGCAAGAACGGGAGGGGATGTGGATGGGCAACACATTCTCCAGACAAAAAAGCATAGAAGGCAACGTTGGGTTGACTCCATCACCCCGTCAGAAAAATGTGAGATGGTATTAAAAAAGTGTAAAATTTTTCCACCAAAATCGTTAAGAGCAGCTGAATGACACTGCCTGACCCACGCGTGTTGTCAGACTCTATAACATCTATGAGACGACACTTTTTCTTTTTTCAATTCAGGCTTGTTTAATATCATTTTACAATTTTGTGTTCCCCGGAACTAGAAACTGCCCGGGGCAGCGACCTGGCTGAAACAGCCTGTGGGAGGACAGCCCACCACACTGACAGTCATTTATATCTCATTTCCAAAAATAGGTTTCTAATTTCTTCCAGCCATTTCAAAAACATCTTTGTGGTAGAGCTACTGGTTAAAATATCCATCGTTACTTTGCATACCACTTCATTTAAATAAACTGTAGTGAATTTCAAGCTAGGCTACCATATAAAATCATTCTTACTGATGCATGAAAAAAAAATAATAAATCTCAGATGTGCTTTACCTGCCTTTCTTCCCCTTTTGCACTCACTTTGCACATCCTGCAGCAAGGAGGTCTGCCAGAAGAGTTGATCGCAGACACATCGCTGCTGGGAGGAACACCGCACATTTTTTAGAGAAAATATTTTTCACGGGCATTTGCAGGATGGTTTCACTTCTGGGAGCTAGTCAGCCGTAAAAGTTGCAATCTCAGGACTTGCACATGCAAAGGAAAACAAAACAAGTCAGATTTCTCAGGTGAAACCCTCTGTATGAGTTCTACAAACAGAGCCCCATCCAGCCTGGCCTTGGACACCTCCAGGGATGGGGCAGCCACAGCTTCTCTGGGCAACCTGTTCCAGTGTCTCACCACCCTCACAGCAAAGAATTTCGTCCTGAAGTCTAATCTAAATTTCCTTTCTTTAGATGAAGGCCCAGAAGAAACAAGCATCTGAGCTCAAAGGAGAACATGAAATGGACCCAACAAGTGAATGACACCCCTCTCCTCAGCCACCAGGTTGGCTCGTTACCCCCAAAAACAGACATCATTTTTAATAACCATGGGCCCTGCAGCAGGCCCGGGGGCAGGAGATGAGGGGCAGCCCTTGGCTGGCAGCCCCCAACCCCAGGTGTTTCACCCCCATCACACACACACCCCCCCTGCAGATTCCCCTGCCCCCACAGTTTACTCTGCTTTATTTTAGACCAGCATTTTCCTACTGCGCCGTCACGGTTTGCACAGCCGTGAAACAGCACGAGGCAACGCACCAGATATTTGATTGATGGTCCCCCTTGTTTTATTTAAGGGGGTGGGTGGGGGATCACTCGACCATAAAGCAGAAGAGACATGCAAAGGTCCCCACGGGGCACACACGGTCCTTCCCCACCACCACCACCACTGACGAGGCACTTTTTGGTGACTTGAGCCTGGGACCTGAGGCTGTGAAACTGCAGCGTTGTCTTCTCCTGTGCTCTGCCAAGCTGGGGTTCAGGAGGCAACAGCATCCTCATCAAAGCAGTAAGGAGGACCACCAAACACATGGCAAAAGCTCCAGAAGTCACAGGTTCCATCAGCCTGAGAGCATGTTGACGAGCCTAACGAGACTATTTAACTGCTAAACTGCACATAAAATCCTCCCCGTGATCTTTTTCTGATAAAGACATTAACCTTTCCCATGAAAACTGCAACCTGATAACTTCTTTATAACTTTACCCCAGAGCCCTGAGTATCTGACATTTGTCCTTGTAAGCTAGGAGGCAAGCAAATTTTTCAGTCAATCAGATTTGAAGCCAGTTGGACCAAAGATTTATCTTAAAGGAACCCTTATAAATGGGGTTCATCACCACTCAGACTCTTGCAACTATTGCCTATTCCTTTAATCACAATGATAACATCCAAACTCCAAGCTCAGCTAATCATTTTTAAAAATAATTTGCATTATAAATAGAAATATCAAGTTATTTAGCTGGCTACCATATGCTTGAGGTGGGTTATCCCATTAGTGGAAGAGACACAAATATTCTAGTGGGGGGAAAAATAATAGGAAATAAGCCTCTGTTCATTTCCCTTCATGGACAGACCCCCTTGATGCAGAAACCACCAGTGATGGGCACACCAGGCTCTGTGGTGTAAAGGCAGTAAAGGTCCGTGAAAAGCCACCATGGGGTAGGTAAGGATGGGAACTGAGATGCATTAAAAAAAGGGGGAGGTCATCCTCCCCCTCTGCACTGCCCTGGTGAGGCCCCATCTGGAACACTGGGTCCAGTTCCAGGTGCCCCAGTTCAAGAAGGACAGGGAACTGCTGGAGAGGGTACAGCAGAGAGCTATGAAGATGATGAGGGGACTAGAACACCTCTCTGATGAGCAAAGACTGAGGGACTTAGGTCCTTTTGGTCTGGAGAAGACTGAGAGGGGACCTCATCAATGCTTATAAATATCTAAAGGGCCGATGTCAAGAAAATGGGGTCAGGCTCATCTCAGTGGTGGCCAGTGACAGGACAAAGGCACAAGCCAGAACATGGGAAATTCCATCTGAACATTTGGAAAAGCTTCTTTCTCGTGAGGGTGGCAGAGCCCTGGCAGAGGCTGCCCAGGGAGGTGGTGGAGTCTCCTTCTCTGGAAACATTCAAAGCCCACCTGGACATGTTCCTGTGCAACCTGCTCTGGGTGGACCTGCTTTGGCAGGACTAGATGATCTCCAGAGGTCCCTTCCAACCCCAAATTGTTCTGTGATTCTGTAACACGTGATGCTATCGTCCAGCCCAGGATTTTGCACAGGAGCCTTTATTTTGTGACCGCTGTGCCCGCCTCAGCTGACACCCGACCGACACACACCAAGGTGGTTGTTCCTCGCAGCCAGGCACAAGGCCCTGACCAGACATGGTGTCTCTGAGTGGAAAGCAGAGATGCACAGTAAATACATGGTGCCTCAGGTGATGCCCTTTCTTCCCTGACCACTGCCACCTAAAGAAATGAGACAAACTCCCCTGGTATGACAGAGGTGTCGCCCCACTTGTGCAAAACAGCTACGGTCTGGTTGCCACCACCCCAGCACCTGTTTTTCCCCCATGTCAACCCCCCTCGCAGGCAAGAAGCAGGAGCAAGCTGTGTGGCCAGGGACCCCAAGGACCAGGAGGACTCAGCACAGGCTGCCTTCCTCTCCGGCCATCAGCATTCCCAGCCCCATGTCCCTCCTCCTGCTGGGGAGGACCTACATGTGCAACTCCTGCATGGCCATCAGTGTGAGGATGCAGAACAGGGTTTGGCCACATTTGCATGGCAGATGGACACATCAAGGACCTCTCTGCAGCCCATCTTCATCTCCCAGGGTTAAAAATACCTTCTTACCGCATGTGACCGCTGCAGGGCTGGAGACACAGGTGTGGTGAGAGCTCAACCAGGGTGAGCAGCAGAGGTGGAAAGCCTCCAGATCCAAAAAGCACAGGGGTCAGCAGCCTCAGCCTCTGCAGAGGGTCAATAAAACCCTTCCCCACCCAGCCCAACCGCCCAAGCAGGTGCCAGCAGCTCCATGCGGATGGCATGTGGAAGACTCCATGTTCGGACTGATAATGACCTTCCTACAAAAGAAAGAGAAACAACTTATTCACACAACTCTTGCTTTTCGCTGCTGGTTTTTCTGGCTGGGTTTATGCTGGCCAGGGCCTCACCACTGCCCAACAGCCCCCCAGCAGGCAGCCGAGGTGTTGTATGGATTACCAGTGCCACCATCACACCCCAGCGTCCTCCTGGCACAGAGCAGAGCTCTGAGAACAAGACAGCCTCACGCAAATTTGCCCAGCTCTACAGCAGAACAACACGTCCCAGCAGGGAGAAGGGTTGCCTCCACACACAGCTGCTGGCACACGCAGGAACCTTCAGGTCAAGGTGGTCCATGCCCAGCTTTTGGGCTCCCCTAGAAACCCTGCG
This sequence comes from Gallinago undulata, assembly GCA_026546715.1. Classification (NCBI taxonomy): domain Eukaryota; kingdom Metazoa; phylum Chordata; class Aves; order Charadriiformes; family Scolopacidae; genus Gallinago; species Gallinago undulata. The sequence continues at coordinate 118,278,197 of JAOTQQ010000012.1, forward strand.
AGGACACGGCAGGGCTCTGGGTGCTCTGCCCAGAGGGTGGGAATCCCTGCCCTTCCTGAGTATCCTCTAACGGAGGAGGGAGGCAGGAAACCACCCCAAGCACAGCAGAGGTAGATGCTGCTTTACCAAGACTTGGGCCCTATCTTCACATCTCTCCCTGCGTCGCCGGCTGACCTGGCTGAGACCATCACCTGCTGCCTCACAGGTGGCCAGATTTCTACCAAGAGAGTGTTGGTATCAGCAGGCTTGCAAATTGCTGCTCTGCAAACCACTTAAAAGCTCAAGGCCAGGCTGGATGGGGGTTGGAGCAACCTGGTCTGGTGGGAGGTGTCCCTGTCCGTGGCAGGAGGGTTGAAACTGGATGGTCTTTAAGGTCCCTCCCAACCCAAACCATTCTACGGTTCTACGATTCAGCAAAAGCAGATTTCAACGAAATAAAAGTAGACTCCAGCTAGTCCAAGTGCCTAAAACCAGGGCAGAAAAACTGCTCTGCTGCAATAAACCTCTTTGTATTTATCAAGTCACGGGTATGCACGGCACCACAGCCACCCAGTTGAAACCTTCAGTGATGGTTATTAACAGCAGATGGGAAAAAGTAACACTAAGATTCAAAATTCAGACAGAACAGGTACAAAAGTTCACACGCAGCTCCCCATGGCCCATCGGCTGCTCGATTTTCAGTAGCTAACCTGAAAGGCAAAGCGGGCACGTGACGCAGTCATTGAAATGCTGAAGGAGGCTCTGGGCAGTCCAGACCTCTGGGACCTGCCATGCCTTCAGGGAAGACTCCTCCATACACTTCAGGGAAGGGACTCGCCAGAGAAGAAGCTTTGCCTCCACGAAGGGGTTCAGCAGTGCAAACCTCAACACCACCTGCGTTTAGTTGCTCACCATTTTGGAACTGGTACTTCTGGTACTTTTCATGAAGACCAATATTTTTGGAAGAACTTCAAGGCAGTTCAAACGCTTCCTTCCCCAAGGGTGTGATAAATGCAAACGAGCTAAGCCCTCTGCTCTCCAATCTCTTTTCTGATGCACCAAGATAACCTATTTAACAGGAGTTTGGGGTCAAGTTGGAGCTAAATGAGGTTATGGAGCCAAGAGTCAGGTCAGCCAATTACAGCAGCCACTTTCATCCCAAGAAATCACCAGATCACCCTGCTCCCAAAAGATGGTGCAGGCTAGCAGGGTCTCACAGGGGTGCCAACCCGGTGGGTGCTCAGCTTCACACCCTCCTAGCCAGTGCTCAGAGCAGCTCTGCCACCAAACCACCATTGTCTGCTGTGAAAAAAAATGTTTTATTTCCTTTATCATGAGAAAACAGCATAAAGTCATAGAATCATAGAATTGTCTAGGTTGGAAAGGACCAGCTCCCTCAGTCTCTCCTCACAAGACTTTTGCTCCAGACCCCTTACCAGCTCCATTGCCTTTCTCTGGACCCACTCCAGCCCCTCAGTGTCTTTTTGTGCTGAGGGGCCCAAAACTGGACACAGCACTCGAGGCGGGGCCTGACCAGTTCCCAGTACAAGGGGACGATCACCTCCCGAGTCCTACTCACCACGCTGTTCCTGATAGAGGCCAGGATGTTCTTGGTCTTCCTGGCCACCTGGGCACACTGCTGGCTCAAGTTCAGCTGGCAGTCAACCAACACCTCCAGGTCCTCTTCTGCCAGGCAGTACTCCATGTTATCAGGGCAAACACACAGGGCTATCATCAGGTTTTACTGCGTCTTCATCACCAGTGCAGATGTGGGGACCTGAAGGACACCATACGTCAGGAAACAAAAGGACTTCCCTTGTATGTTGGAAATGTTGTTACGCGAAATTATACTGTTGTTGTTTCACAAATATCCTGACAGGATAGCTGGACACGTGTCACTTTACGCCACACAAGACTGAGTTAGAAGGTGTCCCTCACCATCATGGTCACAGACGGACAGTCAGTGTGACACCTCAGGACTCCAGTGTCACATACTGTGTGCTGTAGGGGTGGGAAAGCACCTCAGAACCCCCCATCCCATATCTGTGCCCATCTGAACAGCTGGTTCTGGGGCTCTGCTGTGTTTTAATTAGGTGAGACAAACCTTGGCTGGCTCTTGGTGCACGGTCTGGGTTTGCAAACACCCCATAGGAAACGTTATTTCACATGAGGAGGTGAACATTCCCTTTCCCTCCCCCCACAAAAAACTTTAACATCTTCCAGTGCCATAAGTAGCATCTCGTTGTGGATTTAAACGCTTTAAAAAGTAAAACTTAATATTTTCCAGTTTTCTCCAGCACTGGCTCTGGGCTGCGTCTGGCCCCGGAATGCCCCTGAGCACCATCATCTGGATGGGCCAGGCAGTGCCAGCGTCCCTCTGCTCCCTGGTTCCTTTCATCTCCCCGCCAGCCTTTCCGAGCTGAAACCCTCCTTTCTCACTCACGTTAAATCCGAGCAGAGTTTTTAGCATCACTGTCACCGCCTGACTGCTGCTGGCTGTGAGGGGACGGCACAGGAGGGGGTATTTTCACAGCAAGGAACCCTGAGCAGAGAACAAATCTGGCAACTCACCCGCCGAGGAAAGACGTAAAGCTTCTGAGGTGGCTGAAGGTCATTTTTATTTTTTTTCCAAGATTTATGTTCCACCTGCTTTGCAGCTGTCATATTGCTTCAGTAAATCAATAGCTGATGGCTTTATTCGCGCTCAGTAAAGAGTCAGAAAGGGGTTTTGTTCTGGGGTTATTCACAGGAGAAAAACTGAGGTCCATAATCCTCATGCTGCAACGTGGTGGCTTCTGTCCTGCCATCACACACTTCGCAAGTCAGAACATCGCACCAAGCACTGCCTGAGAATATTCTGTCCATAAGCATTAGGCAAAAAAAACCCACCCACATCTCCCAAATGATCTCACAGAATCACAGAATCTTCATGGTTGGAAGGGACCTTTGAGAGTACAACCACACAAAAAAAAAAACAACCAACCAACCAAAAGAAACCCAAAAAAACAACAGCACACAACCCCACAAACAGACACAAACCAACAATCTCAGGCCCTAGAGCATGCCCTGAAGAGCAATGTCTACATGTTTCTTAAATACCTCCAGGGATGGTGACTCCACCACCTCCCCTGGGCAGGCTGTTCCAGTGCCTGACCACTCTCTCAGTAAAGTAATTCTTCCTCATATCTAATCTAAACCTCCCATGTCGCAACTTCAGACCATTTCCTCTGGTCCTGTCATTCCCCTGGGAGAAGAGACCAACCCCTACCTCTCTACACCCTCCTTTCAGGGAGTTGTAGATGGCAGTGAGGTCTCCCCTCAGCCTCCTCTTCTCCAAACTGAACATACCCAGTATCTGAGTAACTCTCAGAGTTCCCAAATTAAAAAAAAAAAAAAAAAAGTCTAAGGGAAAAATTTCCTTCTTTGGGGAGGAACTCTTTATGAGGGAGTGGAGCCATAGGATGAGGGGTAATGATTTTAAACTGAAAGAGGGAAGATTGAGATGAGATCTGGGGAAGAAATTCTTTCCTGTGAGGGTGGTGAGACACTGGAAGAGGTTGCCCAGAGAAGCTGCGGCTGCCCCATCCCTGGAG
>JAOTQQ010000012.1:118281868-118297260 GCA_026546715.1 Gallinago undulata
TCAAGGCCAGGCTGGATGGGGCTTGGAGCAACCTGGTCTGGTGGGAGGTGTCCCTGCCCACGGCAGGGGGGTTGGAAATCAATGACCTTTAAGGTCCCTTCCAACTCTAACCATTCTATGATTCTTAGATTTCTCTTCTTACCTTGCTGAGCTCTGCACGGGGAGAAGCATCTGCCCCCAGCCAGTTCCATGTCGCAGCCAGCCCCGGCTCTCCTCTGCAGGGTCGGGACCGATGGACCCCCCTGCACCTGCTCGGACCTTCTCCATCTCCAGCTGTACCCCCAAAGCGTGACCTTGGGTGACCCAGGCCACGTTTGCCATTTCTATCCCCAGCCGGCCAGACAAAAGCCATGGAGGATGTAACGCTTTTTACACATTTGCCCCACGCAATTAGCAACAGGCCCTCAGCGGAGGGGCTGCATTGTCACTCTCAGCTGGAGCCAGCTAAGCTGATTTGTTCGGCCTCGCCAAACCCCCATTTCACAGGCCGGTGGCTACGGTCAAAGGACAAACTTACAGGGCCCCCATCTTGGCCCCAGCTGCCAAAAGGCCCACCCCCTACACCTGGCCCTACCAGGGAGATGGACAGTCTTGAGGAGTGCTGGGTTCCCATCTCCCTTGGGGCTCCCTGTTGGACAAGTGCTGGAACGTGTCCAGAGGAGAGCCACCAAGCTGGTGACGGGTCTGGAGAACAAGTCCTATGAGGGGAGGCTGAGGGAACTGGGCATGTTTAGATTGGAGAAGAGAAGGCTGAGGGGGGACCTCATTGCCCTCTGCAACTCCCTGAAAGGAAGGTGTAGAGAGGTGGGGGTTAGCCTCTTCTCCCAAGGGAATAATGACAGGACCAGAGGAAATGGTCTGAAGTTGGGGCAGGGGAGGTTTAGATTAGATATTAGGAAGAATTACTTTCCCGAGAGTGTGGTCAGGCACTGGAACAGCCTGCCCAGGGAGGTGGTGGAGTCACCATCCCTGGAGGGATTTAAGAAACACATGTAGACATGGCACTTCAGGGCATGCTCTAGTGCCCGAGATTGTTGGTTTGTGTCTGTTTGTGGGGTTGCTTTTTTTTTGTTTTGGGGTTTGTTTTGGGGTATTTTTGTGGTTGTACTCCATGATCTCAAAGGTCCCTTCCAATCAGGAAGACTCTGTGACAACCAGGTCCATGCTGGAGGAGTTTCTGGGCTCTCTCATTCTCCTGTCCTGGGCTGGAGGTCTCCTGGCCCAGCCTGGGTTGCCAAGTGGCTGAAACATCCGTGCCAGCGCCGCTGGCCAGTATTTGCCAACTACCTGAGGTACAGACCCATGGTTTGCTGCTGGCCAAGAAAAAGCCCTGGTGCCCTCTGGAGAGCTATCAGCAGGGGCACAAAAGGAGCATGAACTCAGCAAACACAGGATGCTCCATACCCAAGCGGCTGCAAGTTCACTAAGAGAGAGGTTGTATGAACAAAACCAAACCAAAAAAAAAAAAAGAAAAAGAAAAAGAGGAGGGGGGGGGGGTGGGGAGGCACGGAGGAAAGAAAAAGCTCTCCTCTTCCCGCCAAAAATTATGCGGCAGCAGGTCCACAGAGTGTCTGCCAGATGACCCGCTTGTCACACTCCTAATTGCTTCCCATCTGGTGTCTGGAGCACACAAAGCCTGGCCGTTTGCCAGCGCCCGGGACGAGGCAAAAAAAATACTGGCCTATTTCTGGTGACACGGGGCCCTCCAGACACCGCTGCCCCGCGCCTTCCCTCCCGTATGGCTGAGGAGAACCTGGCATTCATTTGTAAATTTGCCCGGCGGCTGATTTACCCGGCTCTTCAGGCCCCGACGCCGCTCGGGCCCAGCTAACAGCCAGGCAGTCCCAACCCCACTGCCGGGGAGCAAGCCCTCCCTGGCACCCCCTTTGCCACAAACGTGGGCAAACATGGCCGCTGTCCCCTCACACGCCACTCGGCTCTAAGATGAGCACACATCAGGCCAACTCTCCCATACACACCTGCAGATGCCTCCTGAACTGCCCTGGTTTACAAAGCTGGTTGCTTTTCCGTGTCTTTCCACCTAAGGCATGTCCACCCCTCCTTCCCTTCATAGACTTCCTACAAACACTCTGAAGGCGCTTTATATCATGATCTTGCAATGAGTTTTTGCAAGATCCCTGGGTTTTTGTCTTTTTGATTTGTCTCAGCCTGGAGAAAAGGAGGCTGAGGGGAGACCTTCTAGCTCTCTCCAACTCCCTGAAAGGAGGGTGTAGCCAGGGGGGGTTGGTCTCTTCTCCCAAGGAACAGGCCATGGGACAAGAGGAAACGGCCTCAAGTTGCTCCAGGGGAGGTTCAGATTGGATATTAGGAACAATTTTTACATGGCAAGGGTTATTAATCATTGGAATGGGCTGCCCAGGGAAGTGGTGGAGGCACCATCCCTGAAGGTATTTAAAAGACAGGTTGACATAGTGCTTAGTGACATGGTTTAATGATGGTTTTTATCAGAGTTAGATTGATAGCTGGACTCAATGACCTTCAAGGTCCCTTCCAACCTGGACAATTCTATGATTCTATTTGTTTTGTTACTGTTTTTGAGGGTTTTTTTTTAATTATTTTGCATTATATACTGCCGTGAGAAGCTGATACCCTCAGAAAACTGAGCCAATATTTCTCAACCTCTGGGAGAGACCACTTCAACACACACCACGGTGTCTAAAGCCCTGTCGGTTGCACAACCAGCAAATACCACTTTTAGAAGGAGTGTGACTTAAGATCAAGCAACTAGCCAACAGTCAGTGAGAAATTAAATGCTGAGTGGGCAGAATTCTCCCTCCCCGAAAGCCGAAAGCCCCCTTTCCCCACAGACTGTCCCCAAATTTCTATAAAAGGTAGGAGCAGAATTCCCTTTGCAACAGCGACTGTGTCACCAGGGTCACGCAGATGAAGAGCTGGCACCCTCAGAGAACTCCTGTCAGTTCCGCGCCTCCTAAAAGACACAGAGAGCAGTGAAGGGGAAGAGAAAATGAAATTAAAAAGGAAAACCAAACCATCAACACAAGCAGATACCGAAGAATGTCACGTTGCACATCTGTCACTCCAGATGCCACCAGAGGCCGCGCTACTGAGGTTTCTTTGTAATCACAAAGGTGGAATACAGCAGGTAGGACCATTCGGGTTTTTACTTTATACAAAAAGGTAAGGTGATGTATAAATGTCCGATGCTCACCTGTTCTTCCAATGCATCATGCCACCAGAACTACACGGATCCTATCATTCCCTCCAGCTGCAGGGCAGGAATCCAGCCCAGGGATCAGCTCTCTCCGGGGGAAGCCACACAGCCCGGGAGCTGCAGCTTCCAGAGGGACTGCCCTTTTGGGTCAGCTGGCGCAGGAACAGAAACCCACAGCTGCCTTGTGAAAACAAGAGTTTAAGCCTGCAAAAGTCCCAGCTTATCCAAAGTCAAGAAGACTTGCGAAAAAAAAATAAATTAAATGAGGTCTAGCACTAGAAGACATTGGTGTATTTTCTAAATACACCAATTTTCTAATACACCAAGTTTTCTAAACCTTTATCTGGACGTTTGTCATAAAAGCAAATGCAAGAATCAATTTTGGTTTCAGAGTTTTTCTTGTTTGAGTTGTTGTTTGACCTCGGTCACAGGTACGGGACAGCCGTGCTCAGTTAATATCCATTGTTAAAAACCTTATTTCATTAAGCTTGATTCACTCACAACACTGCACTGGTTCTAGCTTTGTGCCAACAGTTATTCTCCTGTAAAACCAGAATAACAGCAGTAGGAACTGGGCTTTTCTCACCAATCAATTCCTTTTGACCGTTTTGACCAAAGACCATTTTCTTCCAAGTAAAAGCCAGGCCCACAAATAAAGCTTCCAGAGCCCTCATATAATCAAACTGAGGGTTGCAGTTCCTTCCAAGCTCTGCTTACTGGCCATCCAGCTGCTCCCAGCTTTCACTGGACAAGGTCCCTCTTGACCTTTTTCTTCAACAGATTATCTTAATTGTTGGCCCTTTATATTTTTTTGCAAAAGCTGGGAAAGGCAATAGATACCGAATGCCCATGTTTCTAGCAAAATAAGAGTCAAAATCTAACACTAACTCAGATTAATACACATTTTTGAGTACAAATTAGAAAAGAACAATGTATCTATCAGATTGAATAGCTTACATGCCTTTACCGCCCAAGCTGCAGGCACACACACTGAAATATTTCTACCACACAAATGAATGTGAAAGAGCTTTAAGCTGGCAGCATTCTTCATCTTTCAAATTGTCTTGTATACATAAATAGTTGCGTTAAAGCTCTGAGAGACAAATAGAAGCTGTTAACCACGTACAAGCAGGCTTACATGTAGTTTGGGTTGAAACAGGTATTGTCGAGGGGCTCCATCCTGCTGCGTCACCCACCGATTCCTCATCTCTGCTGTTTGTCTCTGCCCAGTCCAGAGAAGGTGGGTTTCTTGGACTTTCACATGTTGCTTTAACGAGCACCAAGCGTTTAAGTTCTCAAATAAAAGGCACTTACAGTAACCTGGTACATAGATGCTTTATTTCTGGCATTAATATGGTCTGTATTGTATGTGAGATTCTCTTACATGAAAGAAAAGTTTGTAGTACAACAAAAACGAAGATAAACAAGGCATTTGTTGCACATTATGTCAAACCTTAAAACGAAAATATGGAGTAATATGTATTTAGGTGTCATGCAAGTTTGGCTGCTGCATGCACAATCTACTTATAAACTGAAAGAAATGCAAATGCACACAACATTCAAAAGGTAATAAAAGATGCCTGACATATGAAAGATTAAAACCTTCCTGCTAAAGCAACGACGTAGGAGTTAACTAAACGATCCAACCAATACCAACACAAATTAATACTAATTACCATAACCCTATGCTTAAACTTGGTATAGGCAGTTCTGGTGATACCACTTCTACAGAAAGATACCACCCAGGTTCTAGATATTCATATTCTCTCAGTGTCTTATTTCTTTTCTTTTTTGTGAATTAAATGCCGTTTCCAGCGTTAAACATCGCTGTTAAATACATTCTGGTAACGCACACCTAAATCTAGCGCTGCCAAGAATTCCAATTGCCTCCTTTCCTGGAGTCATCCCGGCATGATGGGTATTTTCTTATATGGGATTCCCCCCCTTCTTAAAATTTTGATGTGAATTAAAAACTGCTAAAAATGTTTATGCCTACCGCTATCATAGCCAGGCAAATATTTAATATCAAAAAGGCCCTAAAAATAAGGATTGTGTAAGCTTTGAGATGTTTAAAAAAGTGTAATAACCCATTACCTTCCTTGTGCCGCTCATCACCTGTTAAAATTCTCCCTTAATAAATTAGTCTCTACCATCTTTTGTTATTGAAGTGACAGGAATACTTTCCACACCCTGCATAGTACTGGTTGATCTCCTAAAGTTAACTAGAGAACCTGACATCATTTTTTATTTTATTTCTTTTTTTTTTTAATTTTACATACAGTGCATACGATGCTCGCTCTTTCCATCTCTCCTAGCAGCAAGCCGATTCTGCCACTCTCTGTAGCAGCACACCCGGGAGTGGAGAGGAAGAGTGTTTGAATTATAAATAACTAAAACTACAGTGTACAGTTCTATTTACCTGTCAGTATTTGCTGATACCCATTATAACTTGCTCGAAATTAACTACATTAAAAAAAATATCTCTACAACGAAAGCAAACCAAAACATTCCTTCGAAGAAAAAAAAAAAAAAAAGACATAAAATAAGTGCAAATACCTAAAATAGGCAACTAATGCAACTGTTGTGACCTGTATACCTTTAAATAAGGACAAAGATTTTTCATAAATAAAAGAATGTTCTCTTTGCTCTTCAAACATTTAGTAAGTATAATAATGGTCAAACTTAAGTGCAGATACAATTGTTTTGAGATCCAAGGTGCCAAGTTTCTTTTTTTTTTTTTAAATAAAATAAAATAAAATAAAATATTTAAAATGCATTAGTTTTTAGTTCCTGTGCAGGACGAAGTACTCCTGGGTCACGTACAGGACCCTCCAATTCCTTTCTAAATATATTTAAACAAGGTACAGGAACAGTTGCTGTATAATACAGGTATACCTTGTCATTATTTTGTAGATCAACATGATTTAAGGGTTATAGTGCAATCTTTATGTAGATGTAACATACGGTATAGATTTGTACACTTCACCACTGTAATTCTTCTGCTATTCCATACTTTAAACTTGTCCTTTTTTGTCATTTTAGCTGTTTTAACAGGAAACAACATTGGCTTCTAGACAACCTGCATACATATAAATATCTACATTTAAGCTTTAAAATGAAAATAAATTATAAAAACAGACTCCTTTTGAATTTACAAAATTTTCCCTGTTCCTACATACTGTACAATACATTCAACAATCATCTCATTTTGAGATTTATGAAGAAAATACTGATGCTTTACACTAACACCTAATCCAACCCCTCTGCCTACTTCTAGTACCATTTGCAAATAAATATATTTAACACTGTAGTTAATTCCATTGTTTTGCAGCATACCAAAAAAATTAGTAGTGCAACTTTCTATCCTTCCTTTGTACTCCTTTTCATTGTGTTTCTGTATATACTAGAAAAACGCTACATAAGCAAAAGCACATTCAGTCACGTATGTTGCTCATTTGGAAACCAGTAACAACCTATAAACCTACTCTAGAGTGAAAATGCACTAACAGAAAAAAAGCAATGCAAGTCAAAAGAATAAATATGAAAAATAGACCTAAAAAACTGTATGTCGTCAGTACTGCAATGTATTTTACCATTCTTTATCGTATTTTAGGATGTTACTTTTTTAATATATAAGAAATTCATTGCAGAACTGTTTGTACTATCCCTCCATAGAGAACACGAGAGCTTTGTGTCTGTTCTTTGTCAGTCAAAAGAAGAAAAGAAGCTTTAAGGTAGCTTTAAGGTTTCCCTTGGCAAGAGTGTCTCTGAGTAAAGACTTAATTGACGAGTATCGTGCTGGAATCACCTTCAACATTGTGTCCGTTCCAATGGAAAGAGATGGTTGTCAGATGCAGTGACTGTCACAGGATGAGAGCCCTGGAAGTGCTGGTGGTAGCCGTGTACGTGCTCAGATACCTTCTCGCTTGTTCAGTCATGATAAGCTGGTCTTCTGTTTTTCCATAAACAACTGCTTCCCACTCACAATTTGACTGCATAAAATAAAATTCAGTCGAAAAGATTCTTTTAACTAATGGAAATACTTGAGCAATTCTCATACGACCTTTCAGAGTAACAATAAATTATTAAAGTCTAGTAATACTGTATTTTACTGAGAAGGATTCAGTTCTACAACACGACACCTAAAATCTGTGACAAAGCTCCCTCTCCACCCCTTAACCCAGCTCCAATCCAGTTCCCCAGCAGCACATCTCTGTTACGCTTTAAGTTCTAACACACAAAATGAAAAACACTCTTAAAAAGAGACTGGTTCAACAATTGATACATAAAAGGGAAGTTGATTAAGTCATCTTCTCTTTGGATACCTTCCCCTTCAAATGTGCTAAGTTCAACCAGCAGAAAAATACATTATTAGCAGCTGTCTGGAGACACCAAGGAAGGCAAAATGGTTTGGCAGCTGAAAAAGAATCCTGTGAAGGACTTCACTGAACCAAAATGACAGCTGTGGAAGAGCAGTCAGATGTTCTGGGAATCTATTAGAAATGGCAAAGGAGTTAGGAAGAAAAATAATGAACAGAAGGAAAAATTGAGCCACCAATTGCTTCCTCCGCGAAGCGAACTCTGCATGTTTACATAATTTATCGAATCTCAAGCTGATACGTAGCAGCTTTAAATTGGACCTGACACTAGCGGGTTGTAGCGTAATGAAGAATGCAAGATTTTCTGCCTCCTACATCAAGCTGAAAACTGATCCAAAGGAGCAGCCCTACATATGGACGCACAGACAAAATCAGCCATTTGAGTTTCTCTATAAATTTAGCAGGACTTGATTCACAGGAGGGACTTGTGGCTAGAGGGAAATTCTCAGGGGAAAGAGCAAAAAGAGAAAGATGGTTCAATGAGAATATTTGTGAATATTGTGTGACTAAATATTCTTAAGAGCATAGTTCTGGGCCAGATAGAGGTATTCCTCTTTGCTGTAATTCACAGCAGTTAATAGTTTTCTTCTTTTTTTTTCACTATCACAGTTAAATGAGGTTTATTCTTTCTTCTCATAAGAAAGGATCAGAAAGTACTGCTGTTGTCTCTATATTTAAAAACACATGATCGTCAAAGTAGTTAAGTGGAACATGGAAGACCAGGCCCCAGGTGCCCTGCCTTTCTTTTTTTAATTATTTTTTTGTTAATTTATACAGAGAAGTGTATACACTGAGAAGACACAAAAACTTTCAACATTAGCTCTCCATGGGGCAAACTGGAACAGGTACCAAGTCAGGTCAAAGAGAATCTCTCCCTGAATCTGGTGGTCAGGGGACACACAGAGGAAAAAAACAGATTCCACAGTTTTAAAGGTATGGAAAATATACAGATTTTGTACAAGAACAATTAGCAAAGAGAACCTGTGGATGAACGCAGCTTAATGAATCCCACTGGGCTTATTATGAAGTAGCAGCCAAATTTGAGAAACTTAGGTGCTCTAGACATTTAGTTTGCAACAAGTCTAGTTCTCTTGCTTCTAGATTTGGGTACCCAAACCTGTTTTTTAGGTCTACCCTGCCCTGATATTTTTTCCCCCATAATTAAATTTTAGAGGCCACTCAGTGAAACATCGGGGTAGTATTTAAGGAACTCTGCTATGAATAAACATTTGGTGGACAAATGACCAACTTACAAGAAATACGGATTATGGAAACACTGACTGAAACTAGGTCACTGAATTGAATGATTCTAGACATTAGTACAAGACAGAAACCAAAAGCAGCTGACAAAACTAACAAAATTCTTTGCATCCAGACCTGAAGAGCTTTCTCCAGTTTGACATTTTTTGAAGCACATGCATTGGGTTTCTTCTTAATTACTGCATTTGCTTTGTTTGCTGGATTTGTGTCCTGGTTTTCTGATGTCAGGTTACATCTGTTGTCATGTATTTCCAACAAGGGTATCATTAATAAAGATGTGGTATATGCATTTTCTGACTATTGACAAAAAAGAATAATAATTAGCATTCAATAACAAATAAAAAAAAACAAAACAAAAAAAAAGGTCTTCAACTGCTGTGATCAGAAAAGCTGAAATGTAAACACAGCAAATACTATCAGAAAGACCTGAGGAAAGAATCTGAAAAGAAAATATAATGAACAGTATACGAAGAACCAGCCTGGTCTATACGGTGATTCATAGTCAACACTGAGCACAGTGGGAGCCTACAGGAGAGATGGGGAGGGACTCTTGATCAGGGAGGGGAGCTGTAGGATGAGGGGGAATGGCTTTAAGCTGAAAGAGGGGAGATTCAGATGAGATCTCAAGAAGAAATTCTTTCCTGTGAGGATGGTGAGAGGCTGGAAGAGGTTGCCCAGAGAAGCTGTGGCTGCCCCATCCCTGGAGGGGTTCAAGGCCAGGCTGGATGGGGCTTGGAGCAACCTGGTCTGATGGGAGGTGTCCCTGCCCAGGTGTTCCTGCATTGGAACTCAATGATCTTTAGGGCCCCTTCCAACCCAAACCATTCTATGATTCTAAAACAAGTATCTGCTTGCATGATTTGAGCATTTCTGAGTAGGTAGTTTCTTTCATAAAAAGCCACGTTGCAATTGATTACATTTTAAGAAAAAGTCTTGATAAAGTGGTAACTATAGAACAGTTTTAAAGGAAAAAAAGCTTCTAATTCATTTCTAGTACAACCCTTGTTAAAGTAAGCCTAAAGAGGATGGAGTAAAAAAATTAAGATCACACCAGTATTAGGGGGAGGAACTGCTTTAAGAACTGAAATAAGCACTGCATCGTTCCAGAAGACTTTTATATGCTGACAATGTTTATGGAAATAAAAATAAATTAATCCAGCTTCAGTATAGCAAAGCAGAAGAAAGGGAATATGGCAATTTCAGAGAGTGAAATTAGAAGTGTGTAATAGTTGCATATGTACTTCTTTGCTTACAAAAACACTGCGTTGAGCTACCTTTACATATTTGTTCTATCTCGGACACTACTCCTGACTTACCACCACATGGACACACAATTTCTACTTAAGGATTGTTACATTTTAAAATCAGATACTACCACTATCTCTCTTGCTCAGAGCCAATGTTTCTATTGCACCAGCAGCCCTCATTAAGATGGAGAAAAAATGTATTTTTTCCCAGTCCACTGTCCACAACATCACAGTTTGTTTTAGCTTAATAACATGAGCATCAGCGATGCACAATGTACTGAGCCATAACAAGACATGACTAAGAAAACACCGGGCATTTTGTGAGTGTTTTGAGTGGCTGCAGCAACGCTGCTCCCCGCAAGAAAAGAGATGTTCTTGGGGAAGCGGGCAGTACCCACTAGGTGGCAGAACATCTAACACCCAGCGATAGACACCGGGGCTGGGCACAGAGGCTACCAGGGACTCTGGTCACACCACTTTCAGAAGGAACTTTAGCAAACCAGCTAAAATAGCAGAAAGAGGTATCACTTAAGCAACCTGTTCTTTTTAGAGATTTTGGCTCCTACCTCTTGAATATAGCTTTATACCTGAGATCAAGAGTCATTTGCTCTTTCGGAATTAAACACATAGGTACATTAATTTAAGAACTAGATTAGAATAAAGTTTTCCTACAAACTGCACGACTAAAGATTAATCTATACAATCACTCAACGGGAAAAATCTTGGGCTGCTTTTTAAAGGAATGAGGGACCAAAACAGCCTCATCTCTGAACTCTTGAGGTCTTGGTTGTTGAGGCAGAAGTATTCACATTCCTTCAGGCAGAGGAAGCCCACAAACCTCATCTTCTACATGCTTGGCATTTCTTAAGGTATTCCCCTACTCTGTGAAGCGGGAAAAGGAAAAGCATGCTGCCCAATTTGCATTTAGGTATCTTCAGAAGATGTCTGCCAGACCGTCAAGCATGCAAAACAGAGGGGCAAAAGCCATCTTCTTGGTGTATTACAGCGAGCTTCAGTGTGTCACGTATCTTAGAATCATAGAATGGGTTGGGTTGGAAAGGACCTTAAAGATCATCTAGTTCCAACTCCTCTGCCATGCTAGAGTTTATAGGTCACCAGCCTGGAAGCAGTTTTGCTGTAACAGCGAATCTGCACAGCATACACATGGCTCGAATTCATGCATGAATTCAAGCCCAACATTCAAGTATTGCTTAAATGTTTGAAGTAGTATCTCAAACTGAAGATGATTTTCACTTTCTAAATATATGACTCCAGCCTCAATCCAAGCAGTTTATTTTAGTTGGTAGGATGAAAGATACTCAGTTCTATATTAATATTGTCGTGACTGATGCTCTTCAGTAGTTTAACACTCACCTGTACATCTAAACTATTATCTTCTGTGAAGCGCTGGGCACCAGCCTCTTCTTTTTCCCATGGATCTAGGACCAGCGATTTTCTGACTTTTTTAGTAGAGTTGTGCTGGAATAAACATTTTTCAAGGAAAAATTGTAAAATATTATTTTAAAGCAGTTATTTCCTATTTAAAATTATTATTGTAATATTACCTCCTGCTTGCAGCCTTTATACACAGTATCGTCTTCCTCCTTGAGAAATATATCTGTTCCAGTTTCCTCTTTCAATACTTCCCTAATGTCTTCCTCCAAGAAGGCAAGTGGTTGTGACTGAGTTAATTAAAACAGAGGAGAAAATACAGGAAGTCTATTAGTCGCTGGTTTTTACCATATTCTACTTTCAGCTAAAGTAGTCCAGAAAAGAGATCTTGCAAAATATAGTAATACATAAAAGGATCTAAGCTATTGTAGTTAACAACTACAGGACAACATTTCAAGGCTATGCAGATTTTTTAATTCATCTTACTCTTCATTATTTCTAGCCAGATAAAACATATACATGCACACAGTGCCTCAAAAATGCAAGGCAGCATTGAAGAAGACACTCAAAGTACTTGTTTGCCTTTATTAGCAATGGTTACTCACTGATAAAAGGAATAAAAACACTTTATATATACTAAGCACATAAAAAATGCATATATGCATATATAGGTGCATAAAACATACTAAAAACTAGAAAAGTATGACTGTTGTTGGGAAAGGAATTTATATCAATCTTAACACAAATCTTCGAATAAGACATTGATAGTCCTAAGTACGGTACAGAATTTCACAGAAGCCATACAGATGGCTCCTTTGTGTACCAAGAGGAGAAGAATTCCCTTAAGCCCCCAAAATTTGATTTTGAACAGGAGGTTAATAGTGGACAGAAACAGGAATGCCAAACCACTCCATTTGCATAGTGAGAGACTGTGAATCTATAGGGTAACACAGATGGTGCCAAGCCCCGTGGCAAAGTCTGAGCTACCTTCTGTGTTTGCAGAAAAGATGTAGTCAATATACATTGGCTGGAATTTTTTCAGAACTTGAAAAAGCATATGTCTACTGAATTCCAAAAGTTATTATGCATTAACATACCTTAGCTAGGCTAGAAAGAGAGCAAAAATTGAATTCGCAAACAAATAAATAAAAAGTAACATTATCTATAGTCAACAAAAAGAAAAGTCTTCTGGAACAGCCAGATGAATCAGAGGAATCATGAATTGCTACATTAAGATTTCGGGGTTTAGGATGAAGGAAATTGTAGATGTCACTCAAGTAAGCCCCTAGGAAGGATAAATCATGTCCAAACATCTTCCCATCAAAAAAATTCTCAGAATCCTAGCATGCTGTGGTAAACATTTGGTTCCAGTCCTAGCACTGCAGAGGAACCAAAACCAGAAAACAACTCAGCTCATACATAGTCCAGAGGATTCAAAGATAATGCAGCTTTTCAAGTCAAATGTGAAAATAAATGCTTAAAATAAATAACGCTGTCAGTCACATTCATCTGCACCAGTTCGCTCTTTCTAGATTATCCAGTTGGAGGACCCACACCCAATCACTATCTCACTTATAAATTTTCTTCTGAAAAAAAGAAAACACTATAGTATTGAAATCAAAATCTCAGCCAATGATGTTACCACTTCCTAAGAGGTACAGTGTTAGCAAGGCTACACAAATTTAAAATGACTCACAAGTGTAGGACCAAATTAAGAATACTATGGATGAAATGATGATATGTACCAAATACCATTCAAAAAGACAATGTTTCCATACTGCACTGAAGGATATCAGTCAGTGAAACAGCATTGTTAGAAAATGCTTTCTAAGATCACGCTGAGGCTTACAATATCTCAAAAAACAAGAGGGCATTTAGACCTTAACAAAGAAGAAAATAAGCAATGTCACCACATACCGTAAGTTTGAGGGGACCATACTTTTTTTCCTGAGCAGCCAAAGCATTTTTAAAAGGAGTTGGAGTCCTTGGTGTTGAACCCAAAAGAGATCTTCGAATTGTGGGAGTTCTAAAACTATTCAAGCATTTTAATATTTTATTTTATCAGCAGTTATGTAATACAATGAATACAGGAAACATCTTAAAATACCTTAATTTACACAACAGATATCACCACCATGAATCTTAAATACTAAGATCACCACACCATTATCCCAGGTATATTAAAATTTAATTGGATTTTGTTTGGTATTTTTAGATCAGGAAAAATTTTAACTGAGCACAAGTCACTTTCTGTTCAGTTAAAATCAGGAAGCCAGTTTGTTTGTACACAAATATTTAAGTGTTAGGTGTTTTAATATAGATAGATTAATTTCTCAATGGTTAGAAAAACTTGTTTGAGGAACACCACCAGATGTTTAATGTAATAATCTTACCCCACATTTTCTTTTTGATCTTTTGGTGTCATTTCCTTGTGTAGAGGGGTCGTAATAAGAACTTTCTGCCCACAGATTGGAGTCGATGTAAATGGAGGATTTTCAAGGTTAAATTGTTCATTTCCAGAGCAAGTGTTGAAAAACTGAAGTGCAAGAGAGG
Source organism: Gallinago undulata (assembly GCA_026546715.1). Classification (NCBI taxonomy): domain Eukaryota; kingdom Metazoa; phylum Chordata; class Aves; order Charadriiformes; family Scolopacidae; genus Gallinago; species Gallinago undulata. The sequence continues at coordinate 118,295,893 of JAOTQQ010000012.1, forward strand.
GGAAAAAAAAAACCTAAGCAACCTTAAAGGACAAAACTTCACCACTGTACTGAGCAGTAAAAAAAATTATATGTATATATCTGAAGGGCTTTTACTGACAACCCCAATAAACTATTGTTGATTATACTCCAAGACCTTTGTGATATATTTATCCCTGAAACGTTGTTTTTCTCTTTAAAATCCCTACTGCTTAATTAGGTCACAGAGACAATAGGTCTCTATCAACAATTATTTGCATGAGAAAGTGTGAGCTGAGACATAAGTCGCCTCTCCCCTCCCCCCTAGTTAGCCTTCAAAACAGAGGAAACAGGTTACTTAACCATTTCTTTTTAATATATCTGCCCTTATGCAGATGTTTTAGGAAGTTTTTGGACATACTGTTTAGGACACAATGTATGACTACGGAAGAAAGTACTTGTAATTTCTATCGCACCCACTGCAGTCTTCGTAGCTTAACAATATTTAAAAATAAACTCACCTGTGATGGAGAAAATGGTAGTGTTTTCACCGGCGTGTGTTTTAGTGCAACATTGATGGCATCATTACACAAGCCATCATTCAGTTCATTAACTGGTGATTGCCCAACACGCAATCTCTTTTTCTTTCTTAGGATAGAAGGCGGAGTGCTGAATTTAGTTACATTTGGTGTTGTCGGAAAAACTGCTTCTTCCTCCCCACTGGTGCTACTTTGTTTTTTGCCATCAAGCACGACGCTCACGTTATACTGGCTCTCAGCAGTCCCTTCATTGTGTTGAATCCGCATTAGTTTTACTGGAGCTGGCTTGACAGGAGATGCTACAGCTTCTGAGAGCTCAAAACTGGTGACATCACTCCACGCTACAGGATCCTGTGAAGCAAGGTGCAAAACACTCAAACACTAGAAGGCTTATCCAAGATTATTTCACAACTTCCAAGACAATCTAACAGCTCTCTACCTCAAAAGCCATATATGGAATTATTTACTCTATCCAGCTTTGGAGTCCTCAACACAGGAAGGACATGGACCTGTTGGAAGGGGTGCAGAGGGGCCATGAAGACGGATGAGAGGTCTGGAGCACCTCTCCCGTGAGGACAGACTGAGAGAGTTGGGGTTGTTCAGTCTGAAGAAGAGAAGGCTCCAGGGAGACCTTATAATAGCATTCCACTACCTAAAGGGGCTCCAAGAGAGATGGGGAGGGACTCTTGATCAGGGACGAGGGAGGATCATAGGATGAGGGGGAACTGCTTTAATCTGAAAAAGGGGAGATTTAGATTAGATCTTCGGAAGAAATTCTTTCCTGTGAGGATGGCAGGACACTGGAAGAGGTTGCCCAGAGAAGCTGTGGCTGCCCCATCCCTGGAGGGGTTCAAGGCCAGGCTGGATGGGGC
>JAOTQQ010000012.1:118297360-118312434 GCA_026546715.1 Gallinago undulata
ACCTGGTCTGGTGGGAGGTGTCCCTGCCCAGGGCAGGGGGGTTGGAACTGGATGATCTTTAAGATCCCTTCCAACTCAAACCATTCTATGATTCTCCCTGTATCTTTCCTACAGTCCTAAAAACCAGTATTTTAAAAGACAATTCTTTAAAAACAGTCAATAAAACAAGCTACTCCATATGGGAGTGAAATTACGGACAAGTATAGCATGAGGTAATTTCAAGAGTATTTTATACACATTGCATAAGTTAATGTTCCTAAATAAACAGTTTTTGAGAATAGAGACTTACTGATTCAATAAGCTCTAGCGTCTCTGCAAATTCTGGAATGGTTTGTAGAGATGACAACATTGTGTTTGCTTCCACAGCCAAATACCTAGGGGGTGAATTCTGCTGAACGGATGTGCCGTGGGTCTCATCCATGCTGTAGAACTCACTTGTTTGTTCCCCGAGGCTATTTAGTGTATTAGACACACAATCTTCTGTGACAAAACTTCCAGACCAACAAGGTAAGTTTCCAGCTTGCTAGAAAGTATGAAGAAACACGTTATTCTTATTTAACTTAGAAATATAAAAGAGTTGATTATGTGACCGCGGGGAGGGAAAAAAATTAGTATGTGGAAAGATTAAGTGTAACTATTAATTTTCTGCTTTTTCAAACACTAATTATCTGTTTGCATTAATGCAGTTAGTCTTCTCCTTACAATAACATACTCAAGTTGTGTAAGGTTTTTATCTCACTTCTCATTCATATCTTCTACATGCTTATAACAGAGATAATTATGGGTTATATTGGAAGCCACCTCTGACGCAAGTTTCCTGTGTTCCTGAACATCAATATTTTACGAAATCTTCTTCATTACACAATACAGGTACATTTTAAGAGTAGAAACTGTTTCTAGAATGTGAAATACTTGTTTGATCTGATTTTTTTTTAAGCTGATTCTCCACTGATAGTTTACTTAACTTCTGAACAGGACTTTAATTTTCACTGGAAATCTAGAAGCCTTTCTCTTTGAAAAGATGATTGATATTGCTGATCTACAGAACTGAATGGCGACGTTATCAAGTGTGCTACCTCTTGAAGAGGATTCAAATGTTGGCTCTCAGGAACAACTGTCAAATTGCAAGTCATTTTTCTGCTGTTTTCACAGTTTAGAAAAACTGCACTAAACATAATTTGCCTCAATTGTAATACATTGGCTTTGTCTTACAACCCAACAGCCATAACTGTGGTGAAAAAACACCACACAAAACCAAGCACCCATTAATAAATTGCTGAGGATTAATCTCAGTTAAGCACACTCAAATATTTACATAAATTTACAGTCCTTACAGAAGACACTTGTTTTCTTCTGATTTCATTCTCTGCTGACATAAGTAGCAATTCAAGTTCCTTTATTTTCTTTTCTTTATCAGGATCATCATCAATAAATGACTGCTGAAAAATCGAAGAAAGAAGCCATTATTATTTTCCACCTGCACCACCCCTCCACAGTAAAAATTCTACATTGTAACACAGTTACATTTTTAACAGAATTCCACACATAGTGGGAAGAAAGCTGTTCAAGCTGTATCATATTTTGTAACACGATAGTTACTTGCGAGCCAAACTACTCCACCAATTACCAGGAAACAGATCTGATATTCAAGTGGGATATAAACTAATAGGTTTCTAATATGGCCTGTAAATGCTCAGTACACTGTAGCACTTTTTAACCAAAAGTCACCTAGTTCTATATTTAATAGAAGCAATAGCTTTAGCACCTTGGTAGATGTGCTTGTGTTTTCATGTGCTTTCTAGAGAGTTCTGAGTTGTTTATCCTCACTAAGTGTGAAAAAAAATGTTTTGAATCAGCATGTGCTGACAGAGTGTCTACACAAGCAATCCTGCCACTATTATCAAAAAAGAAGATTAATTGTTTTTAGTTGGTTGGCTTATTTTTAACCACTTTAAAACTTTCTATTGTTGCTATAAATATAGGTAAGTGAGGATATATGCCATGGGTTTCAAAACTAGTTATAACCACCGGTTTAGGGAGGACTTCAAGGAACAGAAAGTATCTTATATTTTTCTGTAGAGGGCAATTCAGAGTGTCAAAGGCTGTATGAGGTTTTGTTTTGATTTGTATTCTTATACTGAGATCAGGGAAAAAAATGCAACATAAAACAGATGATCTGCACAGGGAAAATTAAGATAGAGAATTCTGCAAAAGGCGTCTAACACAGCTAGCACAATAAACAAAATGTGTGTTATTCCGTGCATCAAAATAATTTTTTGTACTAATTTCAAACACACACAAATTCTTCCAGGTAGTCATATTGTAAAGCAAGTTCTACATTCAGTCTGCAACACATGAGGAATTTCAGATATATTCTAAGTGAGCACAAAGAAGCAAAAGGAAACAAATATACTCGATTTGCTTTGATGTCTCTCAATACTTTAGAATACACTTAGAATGCTGCAAAAGAGCATCTTCAACTGACTGTTTATCAGTTTATGATTTCTTATTTTTATTAAAACCTATTGAGAACAAAAAAGTGTAAGTCACAATAAGTTATTCAAACTGAGTCTTTCAGATAAGGTTATATTTATTACATATCTAAAGTAGGAAAATCTCTTTAAATCTCTCAGAAACTAGGTAATACTAACAGGTCATAATTTTAACCTAAAGATTTAAATAGCAGACTATTTTTAAGCCATTCTTCTGTCAGAAACAAGCACAACTGCTGTGTTACTGGGATGTATATAGACAGATCCTTTTTTCCTACCTAGAACTACTAACTAAGCTTGCAAGCCTACTCGCAGGGGAACACTTAGAGAAATTTAAGTGAACGATAAAGACTTCAAGACTTTTTGAAGTGACAGGTTTTTAAACTCTTCATTTTACAGCACGATACAAACTACATTCTCTTCATTTACAATGCCAGATAACAATTTACCTGAACTAAGTTGGAAGAAGCTGAAGCATGTTCTAGACAGCTGCCTTCTGGGGAGGCATACTGGTAGGCTTGAATCTAGAAAGACACAAGTCATTTTACAAAACCTAAAGAAAAGGAGACTATAAAATTATCTCTAGTATTCATTGAACAGAAACTCACTATTATGGCTTACAAATCCTAAGTTACCATAATATGACAAAAAAAAACAACCCAGATCTTCATTCTTTCAGATTTGTTTCTTGTTCCAAATCCAATAAATTATTTGAAACTGGGAAATATTAATTATTCTGGATTTTGAACTTACATGTGCCTGAACAGGTACATAAAATTGATTCTGAGTGTGCAAGTGCTCCATAGTCAGACAAGGCTGGGGTGGAATTTTGGATGAACTAGCTCTTTCAGACTTTATACCATCTTGTAAATATCCTTCCTGTTCCACTTTTCTTCTCATCGTTGAATTCCAGTGATTTTTAATCGAATTATCAGTCCTAAAATGAGAGTGTACAACAGTGACTGGTTTCCAGATGTCAAAGTTTAATATATGGCATAATTTATAAGGTTTGTACATCAGGTTAATTCAAAGCCACAAATCCAGAAAACTCCAGCAGCTGGGATGTTAAGTTCTGTTATCAGTGGGTGTTTGGCAGAATGACTAGAAAGCTACTCTTTCCAAAACTTCCTTCTACTCAACTGTAAATCTGCAGGAAATTAAAAGTTTCAAAAGAAAAAACCTTGTTTCCAGCTGTTATCATGGGTGAGAGCCTTTTTTCTTGGCTACTTGGAACAAGCATGTGTTCTCTGTCACTGCATTATTTACTCTCTGCTACAACTTTGCAGAACATGAAGCTAAGGCAATCACCCTCCTGTCCTACAGCATGAGGGCACTATGGCTTGTGTTTGTCTCTTCTAAAAAAATGCCAGCCTGCATTCCCAGCTCTGGGTTTTGTGGAAGAACATCCCACTGCATCTTGGTACCCTTGCTCTTGCAAGGGGAAAGTAAGCATGGCAGAAGACCAGCGTGCGTTGTCAATCCCCTTGGAAAGAAAAAGCCTGCAGTTTGACATACAGGCTGAAATCACTTCTAACACTAGACAAGCATTAAGACAAGAGGGGAGGATGAAGGCAGTACAGTCTAAAATACTAGCAATATTATTACTGGCCTTAGAACGAGGTAAAATAAAAATTTTTTTAAAGCCCATTATTGATTTAAACTTAACTCCAAGAAGTAGTCCCTTTTTCATCCCACTAGTGTGGGATGAGCTCTTTACAAGTGGCCTAGAATCCAATCTTCAGCTAAGAGTCTCACCTTGGATTTATTTTCAAGAAAAAAAGTTAGTGAATTAGGAACATATCTGTCCTTACAAACTCATCTTCCTTATCTCAAATTCTATGAAGATGCAATCCATTCCTTTCCTATTCCTTCAAAGGATTTCCTATGATTCATGGATTTTGTACTTAATCAAAATGTCAAATTTTTAAACACACATCTCTAGGGACTCATTTTTCCAACACAACAAGTGCACTTAGGCACTGCTAGACAGTCATCTCTTGAACACACATTCAGAGAGAACATTGAATTCAGAGAGGGACAGCTTAACATTGAATTTTAATTTACAGTACCAGGTTAAAAAAAAATCATTAAAGTCTTTACATGCTAAGATTTTGCTTTCCACAAGCATATAAGTTGGCAGTCACATTTGAAAGAAGGAGAACAACACACAAAATGAATTCTTAACTTAGAGACTACATGGTAACCAACTGGCTTTGCAGTGCAAAAATCCTAAGCTTGGACTGATGAAGGTTACCAAGATCCTCTTTTTTTGAGTGTCCTGTTTAACAAGAAGTGTTCCACAAAAAGTAAAAAAAAAACAAAAACAAAACTTCTGATCTTAGATGAGAAAAAAAGTCACCCCAAGTGTGTATTAATGAAGGCACTTTGACATCAAGTCAAAGGATGTTAATGCATTCTTCCACTGTTCCTTGAAGTGGAAGTTTTTTCTAAGTGAACAGGAGGATTTTTGAAGGAACTTACAGAATGTTAGAGGTCTTTTTATTGGTTTTTATGGCTTTTTAAGAATACATAATCAAATGCAAAAGATCAAAAATTTCAGTATCTATCAAGATCAAAATGTTGTGATGTAGTTTTCAACAGATGCTCTCTGACTAACAGATTATATTAGAGAGAGTTGTGCAATGACGGCTTTCCATATTCCAATATTTAACAGAGAGTTGAAAAGCACCTTCCAGGAAGCAGCTTTGCTATTTCAGCCCATCGGTTTCCCAAACGCTTGTGAGCTTCATAGATTATTCTGTCCTCTTCTTCGGTCCACGAAGACTTCTTTACTTCTGGATTGAGATGATTATGCCATCTCTCTCTGCATTGTTTGCCTATTCTTCCTTTCAGGTGTTTTGCAATTAGAGACCAGCGCTTTGGACCATACTTCTGAACTAATTCAATAACCTGGAACACAGATGAAAGCACATTATAATTCCAAACCCTAATTTTCCTAATCAAGGACTGATAACACTGATAAATTCACATTTGGAATAGGATTATAATAGTTACCTTGATAAGATACTGGGCCTAAGGAGGCAGACAGTAACTTGGGGTGTTAAAAAGTATTTTTCAATAAATCAGTTTAACTCTAAATTCACTGTGTTTAGAATGTAGGTATACACTGATGAAAACATTAATTTGGAAATTTCCTTTCTGTCATCCATTACATAATATGACATTAGGAAAGACCAAAAAAAGAAGCTGGTAAAGATCCCTGGTTTGACTTTGTTTCAACAACATACATATGGAAAAAAACCCCACACCTCTACTCCTTTATGCATTAGAATCTTTCTTAAAAGACTTATGAGAAATAGAAAAAAAAATAGCTTAGGAACCATATTCATCAAGTTGACAAATATAAATTTTAAACATCTTAAAATAGTTTTAAACAGTGGGAATCAGCAGTCGATTTGAAATATCGCATGTGAAAGCTATATGTGCACCTCCCTAAGAGGAGGGAGGCACTGAGGTCCTCACACTGGTTTTGAAGGCAAAAAGCTGCAGCATGGATTAACAGAGATGGGGAAAAGGAATCTAAACCACCATTGGTAGCTTCTTTAACGGTCGAGTATAAATTAATATCCTGTATTCCCAACCCCTTTAAGTCTGGTGGGTTTGAGGAACAAAAGATGTAAATGAGACCTTTGATCTTTAGTGCTCTAAAGAGATCTCCTCTACTTGGTAAGCTGGGGTGGTTCAGCTAGCAATCTGAGCAAAGGGAACAGAACAGACATTCCACCTACTCAAAAACAGCTGGTTTTCCTTTTAATTCTCAAACAGCATAATGTAATTATCTGTGTCACAAGATGCAATAGATATCGTCTTTGCGGGGATGAAACCCCAGGAAAAATACACATTCTTAGCAGTCATGTGCCAGTTTTATTACCATAAAATAATACAGTATCAATTAGATTTTATTACCCTTTGATCTTCTTCTTTAGTCCAGGGACCTTTAATCAGTTCTGGGTTTAGTACCTTCTGCCATCGATGCTGGCACTGAAAATCTGAACGATTCTGAAATAGTTTTACAAGACCAATGTAGCTGTTAAATTCTTGAATACATAAAACTGTAAATATTAGCTAGCCATAATTATTGGCTTATTTCAAAATAAAAGATTTATCCAGACCTTTGTTCTAAGTATAGTAGTTAAATTCTCCTTTAATATTTCTTCCCCCATTTGCTTATAAAAACTCTTCTCCAGAAAAAAAAAAATCCAAAAACCACCACAGCCTTGCACAAAGCTCTAATCTAATTATTTCAGTGTTCTTGCTTGATAATCAAAGTCAGAACTTACTCTTCTCTAAAGAAAACCCTGGAATCCTTTTGGCCCTCACTACTCCACACCTTCCCTGAACCTTATGTGATTGACAAGCTTTTGACATTATCTATAAGGAAAGAAATTTTTAAAGCAAATACTTTTTGTTTCAAGTAAAAGAATAAGCATTTTTCTAAGTCTCAAATGAATATATTCTTAGCTCTTTACTAGAGCGTTAAGGAAAACAGATTTATATCAAGTTTAACTAACACATACTAATTAAACAACATTGCTTTTTCTGCTCAGGACAGATGGTGCTTTTCTGTAGCTTCACTAAGGATCTTTTGAAATATTGTTCCCAGTTATGAAAGAGAAGTAAGCTTTCACTTTGCCTCCTAAAAAACTGTCTGTAGGGAAGTTTGGGGCTCTCAGGCTAGTTGGTCCAACCCTGAGGAAGACACAGGTAAGAGCCTGTCCCACCACAGCACTGCAGTACACCTTTTATAACACTGGGACATGGTGATTTAATCTCTTCAGTGCAATCTGCTGGATAGCAAGTATCAATTTCAAGATTTTGCTGGGCTTGTCTACCAAGTAAAGATGTTACCATGCTAAGATGAAGTTAAACAAGAAGTAGTCTGCAAGACCAGGAAAAAAAACACTCAAAACACAGGGGGTTTTGCCTGTAAAATTACATTGACCACAGTACCTTCAAGTCAATCACAAGTAGACACCATGTGATTAAAACCACACTAGAGTTTGTTACAAAACATCATTATTTCCTGATGGAGATACACTGATGGAGACAGGCTCAATATAGAATAGCTTCTCCCATTTTCAATGAAAGAAAAAACTAGCCTTTTAGTGTTTACCTCCCAGGCATTTCTGAAATTATGACATGTTTGGGGAAGAAGAGCAAAACAAATGAGATGAAACAATAAAATTGTTTCGGGTCTTCCTTAACACCAATAAAGTAAAAGAGAATACAATATTCCCTCTCTTGAGAGTCAACTTTAAGCCATCTTGACTTTTTTAGGGCGGAACTGAGGGGAGTTTTACTTGTTCCCAGCTCAGGAGTGAAATGGGGTGCTGAAAACATGGCACTTTGAGTGCTTTTACATGCTAGTAGCTCAAGATACACTTTGGTTTTCCTGGGCAGCCTGCTCCAATTGACCTTGCTTGAGCAGGCAGGTCAGACTAGATGATCTTGAGAGGTTCCTTCCAACCTCAACAACTCTGCAACGGGCAATCTGATCCTCTGTGCATGTTTCCCCATAATAGCCGGGGAGCCTCTTTTCACACTCAGATGGGCACAGCTGAACAACAGCTTGCTTTATCCAGATTTTGGTTTTAGCTAGAGAACTTTATTAAATTAAACTACTAGGTCTGTTGAATGCAACTCTGTACTGCAGCTGCAGATCAGTATCACCAAACACTATTTTTAAACAGTTTTATATAAAAGTTTTTTTGATAGTATCTTCTTCTCCACTGCTATTCACTAATTTCACCACTTTTTGGAAGGGGATAACATACATATAAGGAATAGTGATTTGCTTATGCACCCCTTAAATTTAAAAGCTTTGAGTTCGTTCCCTGATAGCTATACTTTGCCACCTGGAAAAAAAAAAATCAGAAGCATCACAGCTGCACAAAAACAACAAGAAAAATGAAAAGTTACAGTTGTTCAGCATTTAGAATTCAAGTCTATTTTTATGTAGTTACACAGGAATTTCATACAACCATATCATCCCACTCAATATTATAAGAGCCACAAAATCAAGGGGTGAGTATAAATTTTTTGACTTCTACATTTGAATATTCAATATCACTTCTAGGTAGCTATTTCAGCCTTAGATTCAAACTATGTTTTTGTAGTAGGCATTTTATAACATTTAGTAAGAGGAGAAAAAGACATCATCCATTCTAGGTACAGGTATTTTCTACCAGTGCAGCTCAGGCAGCTGAGGAGTCATATAACATTTGAACCAACGTGTCTTTTAGTCATTCCATCTGAACATTGGAACAGAACAAGAAATTTTAAGTGTCAGTAGGAGACTTCCGGGAAACCTGCTAAAGTTCCATTCCATAGTAACTGAAGATTTACATATGTTAAGGAAGCAAACACCACTGTAAAAATAAAAAGCAAGCAAAAAAAATAAAAACAAAGCAAACAAACAAAAAACCTCTCCCCTTTTCCCAAAGTATTTAAGAAATTGATCTTTCTCCTTTCAAGGAATCTTTCACATGCAATCCACTCTAACTGCTTCAGGAGCAACCCAGGAACTGCAGATGAAACCACCACAAATGATGCAACCAATAGGAAGCTGGAATATATTCCAGACTGAAAACAAATAACAAGTGTGGACAAAAGGCAGCAATTATATTTGATTATTTCAGACCATCACTTCAGACCCAATCTGAGCTAATAAGGTTCTCCAGGGCCTAGTTCTCTAGTCGAATTTACAAGCAACCTTTAAAATATTTTTTACTATTATGTGTTTCTGATTTCTTTCACCTCATTTCCAAACTAGGCACGAGACCAAAGTAAATAAACATTAAAATGGAACTTAAATGAAACTGAGATTAAACTTACTTGTAGATGACTAGCAATGAAAGCCCAATCATCTGTACCATTTTGTTCCACCAGCTTCTTTAGCCTTTCATCCTGTTAAGACAGAACCCCAGCCAATAAGTGTTATAACCTATCCCAACACAATACTAAATAATAAAATATTTCATGTGCTACTGACATCCCATAGGAAAGAAACTAAAGCCAAAAAAAGCCTACCTCATCACGTGTCCATTTCACCCTGTTACATATTTTCTTCAAACCTTTTTGTTGTGGTACTTCATAGTCATGATCCACATATTGAAGGTCATCATCTTCTTCACTGCAGAGTACAACAGAAGAAGATAGAAGAGTTTAAAATAACTCTAAAGAACTCAGTTTTTCTGACTACTTATAGCTTTTTTTTTTTCAATCTGTACATATTGTTCTGAAATGACATATGGAATTTGCATGAATGTAAGATCTGCCTCCAGCAGTGGCCTATATTGGCAATATAGAAACAGAATTAATTTGAATTTCAAGGCCATGAAAGGAGATATGGACAGACAATTCATTCCACGTCCAAACTTAAATTTGAAGCAAAAGCTGATCATGTTTTTGTAACACATTTATGAATCTTTATTTTTACTTATAAGCTCATTTGTGTAAAGTCATTTACCACTCTGCAAAATACATTTGTGTTCCGCCTCCATCGCTCAAACAACAAACACAACGAGGCTGCCAAGTCATTCAGCATCGCCTTGGGATTTTAAGTGGGCTCCAGCCTTGAATAAAAGCCTTGCCCTCAATGTTGCAGGAATTAGATACAAATCTTTAAAGACAGAGATGTTTCAGCCAGAAACAGCTACAGTATCAGCGCTGACCCTCTAGATCAGGAGTCAGGGAGGTCACCTCCGTGGCTCCGTGTAGACCACACTCCATCTACTGGAGAAACGCCTCATTCACAGCCTGGGCAAACAAAGCCTCACCAAACCGGCGGCGCAGGGACACGTCCCATGGAAACACCGCTTGCACTTGTACATCAGTGACTCACCATCGACGGCACAAATCCAAACACAAGTGGAAATCTAGGCCTGACAACAAGACGAGCAGTTCTTCTGCATTAGTTACAGCAAAGAAGGGGCTCCCATCAAATTACACAGCTTTAATTAAAAGCCGTTTCCCGCTGCAGCCTTTGCTCTATTTTATTATCAGTATAAAGCATAATATAAATACCATGAATTTGTGTTCAAAACTAAGTTTTAGTTCTGCTCAGCCTTGAAAATTACTCCCGTTTTTCAACCAAATGTTAAGAAGTACATTCCCAATAACGGAATTAACCTGTGCTGGTGTCCTAAGAACCGATCGGATGGCAGATCTCTGCATTATTTTCCAGAATTCACAATTCACCCACACAACATGCTGATCAACCTATATTTTTTATTTCCCATGAAGTATATTCTCCATGGCTAACGCAAATATATGGTCATTCAAGAAGAGCACTACTTACTTGACAGAATTACTGCAAGACAGTATGATCCCAGCTCTTGCAGACCCAGTGCATTTAACCTTGTTTCTACATCCTACACCACATCTGGATTCGCCCCACTTAGCTTCATGATGCAGTAGAAATAGTTAGCAACATGTAAACATTAAAATTTTGTGGAGCCAGTGAAATACAAAGCAGTAAGGTTGTCTGAAGGTCAACAGCAAGTTCTTCGCAGTATGAAAAAGTAAGCTGCAAACACGACAATTGCAAGAGTTTTGCATTAAGTGGCTTGAGACTTACTAAACTCACAGGTAACTAAGAGTTTTCTCTTCCCCCTCCCACCTCTTTTTTTTTTTTTTGTCTTATTGACAGGTTCTCAACATCTTCAGGAGTATATAATGGTATTACCAGGAGTGTATCTTGATATTATAATCCTGTTTCATACCAAGCAAGCCATATAATTTACAGATAACTAAAATCTGGCCTGTGGTTAAGCTGTTTGTCAACACGACCTCCTTACTCACCCACTGCACGGCAAACTAGTTCAAGAACAGAGTCTTGAGTTGTATGAAAAGTCACAGGAAGTTTAAAAGAGGAAGGGCTCTGTGTACACAGCAGTGATGCTCTTGAGAGCATCAGTAGGAGCCAAGGCAGGGTCCCTGCTGGCAGCGGCCGTGCAGAACCCCACATCTGCAGTTCTCCCACATCCCACAGCCAAACTGGCACAGCCACCGGCCACCTCCATGCACTTCAAGGGCATGAGGGCCAGCTGAGCTGGCACTAACCTTTCTTGCACCTTGGTGCCACTTTATATTAAGCAAAATATTCCAAATGCAAAAGCCAAGAGCAGCTTCACAAAATTAAACATAGTTCTATTTGGTGCAAAATATTCATACTTTCTCCTTACTCCACGCTTAGATTAACAATCTTGAAGTCACCTTTATGTAAACTCATAGCCACAAGATATGAGAGATAGTTATGGAAATCATTATCACCACACACCAACACAGTATTCTTCTGGGGCTACTGCTCTCCAACTCAATGTTCCTCTGCTATCCACAACCAGTTATATTTTCACTGCTGACAGAGCACTCCATAGCCATGAGAGATAATACAAGCTAAAGCTCCGCAGAGATGAAATTATTGTTTACAGTACCATAGATGAAAGTCTCTTAAATTAAAAAATGCAGATCAGGAGCAAACAAGAAAAATTCTCCCTCTGAGCTGATTCTCGCAGACAGCTAAGTACAGACCGCTCCTGCAGGTAGCCTCTGTGAGCAAAGCCCCTTAACAAATCATTGCTCCTTACACAATTAGGACCCCAAAGCATCGCTTTCTTGTTTTAGTTGCGGCTTTGCAGAAAAAGAATATCAATTTACAAACCCTTTTCAAGTCAGAGAAAATCACAGAAGAAGTTTTAATACCTGTAACTTTGAAACCATCCCCAATTCCATGATAAGTATGCAGCCACGGTAGGCCCCAGATGCCATAGATAAGCCACACATTCACGTTACTCACTGAGCATTCTTTCCTTTCTTAATCCTAATCAATTCTTTATCACTTTTCCAAAACTGATTTTCTATTTGGGACAAGAATAACTATAGCAATAAAACAGTTCATCCAAGACCCACCTTCTGAATACAAAGTAAAGACACACCCATTTTTATATCAATAAAACAAAAGATGGAAGAAAACCATCTGGGGCTGCTGCTGAAGCTCTTGAGGAAAACATTCTCCCTCGGGAATATTTCAGGCTAGATTACAACACCCTCAAATCAAAGAATATGCCAAAAATCAGAGAAAGTATGAAGACAGGAAGAAATCAGCAGGCCTGAATATCGACTATAAGCGAACAACCCCTAACCTTATGTCAAGGCTGTGCCAAAGGCACTTGGGAAGAGAAAAGCGAGAAGCATTACTCCAGCAGAGAGGAAAACAACCCGCAGGAGGAAAAGCTGCTGCGGAGACAGCGGTAAATCCTTGCCGGGAAGCTCAGCGCCCGCAGAAAAGAAGCGCGCAGGAGGTAGAGCTGCCACCAAGATGGTGTGAGCCAAAGCACAGGAGCGAGAGAGAGGCGAGATTTATACCCCCAGAGCTGGTGCTGGCAAGCCGGAGGGGCAGACGGACAGACAGACACATACCTGTGCGGGTGCCGGGGGAGGGAGGGATTGGAGGGAGAGCGGGAGGGAGGTGGGCAGTGACACCCGAGGCCAGGGAGGTGGAAGGACGCCGAGAGCAGCGGCGGGAGGAGCGGGGGGGGGAGTGGGGGGGGGAAGCGGGGCGGGGCGGCGGCACCTGGCCGGGATCCCGGGGCGATGGAGGGAGGGAAGGGAGGGGGTCGGGGTACCTGGGAGCGGGGCGGCGGCCTAGAAGGCAGCGACCGCCCGGGCTGGGACAGAAGGCACAGAGATCCCCGGGGCCGGTCCCGCAGCCACACTCACCTGCGCGGTCTCTTCGCCATCCTCGGGGCGCACCATAGAGGGGAACCGCCACGGCAGCGGGGTTGGGGGGCAGCGCGGAGGCCCCGAGCCCCCCGCCCGGGGCTCCTTCTCTCACAGCCGGGCGGCGCGGAGCAGGGGGGCGGGGGTGAGGAGGCGAGGAGCGAGAAGGGCACTGGCGGCGGCTCGGGAAGGTTTCAAGGCGGGCAGGGCTCCTCCGGCGGCCCCGCGGTATCCACAGCGTCCCGGCGGCCGCCCTCAGCCCCGGCCCGGCCCGCTGCCCGGCGCGTCAGGCATGGTTCGGCCTGGCCCCTGCCCGTAAGGACGGAGCGCGCAGCGGCCCCTTTCTCGCCTCCCTCCCTCCCCCCCCCCCCGCCTCCTGTCAGAGCTGCCGCGGGCTCCAGCGGCACCGCGCCTTCCCGACCCGACCCGACCCGACCCGACCCCGCTGCCCTGCCCGGCTCCCTTCGTTTCCGTTCGGCCCGGCTCGCTTCGGTTCGGCCTTGCCCCAGCCCCGCCGCCCGGGCTGCTGCTGCTGCGCCGCCGCTCCTACTGCCGCCGCCACCGCGCTCGCGGCGGGCTCGGTGGGTGCCGCCGAATCTCGCGCCCAGCCTCCTTCCCGAGCCACCGTTTGAATCTGCGCAGGCGGACTGCCGCCCCATTGGCCGCCGCCGCCGCACGCGACCCGGGCGGGGCGGGGCGGGGCGGGGAGCGGGGCGGGGCGGAGGGGAGGGGAGGGGAGGAGAGGAGAGGGGGGCGTGGCTCGGCGCCCGCCGCGGGATGAGAAGGGGAGGGGGGGCCGGCGGGGGCGAGGCGTGGCGGGGGAGCGAGTCGCCCCGATCTTCACCGCCCCTCCCCGCGTAACGCCCCGGCGCGAGCGGCCGCGCAACGGCAGCAACGGCAGCGGCGGGCCCCCCCCAAAAAAAAAAACAAAACAAAACAAAACAAAAAAAGGCAGCCGCGCAAAAAGAAAAAAATTTTGCGCTTCTCCTTCGAGCCGGAATCGAACCAGCGACCTAAGGATTCCCGCGGGCTTCGCCTCTACAGTCCTCCGCTCTACCAGCTGAGCTATCGAAGGGAGCTGCGTGATTTTTCCATTCCGCACTAGACAGCCTTCTCTACCTGCCGTCGAGGCCTTTCCCTTCCTCGGGAATGTTAAGGCCCCGCCGTGGGCCGGGGTCTGAAATGGCAGCCGGGCCGAGTCTGACGAGGCCGAAGGGTCTCCGTCCCCCCAGTCAGGGCCTCCCCCCGGCTACCGGCGGGTCGGTGTCCCTCAGCCCCTCACACCACCAGGCCTTCTTCCCTCATACGGCAGCCCTTCTCTCTTCATAGAATTACAGAATCATAGAATGATATGGGGTTGGAAGGGACCTCTGGACATCATCCAGTCCAACCCCCTGCCAAAGTAGGTCCACCCACAGCAGGTCCCACAGGAACTTGTCCAGGCAGGTTTGGAATGTCTCCAGAGAAAGAGACTCCACCATCTCTCTGGGCAGCCTCTGCCAGGGCTCTACCACTCCCACAAGAAAGAAGTTCCTCCTCATCTTTAGGTGGAACTTCTTATACTCAAGTGTGTGCCCATTTCCTCTTCTCCTGTCACTGGGCACCACTGAAAAAAGACCAGCCCCATCCTCCTGACATTCTCCCTTTAAATATTGATAAGCATTGATCAGATCCCCCCTCAGTCTTCTCCAGACTAAAAAGGCCAAAGTCCCTCAGCCTTTCCTCATCAGAGAGATGCTCCAGGCCCCTCTTTATCTTCATAGCTCTCTGCTGTGCCCTCTCCAGCAGTTCCCTGTCCTTCTGGAACTGGGGAGCCCAGAACTGGTCCCAGTGCTCCAGATG
>JAOTQQ010000012.1:118321251-118346097 GCA_026546715.1 Gallinago undulata
CTCCTCACCAGACTTGTGCTCCAGACCCCTCACCAGCTCCATTGCCCTTCTCTGGACACGCTCCAGCCCCTCAATGTTCTTCTTGTTGTGAGGGGCCCAAAACTGGACACAGCGCTCGAGGTGAGGTCTCACCAGTGCCCAGTACAGGGACACCATCACTGCTCCAGTCCTGCTGGCCACAGTGTTCCTGATACGGGCCTCTGATACACAGATAAATATTTGAGCATTGCCAAATTTTTGAAAGCCTAGCTCCTCCCAATTAGACTATTCATACTCACATATTACACGCATGCATTAAAATTTTGCTTTGACAGACATTTTTGACGTATGGTTCAAACCACAGATTGCAAGAGATCTTAAATGTCACGTATGACTTGGTCAGCGCTTTTCTACACCTTTTACTGGGTGACAACTTTGAAAAAAGTTTTAGATGTCACATTTTTCTCTAAAATATGTAAAACCCTGCTTTAAAAATTTCTCAAAGGTCCTATGTATTTAATGAAACATTCAGAACAGGTATAAGGTAAATAAAACCCCAAAGTTTTCCATAAAGAGTTTGTCTTCCAAAAACGTTTGCAAGTATAATGCAATTTATATGTAGAATGCAGAAGTTCATATAATTACAACTCATGCACTTTAGTAGTCAAATCGGTGTTAATTAAATAGGCTAATGTGTGAAAGGCTAGATAAAAGTTGCACCTTATCAAACCAAAGCAGATGTTTTAACTTATAGTTTTAATATAGCAATCAAAGAAAATTCCAAATACTGTACAGTGAAGTGTAGTATAGTACACTATACACTGCTATAATACACTATTGTTACATTACAGATAAAAAAATCAAATATAATTAGTACAGCAATCACAAATAAAACAAACCAAACTGTGCTGGGCAACAGCCAGTACTGTGAAGATGGTATAGTTTCTATGCTAATTTATTTTTAATTCAACATGTAAAGCACTTGCTGTTTAAAAAGATTTGTTTTCTAAATATATACACTATTTTAATTCTTATTTATACATTTTAAATAGCATTCCCTCCTAAAAGTGCACTCTTTCATTTCTTGGCAATAATCCTCGTTAAACAGAAAATAATTCTGAAAATACCACTCTTGTTTCAACCTTTTATTGCTCAACCGCAGGCGTAAGGGCTCAGAGGGAATCCCGCATCCTAAGCATCTTAAGCAATTTCTTCCATTTAAGAAGCTAAACTTATATCCACAAGCAAAACAAAGAAGCCACTTACTGTCGTGGCTTTTTTTTTTTTTTTTTAACAGAAGGATCAACTTCCTATTATTATTACTTTACAAAAGCGTGTAGATTCTGCCATTTTAAAACGGGAGCCAAACGAACATAGCGATAACAGCGGCATCTTCTTGAAATCATTCATTTTTCGGATGTTTCGGATCCAGCATCATTTTCCCAAGCGCAAGCACGCTATGAATTTTATTACCTGGCATTTTCAGCGCACCGACTCTCCTAACCCTGTGACAGCCACCAGAGATTCAACTTTTTTTTTTGAAAGATCATAAATGAAGTGTTTTGGTCTTAAAAGTGTGCCCCTTGTACAGGGCTGTTGTGACACCGTGTCCCCGCGACGCTGCCAGGGGCAACGTCCAGCTCACACTTTCTATCTGTCAGAAGACCAGAAAACTATAAGGGATTCACAAAACCAACAATATACACTGCTGTTTTGTGAATACAATGGTGAAGACATCCCAAATATATCTGTAGGATTTAACTTGAAAAGCTGTTTATTTTCCCCTCACCGAAACGTGAACAATTCACAGAGAAACAGCGCTGTTGAAAAAAGTCAGCCTTAGCGAGCAGCCAGCAATCTAAAGCTGTAAAAATCCTGCATTTGCTTGGAAAACTGACCCTGAGATTTCCCATATACTCATCAGCAATTGTTTTCAGTCTTTTTTTTTTTTCTTTTTTTTTTTTTTTTTTCTACTGGACCTGTATTTTCAGTAATCCTCTTTGATTTTGGTTATACATGCTAAGCCATAGTGAAGTTTAGGATTTTTCAAGTAATTTAAGTCGCCTTTGCTGCGAGACACCATGTAAAAGGTGGTTATCCCCTAGAAAAGAAAGTCCTCAAGGCGGGTACTCAAAAAGAATGTAGAGCCCCAGCCTCTGTCCACAGGCAATTCAGGAGCAAGGAGTTGGGTAGGATTTGGGTTTTTTTGGAAAGGGACACTCTTCACATCATTTGAGAAGTCCTATTTGACCCATCTCCTCTTGCCCTTGTAGCCCACCACCCTTCTCCTAACTCCACCAAGGAAATCCAACAAGCACGTGGGTGCTCCTAAGACAGGCAATTGAATGAAAAAAAAAATCTGTTCAAACTTACACTTCAGTGTTCTTTATTTCACTTCTCCTGTACAGTTACACATCTCATCGGCACGTGGATGAAGTTTAGCTTCACTTGAGAGTACCCAAAGCCATCTTTCTCAAAAAAAACCCCACTGATATTTAAATGCATGAGAAAGCTACGTGAAATAAGAACACTGCAAAGCAATATGCGCAATCCTGCTTTACACCAGAGGAACTCACATCAGTGGATCTTGTGATTTTGATGCCATTTTATCATTTCTTTTTGAAAGCCTTTTGTTTTAGGAACCGGAGAGTTCTGATCTACGTGACTTGAGTGGACCCGAGGTGACACTACGGGTGAGTCAAACGGAGCTATTATCTGTGTCTATTTCTATTTAGATAAGAAGGAAAATGTCAAACTACTGCTGAAGTGGGAAGTGTGTCAAAATTAAACCAAGCCTTCCTCTTTACACAGTAAAAGGCACACAAACTTGTGTTGTAGTCTTACCAGAAAGGCATGAAAGAAGTAAGCACCTTCCCTTAAAATTAGGATGATGTGCAATATTTCAATTGCTTTCAAACTTAGAACTCTCGCATATGCACTGCCTGTATTTTTTTCAGTCTAGGAAGACTTATTTTTCTAAAGAAAAAAAGTTTAAAATGCCTAAGTGATAGTTACCTTGTCTAAAATGCAAGAAATCCAGGAGACTCCTCCCCCCTCAGCCTCTCCTGACTTAAACCCCTTCCCAGGAAGGTGCCACCGCCGTCCTTTTCTGAACCTCACGCTGTGACAAAGCACAACATTTTCCATACAGAAGTAGCCTTCAGCCCAGCTCGACTGATTCACGGGAGACTGAGTGTTTTCAGAAGTCGTGGCAGGCTTCCAGCTGCTGCATGTGCATCCTGTTTCTCACTGAATTAGCCCTGCCAGTTAATCAGTGCATCAGCAAGGTCAGCTCTGGTGAGCCAAATGACCTCATACATTCCAAGCTTCCCCATTGCTAACTTTACAGGTTACCAATTTGAGATCTTAACCTTTTTCCTTTATCTGTGAAAAGGTGATTATTATTTTTTTAACCTGTAAGTAGTGTGCTAAATCATAGAATATTTATCCCCTCTACATAAGAAGTTAACCAACAGAGGCATTTTAATTTACTTTGAAAAAACAGGGGCTATTCTTTAAGTTACTTGCTTCAGTTAATTTTTGCATACAAAAATAAATCCTCCCTCATGGTACATTTTGCCATGGTACCTTTTGCTTAGAACTGCTTAGGTGATTAGAAACGTAAAAAGTGAGGAGACTTTTCTGAATATAAACATATACAATACAAACAACATGTGCGAAACTGGTAAAAACCCACGTGTGCACAAAACACAGACTTCAATATTTAAATGCTCTTAATTCCTTTGAAGCTGCATTAACACCTTTCATCCACTCAACGCTATTTTACCATGAGAGGAAGCAACAGTAGTGCACTTAAATATATGAAGATAGGAAGTAAAAGTGCAGTATCAGATACACATTCCATCCTTAGGGAGGGAGCACCACGGCTGCCTCTTAGGCAGGAGCACTGCGGGGCTGACGAACGCGCTCCGTAAGTGGATACCAGCTTCTGTTATCACTGAACGCAGGGAAAACCTGCATCACAAAACTCAAGTGAGCCTAATAGAGGTGGGCAAATGTGCTCCTTGTTTCCACGGAGTAAACAGGGAGCTTCCAAAAGCTCCATTATCACTGAACGCTTTAGGATAATGTATGTTAGAGAGTCATTTCCTTCCAATAAATTGTTAATTTGCTCTGAAGAGGCCATTATTTAATTTTTGCCATTACTAACCAATGCTAGTGATCAAAGTCTTCTAAAAAGAAAACGGATTTGCCATTGAACACTTGTTTCTTGAAATTGCCAACTTCTTCTCTC
Source organism: Gallinago undulata (assembly GCA_026546715.1). Lineage (NCBI taxonomy): Eukaryota > Metazoa > Chordata > Aves > Charadriiformes > Scolopacidae > Gallinago > Gallinago undulata. The sequence goes on from JAOTQQ010000012.1 coordinate 118,325,486, forward strand.
CTGCAGTTGTAATTAAAAGTTGCACAAGGTCTGACCGGCTCAGTATTTGGGAGGAAATAAAAACATGCTAATCACTTACTAACAGAGCACCAGAATGGTTGTGTTGGCTCAGCCAGCCATGCATAACCACACCACAGTCACTTTATCTTCATCATACACTAAAGTAGCCTTTTTTTTTTTTCCTAACTTGCTTAAACTGACAATATGCAGAAATTAGAGAGTTTACTAAAGTTACACTTATTCCAAGATTTCTGACAAGCGTATACAGCTGTATGAATGAAAAAGTTTTTAAACCGGAGGAAGTGCTAGCAGAGTGGAATTAAAGTACTGTATAATGCTGCATTATCAAATTTAGCACTAGTTTAGTTTCAGTTGCTTTTTGAAATGTATGTGTAATTCATGTTTATATTGTATTTTTGAGTGGAATTAAGTACCCGGGACAGGATTAACTTTGTCATGTTTCTAGTTTTGCCTGTTCTAGCCTTTCCAGTAACCTTTAACTAGCATGGTAAGAACCTTGCACGGGAGTACATTTTAAGACTTTTAAGGAATTAAAAATTACAAAGAATTTTCAAGAACCCACATTTACAGCAGATATTCATCTCAGTGCATTTCCTAATAACTAATTTACAGGTAACAGAGCCAGCCTGGGCAGCAGTATGGTAATATTGAAAGCTATTGCCAATCACACGCTTATCATGCACTGAATAAGATGATATAATCTTTGACATACATACAAGATTTAATAACTAATCACTTTGTGTGGCCCAGCCAATAAACATTTGAACAGTAATTTCTTCTACCCTTATTAAATTTTAACGTATCAAGAGTGATCCATTGGCTCAGTTGTATTAGCGATTCCTGCATCTTGACTATCCATCTCCTCAAGCTCCTCAACAGAATTTCCCTTTTGTGCTTTAGACCTCGCAGGGAATGTTGTTCCCACAGAATTCACCACGTTACCATCAGTTGATTCCGTATTCAAGCGTTCGGTACCACCCGGCCCAGAGAAGGATTCGGGCAAACCAGCCTGAAAGCTCCCAGTTTTAGCAGTTGAACTCACTGCCTCCGCTTTCCTGGGAGATGGATCAACTGACGCCGACTGCTCGGTACTCTGATCCCGCAAATGTCTATCCATCGAAGCCTGAATGGAAGAGACCATTTCCTGCAACTTTTTCCTCTGTGCCTCAATCAAAGTGGGGTCGAGCTGCCTGCTGTCTCTCATCGTCACCACTCCCGGCGCAATTCGGATCAGCTCGCTGTTACCGGAGGCAGCTGTGAATACGGAAGGCTCAATTTTCGCAGAAGGACTGAAGTCCGTTTCTGTGCTATGCTTTCTTAAAAGTGGTGTTTCCCTGGCTCTTTGATCGTGCTGTTGACTACTGGATGCAGTTCCGAGGGAATGGCCCTTTCCTTGAAACGCAGTTATGTTATGCAGCTGTTCAGATTTCTTTTTCACCACTCCACCGCTACCCAGCTTCAGCATTCCGTGGGACGGACTCGCTTCTCTGCTTCTTGAAGTAGCTTCTGCTCGCACTTGACTTAAGGCCTCTTTAACCAGCTCTTCCACGTCGGGACCAATGGGGAAGTGCCCAGCAGCATCCACGCACAGCTCTAATCTGTCTTCTGCCGCATTGTACACGAAGTTTTTACCAGGCAGATGTGGGAAAGTACAGTGCTTGCCATCAGCCAAACCTAGGAAGATAGAAGAAGTTATTTGGAGTGCTAACATATTTTAAGGCACGCTCTGAATACACAGTAATTATTGTATTTAGATTTATTGCATCAAGTGTGTAAGAACAAACATGCTGAAACTGACTACTGAGTAAGTCTTATAAGGAGAGGTTGAGGGAGCTGGGGGTGTTCAGCCTGGAGAAAAGGAGGCTGAGGGAAGACCTTCTCACTCTCTACAACTCCCTTTGAAAGGAGGGTGTAGCCGGGGGCGGGTCGGTCTCTTCTCCCAAGGAACAGGCCATGGGACAAGAGGAAACGGCCTCAAGTTGCACCAGGGGAGGTTCAGGTTGGATAATTAGGAACAATTTTTACCCAGAAAGGGTTATTAAGCCTTGGAATGGGCTGCCCAGGGAAGTGGTGGAGTCACCATCCCTGGAGAGATTTAAAAGATAGGTTGACACTGTGCTTAGTGACATGGTTTAGTGATGGTTTTTGATCTGAGTTAGGCTGATGGTTGGACTTGATGATCTTAAAGATCCCTTCCAACCTGGACAATTCTATGATTCTATTGTGAGAGAAAACATATGGCTTGTATGCCATATGATAGAATCACCATAGAAGGCAGCAGCATCTGCTGTGATCCCAGGGTTATACCGGATCGCTAATGAAAAGACAAGACTGTAGTATCACCAGATAGAATAACCACCTTGCTGGGACTCACAGCTCTAATAAAAGTTTAAGAAATAGTCTCTTCTTGCAGTAACACGAAGCAAGCCAAACCCCATCGCTACCACCACCTGCCCCAAAACCATCCCAAAAAAACCCCAAACAAACCCCCAGAAAACTGCCAAAGAGCACATTTCTAATCACTGCCCATTCAGGGAAGTACTATTTAAGACCACTTCCGTACTAGTTAGAGCTGCAGTAGCATTTCAGGGTGTACAACAACTGCTGCTGAGCCTGAGGAATTTAAAATTTGCTATTTCTCCTCCGAGAGGAAGTGCTACTCAATAAACGAAAGCGTTTCAAGCTTACTTTGTTTGGTAGTCCTGGAGATCATAACCATTAACCTTTAACCAAAAAAAAGTGGCATAATATTTTTGATCTGCTGTTTGTTTCATTGTCCCACTTACAATTTGACTGATCTGCTAAAATGGAGAGTTCAGTAGACAACTTTAAGTTCTGAAGCTGCCCTGTGTCAAAAATGGGCAACGTTCAGTTTTCCAGTTTATGATCGTAAAATACAAAATAACTCTTTTATCTCTATCCCATACAGGTGGTGGTAAAAGATGGCTTTCTGCAAGTTAAAAGCTATGTCCAGATGAAAACTTGGCTGCAAGAACTCTCTTCAGTTCTATCAGCTATGGAAGAAGAGCTACAATTTAAAAAAAAAAACAAACAAAACCTTTTTAAGAAGCCCCAGGATTAAGTACATTAATGGGATTTCCCCCCATATTCTCTTACAATTCTTGAAGAAAACCACCAGAAATAATACTGAAGGGAAGAAAAACAACAAGCAAATCCTATTTCTGTGTTACCAAAAAATTTGTCAAAACAAGTACTCTGGGCATCATTGAAAAAGGTCACTCATAATTTGAAACGTTATAAAGCTGTTTTTATACCGATGCACAAACTGACCAATCTCACTCCTCCTCCACAGCTTCTGATTCACACACTTTTACAGTTGCAGAGAATCTACAGATGAGATTTTATTTTGAGAACTTCAGTCACTTGGCTCCTTTCTTTACATATCCATGGGAACTAATAACCAAACAGCCAGAACAGAACTCACAGAGTTTAACCCCAAACATCTCTCCCTCTAGCTTAGCCTGAAAAACAGATTTTAACCACGCGATTTTCCAGCTCAGCCTTCATTTGCCAAAGAGAGAGCTGTAACAGCTTCTGTGACAGAACAAAACTGTCTCTGACATTGCAATCCGGAAATCTCAAAATAAGATCTTAAACAAGATCTACTAAATCAAATTTCAGTCGATTAACACTACCTTCACTTGATAGGAAGCTTTGTTCCATATGTCCAGAATAATAGTTGCATTATTACATTAACTAAAACATTACAAATGGGCAAGGAGCTTCTTTGAGTGAAAAAAATAGATTGCTGCACACTAATTGCTTAATGCGCAAATTCAGTAGTTCGTAAAATATTAGAACCATACAAATATGTTAATGCTGAAATGATAATTCTACCTACCAAAGTAGTGGAATAACTGCACACACAGATGCAGTAATGTTCAAATACGGACTATAATCCCCCACAACCTTAGTTCTTATACTGTCAGGTGGCTAAAATTACTTTTAAGTCAGGCATTTTCTGTGAGTTAATGACGACCTGGGTTAAAATCCCTTGGATTCACTTCAGGTTCTCAACTCTTGCTAGTCATTAATTGGTCCAAAATGTCCAGTAATTCACTTGCTCAATAGCAATTCACTTGTAACAATACACCAATCCGTATTGTACAAACATAGTAAAGGAAAGAAAACTAAAAGGAAACATATCTGCTATAAGACACTTGGATGCTAAATGTGTTACCCAGTGTAATAATTCAGTGAGAAGTAGTGGGCATTTGAGTATACCATGCATTTTAATTACTGCAAACAGAACAGAAATTACATGGTAAAATACCTGTTTCCAGAAATAATCAAGATTAAGTTAAGGTTAATAAAACTGCTTAAGAAAAAAAAAAAATCAAAGAGTAAGAAAGCAGCAAAGGAATCGTTATTATAGATTAAACCACAAGAGATAAAATATGAATGCAAAGACTTCAATAAGAGAATAACCTTTACATGTGAGAAAATAACTGCATAGTATTTTCTTCTCTAAAGAAACAGATGTTGTTCTTTACAGGTAGTATTTGTAAAGCCAACTTAAAATCAAATATACTCCAACTACTTGCTTGGTTATTTTGCACGTAGTCCAAGATGCAACATTTACCAACACAAGAAGGGGATGGATAAGCTTTGCTTTTACACAATAATCTTAGCCAAGTTTAACCAAACATTTAAATTTAAAACATGCAGTACCTCTGTATAAAATATCTACTAAGAAGCACACTAGAAAAATGAACTGCTTATCTAGAAAGCATTTTAAAGTATAACAGGAATAGGTCCCATGATCTCTTTGTTTGATCTTTCCCAGGACAAAAAAAATTAAAATATCAGTTCACTTATTGAAGTTGTTTGTACAAATCAGGAAGTTTAAATGGAGACATACGGTTGTAGAGAAAGTTTCAGAAAATAAGAGAGTTAAGTTGAATTAAGTCTGATTCCCTAGTCAGGCTCTCCGAGGGAGCATAAAGAGTTTTACAATATTATGAAAATGAAGAATGTATCACGGTAATCAAATAAAAATATATTTGTGCTTACAAGTGACTCTATACCAATTTACAATTTTAAAGATTTGAAAACAGAGGAAGGAAGGGATAAAAACAAAACCAAAAAATACCTGTGGTTTTCTTCATTATGCTGTAGAATACTCCACCCTGCTGAAACAACTGAGGAAGCCCCTTTGCGTAAGACCAAACATCTTCTCCTGTAAATACCAAACACAACCATTAAACAATCATATTTTAACATTATAGACAATGGCTGAAAATGTAGCTCCTTGAATTGAAAGCTAAATCCCCACTCTCTTCCATGCAATTAAGAATTTGAATTTTTAATGTAAATTTACAGAACAGGACGCCAGCACATTGCGAAACTTTCAGGAAAACATACCACCCTCTGCAGTCAAATACCCTACATGTTCTAGTACAAAGGTTCCCAAATTTGATTTAATCCAAGCTGCAGCTCCTGGTTCTTTGTCAGGCCCCACACACAAGTCTCCCTTCCCCTCCTACCCATCCTTTCAACGTAAAAACTAGGAAATGACTAACACGCTTCCAGAATTCAACCATATAACCTTACACATTAAAACTTCAATTCTATACCCCTACCCCTTCTAAAAAAAAAAAATAATCAGATCTCGCTTTGACAGCTGCCATAGAGCAGACTTTATGCTGTAGCTGAGACACAAACCTCCACGCAGGCAGCTGTACCTTGCTTTTCTGGAGAGTTACAAACAAAATACCAGCTGCGAGGCCCCAACCATCCTGGGTAACTGGCATTTTTCAAAGATGCCAAAAATGGCATTGAAATGTGACAACTTTAAATGCCGCCGAGAGGGGAAAAATAACCTAGACTATGTAAGGAAAGGAATATGAAGAACAGAAAAACTGGGTTACAGTGACAGAATATCAGTGGCCTGCTGAATGAGTTGCATTTTTACCTCTTCCCTTCTCATTTTGCTAATCACTCACCAGCTTCAGAGAAGTGAGGTGGGATAAAGCTGTCAAAGTGGCCCAATAAATTACATTCTCCTAATGCAGGAACACAACTACTGTTGTAGTTGTTCAGAATCAGAACATTCAGAAAAAAAAAATGCTTTTCCCACTTTATAACAAACATTCAGAGAACATACCGAGATGCTTTTAATAGACATTACACCGTCCCTTAAGCATCAAAATATCAATAAACATGTCTCTCAGTTTTCTAGTAAAATTGGAGAATGTAAATTATCAGCTAAAGTTAACTGGGTGTGCTTACTACCTGGGAAAGAGATAGCTGCAAGTGTGTGCATCTTCACAGTGTTTTGTCTTTAAAGACATTTTAAAGACACAAGACCTACATAGTCTGCTTAATTTAAAATGCATTCCCTTTCACCATATATACTCACAGACACACACACACAGTCCATCCTAAGGACTCCTTTACTGCTGTATCTAGAAATCATTCTTGACAGGGTCCTTTTCCCTTCCACAAGAAAACCACCAGGTTTTTCAAAGAAGCCCAATTTTACATCTTCTCCAAGGAAAAGATTTCCTACTTGCTCCGGGCATGATTTTTCAAGCCTTGCAGCAGAGAAGCATCGTTGTTTAGATAGCCTTTTATGCAACACTAACAAGAACTACATGCAGAAAAGTATGGAGAGCAGGGCTCACCACACAAAAGCATCAGCCACTGAAAGAAATACAAACTAACTGTGCTGTTTTGATAAAGAGATCTCAGATTGGAACACCAAAAAAAACCTCAATTACAACCGGACTTTCCCAGATCAGAGGAAGTAGTGTGTTTAATTCAACTAAACCACCTTTGCGGTTTGCACATTTTTGTTGCTAGTTGGGTTTCACTGTTTGTTTTGGGTTTGTTTACCATGGCAGTAAGATCTTTATAGGTCACAAATTAATTTGGGTGATCATTTAGCTAGACTAAAGACACCCTCAAGATGCTACATGATGATGTTCCCCAATGATTCCCACTCCAGTACACGCTCCCTCAGCCCCAAAACATCAAGGTACAATAACAAATGAAGAGCATCCTGCCCACAAGCATGTCTCATACACTGCTGAAAAACAGCAGCTTCAGAATAACCTATGCTTGTGGAAGCCCAAGACCATCAGTGGCTTGTGAGACACTGGAAGAGGTTGCCCAGAGAAGCTCTGGCTGCCCCATCCCTGGAGGGGTTCAAGGCCAGGCTGGATGGGGCTTTGAGCAACCTAGTCTGGTGGGAGGTGGCCCTGCCCAGGGCAGGGGGGGTGGAATTCGATGATCTTTAAGCTTCCTTCCAACCAGAATCATTCTATGAGCCTATGATTCAGGCAGCAGAGAGGAAACAAAACAAATCAAAAGCTCAGTTAACAAACACAGGTCACAAGGAACCCCAGCTGGCTTAAAAAACAAGCTGTTTAAATCCAAGCAAATCCTGGTATCAATTTATACATTTAATTTAAACCCGGCTATTTTGATCTCTTGTACACTGACAAATTCATCAGTGCAAAGCAAACCCATCAAACCAGATTCATACTTGGCTGGCCTGAATCCAGAGTGCTTCTGCACGGGTGTATATAAAATCAGTTTTAAAATACAATGTTTTAACTATGTTAATGTAAAATTAAAATTCCCTTAGGAATTTCCTTATAGAGATCTGTGCCTTGAGCTAAACAAAAATAGGATACAAAACATATTATGCATGATATTTGTAAAGCTAAGTAGTCCAGAAACTACAGTATCTAATTTCCCAAGGCTTATTTTTAAGTTATAGAAATAAAAATTAAAGAACATGGTCTAAATTCTTAATAAGTTAACTAGCTGAGACAAGAAAAGAATTCTAGTAACTGAAATATGAAAGAAGCTTCAAATAAGCCTACAGGAGACCTTGTATGAAAGAAAAGCTTTTAAACATGCTGAATGAATAATTCTAGATGTTTGAAGACACACTTATGGGCATTGGGGGGGAAGGCAAATCGTGTCTGGCCCAAGGAGCTATTCCAATAGTAATTACTCTTCACACTAGAATCATAGAACCACAGAATGATTAGAGTTGGAAGGGACCTTCAAGATCATCAATTTCCAACCCCTTGCCATGGGCAGGGACACCTCCCACTAACCTAACTGCATTAGGTGACTGCTTTTAGCAGAACAGTTACTGCAAGGCCATGTAGGAGAAGCAGACTCTCAGAACTTTGCAGTGTTGGTTTTCAGCCCTACGGAAACATCCCTGAGAAACACTTTGAGGCCTCTTGTCCCAGAAAGGCTGAACACACCACCTTCAGGAACTGCCACCCCAACACTCTGAAAAAACTTCAAGGACTTAAAAAGAGTCTTAAGAGTTTGTTTCCCCATTGAAAAAAAAAAATTAAAAAAATCACAGTTGTAAAAAAAATAGATTTTTTTCCCACCATTTCCACCATTCCATTTTCTTTCATCTTTGAAGGAAAATGAAGTCCTGATGAGTAAAGTGATTACATAAAAATAGCATCTTATTCAGTAGCTGCAGAAGTTGTTCTAACTGGCTGGTTTATCATTTGCTGACACTTTTACTTCTATTGGTAATGCAAAATGGATGCAGTCAGAGAAGGGTGAGGTAAATCCTATTCTTTCCTATTCTATTCTCACCTGCACTTTGAAAGCAGAGTGTAACAGCAATAAGAGTCCAAGACAAAAAATGACTCTTGGACACAAGCTCAGCTCACAGTTCATAGATAAATACTTGAAAAAAAAAAAAAAAAAAAAGAGACATCTTAATGCTGAAGTCACTGAGATACTTTTAAAGTGCCTCAGAGTTTTTTTGTAAGCCAATAACTACATTTTCAGGAATGCCACCTGAAAATGGGAAAGAACTATTTTAAGCTTCTAAACCTAGCTTTTTCCTGCACTTTGGAACTGCGGTGTAAATGTCAGTGTGACGGGGTGGGTAGTGATTCAGCACTCTATCTTGCGAGAGACACCGGAGTAAACAATTAGGCTTGGAAAAGAATCAAAGTTCTGCTTGATGAACTTCTGACACACCACTCCGTGATTATGTAATGGTTTCGTTTCTAAACCATCACATGCTTTAGCCACGCCAAATCCCTCCAGCAAAAGAGAAGGCTCCCACACAAAAAAAACACAAACAAACCCTATAAACATTACTATTCAACTGGTTCATAGAGTTAAATGTAGGATAATTACTACTCTACTTCCTGCCAGCAAGCAGCAAGAACTGTGAAACCCAATGAGGAAAGCACCCAGACAAAGGTCCAAGTCTCCCGAGTCCAAGCATGAAAATAAAAACCACTGACACCCGATAAAAGTCCTTTCATCTTGGATTATTAAGAGTTAGTCAGATTTATATGATGGATGATTTATAAGAATAGCTTTACAACCCTACATCCACCTTGGGGGTTCAAGTCTGTCTTTAGCTTCTTCTAGTTCCCCCTCTGCTTACATTCTGAATTAATACTTTTCTCTTTAGAATGACCAGATCTTTGCTTAAAATTAGTGGATTAGCTAAGGGATACAACATTGTGTTGATTTGCTTAAACCAATGCAATCCCCTGTAGGGAGAAATGCCAAGACTCTATCCTACTACAAAGGTGACAATTTGGTCCTCAAACTTCCAATGGGCAGATGCTCAGCATCCCCTTCTCACCTCTGCTCTGCGTTTATTTCCCCAAAACCTGAGGGAGATGTAGGAAAAAAAGAGAGCATGTAGCTCACACACATACACATCAAATGTGTGCCTAAGGAGAGACAGCAAAAACAGAGACAGACAAACAGAAGAGGAAATGCAGCAACTTCTAAACTGCAATTTTTAAAAGAGGATCTTATAGCAAAGAAAGAGCAGGTATCTCATGTATACATTTTTTAAAAGTCACAACACTCAACGTACTATGACAGCATGTTAAATGTTCTCCTAATAGAGGAATAAAGGAACTAACCTTCTCTGTGGTTACAGAAAAAAAAAATGTATGTAACTACAGTTTGTAAAATGTTATCTTCTACTTAAAAATACAATTTAAAAGTATAACTTGAAGTCAACCTTACCCATTAACGTTGCTAGAAGACAGAGAGAATACATCTCCTTATCGACTTGCTCCTGCAGCTCCTTCGATGAGATTTTACTCGTCACAGCAACGTCTTCATGCTTCCCAGCCCGGGCAGAGTGTGCTGAGGCAGACTGCTTGCCTTCCTCCTTACCTTTCAGGATTTCTATGGCAATCCTGTCACCGTGCTGCAAAGGAACGGGCTCGTTTTCCATCCCTTCTTTGGGAGGCAGAAGCTCTTTAGGAGGAAAGCCATAGCGGATACATTGCAAATATGGAGGAATATTAAATTCTCTCGCTATGCTCTCCTGGAGTTCCAAGAAGGTGGTAGTGCACTTCAGGGTAAGCATCGACTGCCTCCCGTCATTTGTGGTTATCCGGATTTTCTTTTCTTTCGTAGATGTTGGAGAATATGGGGTTTTTGTTGGTGTAGCAGGTGCAGACGATGGCCCCTCACGAACAGCCCCAGGTGAAGCAGTCCTAGGTTGCCCTTTATGTTCTTGTTTCAATTTTTCACTTTTCCTCTTCTGCATTATGGAAGCCTGGTCTGTGATGTTCTGCTGAATAGTTCTCTCGGCTTTGCTCATATTCAGCTCCTCCTTGTGCAAAGTTTTCGTCTTCTGTCCAGTCAAAATAATTTTGGTTGGAAGTTGCGACTCCAACTCTTGTCCTTGCTGTACATCCTCAGCTCTTTGGGCGTGAGCACCATCGATATTTACAGGGGTGTAATCATCGGGGTTCTTTTTGGCAGTTTGGTGCAATATTGTGTTGACAACTTTCTGAACGAGAATCTCACTACCAAATTCACCAGGGAAGTGCTTGGTAACCAGTTTCATGGCGACGTCATATACATTGCTGTTCAGAGACGTGTCGCTCTCATACTGGAACCAGTAGACTGTCTCTCTCACCACTCTTCCACCCCACTCTAGAGTGATAGGAAAAGCTTCAGGGAGGTTATCGTATTCTTTACCTTCCCAGTAGTGCTTGAATCCACAGCCACATTTGCCACCTGTAGACCTGGTATTAGTTCTGTCTCCATCCAAATATGAAACAGATCCATCTTCTCTGACGCGACGCACTAAGTTACTGTGACACCAGTTACAAGCAGTCAAACTACTCAGGTTATAGTCTGGTACCAGCACGTCCTTCGCCGGGTTGTAAGAACACACCAAACTGTTCAGGGGGAAACTGTAATTCTTGTCAGGCCTTAGCTGGCCGTGGGTACTTTTTGCCAGGTTATAGAGTTTCCCCCCAGGAGCCAGCCACTCTGGAGGAACGTGATGCTCGGAAAGGGCCCCGCAGATGAGGCACCTGTGAAGGCGGTTGTCCATCACCGCTTTTTTGGCAGCTGCAGTGACTTCTTCAGGCTGGACTCCTATTACACCAGTCCTTCTGTAGAAATACTGATGTACATCAGCTACAAGACTGGGATGGATACCGTGTTTACTCATGAAAACCTCCTCCATGGCAGCAACGAGCCTCATCAAGTACTTATCTTGCAAACTTCTGTCTCCTCCAATAACACAACCACCGTCCTCCTCTAACTTGATGTACTTTTTGATGAGGTCTTGAGGAACTCCCCAGGCTTTAGGAAGGAGCTTCCTAGGCAGTTTAGGTAAAGCAGCACCTTTTATTCCAACTAGAGGAATATAATGGTTACGTCCTGAGCTACTCCATGCAATGCAGATTGGCTTGTTCAACATGCCATCTTTTCCCATGCATTTTTCTAGGGGTACCAGACCGGGAAGGAACGTCGCTGAATAATCTCCAGAGCTTCGCATTCCGCTTAATGAGTCTAACAGGATGATAGGCCGGTGAAGCACGTTGGCCAGACCGAAGATGTGAATATTCCTAAGGCCCATTGGCACACCTTCTGGAGGAACAAACAAAGGGTCACATTCATTGATAATGTCCTCCCACTCTGCTGCATCAATAAAGTCGTGGAAAAGCGCCTTGTAGTGACTCAGATTCTCCTCAAAATGCTTCTTTAGGTTCTCTCGCAGAGCATGCCAGAACAGTTCCCTGCCAACAAGCGCCCGCGAGACCGCATGGACGAGGCAGTGGCCATCTCCATCCACGTGGACAGGAATGAGGCACTCCTGACTGTTGTTGGCCTTCTTGATGTCTTCCAAGGTGTCGTGCAGGTAGATGAGGCTGCCAGAGCGGTCCTTTCCGTAACCGATGGTTTCGACGTGCTCCGGCTCGATGAGGAAGGCGCGGTCACCCAAGAGGGAGCAGTCAAAGATGTCTCCCTGGTTCATCTCCGTGAGGAGCTTGGCTTTGCCGGTCTGCTTGTCCATGCCGTAGCGGGCCAGGATGGGGGCCAGGAGCTTGCAGTGGTAGTTGGAGAGGCCCATGACTTTGACGAGCTCGGTGTTCCTGCGGGGGGGGCCGGCTCCGCTGACGCCCAGCAGGGCGTTCCGCAGCAGGTTGTGCAGCACCAGGTCGGGGTCGGTCACCTCCTCCACGGCCACCAGCTGCCGCTGCTCGTGGCGCCGCCCGCAGTCGGTGCACTCGATGCTGCCGCTGCCCTGCGGCCCGTGGGCCGGGAAGAAGAGCCGCGCCTGGCATTTGGGGTCGGGGCAGGTGCCGGAGAAGATGCGCCGGTCCCTCTTCTTGGCGGCGGACGGCGGCGGCGGCTGCGGCTGCTGCTGAGGCGACGGTGGCGGCGGCGGCGGCGGCTGCTGCTGAGGCTGAGACATCGCTCCGCTCCGCTCGGGCTTCACCCCCACCCCGCGCTCCGCCGCCCTCACAGGCTCATCCCCTGCGCCCCGGCCGAACGCCGCCGCCACCGACTGACAGATGCCGCCGTTGCTGCTGCTGCTGCTGCCGCCACCACCGGCTGCCAACCGCCCATCCACCCGGCGCCCTCCCGCTACCGCCGGGGCCGCTCCTCACCCCCAACCTCCGCCGGCTCCCCCTTCCCTCCCCCGCCCCGGCCCAACGCGGAAGCCACCGGCGCCGCCGCTTACAGCCTCTCCGCTGCCTCAGCCGTTGCCCGCAACGCAACGGCCTCTCGCACTTCCCCGCGGAGGGCGCAGGCGCCGGCGCCGCGGGGGCAGCCGGGAATTGTAGTCTTCCTCCGCCGCTACGGCCCGGCCTGGGGAAGGGAGCGGGAGGGGCCGGGAAGACTACAGGGACCGTGATGCTGAGCGGGGAGAGGGGGGAGGGCAGGAGGCGGGCCGAGGCGGGTCGGGCCGGCTCCGCGGGGCTCGGGGGAAGTGTAGTCTTTTGGCCGGGTGGGCCGAGGAAAGGAGGGGGGAGCCGGGAGGGACGCGCCGAGGGCGCTTCGCCAGCGCCTGTTGCGCTTCCTCTTCCAGAGCGCGGGGAGAGGGCCGGCTGCTGTGTTTAAGGGGACACCCCCGGGTGTATATATTCCTCTTATGTCGTCCTCTCCCCCCCCCACTGCTGCGGCACCGACGCTGGAGCAAGGCTCCCCCCCTCCGTGTCACCTCAGGGCAGGCAGCCGGGGAAGGCTGAAGCTGAGAGGGCTCGCTGGAGGGGGGGGTTGTTCCCCGTCTCCTCATGGGGCTGCCTGGGCGAGGCCCAACAGGTTGCTGCCGCCGAAGGGCTGACAGGAAGGGGCACGGCGGCCATGCAGAGCCCAGCATGGCAGCCGGGCCTCAGCCTGCGCCTCGGGGAAGGCCCGAGTGGCCGGGGGTGAGCCCTAGGGGCTTCCTGGACATGGAGGCTTTCCAACAACAACAGCAGCATCCCCCCAGGCCGAAATCCAGATCTCCAGGTCTAGAGAACAAGTCCTGTGAGGAGAGAGTGAGGGAAACTGGGCATGTTCAATTTGGAGAAGAGGAGGCTGAGGGGAGACCTCATTGCCCTCTACAACTCCCTGAAAGGAGGGTGTAGAGAGGTGGGGGTTGGCCTCTTCTCCCAAGGGAATAGTGACAGAGGAAATGATCTAAAGTTGCAGCAGGGGAGGTTTAGATTAGATATCAGGAAGAATTACTTAGAGAGTAGTCAGGCACTGGGATGGCCTGCCCAGGGAGGTGGTGGAGTTGCCATCCTTGGAGGTATCTAAGAAACGTGTAGACATGGCACTTCAGGGCATGCTCTAGTGCCCGAGATTGTTGGTTTTTGTCTGTCTGTGGGTGTGCTGTGTGGGCGTGTGGTGTTTGGGTTTTTTTGTTGTTTGTTTTTTTTGTGTGTGGTTGGACTCGATCTCAAAGGTCCCTTCCAACCATGAATATTCTGTGATTCTAAATCCCCTGCCAACGTGAGCTCTGGACCAAATCGAGCCACCACAGCCACGGTTGACGGGGCTCTGCCTGCCCTTTGGACTCCCCAGGCTTTCTGGAGCGCGTTACAGCCTCAGCAGGGGTTTTGCTTTCCGAGCAGCTACGCCAGGCTGCTTCTCCAGGAGTTGAGCTATCAAAACAGAGGTGTTCCCCAGCTGCCGGCTGCTGATAGCGCCGGAACAAGACACAAGGAGAGGCGACACAAGCGATCCCTCCTGCTGGTGCTACATAAGGAGATAATGAGGGAACAGAGCTGGCACTTAATGTTATCATCTCCAGTGGCCGTCTGAAATGATACTTCACAAAAATGAAAGGGAATAATGGTCACAACTTCTGAGCTAATTACGGTGGGTTGGCAGCGTATTCATGCGGAGAGCTCAAGGAGGGTTCCTGTCAGCACGCAGGTTTTTTTAAGGTCTCTGGAAGCCATTCCAGACCAGAGATTTATCCTTTAGTAAAGGAAAACAAAAGCTAAACTACTCAAGGACAAGGTAGCACCTCACTGGGTATTGCTGAGTAACCCAGAGTGACCCAGCCCAACAAATACAAGGGCAAAACCTACTGCTTTCTCCCTCCTCCTCCCTTCCTCCACCAAACACCTGGCCTTTACATCCTGAGGCCTCGCCTATTCTACAGACACCCAAGCGATTTAAAATCAGAATAAAAATCACAGAGAATGTATTGTGCTTGTTCTTCCCCACACAAAGAGCACATTTCGTTTTTGTTAATCCATGAAAAGTAATTCATGCCGCTGGCATTTAAATTATAAAGATTCAGATGATTAATACATACTGAAAAAAAAAAAAATCTGTTTGTGTGCTTTATCACAGGCTTAAGAGAAAAAATGGCTCCAGGCCTGGCTCTGTGACAGACTGAGCACTGCCACCTTCCAGTGACAGCAGCGCAGCTGTGCATGCTCATTCCCTCCAGCTTACGGTAATGTGTCAAGCATAGAAATATATGGGTATGGGTGTAAATGCGTGCATTCCACTGCACAATCTTTAATCTTTCAAAGCCTGGGACAGGCTCAAAGAGGAAAAGGTGAAAATTATGAGACAGGTTTTCATTCTTGCCTCCTATTAGTTCTTTCTTATGTGTCTTGATGGCCAGGTAGCAGCATTGCCAGCTCCATCACCCTGCCAGTGCGCCTTGTACTTGGGGATAAATCAGCAGCCTGTGCCTGTTCATCCCTTAGCCTTCCCTTCATAAGTAGCAGGAATGCAGTAAAAATTCGAAATAGGGAAGCCTCTGTCCTCTGTGCAACTGTGCAGCCGCTGCTGAGAACAGTCACCATTCAGGGCACGGGATGGTGACAATCCTGGGCTAACCCATTTGGAAGGAGTGTCAAGGAAATTTTCTGTAGCATCTATGTCTTTGCATATGGGAAATAAACACTTCAGTCATTGCTTAATATTACTTGATAGTAAATGCTAGGTAGCGCCCTGGTGAAATAATTGGCTTTTACTGTTAAAGCCGATGGAAATTTCAAGGTTTTGTTTACTTCTCTAGCCAGGTGTTTTTATGAAAGCACTTGATAAACTATGAATATAAAGTCAAAAGCATTTCTCCCTCCTATTCTCGACATTCATTTCACTGATAAATTATATTCAATAGAGGACTCTGTCTTTTGTAGTGACTTGACCCTAATTAACATGAATTTTTTCGACAGATGACATTTGTAAGTATTCCAGCTATATGCAGACTTACCATCGTGATTGATTGCCCAAGCAATTTGTGCAACAATAAACTTTCATTATGGAATCTTTGATAAAAATCATACTGAGCTGGCAAGCTAATAATTAATGCAAATTAAATGCATACTTATTTACAAGCTTTCTACACTGTATCTGGCAAACAGGATGAGGAGGTTCTGTGTTATATCACTGAATACAGGTCATACAAGTAACTAACTAAACCTTTAAGCAGCCTTAAAGGAAAATTCAGGAAAGAGAGTGTCTGCCTTGTTAGTAGACACCCTGCAGAAGTCTAGCAATGAGTCCCACCAGAGAGCACGGCAATAACCACTCTATTTTCATAGGCAGTTCAAAGAGCAACATGACAGTGGGATTACTCTCAAATCTACTGCATCCTTGAAGGTTGCACTGATTGCAAAGTTAAATCTATTTATAATGGGTCAGAAGAGTGGTTAATTGCCAGCGACGGGGTGTATCTGAACCCGTGCTGCTTGGTTGATGAGAACCGAACACTGCCAGGCAAAATACCAGGCATTCATTTCAGGCCCAGGATGCACGATCAAAAATGTTAAGTTTGATCTTCACACAGCGCTATTCCCTCTCTTCTTTGTCATTCACCCTCAGGAAATGGGTCATTCCCAGGCGAAAGCAATTATTTCTCAGAGGGACTTGTTTCTTTGGACGGGCAGTGACAGAAGTTTCCAGCTAAACAGAAACAAGAGACTCATGCAGTGTGCCAAACACCAGACAGTGATAAAATAGAAGATGCTCTGTTTTGTCAAGAAGTGAAAGTTATTATCAGCCTTCAGCTACAACTCAGCATGCTCGCCATACCATTTACGGAGAAAGGATAACTAAAATCTGGTGTTACCTTCATCGGATCCCTGGCAGAGCTGATCCTACCCAGCCTCCAAGCTGAGCAGACTTGGCCCTAAAATCACTCTACGTTTCAACATTACGCAGGAGGAAGAGGAGAGAGAAAACACAAGTGTGAGCTAGAGGGAAGATGGCAAGATCATCACAACCATCATCACAACCCACAACGAATGCAACTGTTTTCTATTTAGATATGACACCCTAGTGTCTAAAAAGCATGGGTAGGCCTCCAACTGGACACAACTTAAAATATCATAAATATTAGTAGTAGTACCACCTGTCTACAAGGAGTCAGCAACAGTATGTGCTTCACCGCACGGAGCAGCTTTGAGTTCCTCTCTTTTTTCAGTGGTGCACAGTGACAGGACAAGAGGGAACAGGCACAAACTTCAACATAAGAAGTTCCATCTAAACATGAGGAGGACCTTCTTTCCTGTGAGGGTGGTAGAGCCCTGGAACAGGTTGCCCGGAGAGGTGGTGGAGTCTCCTTCTCTGAACAAGTTCCTGTGGGACCTTCTCTGGGTGCTCCTGCTCTGGCAGGGGGTTGGACTGTATGATCTCCAGGGGTCCCTTCCAACCCCAGATCACTCTGTGATTCTGTGATTTATCGCTCTTGTTAAACCAATTCTGCACTTCCTTCCAAACTGCTGCTGAACTGCATATATTTTGTTGCCCTTCACCTCAGCAGGCATTATTAAAAGCCTGAGCAGTAGCCACCACACTTACTGTGGTATGACAGAGGGGTGTTGGTCACCACCCTCCTCGCGTCCTTTTCCTCAGAGGCAGAGCACAGGGTTCTGGAAGGACAGGAATCACCACTGAGCAACTTCACTTCAGCTTTCATAAACCTTTGGGTTAATTAATAGTTAGTCGATGGTGGTTAGGAAAAAGAATCTGGCTTATTTTGAGGACCTGGCCTGGTAACTCTTGTCCTGGCTACGTCCAACTAAATAACTTTCATATCCTTCTTCTACTGCCTTCCAATGATCTCCAGAATGAAAAACCGTTCACCTTCAGTGCTTTCAGAGTCAGAGCTTGAACTGCTGCCATTGTGACAGGTTCTGCATTTCACACCACCAGTAGGTGCACTTTGTTGACATTGGTGTCGTTCCTACACACAAAAGCAAATTGGGGCTGCTCAAAATGTGTTACCTGTGTGTTCGCAAAATGTAAGCACGTTAGGAAAACAACATGAAAAGGGAAATACTGGGCAGAGGTTCTAATACTAATTATGACTATCCAAATAACCTGCTCAAAGGCTTTCCTGCTACAAAGTCAATGTTCCCAGTGGTTTTTTTGGGTACAGCCCTGTCTGGTAAGAACAGCCCTACAGCCGACTCCCATGCAGGGACAATCTTGGCATCCAAGACAAGCTGCTCAACACACTGCGTTTTGTTTTTTTTTTTTTAACCTATGCTTTTCTTTAATTTCTTGGCTCAAAACCTGGTTCTGAGGCCCTGTCCTTCAAGCAGATTAAATTGATTTCACATGCAAACTCCTCTGCAAAATTAAGGGCCCACATCTTTTATTCTGAATATCTCTCTGCGAGTTGATGCCAGCACAACTGGCAAACAAAATTGATTCATCAGAACTGTCAGTGTCCAGCAACTGCCAACAGAAAATCAATCTTCGGGGCAGTAGACCATTAAAAAAGAAGTGAATGTAAGTGTTATTAGCTTAGATGTGTAACCTGATTACATGGAAGTCTCAACAGCAATTACCATGGATATTTATCTGCTTTCCATAGTGCTCTGTCAAATACAAATTGGGGGAATGGTACAATCCCATAACACTAAAAGATAAATGCTTGAAAATAGAATAGAGTGAGCAACTAACATACTCACTGCCGAATTGATTTGTATGTTCGCAGTGTTTGCACAGTCACCGATCTCGGCAGCCAATAAAGGTTTACTTTATTTGACATTCACGTGTATTTAAGTGTCCCAATTTACTGTCTGGACTTTAGTTAAAATCTCTCCACGAATACCCAGTTTAGTAGAGAAGAATGAACAGCCATTTCCAGTACAGAAGAATTCCCAAGTTAAGGATGTAGATGGGCGGCAAAGGCAATGAATGCTTTTTACAGAGAACACATAGCAGTGATGCCTGGCTTGCAATTATGCTTAAATTTGGAAGTATTGGCCGGTTGAGAGCCTGAATTTTTCAGATTTGAAGACATAAGAGAGAATCTGGTGCACAAATGTGAAGCGGTGAGTGGATTGGCAGGCTGAAAAAAAAGAATAACAAACAAAGCCACTCTATCCTCAGGTTTTCTCCTGAGGGTTTTAACCTAGATGTTACAACAGCTCACATAGAAACTAAATGAACCCTTCAGACTGGTTTGTGGCCCTGTCCCTTGAAAACTGAGTGTAATATCCCATCTTCCAAAACACACAAACACACTTACGGGCAGTAGCCAGATGTTATAGTAGTTTCTAGTTTTCTGATAGCTCGGAAGGCTCTTAGTCCTTTATACACCTATAAAAGTCTGAACGACAGCTCTTGGGTGCATGAATTCATTGCAGTTCACGAAACCTAACACCCTCCCAGTAAGTGGGACCTTCCAACATGCTTCTTTGTCCTGGGTGTGATTTCTTGGTATTGAAGTTAGTGAAAAGGAGGTTTGTAAAAACAAAGAAAAATGTCCCTACTACTGGTCAGGAATTGCTTTGAGGAGAAGCTTTTTCTTGCACCTGATGTAAAACCATTTCCAGTAACAGTGACAATGTATCATCATCTATTAAAAAAAAAAAAAAAGGATACATCTTTTTTGCCTTTGAGAATTATTTATTTCTAGCCATAAACTCATTACCTTCTACCATGGAAAATGCACAAAGTGACTTTCAATTAACTTGTCTTTCATTAATTTTACTAGAAAAGCAGCAACCAAAAAAAAATCCCGATTTGCCATTCTCATCTGTATTGCTCTTACTTCCATAAAACTATGGATGGTATTTATCTCTTTAAGTACAATAGCACAGTCCGAATCCAAAGCTCTGTACCATGGATCGTGTGGGACAGCATCAAAGCCTTCTCCTGCGTTGTTCTGCTGCGTTCGGCTCTGGCAGTAGGTGTCAGCAGAAGCCAACCAAGGGAACCTTCGCACTCATCCCAGGGACTGCCAGGCCGCAGGGGTGATGCATTAGCGCTCTGAGGCACAGCTACTTTGTCACTCTACTGCCTTTTTACCTGACTAATCAAACAAAGGAAAACTGAGGGTCTCACTGCTGAGACCTCAGCTGAACATCCTAGGTGATTGTGCATGACCGAGCAAATAAGCAGGACAAGCATGGTAGGGCAGTCCACAAGACATACTGCTGTAGAAGAACGTTGCATGCTGAAGAATGATGGGAAACTGTGATTTGCACATCAAGAAGACAAGTCCTCTTCTGAGGTCCAGAACTCATCAGGAGATCTGTTCAAATAACTGCAACCAAACAGGGGTGAAGAGAAAGCAGAGGAAAGATCCTCTGTGTGGTATTACTCTAGAGTACTGCACACGGAAGATTCAGGGGAGATCATTTTAAGGGGAGGATTTTAAAATAAAATCATACTAAGGCCCTTCATTAGCTGGAGAGGGACTTTTTACGAGGGCATGTAGTGACAGGACAAGGGGTAATGGCTTAAACTGCAAGAGGGGAGATTCAGATTATACATCAGGAAGAAATTCTTTGCTGTGAGGGCGGTGAGACACTGAAAGAGGTTGCCCAGAGAAGCTGTGGCTGCCCCATCCCTGGAGGGGTTCAAGGCCAGGCTGGATG
>JAOTQQ010000012.1:118368279-118386711 GCA_026546715.1 Gallinago undulata
AGGCTGCCCAGAGAGGTGGTGGAGTCTCCTTCTCTGGAGACATTCAAACCCCACCTGGACACGTTCCTGTGGGACCTCCTCTGGGAGACCCTGCTCTGGCAGGGGGGTTGGACTGGATGATCTCCAGAGGTCCCTTCCAACCCCATATCATTCAGTGATTCTGTAATTCTGTGAGGTAAAAAATGTTTTTGTTGTCACTACTTCTGCATTTCTCTTCTCAAAATTTGTCATTATTCTCCTAAGAGTGAGAAAGAAACAGCGCTTGTATCTTCTGATTTTGGAGACACTTCCAAATGAATCCATGCAGACGCAAGAGTGAAGGAATGAAAATACCCATAATTACCCCGACCTTATTTTAATAAACGGAGGTAGGGGGTGAGGAGCTGTTGGCTGGACATCTTGCCACCACCCCAGCTCCCTGGGGGAGGTGGCTGCGCCAGCGGCGCGGGCGTTCCCTGCGGTTCTGGTGTGCTAACGACCACCTGCGGGTAGGCATTAATTGGTGGCAAACAGAGAAAAAAAAAATAAATGAGCGGCGTAGGCCCAGGAGAACCGCAGTTATATAAAGGTGATGAAACACTATTTCTGAAGTGGGTATTTTGAAGGGCTGTTACCGCAACACGCTTTATATAAATGCAAGGTACATTTGAATCGGAAGCAATTTGGTGTAGAAACCTGCTGGTGACTCATCCCAAACCTGGGGGAAAACAGAGCTGGCGCGGCTCAGAGAGATGGTTTCAGCACTTAGATGCTTCAGACTGAAGTTAAATCTCCATCATTTAATCCAAGAGTGGAAAATATTTGCGCCCTTCTCCTGTTAGCTTCCGCTTGCGTGGTGCACATCCCACTTTGGGTGTCTTCATCACCCTTGCAATTGCATCCCCGCAGAGGTTGATTGTTGCTCGTTCCCTGACCGTTGCAGAGGTTCTGTGCTTCCATATTTTACTACCAACAACGTATTTTGGAAGTGCTTTAGTTCAGGAGATGCGGCACATCTCCAGCTTTACAAAAATTCCTACCTTCTTTCTAGAAAAAAAAAATCTTTTTCTCTGCTTAATTCGAAGATTTGTAAAAACATTTAATGAATCAGGTTGACACAAAGATTGCCATGTAATTAGAAAACTTTGGCATTGTGCTCTTTTGTGTTCTTATGCAAGCTTAAAATTGCACTGTCATCTACAAAAATTACTTTAATTTGTACAGCATTGTTGGAGAAAACTGTAGTTGGAATAAGAATTGCTCTTAATCTCAGGCTTTATAGAAGGAAAACAGAGGAGCTTCCATTGGTGTGCTGGAACATTTTCATATGAAACATTTGACTAATTTGAACAATGACTGCAAGAAAATACCGTATCTTTTAAATAATATTCTTATTGTCCCTTTAAAATAGCTGTATGTACATCAAAGCTAAATGTCAATAGATAAAATCTTGTGATAAATTCTCCTACTCAGTGTTCATGTTCCATGCTGTAACCTACAATATCTTTCCTTGTTCCTTGTGGTCCTTGCCACCCACACTGTAATAGCCAACATCAAAAAATTGCTGGCCTGAAAGGTTAAATACTGCCATCTTCCTTTTTAAAATTGCATAATAGAACAGTGGTCTTGAGCTTAATATCGAGATTAGAGGGATTTATTTAATTGCTGCTTATGCTTCATACTCAGATTTACAATATTCCATTAACCAGCTTCTGCTAGATTGCCATATTATAAAAATAAAGCTGTGGTAAAGAAAAATTCAGCTAAGTAGAGTCCAAAAGTTGATCATTTGTTCTCTGTCCATGCTTGTTCTTGGACAGCCTGTGTTGTGTTGGTTTTACCTGGTAGAAGAGGACAGGACATATCTTTATATACATCTATCGCTGATGCATCTTTATATAAATCCATTGCTGAAACTCACTTAATAGGTCAGACCCTCATTAAAACACTGACCCACAGCTCCCAGGACTGAAAATGAGAGTATTTGTGCTTGGAGAAGAAAAACCAGACTCTGTAGTTGGTACATGGAAATGCATCTTCCTTGTGGGTCAGGAAGAGGTTGGGCATCTGGCAAACATGAGGAAATGGCCAGATAAACAAGTGAACAAAGAAAGGACAGCAAATAATAAACTCTTATGATATTTAGCTTAAATCTTTGTCCTTTTGGGATTACGAGATACAGCTTCTTGCTCTGTTAGTGGTTTTTTTTTTAATTGTTGTTTCTTTTTTTTCTACTCCAAGTTGGTGTGGAGCAGTGCTCTAGTGGCGTGCGTGTCTTTTGACATAGACGGTTTGTTAGAAGTATTAACAGAACAGCAAACACAAATCTGGCCTATTCTGTAGACCTTAGGCTGCCTTTAAAATACTGACCTTTTGGAAAAAAGGCTGTGAGCCTTTTGTGAGGGGGGGTCATACATACCCCCCAAACCAGCGCCCTTGTTTAGTTTCATTGGAATAGAATACCACTAAATAGCCTGAAAATGCAAATATGGTGCTTGTGTTCTCACTCATCTCCACAGTTTGAGGAAGAACTCTTGACATTCTGGGCAGACCCCACCTACATAACATTGTGTGCCAGAGCACTTGTTTACCAAAGTGTGTTTGTTCACCCCAGCCTGTATTTGCAATTCTAGTAGAACGTGCTGTAGCTGGGATTCAGGAGGCTGAATTAAGAAACATCCATACACAATTACTACTTAGAGAGCTTTTATTTTTTTTTTCCTTTTATACTTAGCTTAGCTCTGGTATATACCTTCCTTCACAGAGCGCTCAGATCTCCTGCAAACTCACTTGTCCTGTTCTCTAGAACTGTATTTGGAAACTGAACTCCAAATAGTCTTTGTTACGAGCAAAATGCAGGTCTTGCAGTACTATCAGTTGGGAGGTTTTCTAGAAACTTATACTTTATGAGCTGTATTGGATAACTTCAGCTTCACATTATTACTGTGTTGTATGCGTGGCTGCTGAAACTAGGCCCAGACCATCTTAACTTGTACCAATAAGCTGTATATATGATGTCAAGCACATACGTTGCTATATATCCGTAAAGCAGCTAGTTATCTTTGTCCTCTTCTTATATATACATTCACCCTTGTAGGACTTAGGGCTATGAAGGTGATGAGGGGCCTAGAGCATATCTCCGATGAGGAAAGGCTGAGGGACTTGGGTCTTTTTAGTGGAGAAGAGAAGACTGAGGGGGGGATCTGATCAACACCTATAAATACTGAAAGGGTGGGTGTCAGGAGGATGGGGATGGTCTTTTTTCAGTGGTGCCCAGGGACAGGACAAGAGGTAGCGGGCACAAACTGGAACATAGGAAGTTCCATCTAAACATGAGAAGGAACTTTCCTGTGATGGTGGCAGAGCCCTGGCAGAGGCTGCCCAGAGAGACTGTGGTGGAGTCTCCTTCTCTGGAGACATTCAAACCCACCTGGACACGTTCCTGTAGGACCTGCTCTGGGTGACCCTGCTCTGTCAGGGGGTTGGACTAGACGATTTCCAGAGGTCCCTTCCAACCCCATAGCTTTCTGTGATTCTGTGACTTTGTGATGTCAGGTCCAATGAACTTCTTTTTCCTCATTTTTGGAACCCATATAAATTTTCCATGCTTCCCTGTGAAGGAAGGTGCAAGGCAAAAAGAGATCTGGGCCCAGTGGGGCAATGAATATAGTATGTCGATGTCCCCTCGGTTAGTGGTGCTTCTCCTACCAACACAGCTATAGTTGGAAGATATTTCCTGGTGGAACCCTGCCAGCACTCGCACCGATAAGTGAACAGGATGTAAACAGCAGGGTTTGGATCAAAAGTGGTCTTTGTCAGACAGTTCATGTACACTTCACCATTGACTTTAGATGCCTTGCATGATAAGGAATTTTTAGAAACTAATCTTAACGTTGTCTGCTTTATAATAAAATATCTTGTTCAACTTGCCCCAACTGAAAAAAGTGCTCTAAAATGACTGCTATGGCAATAATAATACATTTTGATTAATGTATGTGAGAAATAAAGAACTTGAGGAGGGTGTTGTGAGGAAAATAAAGATGTATATATTTAAAATGCAGATATATCACTGTCTAATACTGCCTTTTTGTCTTGAAATCCCATCATTTAGTTTCTACTAAAAAGTACTTGTCGATACCAAATTACCCAGAGGATTGTTAGTTACAACATAATATTACCTGAAAAGAATGAGTTTTCTTAAATACATTTATAAAAGTATACAGGGGCTTCAAGTAATCACGAAATGTAAACAAATAGAACTCTTGCATTAAGGGAAAAAAGGGTAATTCATGGTCTTCCTTATGTTTTCAGTTAGTTTTCCATCATTTAAAAGCCTGTCTAACACTTGTGACAGTAAATTGATTTTCATCTAGGTGTGTTCTCCAATATTAATGTATTTGGATAAAATGTGAAACTGGTTATGGTATGGATTGTAGGTTGGTATCAAGCTCATGAGGGATGTCAGTGCTGTGCCTGAGGTAGATTCCAGCTTTTATGCTGGAATTAATCACTCAGGTTTCCTCCCCCATTATGCTTCATTTACTACCTCCAGATCTTTATGCTTATCAAGTACTTCCCCACAATGAGCTGATGGCCAGGTCCGTAAACTCCCTTTTCTATAGGGTGTTTACCCACAGTTGTTGCTTGCAACAGATTCCTTCTCATTGTAAAAAAGCCTATGTGACATAACTGAACACAAAGTATATGAAGTACAGGCAGAAATCCCTGGCCTGTTAGAAAACAATATAGCGACCTCCATGTCTCAGGGAATGAAAATTCTTTGAAATGGAGTAAAATCTGGGATGTAAAAGTGTCCTTTGTGAGGGGAAAGGGAGGTATACCTCATCAAAGTCTCTGGTACTGTGTGAGGAATGAGGACTATCCTCCTTGGAACAAGATGGGATCTGTAAAACCTGCCACGTGTCTAATTTTCTCCAGAGATGCCTCCACTTTTCCTCTGCCTGGAGATGGTAGCAGAACAGAACCTAACTGTTTGTTTTGGAGCTCTTGATACCTGGCAGACAAGCAAGAGTGGCCATTCGGCCTGGACTGTAGACGTTAAGAAGCCCCATATAGGTCTGATGAACGTTCAGAATACAGCTACCACTTCTAGGATGGACCAGATATATGTCCTGTAGTGTTGACCAAGGTACATGTCAATGCACTTAAGACAGAGGGGCCACTGAACTCCTTGTTGGTGGGACTTTTCCATGTGACTGAGAGTGTTTGCTGTTTTACTACAGTTATTCTTGCTCAGAGACACTCTCAGCTGTTGGCTTCATCATCCCAGCATGTAAATGTATTGCTGAAAAGACTGAGCTTCATATATTTTTAGCAAAAAATGCAACTGAAGAGCACTGGCAGGGAATCTGATTTTCCAAGGTACGCAACAACGTCCTTGGCACACGTGTTGCCCTAGGTAGGGATAAACTTGCCTTTTTAATCTTGCAGGTTTACATATTTTTCCTTAACTCCTTCTGACACTGCTGCTTTTGGAGCAACACTTGTGCATGTACTGGCGTTCATCTTTAGGATATGCTTCAATTGATGTAAACCAGGGTTTTTTTCTTAGCTTCTGTGAAAAATTTGATAATAGAATAGTTTGGGTTGGAGGGGACCTTTGAAGGTAGTCTA
The DNA here is from genome assembly GCA_026546715.1 of Gallinago undulata. NCBI lineage: Eukaryota > Metazoa > Chordata > Aves > Charadriiformes > Scolopacidae > Gallinago > Gallinago undulata. Next base: position 118,373,893 of record JAOTQQ010000012.1, read on the forward strand.
GTCCAACCCCTAAGCAGTGAGCAGAATCATAGAATCATGGGATTGCCTGGGTTGGAAGGGACCTTAAAGATCATTGAGTCCAACCATCAACTCAACACTGACACGAACCCATCGCCAAACCATGTCACTAAGCACTATGTCAACCTGTCTTTTAAATTCCTCCAGGGATGATGCCTCAACCACTTCCCTGGGCAGCCCATTCCAATGATTAATAACCCATTCCATGTAAAAATTTCTTCTAATCTCCAATCTGAACCTCCCCTGGCACAACTTGAGGCCATTTCCTCTTCTGCTATCGCCTGTTCCTTGGGAGAAGAGACCGACCCCTCCTGGTTACACCCTCCTTTCAGGGAGTTGGAGAGAGTGAGAAGGTCTCCCCTCAGCCTCCGTTTCTCCAGGCTGAACATCCACAGCTCCCTCAGCTGCTTCCCATAAGGCTTACTCTCCAGACCCCTCACCAGCTTCATTGTCCTTCTCTGGACCCGCTCCAGCACCTCAATGTCCCTTTTGTGGTGAGGGGCCACAAAAAAGTAGGCAGGACATCTTCAACTAGACCAGGGTGCTTAGAGCCCCATCCAACCTGACCTTGAATGTTTCCAGGGATAGGGTATCCACCGCCTCTCTGTGCAACCTGTGCCAGTGTTTCACTCCCTTCCTCCTTACATCTAGGAATGTGATGCCGTCATTCTTCTGCTCAGTGTTTTGCATATTCCGTGATGTTTGTCAAACAATGCAGTTTATTACAGTTTTTCTACAGTTTGCCATTATTTTGGTTTGTGGTGTTTGCTATGCTGAGTCTGTGCAGTGTTGTTGTAGATCCTGGGAGTGATCTCCACCAGCCTTCTGTGCTCCAGGACACTCTTCTTGGAATACATGGAGTGTCTTCTTTGTATCTGGAGTGCTGCAGAACCACTTGGAATGTTGTCCAGGGCTGGGAAGGCTCCTTTTCTTGCCAAGTTCTTATGGTTTGTCAAGAGATAATAACGAATCTTTTAGTTGTTTAGGTGGCTTGTGGTAGTTCTGGGTGGCTAGTTGGTGTGTTTGGGAGAAGGCATTGAAGTATATGTTTGCTACAAATCGATCTGTTAAGTATTGATTTCATGCCTTCAAATTGAAAGACTGTCTCCATAATCTGAAGACATTTTGTTGTTGATGTAGCGTACTGAAAGAAAGTAGGAAAAAAACCCCTTCGTTTCTCCTGCGCAGCTCATGTAAAACGCAACCATTATTCAGACTTCGCTAATAAGGTCAGGCAGGCGGCTCTGAAAATGGGCAGAATGAAAGCCATTTATATGCATACATGCATTAAGTGTTACAAAACCAGCCTGGGTAAAGAACAGTTAGCTGGGGACACTGTGAGGTTTAAAATCTTGTCCTGCTGGTGTTTTGGCCATGGTTTTAACTCTCAGGCTTTCAGCTAAATCACTTTCCCACTGACAGTTGTCTTATTTGACTTTATCCTTGATAGCCCATGTTTTGTGGTAGTACTTCATGTGTCCAGGGAGTCCATCAGAAGGCTCTTTTCTCCAGAACATGACTCTTGGGCGTCATGCTTTGCAGAGCTGGACGCCTGGTCCCAACTGGCCTATTTCCAAGCCTCTTCAGAGTCCTGCTCCTTAGCAGGCAGTGGGGTATGAACATGGATTAATTAGGTGTATCCACACGAGAGGCTAGGAAGCAGCATGAGAGTAATCGATGGGAGAGGGCAGGTGCATATCTGTCTTTGTACATTTTGTGGGGTCTTTGTGGTTGCCAGAACCCCAGGTGTTAGACAGTGTTTGCCCAGAGTTTCTGTGCCTGGGTCATTGTGATGCCCATCCATTGCAGCTTAAGGCTTTCCAGAGAGTGATGACCTCAGGCTGTGTCAGTGGGTACAACCTGCTTGGAGATGGGTTCTTTGATTAAAACAATTGGCGCATGCAAAGTTAATGTAATAGCCATCAGTTGTTTCCTGGGTGAAATCTAAGCTTAGGGCTTTATAGGGTAAAGGCTGACATTAATTATTTAAAAAAAAAATCACTTCATATCTATTGCAGTGTCACAACGCCTTTTGGAGGACTTTAACCAGACATGCATTGGGTTTAACTGGAGTTGCTGGTATGTGAGATACTGCCATAGAAGAGTTTTTGATTCCAAACACCGTCTCATTGTAGTGTCCAAACCTGATGACTATCAGGGGTCCGTTCTGGGGCAAGGAGGTTGCGTTGTCCCCAAGCATGTCCAGTTCTGGGCTCCCCGGTTCAAGAAGGACAGGGAACTGCTGGAGAGGCTACAGCAAAAGGCATCAAAGATCAGAGATGTTCTAGTCTACAATATGATGAGGGCCCTGGAGCATCTCTCTGATGAGGAAAGGCTGAGGGACTTGGGTCTTTTCAGTTTAAAGAAGATCTGATCAACACCTATAAATACTTCAAGGGTGGGTGTCAGGAGGATGGAGCCAGTCTTTTTTCAGTGATACCCAGGGACAGGACAAGAGGTGACGGGCACAAACTTGAACATAAGAAGATCCATCTCAACATTCTGTGATTCTGTGAGTAGGACAGAAAGCTTGGGGTTAAAAGTGACAGGCTGAGATGCTCTTCTGAAGAGGCAGGAACTGAAACTGAGAGCGGTGGTGGTGGTGGTGGTGTTTGAAGCTGCATGGGGAGGTAGTGATTTCGAGGTGTTACTCAATCGACCCACCTTGTTTTAGCAGTAACTAAAAATACCAGACTACGCTTGTCAAGAGGTTTGGGCCGTGCTTGTTGTATGAACATTTGAATATATACAGAAGTACCACAGAATATACATATGGAACAGCGTTTGCTAGCAAAGCTCCTGGCTATGTTTAAACAAGCTGTCTGTATTCTTGCTTGTCTTTGTCTTACAACAGTTTTTAGACTGTATGTTTGCCTGTATGGTTCTCAGAACCTAATAGTTCAGATTATTGGGCTTGGAGAAACCCGTCAAAGGTACCCTGAATTTCTGTGACCTCTTGCATTTGCAGTGGGTTGAGATGGGTCCTTCATTTTTCTTCCCTTTTTTTTTTTTTTTCCTTCTTTTCCACCCCTGCCACCCAGTCACTGGTATTCTTCTGCAAAGGCTTGAAATAGTTGGGATGACAGCACAGTACATGAATTTGTAGCATTCTTTAGAAGCAAAGTACTGCAAAGCAGTGGAAAAGCATTCTTTGTGTGTATTATTTGCCCAGGAAACATACATGGGGAATGCAAGGGAGTTCCCGGGGACAGGAATGCCAGAGCGAATGCTGACCTGTAACTTCACTGAGAAGACAAGTTGAGTTCCCTGTGTTTCTCTGTGTGCTGTGCAGGTATCCACAGTGATATTAGAATATTAGCCTTTAAAAGCTCACCAAGCAAATCTGTAAATGAGGGTTTACTTAAATTTTAGGACCTAGACGGTTTATTTAAATTTTAGGACCTTAACGGTGTTTCGAATGGTATGATGCACCAGGCAGATGAACACGCTGTGGAATTCATTCAGGCAGATTGCAATTTAAGGGTACGTACCACGTTGCTGCTCTCTAATTACTAAAGACTTGAGCACAGCTCCAGAATAGTGAAAGGAACTCCATAAAAATTAACCAGTTGACAGCCCAGTCCTCAGGGAGTTTTTAACCATGAGGGAGGAACAAATAGCCGCTCTTTATTCAAAGGTTGAGAGCTCAGAGTGTGTGGCCAGGTAGATGGAGTTAAATTATCTCTAGGCCAGGGTTGTTTCCTCAGCTTTCCTGGGCTGAGGGCCCCACTACTTACTGTAAATCAATCTAGTGGCTCCATTCAGCTGATCTGCTGACAGGTCAATGATTAACTGAAAGCTATTGACCAGCCAGAAGATGAACACTGCTAAAGAGCTGTAAAGTAAAATAACTCTTGAATACAAATTACCTGATTAAATTATTTGCCAACGGGTTATTCTAACTGACTGAAGTTCAAATAGTGTTCTGCTCCGGGGTTCACAATGGGAAGTGCTAACAAAGTTTCTTTAAAAACTTCTCCGTGAATGTAAGGCAAATACCGCGACCAATCTGAACAAGCAAAAGGTGGCGGTCGCTACGATGGAGTCTCTGGATCTCGTAGTACCTACCCAAAATCCCAAGACTCCGAAATCACTAAAGGGCAGGACAGGATGGGAGAATTGTTCAAGGAGAAGCCGCTGCCCAAGCGTTCACACACCATTCATGGTGTCGCTCACACACACTTACTGCTGGGAGTCCTTCCTCCTTCTTCAGGCTCGACCCTAGATTTCCTGCAGCAGAGTCTCAGGCGTCAGATTTTATAAAATAATTAATTTAATTGGAAGGTACAGCAGCAAGGACAGCCCAGGCTGGGTCCCTCCAAAGAGAGGGATGCCGAACAAAGAAATCCCTGGGCAATTACACGTTTGTGATTGATACACCCACTCCTCAAGTCCTTTATGTGCTGTCCACATGATTAAAAATCCAATGGTGATTTTTGGTCTAGGGTCTTCTGACACCTTATGGGATTCTTCTTCTGTGTCCAGTCAGGCAGGCTCTTACCTTCATGATTTACATTTTCAGCCAAGGGTTGGAGGCTCCTTATCTTGTGGAGTCCCCTTCTCTGGAGATCTTCAAGACCTGCCTGGATGCTGTCCTGAGTGATGTGCTCTGGGCAATCCTGCTTTGGCAGAGGAGTTGGACTAGATGATCTCTAGAGGTCCCTTCCAACTCCAACAATTCCGTGATTCCATGATCTTCTGGTTTGCACTCCCTGTGCACCTGCACTGGGTGGCAGAATGTGGAGAAATGAAGAGTTCCAGACTTGGGGAAAAACACCACCAAACTATCAGTGTGATATCAACATCTTTCCTGCACTAAAAGACTAAACACAGCACTGTACCGGCTGCTGGGAAGATTACTAAGAAAAATAACTCTGTCATGGCCTAAAGGCTTCAGCAAATCTAGCTACTTGTGCTAAGTAGGCAAACAGCACAAATCACACCATGTTATAATCCTAAGTAATTTATTCTAATTAAAACTTACTTATTTAAGCTAAACAACTAATAAACTCTTGACAGAATTCCTCATTTCTTCCTGTGCAGACTCTACTGGAAGGGAAGCTTGTGATCCAGTTGGACTTGTAGGTTGTGCATACACAGTTAAAACACAGTAATCCACAGACTGACGTATTTTAAATAATGACAGGCTGCTTCTCTGGTTTGTTTTTGGAGAGTGCTTGGATGACTCTCGGTGCCTGACACATGAGCGCAGTGTTAGGCAGAAATACTTCTGCGGTTCAAAAACGGCATGTCCCAAATTGCTGTTTGCCAGATACTTGCCAATACCTGCCATGGTTGAAACGAGCATCGTCATGTCTCCTCAGGCCCAAACACAAGCCTTGTGGAGACACGCTTGTAGAGCCTGGGGCTTCTCCCTAATCGATAGAACAATTTCTTGATGAAAACCTGTGGGGTTTTGGGGGCGCTTCAAGGTGTTTTTTACATCAGTTAAGATGGTGGAATGGGCTACGATGTCCTCACTCTTGCTTGTTCTTCACACAGCAGTTGAAATCCTGAGAATCATTTATATGATTGATTTTTTAGTATTTATATGGAGGAAGCTAGAATGGCCTAGGCTTTTACCTCATCCTGAGTGTTATTGTTACCGCAAAGTGGCAGATAAAACTTTCTAAGACTCAATTTAGAGTTTAGAAAGCAGGTATTCTTTATTGCGGCGCCGGGTGCACAGGGGATAGCTCCTCCTATTGTGCACACCAAATACTCTTGTCAAATTAAATTTATACACAACAGGTATATATATTCAATGTAATACCAAGAAAACATTAGCATATTCATTACATTTCTGATAAATCATTTACATATTATAATAAGCTTTTGGCTATGCGTAGTTGTGCCTTCTGGTGGTTCTCATTTTGAGTGAGGGTCATTTCTTCCTCAGTCATTCACCTTTCCTTTGGCTCACTTTCCATGTTGGCAAAACATTCTAACTGTTTAATTGCTCATTAAAACTAATGATCTCCCTGCTACCACCTGTTTGTCAAACAATGTCCATATTTATTGCATCCCTGTCTTAGGTCACCATGTTCTCCAAGCCACATCCATCCTTTCTTACCAGACTAAGTCCTTGCAACCATTTGGGATTGTTGCTAAAATAGCTACATTTCTTCTCTAAAATAAGATTCTCTACAGTTTAACCATTTATAAGCTACATAAAATCTGCCTTAGGTATCATTTTGGGGGCACTCCAAGGTGTTTTACATCAGTTAAGATGGTGGAACAGGCTATGATGTCCTCACGCTTGATTGTTCCTCATGCTGCAGTTGAAACCCTGAGAATCATTTATAGGATTTATTTATTTTTTAGTATTTATATGGAGGAAGCTAGAACGGCCTAGCTTTTACCTCATCCTGAGTGCTATGGCTTGCATTAGGTATTCTTTGCTTCTTTAAGCCTTGTCTGAATGATGAGAGACCACCACAGATCCTCAAAAAACCGCTGCAGATCCTCAACAAAACATGAGGTTTCAACTTCATGGATGCGGTGGTCTATGTCCGTCAAAACTGAATCCAACTGTTGACTGTCCTGCACTTTTAGAGATAGTTAAGGTAGAGATAGAAAAGAAGAAGTGATACTGCCATTAAAAGAGTTTTATAGAAAACTGTTTTATGGCCTCCATCTCCTCAGGGAAAAAAAAAAAAAAGCCCTACTGAGTCACGCTTGGTTTCTGAGAGCTCTAGTTGAATTTCAACTGGGGTCTTGAAAAACTTACCCCTCTCAATTTCAGAGGGTGCAGGCCCAGTTCCCTAAACACCGCTGGATATTGTGTTTTTCTGCCTCACTTTTCTGCCTCGCGCCCCGTACAAGAAGAAGCAGGATTGGTTTAATGGCAGCCTTGTCAGTGGACACCCCTAAATGCACCCCTAAAAGCTCTTCTGTGCTGGATTGTGGATGCCACTGTGTGGCAAAGCTGCCACTTTGGTAAAAATCGTCTAAAAAAACCAAACAAAACAACCACCGACAGTGCCGATTTTCCAGAGTTTCTGGGGGGAGGCACCTCCAGTTTCTGGGGAGTTTTTCTCTCCATAGTTCCTGTGAGGAGGAGCGTCCCCAGAGGGCTGGGGGGATGAACACAAGGAAGAGTGGGAAATTGTAATTTAAAAAGAAAAGCACCACAATTATTTTTTAATTATTATTATTATTTTATTAAAGCTGGGAGCGGGGGAAACACCTCGGCCTACAAGCTGGGTTGGGCCGCGGCCTGGCGCCGCGGGGGTGGCCGCGGGTAGGGTGGGGGTGGGGGGGGCGGGCGGCTCTCCTCCACACGCCACCCGTGGGCTTCATTTTCCCTCGGAGGGAGTTAATTAGGGGTTAATGTTAATTTTCCAACCCCCTCCTTTCCTCTCCCCTCCCCTCCCCTCAGGAGCTACGGCCGCACGTGCGGGGTGCGTGGGCGGGCGGAGGGAGGGAGAGGAGGGGAGGGGAAGGGAAAGGAAAGGGGGAGCGGCGGCCGCCGTTGCCGCTCGGCGCCGCGGTGAGGGGAGGCGAGGCGCCGGGGCCTGCCGGGCGCCCTTCCCGCGGTGGCGGCCCTGGTCTCTTCTCCCAGGTGGGAGCCGCCTCTTGGGCTTTCCTTCCCCGTCGGGGGTCCGCGGCCGTGGCCGCCTGTGTGGGGGGGAGGTGTTGTGTTGCGGGGAACGGGCGGGGAGATGGCGGCGCTGGGGGCAAGGCGGGTCGGCGGGCGCCGGCGGACCGGGAATGGGAGAAACTTGTAACTTCCTAGAAATGGTGGGCGGGGGTGGGGGAAAGGCGAGGGAAATTAGTCGCTGGTGGGGTGAAGGTAAGCAGTTCGGAGTCGTTCCTCAGGCGGGCGGACGGGGAGCGGGGCCGGCGGTGAGGGTCCCTGGGTCTGGCCGCGCTCCTTCAGCCCCTGGCCGGAGCCGGGGACGGATCCCAGGGCCCGACCGGCGCCCTCTTGCCTCCTCCTCTGGGTGCTTTGCGGCCAGTCCGGAGACGGTGTTTTGAGGTGTTTTGGAGCATTTTGGAGCAGCCCTGCGAACCTGGGTTGGGGGGAATGCCTTTGAGGTCTTGCCCTGAAGAACTGCATCTTGGTAAGCAACGCTGTCTCTCCTTCAGGTACCCTCGAGGAATTTAATTTTGTGGAGGTTAATTAAAAGGCTGTTGTAAAGTAGGGAGGCTAAGGCTGTTCTGACAGCTCGTCTTATTTATTTATTATTTTTTAATATTTATGTGAGTTTTTCTCCTCTAGCAGCTCTTAAAGGTGTAACTGTTCTTCTGAACGTGCAGTAATTTTGCAGCAGTGTGGAACGTGTGTTTTTTATTCCCCTTTAAACTTGAGATGCGTTTTCGTGCTAGTTCTGCCTTTTGTTTCAACACGGTAATGTCACTTGAATGCCGTTACAGTTTTTCCAGTTACTTGGCAATGAAGGTTTCTCTGAATATTGCTTGCTGCAGTATTCTTGTGGCTAACTTTTTCTTTTTTATAACTCCTCTGAAAGATACAGTAAGTGTGTCCACGGACTCATGCAGAATGAATCTGGATTTCTTAAAGGCAGCTGTTAGACCATTTTGGGTTCTTTTATTGTTATAATGTTAGTGTTGCTTTAGTCTGAGTGGCTAAATATAGTTCTGATTTTTATTTTTTAAATATTTTTAGTCTTCGTCTGCGTATCAGTCTCTTCAATGACTGTAGTAAGAACTAATGATTTTTAAAAAAAAAAGTGTGTATGGAGAAGTGTTTTCCTGAAGGCTCTAAGATACTTTAGATTTCAGGAAAAAACAAAACCTGACTACCTTTTGGAAAGCATTTTGGAAAGTTCACTGTTAATGTTGTCAAGGTAGTCTCCATGCATGGTACTTCTAATAAAGCTAGAAAACTGACCTGTTTCTCAAAAGATATTTTGCGATACTGGTTTAGGTTAGAAACACAGCGTGTTTAACCCACGCATGTCAGTGAGAAGGACTAGTTGCTTTAACAACTTAGTTTTAAAGCTGAAGAAGTAGTCATTAATGGTTATGTGATGATGATGAATTTTGTTAGAATTGCTTTCCAACCTTAATTCCCACCTTTGTCTGTAAATTACAAGCCTCACCACATCTGACACTATTGCAGCAAATTCTGTTATACGTGCATAAGCAACTCTTCTCTAAATCTTCGGGTTATAGAAATGCCTTCTCACTCTCTGTGCAGGACTGAGATATGTGAGAGGTCAATGTAGGCTCTTACCTGCGGGAGTTTATAAACTGTCCTTGAAGAATAGACATAAAACACTAGCTGTAGTTGCACTGATAGAACAGGAATCAAGTGGTGGTGAAATGGGCATGCAATTTGGACAATGCTAAAGGCTCATTCTCTTACTTGCCTTTTATATTCCGGTATTTAAGTTGCTGCCTTTTTATTATCTTAACAGCTTTACAGTTCTAGGCAGCCATGAATTCTGTAGAGCACAGGCTTTAAAAGAGTGTTTTCCAGATTGTGAACTGTAGCTTGGATTTCATTATTTTAAAATCCAGATATAGTCGGTTGTATGAATTCTACCCTTTGGCCAATTACAGTACATAAAATCCAGTAACTTGCTCCATGGTTGATGCGTTAGCAATAACATCAGTCTTAAATAGATCAGAAATCTCCTGTGTTTATGTAGTGAAACAGCAGGAGGACAGTTAGTGACTTCTGTCAAAGGTCATGTAGAAAAAGTGGGCGGTATATCTGGAATTAGAATTTAGGGTTCTTCTGCTTAATCCTCATCAAGAGGGGCAAAATGAGGCTGGGATTATTTGCTTTGTGTTTACTGAAGCCTGACTGCCCTCTTATGTAGAAGTGACTATGTTGCAAGTGGTAGGGATCAGCTGGCTGTAAGGCCTCTTGAAAGTAGCTCAGTCCTCTTGCTGCAACTTTTGATCTAAGCTCTCCTTAGGCATCTACATTTAACTTTAATTGGACCTAGTGTGTGGGAAGGCTGAGGAAAGAGGCCAATAAATGTGCAGGTAGCAAGTGTAATGAAAAGTTGATTTGTTTTTTTGTGTGTTCTGCTCTTTATGTAACTCATACTGTCTGAGGCACACAGTGACCCTTACAGATACAATGGACACAGGCTAAAGATGAAATTATGATGAACCTGTGTTCAGGACTAAAAGACAGCTGACTCTTACTGGCAGTATGTGTTCTTTGTGTGGATTTTATTACTCAGAACCTGTGTTCTGTCATGTAATAAACATGAATGAAAATAGATCCAGTCCAATCAATGTATCTTGTTTATGCCAGTTGGAGTAATTTACTGGATCTTATTTTGGGAGGTGCAGCAGAATGAACGTTCTTAGGTGCTGTAGAATCAGGGAAAGTGAATGTTTGCCTGACTTCTCCAAAGTAATTTTGATAGGCACAAAAAAGAGAGGAGTTACTTATTTCTTTCCCTTGGTTGAGCTTTCACTTTACCTACTATGCTTTTGTACAAGTAGAAAGAATCACTTGAATTAGACTTTGCCCACATTGCCGCAGAGTAGTGGTTTGCTTCCTGTAGTGGTGATACTAAAGATTTTAAAAAATGCAAGGTAGTGGGTGGGTATGTAAACAGGGAACAGGCTTTTTCCTTTATACTGATGGTTAAGTTCTCGCTACCCCTCTCAAATTGCAGTTAGAGGGGAGTGTGGAGACAAGCCAGGGACTGGCCAGAGTGTTTTGGTTGGTGGTCTCCTTCAGCTGTAATATTTCTAGCAGCCTGCACTGGTGTTTAGTGTTCTCGTGTTAAAATCTTATATATGTAGGTTTTAAAAGGGTGGCCTACATGAAACCTGTTTTCTTCAGAACCCAGTTATTCAGCAGCTTCTTTTGCTTTTAACTCTTTCTGAAGCATGTGACTTGTCCTACTGTCCCTGGTTCTCCTTACCCTCTATTTCTGTTGCATTGGCTCCTGAATGTCTTGTCTCCCATTTCCTCCGTGTCAGCTGCTTGTCTGGTAACAAGAGAGGGGGACGCTATTTCATCATACGGCGGTTGAGAAAAAGTTGGCTTTCTGGGCTTTCTCAAAGATTGTGTAACATCCAGTGGTACATTGAGTCATTATCAGGATATTTGTGGAGAAGACTGGGGAAGTGATGAAAAGTATGCCAAAGATGATACTTTCTCTAAAGTAAGAGGAAATAGAGTAATGTTTATAGTGAGTAATAGGACTGTCTCCTGTATCTTGCTTTCTGTTTCTGCATATGCAGGTTCATTCTGTGATTGGAATGACACTCAGGTGGGATTTTCACCAGCTGGTTTTACTGGTGACTCAGTCTTAAAGTCTTTCTAGGCAGATGATTAGGGTGTAGGGAAATGGCTGTTCTGTTCTGACGGCTGAGTATGGATCCTGGTGATTCTTCCAAGCGTGCTTGCAGGGAGACCATCTTTTGGGGTTTTTTTTGACTGTTCTTGTCTCTGCTTCCCTTGTGTTACTCAAAGAGCTGGAGTGAGTGTGATAGCTGGTTTGCACTGGCCTTGGAGGTGCTTAAGGCAGCTTGGCTACAGCTGTAGAGGCACCAGGTGAGTATGTGGCTTCCTAATCTAGTTTTGAACATTCTTTGCAGAGAGTGACTTCTGAGCACCCAGAACAAGGGTCTTTGGTTATACAATGGTATCATCTTCATGCTGTTAAAAAAGAAAAGACAGCGTTTCAGTACAGAATAAAAAGAATCTGATTAAACTTCAGGAACCTCATCTAATACAGTTTGAGTGTATTTTACGTAGCAAGGGGTAAAAGGAGGTTGCTGTGCATCACCAGCATACCTGACGTTTGCCTGTTGCATGTGGCTATTACGAACTTGCACGAAATGTTTTATAGTAAGGCATTCAGAAATTCTTTGTTTGTGGGTACAGTAGATCTATATACGTTCTCAGCGTCAGGGTTCTGTTATTGCCGTGCTCTTACTTCACCAGAGGCAGGGGTCAGCCTGAAATTTGGCATTGTTGCGGCCTCCTGCAGGAAACAGTGAAAATACTGCTTGCTTTTTGACAGCTGCTGTGGAGGGAATGAACAGTGTAGCTGTTGATGGGCTTGAAACTTTGCCAGGAGAATGCCTGACTTCTGTTCTCTTCTAACGCATTCATCTGTGCCTTTCCCTGTTCCAGGCCTGGATACTGTAGCAACTTAAAAGTTTTAGCTGTTCCTGGGCAGTGCTGATCCCAGTGTTAGCCTGCCTTGTCTTATCTACATCCTCTTCTACTAGTGCCCAGGTATGCCTTAAGGGGTATTTATTTTGCTGCCTGTTTTTCTGAAGTTCCTTCTCCTCTGTGCCTGTTATCAAAGTTGAGGCCAGGGAATACTACTTCTTAGTTAACAGGAAAAGCCATAACCAGAGGCAGCGACTTTTGAGCTGTTAAATTCACTGTCTGTTGAATTCACTCTTATCTCAAGGAGTGAATGGCAACCCTCAAGACACTGCAGTTTGCTCTCTGTTCTTCCTTCATGGAGCTACCACAGCATTAGTGGTTTTACCTGCTACTAAAACTATAGCTGTGATCCTGAACTACAGCAGGGCAAAGATTAAAGCCTATCTGTAATTCTACAGGCAGACTTTAGAGTTCAGATATAAGCAGCTCTCAAGAGCTGATATGCTTATGGCAGATAGAAATTGAAAGAAAGCTCTGGTCCTCTGGAGCTTAGTGGCAAACTCAAAGTGCGTTTCTTCCAAGTTTGTTAGTTCGGCTTAGAATTAGTGACCCAGGCGCAATTTGGAGGAGATGCCTCAGGAAGAGAAAGTAATCACAGCTAGTGATCTTCCAGACAACTTGAAGAAAGAAATATGAACACTGCAGTTCCAGCTTCTCAGATGATTTATTCTTTTTCT
>JAOTQQ010000012.1:118386811-118399621 GCA_026546715.1 Gallinago undulata
AGTGATCTTCCAGACAACTTGAAGAAAGAAATATGAACACTGCAGTTCCAGCTTCTCAGATGATTTATTCTTTTTCTCCCCAGTAAGATGAATAAACTCTTCCTGAATTAATCTGGGTGACACTTCCTCCTTTTGTTTTCTGTAGATCTTTCAACTTCAGATCTGGAATAAAGCTCAAGTATTCCAAGTGATATTCTTTGCATTACAGTTCTTAGTCCAAGTTTCAGTACTGGTATTTAAAGCTATGACACCAAGAATAAAAAAAAAACTGAAAGGGATGAGAGGAGCACAGCCTTATATTGTGAGAATGAGTGCAAGCCTATAAGGAACCTTTGTAATGAATGTCAGTTTCCAGGAGAAAGACGGTGAGTGATATTAGTCGGGGAACACCTAATCCGTTTTAAAGCTTTATTTGTTTTTCTGTGATGAGCAGGAAGACAGATAAACACAGGGACTTGTGCTCAGTTCCTGAAGTGGCTAAAGATTGACATAAGTGCTTAGTAAAGTCTAAGCTTAGCAAAACACTTACTGAAAGTGGTGCCTATTGACTATTTTAGTGGACCTCTTATGATGAAGAAGAGCACAGTTAACCTTTAGATCTTAATTTGAGTGTGTGGCAATGGGTGAAGAACAGTCTTAATCCCATGCTGGTATAAAATAATGGAAAATAGGAACTGTGCCTTATTACAATAAAACTTTGGACAGTGGCTTGCCAAAGGAAAAGAGAAACCAATTTGAAGCAAGTCTGTGTAACTGGCTTGGATAAACTGTGTCAAAGTCAAATAAGGAGTGGGGAGCTTAACCCTGCCCAACCCTGAAATTACCTAATAGTGAAGTAGGGAACAATCAAATTAAGGTAAATGCAGATGTAATTAAAAATAATTCCCTGGATATTTGGGGGGATGATCTATCCCTTAGTATGATGTATGTAGAGTGTGGATGATCTATCACTTAGCTGTGATTACAGTGGTTTCAAACACTCCTTGTTTAGGGTCATCAGACAGATATTTGAAAATTACTTAATTTTAAATGGATACAGTAGGAATGAATAATAACAAAGTTTGAACAAGGGAGATGATCTGGCTTTTGAGAAAAATAGTCAACTGACTGAGTCTAGTTGAATATCAAGAACAAATCTTTTTACTGGATTCCAGGGGCTTTGGCCTTTGTGCCAACATAAATATGGGTGTCTCTCTAATAGCATAGCTGCCTTGGATTAGTCTGTGCTTTTTGGAAATTTATGATATGAAATATACAGTTCACTTTTATACTTGCCTGTTCTAAGAAAATAGGGAGTTAAATGTTGAACTGGGTGCTCCTTTTCCTCTGGCTGTTTTGAAGTGAACTGAGGTCTTCTCTTTCAAACAAAAAGTAATTTCTCATGTTTGTAAGTTGGTCAGACATATACAGTGTTCCAAAAGCTGAGTTGTGTTCACTAAAGCACTTCAGATAACTCTGCAGGGCTGAAGATAGGGTTGTAACTGTGTAGCATTAATTTCAGCTGAAGTTCCTGTTGTTTGGGTCCGGTGAACAGTTTGCTTGTGCTTAAGGCAGGTGTGGAGGATACTGTCCCTTGGTGAGCAAAGAGGCATCTAGTTAATACTGAGCTGTCTGCCTTTTTGATGGCTTTATAGTCTCATCTTGTGACCTTCTCAAGTTTTGTGAGGAAGGTAACTGTTCTGCTGAAAGGAACGGATGACCTTACTGTTCTGCTGAACACAAATTATGTGAAGTATGGGGAAAGAGAGGGCAGAGAAGGTAAATAATCAGGCACGGGATGATACCTGTGTCCCTCTCTAAAATTTGCATGAAATTTTTTTCTCAAGTTGTCTTTCATCTCTGATGTGAGAATTAAAGACAGCATGTTCTGACAAATCTGAAATGCCCTCTGGTACAGACTCATGCAGTTGAAAAATCTTTGTTTTCGAAATAAGCTGCTCTGAGTGTACATGCTAGTGGCTTTTCTCATATGTCTGATACCAGGCTGTCATCCTTAATTACTTCTCTGTGCCCTGTCTTTGTTCCTTTAAAGTATTGTCAGTTGTGCGCCCAAATCTGTTCCTAGTATGTCTGCACAACTTGGTGATTTTTTTTTTTGGGTGCATTTGTGTCCTTAGAGAACGTGACTGATTTCAGTGAAACAACAAAGGGCTGCAAGCATGAAACAGTGTGCAAAATCATAACGATTATGGCTGTATATCTGCATATTAAAGTTAATTTCCTGCCTGAAAATGTTCTTGTCATGCAGGTTTTAGCACTGTGAGTTAAGTGTTCCTGTAATTAATTTTCCTTCAATGTTCTCTTTAAGATTACATGATGGAATTCACAGTTTCTCAAGAAAAGCTGCGCATCTTGGATCAGTACCGCTGAAGATACCTTCTGATCCCAATACCCAAAGCAGGGTCCTGTAACAAATTTGTCAAAAGAACACATACAATGGATCTCAAAGAGAGCTGCCCAAGTGTTAGCATTCCCAGCTCAGATGAACACAGAGAGAAGAAAAAAAGATTTACTGTAAGTATGCAAGAGCGTAAGCACTGTAGGCAAATGCGTAGGCTATTAGTGCCTAGAAGTGCTACTTTCTTTTGTTTTTTTAACTAGTAAGCTTGGTATTGTTTTCAACAGGTTTATGGAAATCTGCTCACTTGCTCTTGTGAGTACTGGCCATAGTCCAGTGTGAGAAGTTGTGAATGTTTTACAGTGTTTAACTGTGTTGCTTTCTGCAAAAAGAATTTGACTTCACAAATTTTGGGGTTTTTTTACCCTCAAATAGCAGCATTTTGTCATGTAAAATACTTGAATATCCAAATGCAGGTGTGACATTTTGGTACCAAATCAGGTTAAGATTTGGTATTCTGCATGATTTTTCATGAAAACATCTATTGTGTGAAGGAGTGAAGTGTGGCTTTGGTTGGTTTTTTTTTTTAGATGGCCATTTTTTTTTTCATAGATACTCTATTACTTATATTTTTTGTGTAAAATAAAAAAAAAAATCAAATTTTTGAAAGACCTTTTTTCTTCCTTCCTTTCTGTTTTCTGATTCTAATGCTTATGAGCTTTTTCCTATCCTGTTCCTATTTCCACTCCTTATTGTTCCCCTCCCTTTTCCTATTTTGGCCTCCAACTTTAACTTGCTTTCTGGAAATCAAGTCTTCCCATTCCGTGGGGAAACTCTTCGTATTGCATACTGAAAAATCAAGAAGTGTGGCATGGATTTTTGTTTTGCTGATACGTATGCTAGGATATAAAGATAGCATCATAATACTTCCTTTAAAAAGCTCAAAGTATTTCATTGCTCTTGTGCAACTTCCTCTAAGCTTTTTTTTTTGAGTGGATTAGTCACTCTTCAGATGTGGAATGCAAACACCCTTAGATGGAATTACTGTCTGAAGAACACAATAAAACAAAGATTTGCTTTGTGTTATTATATATCTGCCTTTCTTCTTCACCTCCCTTCCTTGGAGAAGAATAATGCTGTTTGATTCTACGAGTTTATCAAGATGTAATTTGGGGAAGCAGTGTGTTGGTAAAGGGAACAAGCAAAAGAGAACTTTGCTAATAATTTGAGTGCTGCCTTCATGTGAAACTCAAATGAGCAGGAAAAGCTTGATGAAAATCTAAACTTGAGCAAAACAGGTTTGTTTTATTGCCTCAGTGCTGGCAGTTTTGCTGTTAGAGTGTGCCAGTGTGGTATGTTTGTGGTACGTAGCGGTGTGGTGATTTCCACGTCATTCCACCTAAAGAATTTGTGTGACAGCCTCAGCAATGTAAAGGCACTTTCTTTGGGAGTGCCCTTTAGGAAGCTGTACGAACAAGAGTAGGAAGCTTCAGAAATTGGGGACTGAGGAGGGGGAAAAGGAATCCAACCCAGTTCGTGCTGTGTGGAGATACACTTTGTCTTGGCGGCTTCTGTTTTCTGCATCAGGGAATAATTAGCAGCTTGACAAGAACTGCTTTTCACAACCAAGCTTTTGAGCATTATCAGATATATTTTAAGATTCAGTAACAGAAGTGAGGATCATACTTAATTTCATGGCAGGAACTGTGAATTCCAGCATGTGTCTGTCAGTGCTTTTACTGTGTCTCCTCCTTTGTAGCTGTGTCGTAATGACCAGAGCCTGTCAGTGCTGCTTTTGGTGGGGAGCGAGAGAAGGGCGCAGGGGGAAATCTTGCTTAACAAATTTGTGGTGGATATGGCTGTCATTTCTGATTGCAATGAAATTGGCAATTCCTTATTGCCCTTTCTGATGGCAGTGTTCATGCAATTTCCATAAAGAGCAGTTAGAACCTTAGGATGAAAGGGAAAATTAAAGTGAATAAAGGCTTGGAAAGATTTTGGGCGCTGGTTTTGTATAATCTTCACTTACAGTGTATATCATTTCTGCTTCTGAGACCATTCTAGAATTTTATGTTCTATTCAGACCAGTAAGAATTCCAGCTCAAACCTGACAGTGGCTCCCTTAAAGCTGGCATAGAAATAAGACAAGTATGTGCAACTTTAGCTTTTACTAATTCTTCTTTTTTTCCCCTCACGCTTGCCCTGATGAAGCATTTTTAAAAACAATCCTGCCTCTGTGCAGTCCTCGTTCTGATGAATAAGTCAAGCTTTTCAGTTTTGTCTTTGGAAATGAACTCTTCATTCCTCCTGAGTGGTTTTATAGTTTTCTATTGAAAATTTGATTTGTTTTTGTTAAATACTGCATACTTTATATATATATACTATCAATATTTTTTCTTGACAATTTCGCATTTGAATTTTTGCAGCATTCTGGGAGGGAAGCTTTTTGCTTCCGCTTACCTAGAGGCTGGTGACCACGAGTTATATCCACTCTAGTTCACTGTCCTGCCTTTTTCTGAAGATTCAGCATTTACCTCCTTCATAAAAAGAGCAAAAGACTTGCTTGTTTCGAATCATATCTGGGCTATATTAATTGCTGTTCTGTCCTTGCTGCATAGCAAGCCATTCTTTTGCCTGCTTTGCCAAATACCTTTGTTTTGGGTTTCTCACTTTTATCCCTATGCTGTTTGATGTCTGAGGCTTAATTTTTTTTTTCTCCTGACCTGTTCTTGTCTCCATTCACACCCTCATCGTATTCAGGCTTATTAAGAAATCTCTTTCAAGGTTTGTCTGATTATATCTGGAAACTTTGTCTCAGACTTGTGATATATAATACTAATCCCCAGCCTTGTGGAAATTGTGGTGTTGCTTTGGTTTGGTTTTTCTTTTTTGACACTTAATAGTTTCCTTACTTCCTCAATGCTTGCTGTTTTGAAATTAGAAAACAGCCTTTTTACTTTAATACAAATTGAAAACTTAATCCAGGAGCATGAGCTACCAAAACAGAGTTGAAGCTTTCTAATTTCAGTGACTACTTTTGTGAAGAAATCTGAATTTCTTTTGTGAAGTCCCAGCTGGACTCTGTCCTGTCTGTATCTGGGAAGATAGTTTGTGGTGATGATTGTAATAGTGATGTTTTCAGGAACTCTTTTTCCGTTCTTAAAGCTTCAACACGTTATTTACCCACATACCGCAAGATTTGGATGCATCTTTTAGGGGTTTTCTAAGACTAGTTTTGGTTTAGGAGTAATTAGATCTGTAAAGGTTATTATCTAAGCAAGGCTAGATTTCTCCCCCCTGCCTTTCTAGAAACAGGCATTGCACATCTCTCTAAATCATTACGTAGGTGTAGCTGAGTGTAGTAATACAGCTCAAAGATGTGTTATATTTTTGGGTTTTACTAAAGTCTTTGTAGATATAAAATGCGTTCTTGCCATTCAGTGCTTCCTTAGCTGTTCAGCTTGCAGTTTCTCCTTGGCTGGGTAGGCAAGAGCTTTAGTGGTAGGAACTGGATGAGTGCTTGTTGGCATTTATCTGCTGTGCAGTCATGGGGAATGAAGACGCTGCATACTTGATCATTATTTGCAGGACTTGATTGCTGCCAGGCTCCTTCTGTAAGTACCCAAAGGTGGAGAAGGGAGGTGAACTAATTGCACAAGAGACAGGAGAAGCCTGCTAGATACTTGGCTGTCAATCAGATTTCTGAAGCCAGGGACAGATAGTCTCTCTAGTTACTGGAACCTCTGCTGCCGTGGGATTTTAATGGCCAAAGGTGTGCTGTGACACCCCCCTCAATCCCAGTGCTCTGTATTATGTTGCCAATGCTGTATTTTGGCTACTGCTTAAATGCTTTACTTCCTTAATATTAGCCTTCACTAATCAAGTTGTTAACAAATTTCAAAGCAAATTTTTATAGACTACTGCCTGATGGCCTGGTGTTCTTGTTGATATGAACTAATTTATGAAGCTACATTAAATCAGACTTGGTGTTAGTTTTTGCTTACCTGGTGTTACGTTTACACAATACATTTAACAACCTGTCCTTATTTTCACCCCAGGATTAAGCCTGGGAGGTCTTATTAAGCTTTGCTGGTGGCAATAACTTTTATCTTTGTTACTACAGGTTTACAAGGTATTGGTCTCCGTTGGCAGAAATGAGTGGTTTGTCTTCAGACGTTATGCAGAGTTTGATAAACTCTACAATACGGTAAGGAAAAGGCAAGCTGGGAAGTCATGCCCAAACAGCACAGAGTAACGCTTGTTTGCAGTGTTATGGTTTGAGTTAATTCCCTCCGGAGGAGTTTGAGTCAACATCAATAACTGTAGGAGCCTGTTTAACAAAAATGACAGGGTGGATTTTTTAAACTTTTGGTTTGTTTGAATTTCAAACTCAAAATCTACTTATTTGTTTCTTTTTAATTGTTGCTTGGGATCACAATGTAATGACAAAAACTTCCAATTTACTTATGGCCAAAACATCTGAAATGTAGTAGTAAAGATTGCTGCAAAACTTAAAACATCAAGATAGATAAATTTCCCTTAAAATAAATGTTTGACTTTGAAGCACCGAAAGCAATGAACAAATCCTTGTTTCTTCAGAGAAGCTTTCTGTCATGGCAATTCCTACCTGCAGTTTCATAGCCAAATTTTGTGGCAGTGGTCCAAATAAAATAGGCCTCTTCAGCAGCTAAGTATGGATTTCTGGGATTTGTTGCTAGAAGAGGATTTTGCCAGAAAGCAGCACAAGTCCTAACTGGAAGAGATACTGATGATTCTGATGAAAGGAGAATTGCCAGTATTAGAAAATTATTCTCTTAAAGAGGATGAGATTGAGATTACATTTGCTTCTTCAAGCACTCCAGAAGAGCAATCAAGGCTTGGCTCGTGTCAGGTTTCTTTGATAAATTCAGTGCTGCTGTATACGATTTTCTCATCAGTTTAGCAAGTGTAGAATACAATCAAACTGTCAAATACAGCATTGTAAAATAAGCAGTTCATCTATTTAGGATTTTGACTTAGTGGGAGGTCACCCAAGCTTTAAGAATTTTGTTTTGGCAAAACTCAGAGACCTGTATCCCCAACACATCTTAAATCTCTTGCATTCACTCCTATGCAAGCAAGCAAGCAAAAAAAAACAACCCACAAACCCAAGAGAGAATTGATGGAGGAAGGAGGTAAAGAGCAGAATAAAACCAACATTGAAATTCTAGCCTATGTTTATTTAATCTGGGGCAATTGAGAGCTCGTTTTGGCAATATTGCAGAAGATGACTTTCTAAAGTGAGATGGCCTTTGAATTTAAAAAGGTATGACTGGTGCAAACAAGCTCAGTACAAATTGTTTTGGGTTTGTTTTCCTTCCCCAAGCATACAAGTAGAGAAGATGGCAGAGAGGAGCACAGTTAGTAATAATCAGATGTTCAGCCTGTTTGTCAGAAAATAAACAAAATGCAATTATTTCTAGGTACTTCGATGTCTAAGCACAATCCAATTGTATGTGTTTTCTTTTCAGCTAAAGAAGCAATTTCCCACCATGAGCCTGAAGATTCCAGCTAAAAGAATATTTGGAGATAATTTCGATCCCGGTAAGTTGTTATCTTGTTACTCATTTTTGTCAGTTTCTTTATATGAAAATTGGTCTGTTTCAGCCTACAAGAAGCTATCTTATGAGTTTTCCACCAGTCCTCAAAACAGTGACTAAACCGAAGTTTAGTCATGCTTCAGTCAAGAACAGGAACTAGCGTAGGTAGCTGTTCTACCTTGTGATGGTGAGCAAAGCGCTGCTTAGTGGCCCAGTGCTTCTCTCACACTGAAGGCTGTAGCTCCTCCCAACCCTCCCCTGTTTGGGATTCTGAAGAGTTTCTGAACTGTCAGGTGTAACCTCTCTTCTAGAAAAGCAAAAGTCAAAACCCAGACTCTTCTAAACATACCCCTAGTAAATTTTAAACTTCCTTTATGTGACTTTTTCCCACCCTCTCTGAAAAAATGAAATAACTAGAAGATTTATCTTTGAAGGCTTTTGAACTCTCTGTATCTAAATGTGCTTCCTTGTAGAATTCAGATGAAAACGCACTTCTTCCTGTTGTTGTTCCACTTGCAGAAGCCTGTTTGATGTGATCCCATTAGCAGTGATGGGTCCCAATTAAGCTTGTTCCATCCCCGTCAAAATACTAATGAAAAATCACTTGTAAAGTGTATTGAATTATCCTAGCTGGTTACTTCATTCACTGATGAATAAATAAAAGGGCAAGTGAGAAGGCAAGGCCTTTGCTCTGCGTGTTTACACCCTTCATCTGACCATTTTTACTTCAGGCTTTTCCTGATGGTCATTGGGAACTTCCCACCCTCCTTTGGTTTGCTGATGTGATCAAACTGTTTGCAGTTTCACCACCTCCTGCACCTCTTTCAAGTATTTTGTTTTCTCCTTTGCCAAAGAATAAATGAATGCAAAGGTGTCAAACTCCTGGGATGTGTTGGTTTTAGGGTTTTTTTTAAGTTCCTTCAAACAAATTAATTTTGACAGTTAATAATCTTGGTCCTGACGTGAAACTCCCTTTTGTTGTTTTATTATAAAAATCAAATGCGAGTATCCAAGCTCTGATGCTCCCTTCTGATGAAGGTGTAGGTGATTGCCAAAAGTTCTACGTGTGCTGTGTCTCTAGAGATTTCTTGGTTTATTTTGGTTTCTTTCCTTTTCTCTGACCTTGGAGTTTTCAGGGGTGACTGAAGCTGACTGTCATGCAGTCTGGTCTGCTGTACAGCTAAAGGTACAGGTGGATTTCTTAGAATCATATTTTGGAAAACCGAGTTTAAACAGGGTGAACAAAAAAAATACCTAAAACTTTATTAAAATTATATACGTAAAACAAAGTCCTCAGACTTGTTTTCAATTTCTGTGAACTATGCTGAAATCCTTGAAGCATGAGAAACTAAACAGTTCTCAAGATGTTTATTGCTGGGAGGCAAGGTGGAGATGGAGCCATGATGTTCATTTAAATAATTCTTTATCTTAACACTGATTTATTGAAGCTTTGATGTAGTGTTTCTACTGGTTTCTGAAATAAGTCACGTATTTTACAAATGCTGAAAAGGCATTTTACTTCTGTCAATCCCTGCTTGGGAATGCACTGTTGTACTATTATATTGGAATGCAGTAGCGTGGAACTTGTATATCCCTTTTCCCAAAATCCACCAAAATTACTCTCATATAACATACATTGTCATCAAAATGCTCTGCTTTCATTGTCACCTCGTTATTTAAAAATTAATCTTGTTTTCACTTCAAAAATGGGGCAGAGGGAAATCATAGAAACCAGGCACAACACAGAACCAGAAAATTACAGAAGTTTTTGAGCTGACACGGTGCAGGTGGTTTATCTTCAGCAGCACGGAGAGCTCTGGGGGCTTAGAGTGGCTGATGGCATTGTACATCCACTGGCCTGAAACTGCTGCTGTTGGTGACTCCTGTTAACTTCCTTATGCAAATTTACCTACCTGATTGCTGTCAGTAATTTGGGATATAATCCCTAAACACCTGATAGGGTATTTAATAATATCTGAAACAACATGATAATTTTTCTGCCTTTTCTTAATAGTTAAAATGCAGCTTTTAAATTAAATATGACTTCAATTTTAAATTTTAATAGTTGTCAGTAATCTATATGGGATAGATTCATTGAAGTACCTTAAAAGGTAATGCACAAGTTAAATATTCTTCTTTCGTACAAATCCACCTGGCTTTCTACGTTTTCAAGTAGTGTTGCAGAGAAACTGGAATTTGTTCTGTCACCTCACTTCAACATTTTAAGCTTGTGGTTTTTATATGTAGGTAGAATCATGTTCTGAGACAGTTACAGACCGATCTATTTTTAACTGATATTTAAGTCCTAAAACCCCTAAATTTGAAAATAAGTCTTTTTTTGGGAGCTGACTGATCATTCTAATAAATCTATCTCTTTTTTTCTTTTCCCCCCCCAGATTTTATTAAACAGAGAAGAGCAGGTCTGAATGAATTCATTCAAAATTTAGTCAGACAGCCAGAGCTATGCAACCAGTAAGTAGATCGTTTTCTGTTTTATAAGGACTGTTTAAAAGATATGAGATGTCAAATACAAAATTCCAAATTAAGGACTCTTAACCAGAAAATGTATTTTGCATTACGGTGCTCTTAAGTATAATAAATAAATTTTAATATGGTGGCTCATTCCTTCAGGAAAAATCTGCAGACTGATGAATAGTATAAAAAAAAATAATGTTTTTGCTTTCTGAAAACTGATCTACAAATAAAATTGGAGGCAATTAACTGATCTTAATTCAGGGGTTGCAGATTCCAGTGTAAGCTCTGTGGCTGCTGTAGGGCGGCTGCACTGTTTGAGAACTCTGCTGTTACTTGCGCTGCTGGGAGTAAGTCACTGCCTGCATCTTCTTGTTAGAGCAGTTTGTGTGTGTGCTCCAGGACTTGTTTTAAGTAAGTTTAAGTACTTATTTAACCGAGTAGCTTAATCGGCTTGCTTAGGTGGTTTGGGAGATACCTATTTGCTATAGCCAGCTCAGCCTGGTTAAGTTTGTGTATAATCTGTTCCATCAGAGCTGCAGGTGCATTAACCTCTGTCAGTGGGACAGTGATGGGTGAGGGATGGTGATGCACTGGAGTCAGCTACAGTTAAATCTAGAGAATCACACTTCCATGTGTGAACTGACTTTTTGGGTGGTAAACTGCATTTTTCTTCCAGTTTAAATCTATACCTAACCAGTTTAAACAAAATCCATGCAGCTTTCGATGTTGCTTGAACAAGTAAAATGGTAAAGCTCTATGTTTGGCTTTGGTGTTAAGTAAATGTATTTAATACATCTGCTTTGTTTAACAAGCCTGTCTGTACAAAGTGTGGAGCTGCCCATTTCCCACAGGAAAGAAAACAGAAACCTCTAACAGAATATTGCTGTAGTTTGCAGTCAGATGATATCTTTTCTTTCCATGAAATGAAATATTTAATGTCCTATTAATCTGAAATATGTACTTCCTTTCTTTTTTTATTTTTTTTAAATATACACTTATATGTATGTATAAGTGTATATAGAAATATACATATATTCGCTTCCCTGTAAGTGGAAAAAAAATCAGAACAAAATCTTTACAGTGGAATAGTCTTCTTCTAGAACAAATACTGTGAGGTTTGTGGTTGTACTGTTCTTCTCTAGGAAAGAATAGAAAGCACTTTGAAATAACAGATTAGCTTTCAATAGTTAGTTATGTTACATTAGGAAAAGAGACTGGTTTTATTTAGCATGATCCTCTCCCATGTTTGGTTGTCAGTATGTCCAAGTGCCAAATGTTTTGTCTCAAAACATGCTGTATTTGTTCTCCTAAGGTAAAATGGTACATTTTCTAAGCACATCACAAAATTATGTGTTTAACACCCTCAAACCTCAAATCCACTTGTGTTCTTAATTTTTTTTTCTGAGCTTTTAAAATTCTTTTAAGCTCAAATGCATTCGTAGCTGAGCCTATATTCTTTAACAAGGCACTTAGCCTGTCTGATCCATTAGAACTAACTTAAACTAAGAAATAGGTCTTATGAAGTGTTTTGTTGCTGTTGAAAGTGTCTTAAATAAAAAGCTTATTAGGCATAATTCTACAATAAAAACAAAATATGCACTGAAGTTTGTCTTGTGCTGTTCTCCCCACCCTTAAAGTAGCAGTGATTTACATGGGAGAAAAAGCAAGCCTTTAATTCACAAGTCATTGCAAAAGCATGTAATTTTATAGTCACTCCTGTGGTTCATTTTCTTTTAATGACTGCAAGGTGATTTGTTTTTCTGGAGTGAGCTTTTACTTTTTGCAGTGCTCCATTGCAGCAAATCTTATTATTAATTACATAATCTGTCACCTTATCTATGAGCCAATGGATGTTATTAGTGAAGAAATACCAGAACTTTAGGGTTTTTAAAATCTGCTAGGAACTACGTAAGGAAGATGTGGTGTCTGACTCCTCACACATAGTCCATGTCCTTGCTTTATTAGACTGTTTAATGTGCCAATAAAATTTTATATTGGGTAAAATAATTTATGTAAAGTTAGTAATGTAGAAGGAAGACTTAAGAGGTTATGAATTCTCACAGAGCTTTAAGGAAGTCCACCTTCTACTACATCTTAGAATCATAGAATTGCCTGGGTTAGAAGGGATCTTTCAGATCGAGTGCAATGATCAACCTAACTCTGACAAAACCATCACTAAACTGTATCTCTAAGCACTATGTCAACCTGTCTTTTGAATACCTCCAGGGATGGGGTCTCCTCCACTTCCCTGGGCAGCCCATTCCAAGGCTTAATAACCCTTTCAGGGTAAAAATTGTTTCTAATCTCCAATCTGAACCTCCCCTGGTGTGACTTGAGGCCGTTTCCTCTTGTCCCATCACCTGTTCCTTGGGAGAAGAGACCGACCCCCCCTGGCTACACCCTCCTTTCAGGGAGTTG
>JAOTQQ010000012.1:118399721-118415676 GCA_026546715.1 Gallinago undulata
CCCCCAGCTCCCTCAGCTGCTCCTCACCAGACTTGTGCTCCAGACCCCTCACCAGCTCCGTTGCCCTTCTCTGGACCTGCTGCAGCACCTCAAGGTCTTTCTTGTTATGAGGGGCCCAAAACTGGACATGGCACTTGAGGTGGGGCCTAACCGGTGCTGAGTATAAAAGGTTGATTGCTGCCCTACTCCTGCTGGCCACATGTTTCTGATACAGACCAGGATGCTGTTGGACTTCTCGGCCACCTGGGCACACTGCTGGCTCATGTTCAGCTGGTAGTCCACCAGCACCCCTATTAAAACCAGTATCAGGATTTTTAAGTACTAATTAGGAGAACTGTTTCACTGAAAGCTTAAGGATGGCTCATGATGATGTCCTTGTTTCTGGATGGGAAGGCACCTGAACATCTGATTTTAAACCTGTTCCCTGGAAGGGGTTTCCCAAGGAAGCTGTGGCTGCCCCATCCTTGGAGGGGTTCAAGGTCAGGCTGGATGGGCTTTGAGCAACCTGGTCTGGTGGGATGTGTCCCTGCCTGTGGCAGGGGGTTGGAACTTGATGACCTTTAAGGTCCCTTCTAACTCTAACCATTCTATGGTTCTATGATTCTAATATTTCCACAGTTCTCTGAAACCTGCAGCGCTGTGGTGTTCTTTTTTTCTTTTCTCCTTCAGCGGACTTTGTTCTTGGATCTGACACGTTTGTTGAATATCGTATCAAAGCCAAACCTTTCCTCTCAATAATAAACCCAAAAACCTGAAGGGTGTTAGAGTGATTAGAGAGACCCTGTAATGGTTGTTAAGGATTTTCCTGCAATCATTGACAGGTGGGAATTAAATGGAATAGCTTCAAGCTGTATTTACTCACCCAGCTGTATTTGACAGAGAACTTGCTATCATGGATTGTGGATGTTGCAAGAAAAGGTTGGAAGGGATAGAAGATCTGATAATGCCTCCGCCTTGCTGATTGATGTCCTGAACGGGAGCTGGGATTTCGTTACTTGTGAGGCCCCCTAAATCACTGAGCAACTATTCAAATTGGGCTCCTTTCCCCCTCAAATGTATGCATTTAATTGTCTCTCAGAACGTGTCCAAAAAAAAATCTGTTGGAATCCAAATGTATAATAGAGGATGCATTAAAGATGTAATGTAGTTATTTTTAAATAGTTCAAAGTAGTTCCTTAATGAAAATGAGAACATTTGCATAACACTTGAAGAACTCAAGGATGACAATACCCTGAAATCTCTGTGGGGAAATGAGTTATCAGCTCTTTTAAGTGAGAAGTGGAGGTCTGCATTTGTTCCCTAGAAGAAAATCAGAGTGACTAAATTTTTCTGGTTTCAAATATGATGAATATAAAAGTGAGACCCCAGGATTGTAAGATTTTTGCAGTCTGTGTTGGGAAAAGCAAGCCTTGCACTATGTTAGTTGTGCCTTTTTAAAATGTTAGTGTACATCATGGCTTTTTGACCCTTTTGCTTTCTATAAGAAAGCAATTGGTGTTTTACATGTTTGTTTCTTTTATTTTTTTTAAAACTGTGTGGAGATGAGGGAGCAGCTGGACACCATTATTTAAATAAAGTGTGTCTTTAATATTAAGGTTCTGTCACTGGTTAATTTTACCATTGTGCTTTGAAATTTGTGTGACTTCTTGGGTTTGTTCATATTTCTGGGTGTGTCGGGAACTGTTGTGTGGCCTCATGTTTCTGCAGGAAGGTTTGTGCAGAACGTGAGTCACAGAAGGAACAGTATTTGGGAAGAGCTTGAAACCCCTTTGTGGATTTCAGAGATGATCCATAAGCTCAATTTGTCCAGTCAACCCCAAAAAACCAGACAGTTTGGTACCAGTATTTTCTGGTGCATTGGCCTGGTGTGTGGTGGAGCAGAACCAACTTTGTTCCATCCCAAACAGTTGTACACACGTACAATGTATCGAGGTTCCCTTTTTAGGCTGTTTCTTGATCCTTTAAATTTCATATGTGAAGCTTTTTTAAGAATAGTTTCAGTCTATTATAAAACATATTGAGCTAATACATGTGAACTGCTACAGCATACAAGTCCTACCAATCCATAGAGCGTTTTGCATAACATGCTGCAATCTCAGCTAAGAAGTTAGTAGATGAAAACTGTTCTTTTTAATCACTGCTGCTTTGCAGTGCTTTTAAAATTACAAGTATGAAGGATGTGACACTGATCAGTTGTGCTTCTGGCTGCTGTGTGTTGTAGAGACTCTTGAATACCCTGCAAGTGTACAGCCTCCTTTTACTGGGAACGGATTTTGTTACTATTATTATTGTTATTTTCCTGCTGTCAGTTCAGTCATGGACAGTTACTATAGTAACTAATTGAGATGTATTATGACATGCTCTATGTAATCAGCCAGTTGTCCAGAATAATTAATGCTGAAAGGTAATTAAGGTCTGTTTCAGTTGTTCTGTCTAGTGAAAAGCATTAGCCATAACTTTTCATTCTTGATTTTTATTATACCTAAATATTCTGAAACTTAAATTGTTGCATCATGAGCCAATGTTACTACAATTCAAACCACACTGATTTTTGTCTTCCTGGGACTCAGGATGCCAGATAGTCCCTGAAATAGGTCAGAATTTGGCCTTCATATCAGAATTAAACTGAAATGATGGTGGGAAATTGTATGAACAGTCTTGTTGCTGTAATTTAAACCTGGAAGGCTGAAGGTGACTGTGACAGATTCCAGAGAGGAAATGCAGAACGTAAGCGATGGAGACTGGGACAGCTCCATCGTGTCCACAGCGTAGGACATGAGTTAGGTTTGGTAATGAAATACAGGAGCTGGTGACATGTCAGAAACGGCTCATCTCGTACTTCTGATCCTCACTTGACAGAAGCATGGAGAGTGAAATGGCTTGAAAATAGCAAAACAAGTCTATCTGCTTCTTATATAAAACTACCCTATCTTACATATGCTAGGGATGGGTTAAAAGAGCAGCTCCCTAGCAAGTTAGTGCTTTTCTGGTAGTGAGTTTCCCATCGGTGGCAGCTCTGAGACCTTCTCAAAAAAGGCAATTTCCTGGTGCTTTCTAGCCAGTCAGAGCTCGTGCTTTGGATAGTGTTACTTCTTCTAATAATTACCTTTTAATACAGTTCTGCAGAGCATTTCCTTATGAAGTCTTCACGTATATATACTTTACCATGTCAGGTTTTTTGCAAGTGGAAGAGTTTATGTACTATATGGAACAGATTCAGCAGTTGAATTGTGTTGCTACAAAAGCATTTCTTGTACACAGTCCTTAATTCCCAGAACCTAATTATAAAACTTTGCGGTAACTCCTCTGTATGCTGCTGTTTAATCCTACTCTTCCTATGGCTATGGCTGAAAATTGTGCAAGTTATCAGTGTGCTAATAAAGTTAACTGTGTTTCTAGCCCAGATGTCAGAGCATTTCTTCAGATGGATAACCCAAAACACCAGTCGGATCCATCTGAAGATGAAGATGAAAGGAGCAATCGAAAGGTAACAAAGCCCACAGTAGAATAATCTTCTACATGTTAGCTACTTGATGGCAATCTTACGCGTATTATTTACTGAAAATTGCTGGTTGTTTTTGCAACAAATCCCCTCCATGCTCTTTTAAATGTGTTCCACTGTGGGTATTTGTCTGGCAGATGTCAACTGCAGAGAGGGGCAAAAGCGATTGCTGGCTTTGTCTTGCTTCTTCCCCACTTGCTACATGAGTTAAAGAAACACAGCTTTAATCACAGCTTAGCTGCCACAGTTTTTGCAGTCTCTTCAAAGATTCTTGCTAAGAACATCTGGCAAGGAGCAGGGGAATGTTTAATTGTCTTTTTATTTGCTTGTGTATTGTTATTTATTATTTTTTTAAATAGGGGGAGAAATAGAATTCTCTGTGGGGGGAAAAAAATGTGGTCTTTCTAAAAGTCACTCAGGACCAAGGATGGATTTGATTTCATTTCACATATAACACAGTGTGAGGTCTGAAGCCTCTTTTGTCACAAAAGCCACTATGCAGCTAGATGGATTCTCTGAAAATGAATTTACAGTCTCCAGAAACAGTGCTGTTTAAACAAAAAAAGAGTATTTCTAGGAAGGCAGAAGTGCCATATTTCAGCTTACTTCCTGGCGTACAGATGTGATCTTAGTGCTTCTCTTCTTATTCAACCCCTGTTAATGTAAGAGTTGTATTTTTGGTTTGTATGTTATCCACAGCAGATTTAGTGTTTCCTCAAAATTTCACTTCCAAAGATGCCAGTCTGTGCTGCTTTATTTATTTTTTTGAGGTGCTTGACAGCACTGTGAGCACGCAGCAAAATTCTAATTTAAAATACCAATTTTTCCTCTTCAATTGAAAGGTATTTTAGGTAATGTGGAATAATCTAAACCTTCTGTATAAAATTAATGATGGCACAACAAATTCCAAAATAGGAAGAGAGCTAATGCGTAGTGGCCGTACTTCTTGATAGTAAATTCACCTTCTCATAGTTACTGTAAGTGATGAAGCGGAAGAGTAAGGAACAAAAATAAGCCCTCAAGAAAAGAAAAATCTTGAAGTTTATGTAGTAGCTTTTTTTAAAAAAACTATCCAGTACCATTGTGTGATTGGTACCATTAGTGAATAGTGGCATCAGCGCTTGTTTTGGGATGCCTTCTGGCCTGTCCCCAGGTAACTGGTATTTAGATACAGTTTATCCTTCTCTCATAATGTCCAAAACTACAATGAATGTACAAATGCTGCCTTTTTTAAAATCAAAAACAAACTGGAGAAAATCGTTTAAAGGACAGTGTCTTCCTCCTCTCCCTCCCTGTAATTTACAAATTTTGTCAGGGTGTGTACTGGTAAAATTCATGGAATTCCTGGAACTGAGTGAGTTAACCTTTAATGTCAGGGTAGAAAAGGTTGGTAGTGTTTTTCTTGGTGCGGGGAGAATGTTCACTTTTGTTTTGCCTTTTTTTTTTTTTAAAGCACTGTGCCTTTCATAGTTACTGTTGCATAAACAGTTTGAATTTAAAATTATTTTATTGGTAAGATCCTGGAAAATTTGCAATAAAAGGTAAAAAATAAATTCCTAGACCAAATACAGAAAGGGTTAAGTTCTGGATGAGGACCGAGTTGTCTGTTGAAATGCTCTTAGATCTTTATTCCTACTCTTGTCCTCTTTGTCTGGACACAATTATTTTATTACCTTCATCTTTGAAATATGGTGTGTGTAGAAATTATTTGTTACAAGGTGATGATGGCCAGATATTTCAACCTACAAAGTTCCCAATCTGGATGTTGGATCTCTTTAAAAAAAATCTAATATAACAAGTGTGAAGGTATGGATTGAGCAAATTGAGCAAATGAGTGTATTTTGAAGTTAATATTCGTTGAAATATAAGGAAGAATTTAAAAAAATAATTAAAAATAAACCTCTTTGTCTCTCTCAACAGTTAAACTCTACCTCACAGAATATCAACTTGGGACCATCTGGAAATCCTCAGTAGGTTTCAATTAAATTGAATTAAAATATAATTCAATTGAATGTAAAATTTTTATTTTAATAAAATTTTACTTAATTTTAAAACCTGAAAAATTAGGCGGAGTGTAATTGTTAATAGTATGAAGAATTCTCTGGCTATTTGTTGATTTGTACTGCACCAGAGGAAGCAAAACATTGAGTACCGTGAAAACATTTTTCTTTTTTCCTTTTCACCTTCAGATTTTGTGAGTAAGCTAGGCTTCTACTTGAGGATGCTGTAGGATACTTAAGGATGACCTCTTTGTCTTGGGAGTGGTCACACAACAATTAAGAATGTGAACAGTTTATAAAAACAAGGTTGTTTTAATGCACAGCAAAGGAGCCTCTTGCCTTGTTGATACCAGAAACTGAATTACTGTGCTCATAAGTCGCTCCTCTGTGTGTTGTAGATTTTCTGTTCTCAGTTCTGGGGGAAATCTGTGCTTTTCTCATCTAGGAGATGACTGCTATTTTGGTTTAGCTTTCCTCATGGACTTGTTCTGGGCTAACAAGAGGAAATGCTTAATAGATTGCAGTAAGAAATGAAATTTAAGAGTACTTCCCTTCAGGGGCAATAAATGGAGAGGTGTATGGTGATGTAACTGTTGTTTTGGAATTTGAAAACATGGATAATTGTTTTGCTGACAAAAATATCTCTGCACTGTGTTTGGGAAAAAGTGAGGGAATCCTGGGAAATAGCTGAAAGGAGTGGTGATATGGGAAGTGGAAAAACTGAGAGCGAGTTTATTACCTACACACACAGAAGAGGAAGGCATCAGGGCCTCCCTACTCTCACTGTAATTTAAAATGGGAGAGGAAAGGATGGAGAGAAGAATGGGATAAACAGAGACAGAACAGATAATGAGTTTGGGCCATCCTTCCCTTCTGTGAGTTTGAGAAATAAGCTCCAGGAAAAGTCATGGGGAAATGGAGACCTAAAAATGACAAGAAACTAGAATACGAAGAATAAAAGAACACTTTTACATCTTAAACTTACAAAATAAAATAAACTCAAAGGATGCAATTTGAAGGTCTATAAAAGTCTAGGTGTTGGGTAGAATGAACAATAAAGGAGGGTGCTGATAGGCTGTTCTTCTTGCATTACACCTCAAATGCTACAGTAGACTGCTGTATAGCTGTAAAGCTTGTAGTTTCTGCCCAGGTGACCTGTCTCCTTCTTAAATATCTTTCAGTGCTAAACCAACAGACTTTGATTTCCTGAAGGTTATTGGGAAAGGCAGCTTTGGCAAGGTGAGCTTTATTATTACTCTGTCTTCTTCTGATGCAGGGGTACTGGCTGGTGTCTTCTGTGTGGTGATTCTTGGCTAGACTTGGCCGGAGGTTTTGGAAGTGGTGTCAGTCTGGGGTGGCATATAAATTATATCCCTGCCATTTTTCCCCTGGTGCAGCCGTTGTTGGCTGCCCAGGTCACTTGTTGGGAGTTACAAAAGGGAGTGTTTCCCTTTCTCGTAAAGAGCAGTAGGGATCCTCTGTTTCCCCCAGAGAGGAAGGGAGGTACCAGAGTCCAAATCCTGCATTTCCCTTTGTTGGCCTGGGCTGTTATGTCAAACCCCCTAACACTATGGAGCAGTGTGAGCAACAACCCGTTGAAAAGTGACTTAAATACTGATATTCTCCAAAGATACAACAGATAATCCCTCTCAAAATCTTTGGTTTCGGGTTATTTTTCAAATTGTTTTCTGTGAAATTATCCTTAAAACTTACAAAATCAGCTGAAATTGATCTTGATAGAGATTCAACAGGCCTGGGAAAATAAATGTTAGAATTCAGCCTTTCATGATATCACTACAGTGACAGATTTTATTGAACTTGAACTGGAAGCTCACTCTATTAGTGATTACGTTGCTGTTTGACTACATTAAAGGCAAAGAAATTTCTTTGTGGAAAAAAAAAATACTACAAATACTTTCCAGTAATGCTGAAATAATGAGAGTGTTACTAATAGAATTTGAATTGCAACAATCACGTCTTCATTTGTTTTGAATTTCACAGGTTCTTCTTGCAAAACGAAAACTGGACGGGAAATACTATGCTGTCAAAGTGCTGCAGAAAAAAATAGTCCTTAATAGGAAAGAGGTGAAGAGAAATACTCTTTCTCCACCCACCTCCCTTCCTTTTTCCCTTAATTACAAAATTGTTCCTGTTTACTTATTGATCTTTTGCTTCCTTTACAGCAAAAACATATTATGGCTGAACGTAATGTGCTCTTGAAAAATGTGAAACATCCATTTTTGGTTGGATTACATTACTCATTCCAAACAACAGAAAAGCTTTACTTTGTCCTGGATTTTGTTAATGGGGGAGAGGTATGTGGTAGTTGTGTTTGGGTTTGAGGGTCTCTCTTTTTCTAATTCTAGCTGGGAGGGATGAAATGATCCTTTATATGGCTTGTTATCAGTATTGTCCCAATTTTGAAAATCCTATTATTATCTGCTGTTATTACAGACATATGGGACATACAGACCCAGCTAGATGGGTCCTGTTTGTTTATTGACAAATTCAATCCCAAATTTATTCATGGTTGTCAAATACAAATACACCAGGGGAGGTTTAGATTGGATATTAGGAACAATTTTTATACTGAAAGGGTTATTAAGCATCAAAATGGGCTGCCCAGGGAGGTGGTTGAGGTACCATCCCTGGGGGTATTTAAAAGATGGGTTGGCACAGTGCTTAGAGACATAGTTTAGTGACAGTTTTTGTCAGTGTTGGGTTGATGGTTGGACTCGATCGGAAAGATCCCTTCCAACCCAGGCAATTCTATGATTCTAAATACTGTATTTTACAGTTGCATAATTTTACCTTTACTACCAATTAATCTTATGTTGATACTTTTCACCATGTAAAACTGTCTCTTCCTCTTGTGTCTGCATTAGCTGAGATGGTATTATTTAGAAAGCTGAAGGAAGAAAACTGGCAAGTGAACTTACTATATTGATATTATTGTGAACCTTGGGATTTTTCTGTTGCTTTGCATGGTCTAGTTACTCCCAAACAGCCTTATCCTCAGAATTCTTTCCCTTGAAGCAATGTTATGGCATCTGAAGAGCCACTAAGTAACTTGGGAGAAAATTTGTGAAAGAAATGGAGAGAGTCTTTATATGTTTAAATAAAATGTTGTGGAATGGTTTGTCTTCAACTAGAGACCTGTTGCTTTTTGAAGTACCCAGTACTTCCAGGAGCGCTCGGGGAACTTAGCTATAAACTGATTGAATAGCCAGAAGACAGGAGAAGGGGTATAAAACATTGCTTCCCTTCCTTCAAAAGGTTTTGTGGAAAATCAAGAGTCTTTTAGACTAATAATACTTGGACCTATGTAGGAAATAAGTTGTGATTAAACAAAAAAGTGTAGTGAAAAATCATTGTATTGAACAGACCTATCCAACCCACGTGGTTTAAAGAAGAGCTGTCTTTGTCACTTGCTGTGTTTTCAATTTGGTAATTTATTGGTGTAAAATGTATACATTTCAGAAGGTCTTACAGGTACTTAGAACAGGAAAGAAGGATGGGACAGGATGTTGTTGTAGGTGATAAAACTCCGGTAGCTGAAAGAGCGCAGGAGGAGTAGAATTTAAATAGGGTTTTTTTGGCATATCTCAAGGTTTCCTATTATG
This sequence comes from Gallinago undulata, assembly GCA_026546715.1. Classification (NCBI taxonomy): domain Eukaryota; kingdom Metazoa; phylum Chordata; class Aves; order Charadriiformes; family Scolopacidae; genus Gallinago; species Gallinago undulata. The sequence goes on from JAOTQQ010000012.1 coordinate 118,408,847, forward strand.
TCACTGCAGCTGAATATACACAGACAAGTATAGAGTGTGCTGAGGAACCAGGATGAGATGTGAACTGGGGGGCACATTAGTTCATGTTCACATGGCCTACTGCCAGAATTTAGGATGCCGGTGTTCTGACCCCTTTAAGTATAAGAGTTAGGACAAGATGGGCCTTTCTCTTGTCTAATGTGCTGTCATTTTGTTTAGACTTTATTAGCAAACTCCTGGTTTGCTCTACTCGGAATTCCTGGCCACAACTTAGTTGGGCGTTCTTCCGGGCAAACTAAAATACAGTTCAAAACAGCTTTTGAATTTGAATGAAGTGCTTGGAAAGCTCAGATAGCTTTTTATATTTTCCCAAAACTTTGTAGGTAAACAGAAATTTTCTGTTTGCTTAAAATCCCTTGAAGCTGAATGGGTAGTATGGCTTAATCTGTATATTTATGATTTAATCTTTGGCTAGGCTTCCATATCTGCTCAAACTATTTGAAGCAAGACAGCTCTCTGTAGTTGATTTGTAGATGATCTTGGAATATACATCTCCCAAAGGGCTCTATATCAGGGTGATTTGAGAATACAATTTTATAGGTACTTACATGCAAAACGTTGAATACAAATGTATACTGAAAAGGTAGATTACATATTTGACACCAGGTTATATTCTGTTAGGAGGCCCTGTTGCATGATTTAATCTTGCCAACTTCTATTCACAGCCTAGTGGTTTACTCTAGTTCCTTTTGACTAGCCTTGGGTTTAGGGAAGTGTGGTTGAGTTACCTAAAGGAAGAGAGTAAAGGAATGGCCAAGTCATGCAGCAAAACCAATTTTATGTCACTTTATGGTTTTTCTAAAAAAAAGTGGACAGCTAAATAAAACTACTTTTTACTGTTAAAGTTGCACATTATTAACCTGATTGGTTGAGTATAATGTTATTTACTTTTTGTGTATTTACAGCTGTTCTTTCACTTACAAAGGGAACGTTCCTTTCCTGAGCACAGAGCCAGATTTTATGCTGCTGAAATAGCCAGTGCACTGGGCTACTTACACTCCATAAATATAGTGTACAGGTAAGTTTCTGAAATGTATCCTTGTCCTGCAGATGTTCAAAACAGAACAAATTACTGAATAAAAACCACTACATGAAATCATCTTATGGGAAACTTGAAGATAACAGTTTCACCAAAACTTGAAGCTTTCAGCAGAAGAATTAAAGTCTGAAGCTCTTGTGTTAGTGAGTGTTGTTTTGAATTAATATGATTTTTATTTTTTTAACAGGGATTTAAAACCAGAAAACATTCTCCTCGATTCACTAGTAAGTATGCAACATTATTTTGGGGTTTCTACGTCCCCCCACAAAACTGACACATCTATCCATGTTAAGGATGTTCTGTTTTTAAAATGCCACTCTTTTCTTCAACAGGGTCACGTTGTGTTGACAGACTTTGGACTTTGTAAAGAAGGGATTGCAAGTTCTGATACCACTGCAACTTTTTGTGGGACACCAGAAGTATGTTGACAACTTTCATGGGTTTTTTTGGCTAGTAATTAATGACTGTTGATTATTATTATTTGTGTAACTGGAAGATCAAATACTCTGTTTTATACTATTGAAGAATTGCATTCTTGTAACAACCTCTTCCACAAAACCAAGCCAAAGACAAGCTTCCTGCAGACCTGTTCTTTGTCCTTTTCACCAATTCCTACTTACTGCCCGCATCCCCATAGCTCATCTCTTCCTTCCTCCCTTTTTCCAACCCTTTTCAAACGTTGTTTCTTCCTGTGTCTCCTAACTGCTGGCTTAGACACAGGACAGTCAGCTTGTGGAACAGCTGCAACAGATTTGCCAAGATGAATCTACTTGCCATATCCTGCCACTGATTTTTTTTTTCAGTAAGTTTATAGGGGCTTAATATTTGTGAGTCCTGAGCAAATTTTGCACATGCACAAAACTTTGAACTTGCTGACTTGAGTTTGTTGAACTCCGTTGTTTTGTTTGGTTTGTTTTTGTTTGTTGTTGTTTTTTTTTTTTTACTGAGAAAAGCACATTGGAAAACGTAAAATCTGGAAGCCTTGAACACATACAAGGGATTCACTGAAATTCCAGGATCAGTGGTTTTGATAATTTGATAAACGTACTTTAAATTGCTCTGAAGGCAATGACAAATGAGTAAGAGGTAGTATTTAGCTGAAAGATTTGAACTAAAGGGGGGAAAAAAGGCAGGTGGCAACGCATGACAACTTATCCTAATTATGATTAGAGTAGGAATCCATAAAACTGAGTGGTAAACGTGAGCTGAAGCAGTATTTGTTGGATATTTTGAAAAGTTCAAAGGATAACATAGGTAACTGGATCTGTTTGAGAACGTCTGTAGGGGTTTTTTTCTGATGTGCAGAGGCTTAGTCTTCACACTTAACTTGGACTTGAAACACTAGGAGATGTTAATGCTGTTACTTCATATAAGTAGTTAAAAAATAACAAGACTAAACATAGCAGTTGTGCATTAGCCTTTCTAATCCAAGATTTAGATTAAAATCTTTCATAATCCTGTGAAAAGTGTAGTGATCTTCCCAGTGTTTCTAAAACCGAGTTGAATGACTTAATGGTTTCCAACACCTGAAGAGCCCAAAGGAGGTTGTGAAAGATTGGAAACAGCATAAGGAGTTGAGTTTAAAATACCTCAGCTGCTTTTCATGCTTTTACAGGGTCATGAGTTATAGGGCACTCACTCACACATACAGAAAGTTTGAGAAATACTGATCTAATTAAACTGTGAGTTTCAGGCTGTGCCTTGTCTGATAATGCTATCATCTGTTTGTAAACTACATCTTAGAATTTGGATACTGAAATGATAGAAGTGAGCATTCTCTTGATTTGAGAGGTTAGAAGCTGTGTGTGCTTGTAGATGAGGACAGATGATGAGGATTGAGCCATGGTAACTTTATGTTACATGTTTGCAGAAAAGAATCTTGTATTCTGAAGTGGCTGTCCTTGTGCTGTTCTGTTGGCAAGCTCTGAGATTTCTTGCAAGGCAGATGGAAACCAATTAGCACTGTCATTCAGTGTTTGATGATATTGGATGTTTATCACAGATCAGTCAAGTGACTATTTGACAAGAATCTCTAATTTAGCAACTCACAACTCATGCCCTCGTCAAGATTTACAGTGAAACTTAATGTAGGCCATACAGTTTCTCAGTAATGATAGATTTGAGGCAGAATTAATACCTTCTCTCATTTTCTTTATGTACTGGATGGGGGAGCACACGGGCTTAGGAATGCAGAATAGTCATGGCTAGTAGCCAGCTTGCTGAAAGATGTTGCCTGTGCAGCAACTGATCTGAAATGTAAACCAAGTTTCATAATAGAGGTGGCAAAGTATTTTGGCAAAACAATAGTGTGTGGGAGGTATTGGTTCAGTTGGGAAAAGTTCTGTCCTACTTGGTAGATGACCAGATGGTGATAAAGTTTTTGCCAGGTTTGTTGAAGGAGAAGATAAATACTTAGCAGTCTTACAATTGCTATGAAGCAACTTTTCTTGAAGGTGTTTGCTGTGATGTGACTAAAACACAAGGTTTATTCTAGTTAGTGTAATGCTCTAAAATACCTCTTTATTTTTTTTATTTCAGTATCTTGCACCAGAAGTCATCAAGAAGCAGCCCTATGACAACACAGTAGACTGGTGGTGCCTTGGTGCAGTTCTTTATGAAATGCTTTATGGACTGGTATGTGGGCTCAGTATGTGGGGGGCAGGGGTTGCTTCCCTCCCCTTTCCCCCTCTTATTTTGAAGTAACCATGTAGCGCTGTTAAAGATGCTAACTTCTGCAAAATACTGAAATACTCCATTTAAATGGATGAACAGTTTGCCTCCTACTTAACATAGCACCTATTTTGGATTTTGCATTGTCTCTTGGTGGCTAAAACTTTGCTTTGCAGTGAACTGCTGGACATCAGTCATGCTTTGAGGGAATGTGAGAGTAAACTGGATCAACGGTGATAATACCCAATAAAAACACCTCAGCTTCTGAGTAAAATTTTGCCAAATACTGCAATAAATAAAATTAAAAGACTTTTATTTTTTTTTACTAAGTCTCCCAGGTTTTCTCCTAGCTTTTCCACTTCTTGATGCAGCATTAGAACAAAAAAAATCTTACTATACTTCAGAGGGCTGAGAAAGTTGGGGTTGTTCAGTCTGGAGAAGAGAATGCTCCCGGGGGACCTTAGAGCCCCTTCCAGTACCTGAACGGGCTACAGGAGAGATGGGGAGGGACTCTAGATCAGGGAGGGGAGCCATAGGGTGAGGGAGAACCATTTTAAGCTGAAAGAGGGGAGATTTAGATTAGATCTCAGGAAGAAATTCTTTCCTGTTGAGGGTGGTGAGACCCTGGCAACCTGCCCAGAGAAGCTGAGGCTGCCCCATACCTGGAGGGGTTCAAGGCCAGGCTGGATGGGGCTTGGAGCAACGTGGTCTGGCAGGAGGTGTCCTTGCCCATGGCAGGGGGTTTGGAACTGGATGATTTTTAAGGGTCCCTTCCAACTCTAACCATTCTATGGTTCTTCTAGTCATACATAATTACTCCAGTAATAATCTGTTCTATTAGGTTTTTTGAGTTTTATCTCCTCCCATAGGACCTTAAATAAGGAGATAGATTTAGTTTTCCACTCACCTGTTCTTTTCAACCAAGTTTAGTGGGAGTTTTGAAGCTAGATAGCATCTGTGGCTACTTAAGAGTGTGAGAACATCTTAGGAGAAGAGGAGGTGGGTGGGGAAGCTATTGAGTGTAAAGATCTGGCAGTGGTGGTGACTGAAGTAGAAGTTAGTGCATAAGAAGTTTGTATTTCTTAGAGAATCATTTACTGATTTAGACACATGAAACAAAATGTCAGGTATCCATGTATAACTTTTTTTTTTCATAGCCTCCTTTTTACTGCCGTGATGTTGCTGAGATGTATGAGAATATTCTTCATAAACCTCTAGTTTTGCGCCCAGGAATCAGTCTTACAGCCTGGTCTATTCTGGAAGAACTCTTGGAGAAAGATCGGCAAAGCAGACTTGGAGCAAGGGAAGATTTTGTATGTAATGTCCTAATTTACCAAGCCCTACTTCACTTAGTGATATCACTGAATTCATGTGCACAGCACAGGTTTAATAGGTGGAGACAGATTGCTCTGTTATGTCTGCCCCTCTCTTCCTCCTTTTTGTTTCTTTGTTAAATATACCAGTGTGGTCAATCCCTGGAAGTTGTTTGCGATAGGAGAGAGATGATTGTCATGGGATATATAAATATTTGGAGCTTGGTTGCTGCTGTACCTGCCAAAAAAGGAAACATTCTTCCTGGTGCAGTAGTCACAAAGATTGTAGTAAGATAGTTTTCACTGTTTGTAGTAGAACTGGAAAATAATCAAAAGCAAAGGCTATTTTCTGGTAATGTCAGTCTAACTACATGAAAACGAGTCTTCAGCTAAAGAGAAACACTAGTACCATGCAAACAGCAGTTCTTATTTTTTTTTGTTAGCCTTAAAATCATGGCAAATGTTTTCCCAGTGTAACAACAAAAACTTAGTTTGCAAAAAGGTGATGTGAGAAAGTACCAATGTCTTCAGAACTGTGCCATCAGGAAAGCTCTAGAAGGACTTCTTCCATCCATTAATTGTGAGATCTTCGCAGTCTTCTCTTTGCAGCCTTACTGTTAGTTACTCTGCTGACCTTGTAAAGGAGCATTTAGACTATGACACAATACTTTCTCACATTGTGGAGCCAGATGAAAGGATGATAGCATTTTGTGTGGCTGTTTGCTGGTACATAACTGATATTGCAGAGTTGTTGAAGCAGCCATTTTTGAATCATCTGCTTTATAAGAACTGACAAACCTTTAAGGCAGGAGCAGAGATATTAAAAGAACACAATGTTGCTCAGTGCAGGACTTCAAGTTGGCTGATTTTAAGGCTTAAAAGCAGAACATATGATCTTAAAAGGAAACCAGTTTGTAGAGGCAGGCTAACAAATTTTAATTGCTGTATTTAACGACTAAATCTTCTATTGCAAATTAAACTGTGAATAAACTGATGAAGGACTTCCTTACCTGCTTGCAGTCTGAACTAGTATTTACTATGATGCAGAGCATGGATTTCTGAAATATCTAAAATCTTTATTCCTTACTGCAGCTTGAAATTCAGAAGCACCCATTCTTTGAATCTCTCAGCTGGACTGATCTTCTTCAGAAGAAGATTCCGCCACCATTTAATCCTAATGTGGTAGGTGCCTGGTGCTGTTGTAGTTCATACCTGCCAAATTTCTGCCTCTGAGGGCTCATCTATTTGCAAAGAAAGTTTGTTTCAGAATGGTGAGGAATGGGAAACCCTAGTGTTGACTGGATTTTTGAGAAGTCACACTTCTGAGCAATGATACTGTCTTTTCTTTACTTAAAACTGTTTGACTTATCGCTGTTTCCTCTGCTCATTCCTGTCAAAATACTGTCACTTTTTCGGGGGTCTGAGGACCAAAGAAGAAAATACAGGTAGCCTCTTTATGTGAAGACTTCCCAAAAGACTTATTTCTTGCCTTTTTTTTTTTACTTATTAACCCTTAGTTGCAGCTTTGCTTTATCCTTTCATCGGTTTAAACTGTGTTGACATGTAAAAGAAACAAGCAGGCTTTTAATAACTGTTTTCAGACCTGTTGGAACAGGTCCAGCTGAGGGCCACAAAGATGCTCAGAGGGCTGGAACCCTCTGCTGTGAGGACAGGCTGAGAGAGTTGGGGTTATTCAGTCTGGAGAAGAGAAGGCTCCAGGGAGACCTTAGAGCCCCTTCCAGTCCCTAAAGGGGCTCCAGGAGAGATGG
>JAOTQQ010000012.1:118415870-118433105 GCA_026546715.1 Gallinago undulata
AAGGCCAGGCTGGATGGGGCTTTGAGCAACCTGGTCTGGTGGGAGGTGTCCCTGCCCAGGGCAGGGGGGTGGGAACTGGATGATCTTTAACGTCCCTTCCAACTGAAAGCATTCTATGATGATGGTGATGCTTCCTTAAATTTCCTCTACTTAAATAAGAAAGAACAACAAAGTAGACTGTCTGAGAATTATATTTGGAATCTAAAGGGCAAGCACAAGTTTAAAAAAACACACATTACTATGACAACTTATAGATCTTTCTGTTTTCTAGGTTGGACCAGATGACATTGGGAATTTTGATGCAGTGTTTACAGAAGAAATGGTCCCGTACTCAGTGTGTGTTTCTTCCGATTACAACATTGTTAATGCCAGCGTCCTGGAGGCGGATGATGCATTTGTTGGGTTTTCTTACGCACCACCTTGTGATGATATGTTTACCTAGGAAGTTAGAAGCCAACAGTGTTTGGGAAGTCTTTGGGGTGAACTCAAACATTAGGGTCATGGACACATTCCAAAATAGCGTTAACTAGTGCCTCGTTTTGTATGTAGGTTTGAAACCTATGAACAAACTTTCTCTGCTGTATAGAAGGAACTTGGGCATTTTGGAAGGCTTTCTTTTGGGGTTTGAACTGTTTGTTCCTGCTGCAGAAAATATTTTTTAAAACCTTTAAAAAGCGTTCTCTACATATTTTTTAAGCAAAAACACTGACTGTTCTCCTCAGTCCCTTCAAGTTTACATTCACACCTATCTAAGATTTGGCTGGGACAAACAGCAGCGAATTTAGTAAATTTATAAATGCTTTTGTACCTATTTACAGTGACTTTGTGCTTGAATTGTAACTATGCAAATTGTCTTTTGTATATCCCGGTTTAAAAAAAGGTAAATGTTTTTCCCTGTTATATCAGTTTGAACTATGTGTTAATTTACCTGTCAGCACTTAAATGAGGAGCTAATATAAGTTAAGACCAAGATTCTTAGAGGGCTTCTACAGGATGAAGAGTTGGTTGTGTAAAACTGGATCATTGCTCTTGTTCTTGCTGAAGTACCCGTTCACTCAACTGGAGTATGGGAGGTGTGGGAGATTACCCAACGTGAGGGTGGAACAAATTAACTGGATTGATTTGATAACGTTACTGATCGTGTGTTCCGCTTTTCTTTCCTCCCCAAGATAAATACATCTCTATTTCAACTACATTAAAAATATTTTTTTTTTTGGTTAAAAATCCGCTTTTCCAAAGATATAATATGCAATAATCACTGTTGCTTTGACCTATTTGGGGGTGGGTGTTGAGGGGATCATGCCAAATATTAGGGATTTTTCTCACGGATTTATAGTTTCAAACACTAATATGTTCCAGACTTATTGTATTTCAACATTCATAGCTACTCGTCTGTGTGTTCCAGTTTGCACCATTTTTAAATCTTCACTTGATATTAGGGGGGAAAAAATGTAAATTATGCTGATAATTTTAAAAATGTGAAAAGCTCTTGTATTTCTCATAACATACACATGTATGGACAAGCAGATAATACTGAACAATTTCTGTTTAAGGAAATTTTTTTTAAACAATGCAAAAATTGACTGCAATTACAGTGTATAAAGGCTTATCATGGTAGTAGTTTTATTATATATATATATTACTTGTAAATAACAACTTATTTTTGTCTGTTAATTCAAAAGATGTTCCGTGTTTTTTGTTCAAAAATCCATTCAGTTAAATGTCTTGATTTGAGAGAATTCTGATAAGACACTGGTGAGTAGCCATAGTTTAAATCCTCTAATTTTTGACAAAATAAGAACTAAGAGAAATGCTGTCTATTTTACATCAAGATTAGTTAAAATTTGAGAATACTGGGGAGAAGAGTGTATCAAATTGAAATTAGTGTTGTGTCAATAGTGGAACATTAGACAAGTGGAAACTAAAGGGACTCTTTATCTCAAGCAGTATCTCCTGCACCACCATCTCCTGCGTAGTGCTGAAGTGATGCTGAGCAGTTGCTATGTGAGATGTTGGAAGGATGAAGATCTCTTAAGAGAAGATCTTCTCTGCCCAGAGAAGCTGTGGCTGCCCCATCCCTGGAGGGGTTCAAGGCCAGGCTGGATGGGGCTTTGAGCAACCTGGTCTGGTGGGAGGTGTCCCTGACCATGGCAGGAGGTTGGAACTGGATGATCTTTAATGTCCCTTCCAACCCAAACCATTCTATGATTCTATGATAAGGAGTGGCCGGGTAAAAGATGTAAGAATGGACACTGGCATGGAAGGGAGGCAAGGACTGTATGGTTTGTGGGAGCAGAATGGTGGTGCTCATCTTCCATGGTGCTGCTCTCTGAAGGTTTGAGAGGTTCAGAAATGGCTTATGCAGCTTTCAGGACAAGTGACTACTCTATGATTTCTGTTCTTGCAGCTACAATCTTTTGGAAGCAACAGCCTTGCCCCTTTATTTTTATTTTTTACTTTTTTTAAACATACGTCTTTCTGAAGGACTGGAAAGCAGAAATTGATTTTAAGAAATGAAGTATCCATTCTCACACTGTTTTTTTTACTCTATACTCCTGAAATGATTGTGGGCTACTGTAACTACCTTCTCTTTACAGCAAGGAAGCACGTTCCTTGGCTGCTTTCTTCTCCCAGCAAGGAAGTACAGTGCTGTAGAGAGATGGGAAAGAGAGGGGATACTTCAGAAGTTGTTTCTGTGGGAGCCAGCACCCTTTTTAATTCATCTTGTATTTCCAAGATGTCTATGCCTAGCTGCCTGCCTGGGTGAAGGGGTTTGTTTTTGTTTGGTTTTTTTTTTTATCATAAACTTGGCCTTTGTTTCCTTTTAATTAAAAAATAATATAAAGATGGCAGTAGTAGCTGAAGTTATTTCAGGGAGAGCAGCTTAATAATGGCTTGTTAAGCTTTTCATTTAGCAGGTTCTGCTTTTTTGGAAAAGTGTGAATGTGCTTAAACGTGTCACTTGCAAAACTTAAATTCACTTTGTTTCTCCTGCTACAAGTTGATCTTGAGAAAGGCCTGGGTTGGATCAGGGGTTTCTAGAGGTAACAGTCATTCTGCATTTTTCTGTGTTTCATGATGCTGTTTTTCAGAGCAAAATGGCCAGGTTTGGGGTGTAGTAGCCCCTTCACGTCTACTGAGCTGGAAAGTGACATCTGAAGGACTGGTTGTGGTAGAGCCCAGATACAAGTCGGTTGAAGAACCTACACAGGATCCAGCTGTGGTATTTCCTTCCTGTTTTGGCGGCTATGTAATAAAGGGAGGTAAAAATTTCACTGAATTATTAGAGTTGGAAGGGACCACAGAAATCATGTAATCCAACTCCCCTGCTGAAACAGGATTGCCCAGAGCGTGTTAGAGCACGTTACTCAGGACGGCATCCAGGCGGGTCTTGAAAATGTCCAAAGAAGGGGACTCCACGACCTCCCTGGGCAGCTTATTCCAGGGCTCTGGCACCCTCACTGTGAAGAAGTTTTTTCTCATATTTGAGTGGAACCTCCTGTGTTCCAACTTGTGCCTGTTATCCCTCGTCCTGTCACAGGGAACCACTGAAAAGAGTCTGGCTCCCTCCTTCTTCAACCCACCCTTTAGATACTTACAAGTGTTGATAAGGTCTCCCCTCAGCCTTCTCTTCTCCAGACTCAGGAGTCCCAGCTGTTTGTCTTCATAAGGGAGATGCTCCAATCTTTCAATCATCTGTGTTGCCCTTCACTGAACTCTTTCCAGTAGTTCCCTGTCCCTCTGGAATTGGGGAGCCCAGAACTGGATGCAGTATTCGAGTTGTGGCCTCACCACTGCAGAGTAGAGGGGGAGAATTACTTCCCTTGACCTACTAGCCACGCTTTTCCCTGTGTAGCCCAGGATTCTGTTGGCCTTCCTGGCCACAAGAGCACACTGCTTGCTCATTGTCATTTTACTGTCTGCCAGGACCCCAGATCTTTCTCTTTGGAACTTGTCTCCAGCATGTCCACGCCTAACCTGTATTGGTGCCTGACATTCTTCTTCCCCAGGTCAATGACTCTACACTTCTCCCTGTTGAACCTCACGAGGTTCTTCCTTGCCCAGCTCCCCAGCCTGTCCAGGTCTCGCTGGATGGCAGCACATCCCTCTGGGGTGTCAGCCACCCCTCCCAGTTTGGTATCATCAGCAAACTTGCTGAGGATACACTTTGTCCCTTCGTCCAGGTCACTGATGAATATGTTGAACAGAACTGGACCAAGTATTGACCCCTGGGGAACACCGCTGGTTACAGGCCTCCAGTTTGAACCTGCTCCATTAATCATTACCCTTTGGGTCCTGTCACACAGCCAGTTCTCAGTCCACCTCGCTGTCCCCTCATCCAGCCCACACTTCCGTAGTTTCCCAATGAGGATGTTATGGGAGACGGTGTCAAAAGCCTTGCTGAAGTCAAGGTACATGGCATCTGCTGCCCTCCCCTCATCCAGCCAACCAGTTACAGCTTCATAAAAAGCTATCAGATTGGTCAAACATGATTTACCCTTGGTAAACCCATGTTGCCCACTTCCAGTAACCCCCTGCTCTTCAACTTGTTTGGAGATGACATCTAGAATGAGTCTGTCCATTACCTTCCCAGGGACAGAGGTGAGACTACTGGTCTGCAGTTCCCAGGGTCCTCCTAGCCCTTTTTGAAGACTGGAGTGATGTTGGCCTTCCTCCAGTCTCCAGGCACCCCTCCTGTTCTCCTTGGCCTTTCAAAGATGATAGAGATAACATCTGCCAGCTCTCTTGGCACTTGCAGGTGCATCCCATTAGGGCCTATGGACTTATGAATGTCCAGTTTGGACAAGAGGTCCTGAACCTGCTCTTCCTCTACTGGAGGAAAAAATTCCTCTCCCTCCCCTCCCCTTTGCCTCCAAGTCCAGAGATTCATGAGGGGCAGCCTTTAGCAGTGAAGACTGAAGAAAAGAAGGCATTCAGCAACTCTGCTTTCTCTGTGTCTTTCACCACTAGGGTGCCCACCTCATTTATCTTTTTGTGACCAATGCAGGGGTTTTTCACCTCTCTGTAGTGAAAGGGGATTGGTCTCCCCTTCCAGAGGTGTGGATGAACCCCATGAGGAACAGGTGATCTCTCCTGGTGCTGCGGAAGCCAAGGAGAGACAGCTTGCTGCTCTTCAGTCTTTTGGCCCCTGAGGGGAGAGCAAGAGACAACAGGAAGGTGGACTGGCTGAAGTGCATGGCAGTTGTAAAAACCTGAACCTGAAATATGACAGAAAAAGAGTTTAGAGGTGACAGGTAAATCTGCAGATGGCTGGTGCGCTAAAGGAGGGTATAGCCAGGGAGGACTGGTCTCTTCTCCCAAGGAACAGGTGATGGGATAAGAGGAAATGGCCTCAGGTTGCCCCAGGGGAGGTTCAGATTGGATATTAGGAAAAAATTTTTACAGGGAAAAGGGTTATCGAACATTGGAACAGGCTGCCCAGGGAAGTGGTACAGTCACCGTCCCTGGAGGGATTTAAAAGCCGGGCAGACATAGTACTTAGAGACACGGTTTAGTGATGTTTTTTGTCAGTGTTGGGTTGACGGTTGGACTTGATGATGTGAAAGCTCCCAACCCAGACAATTCTATGGTTCTGTGCAATATTTGTTAATGAAAGAGAGAAAATGGTTTTAGGAATATGTTGCCTTTTGGTGCTGGTTACGCTGTCAGTGCAGGGCCCTTCTCCAGTGTCCGCAGTAAAGCCAAGGCAGTGCACCCCACAGTAGCTGTCCATCCAGTGGGGTGGCCACCCGGAAGAGGTGGTGGCTGGTGGGCCTTGTGGCTACTGGGTGGGCTTGGGGTTTGTCTTCACTCCAGGGGGTAAAAGGAGTTGCTGTGGCACTGGTGCTGCCCTTCAGGGGACTGGTAATGGCGGCCTCGGGTGTCTGTGGCCCTCAGGGCCTGTGGGCTGAGGGGAGCTCTGGGGCCTTTCCCGCCTGGGCCACATGATGCCCCTGGGCCTGGTGGGTGCTGGCTGAGGGAGTGGGTCTGGCAGACCCATCCTGTGGTTGTTGAACTCCTCACGACCACCCTGAAAATGTCCCTGCTCACCTCTCACAGGGAGAAGGCGCTATGGTCCCTCTCCATCCTGTAGTGTGGGCAGCCTGGTGAATCTTGCTGCCCATTGCTGCCAACGTAGAGGGGCAGAGCAACCCTGGAGAGAGTATTTTCATATATATTCGAAAGAAGTGTGGCCGGCAGGTCAAGGGAGGTGATTCTACCCCTCTACTCCACTCTTGGGATCCCACTATGGGATCCCACCTGAAGTACTGTGTCTAGCTTTGGAGTTCCCAACATAAAAAGATGATGGACCTGTTGGAGTGGGTCCAGAGGAGGTCGTGGGGATGGTCAGAGGGCTGGAGCCCCTCTGCTGTGAAGACAGGCTGAGAGAGTTGGGGTTGTTCAGTCTGGAGAAGAGAAGGCTCCGGGGAGACATTAGAGCCCCTTCCAGTCCCCTAAGGGGGCTGCAGGAGAGATGGGGAGGGACTCTTGATCAAGGAGGGGAGCCATATGATGAGGGGGGACAGTTTTAAACTGAAAGAGGGGAGATTTAGATGAGATCTCAGGAAGAAAGTCCTTCCTGTGAGGGTGGTGAGACACTGGAACAGGTTGCCCAGAGAAGCTGTGGCTGCCCCATCTCTGGAGGGGTTCAAGGTCAGGCTGGATGGGGCTTTGAGCAGCCTGGTCTGGTGGGAGGTGTCCATGCCCAGGGCAGGGGGGTTGGAACTGGGTGATCTTTAAGGTCCCTTCCAACCCAAACCATTCTATGTTTCTATTTGGGGAAGAGAGATGGTGGGGTTTGTGAGGAGGGGGTGCTGATGGCAGGAGCCTCAAGCCAGGGGGGTAGCTTTAGGCACCATGCTGTGTCCTATGCTAGAATGCAGCTGAGGTGGGGGTTACCTGGCTATGGGGGCACTGGGGAATGCAGTCATCCCAGTATTGGGAATGGTCATGCTTTATTTTCTGAAGTTTAGGTGATGGCAGTGTTTAGTGCACAATCGGGCTATAGCTTAGTCCCTCCTAATCATGTTTGGTGTCCTTTCCTTCCCTTCTAGCCTGGGGAACTCTGGGTCCACGGAGATCCAGTGCATCTGTGTGTTTGTGTGTGTGTTCTTTTAATCCCTTCTTGCTGAAGATTTCAAGGGATGGAGCAGTAATCATGTAAGATTAATCCTAAAGAAACTGGGGAAAAAAAATCCCTACTATAAATTCTCTTTCAATTTGTGCTTAAAACTTGTTACTTCAGGCCACTAAACGCCTCCACCAGCTGCAAACAGTGGCACTGTGTACACTGGTATCCACTTACTCCTCTCTCAGGTGTTGATCTCTGCCCTCTGAAAGCCAGTTCTGTGAACTCCTTCGGGGCATCTTTCATGAGCTATGAGCATTGCTTCCTCATCAGCCCAATAATTCTGTGTCTTGTCCTTTACCAGGCTGCTAAATCTGTTTTTGAAGATTTAAGTGGCGTTTCATATTGGTCATCTGCAGAGAGGACAAAGGACACTTTGTAGAAGAAAAATCCGTAAGACAGTAAAACACATATCTATATACAAAATACCATATTTTGGCCTTGGTAATTCACTGTCTAAATTCAGCAAAATATGAGACTTTACTTAAAAAATAAAATTGCAGAGGTGTGGGTAATACACAGTGAAAACAGCACAGTCAGCTTCCAAAGCAAAACTATGGTTGTGAAAGCTTTATCTGTGGGAACCAGAATTGATCCTCTATGTACATGGATGGAAATAAGCCTTCCCAAGATCAACACTTAAGTGGGTGCTACAGGAGGAAAGAGTGGAGCAAGAAAGTCAGATTTAAAGGTGTTGCTCAATTTCACACTTTTAACAGCTGTCACAGACTTCTCAGATAAGGGAGATCAAAGTCTAGTTTTTGATAGGCTGGTTATACCTATAAAACACATAAAGGGGGTTAAATTAAATGCAAGCTTTAACTTCGTGGGTTAGAGAATTGGGCAGTGAAATAATTCACTGAGCATTCCACTAGAGTATTCAGGAATTTACTTTGGGAATGTAGTATGCCTCAGCCATTGGGAAGAACTTTCAGCTGAATAGTGGTATTTTAAAAATATCTTTAAAGAATTGTATAGTTGGAAAAAGAGACTGTTTATTTTAATTTCATATGGCTTTGTTAATACATACCTGTATTATTATCATAGTGTGGCCAGTTCTAATATGATTTCTTCACAGTTTATTCCAACATTTTGATAAAGTGCCCAAAGATCTTTCTTGGAAGATGCATCCTGAAATCCAGAAAATGAGGGAAATTGCCCTTGTTTACCTTGACAGAAGCGGCGGCCTTCAGAAATTTGTGCAGGATTGCAAAAAATATAATGGTATTACTCATTCCATAGATATTCTACTAAATTGATAGAAAATACTGCATAAATCTCTGTTATTTTTATTTAAGATACTTTCTGCTCCTACAGACTCCAAACAAAGCTATGCTGTTTATCGTTTCATTATTTCAATAAATCCTTCTGATATTGCTGAATTAGATGCAACTCTTGGAAACTACATTCTTCATAATCCCATCCAAGCTGCACAGATTTTTCAGTCAGTAAGTGTCTACTTACAGACAAGCATAGACAAAAGTACATCTTCTATATTTTAACTAGATTTTCCTTTCTAAAATGAACTTACTTTTCAATCACAGGTATGTTTCATAGCTATTAAGACGTTATCGTTAATTGAACAATTGCAGACAGAGGCCCAGGTGAGCCTGCGTTGTTTTCCACCATTTAGATCTTAAAACTTTTAAGTATAGTGAAGTATTAGGAAATATTGCTTTTGTTTTAGCTCTTCAGTTTTCATTTTCCCTTTGGTTGTAGTATTATCTATAATTAAAAATAGCTGGAAGTCTGACCCAAGCATATTGCAAGAATTTTGAGGTAATTAATATGAAACAGAATTATTCTTATACTTCATGTATTTCTGGATTTTTTTTCTACTATCTATATATCACATTGTGTTTAAGTAAAGCAGTTTTAAATACAATTCCATTAATACCATAATTATTTTTTTATCTCTCTTATTAGATAAGTATACTGCTGAAACCAACACATTTGCCACCTTTATCAAGTTATATTCTCAGTCTTTCTGCATTTCCCTTTAATTACACATCCCAAAGATTTTATATGTCTGAAGGAATAGCGATCGCAATGGGCACTGTGACAAAATATACACAAGGAGCAAGATTTCTTTGTACTGAGGAAACCTGTCCATTTTCTGAAGGTAATAAAACAAAAATAATTACTATTTCAAAAACTTTTTAAGAATTTTGGTAATTTAACAGATATTTAAAAACCTAGCATGAAACAGGCATTTTCCTATGCAGATGTTTTTGTAATGAGCACAGCGTGACTTTTATTAATTGAAAGTAACGGATCTTGTCAGTGGTTGCTCAGCATTATTGAATGTTTTAAGAGGGTAATTACGCCAACCATCCAGTTTCCTAATGCTGAATATAGTTTTTATGAGAAAAGGTATGTCGCCAATATAATTTAAAATTATTAGGAAAAAAAAAAAAGAATCCAGCTTCTACAATAGAACATGTTTTCTTTAATGAGTGCCCTCCCTTCTGTGGAACTCCTACTTTGAGTAGCATAACTGAAGTTTCCAATAGGAAACTCTGCCATCTTGTGGTCGATCTATAATAAATTTTGCTATAAATTATAGAGGTCATTATAGTGGAAGCATAGTAATGAACATATGCCTCTCTGAAAAAACACATGATAAATTTGGAATTTAACCACCCAGTATTTTAACAATTTCTATTCTTACTGGGAAATTTAAAATGAAAGCCAAGTACACATTTTAAATGTTTCGTAAATTAATATTTCATTCCTTAATATTTTTTTTTAGGGTATAGGTACATAAGAGTGCATATGCCTGGAGCTACAGAATCTGCCACAGTGAGAAGTGATTTTGTGTGTAGTTTGTGTTCTTCGCCACTGCAGGAAGACATGAAATTTAGAGTACTTGGTGGTAGGATCTACATGATCTTATTTTTAGATCTATTACCTTCCTACTTCTGTTAAATAATGAATAAACAGTAAAGTAGTTAAGTAGAAAAAGCTCCAAAATACACCAGTCATTAAAAAACCAAAAACAATCCAAAAAACCCCCAACGAAATAAAAAGTTGTAATGTTTTCAAGAGAACTAATTTTTTTCTTTGCCTTTTATTTTGAAAGATAAACAAATAGTTGAAATGATTGATGCAAAAGTTCTCAATGCTTTGAAAGGATTTTCCAGTGATAAATCACATTTTAGGATTCAGACCTTTACAGTTTTCCTGAGAGGTAAGCTGAATTGTGGAGATTTGTCAAAAAAAAACTTTTCCACTTGAACTGTAATAATTCCTTGGATTTTCCTTTAGAGATCCATTTCTCTGGATAAAATAGTTAAAGTCATAATTTAGATTGCAGTTTTGTTAAAATTAGCTAGGTGACAACACAGGTGATCGAAGAGAGTACATCGCAAAAATGTTGTGTTCACTTTTATACCTTCATTTAAAGAAACCCCCCGGCCAGTTCTTCAGTATCACATTCTAACTGTAGCTTGTTTTTTTTTCCTCCTTTCTACTTCCTTTGGTCATACTGTGTTGTACTAACTTCACACTTTTTAACATCCTTCCTCAATCTAGCTGTTTTCCACATTCCATCAGGATTTTTGGCTTCTACCACTACTTTCCAAGGCAAACATTAAATGATTTTTAAAGTGTCTATCTAATGTGACTCTCCAACTGAAATCACAACTCACCAACATGTTTTCTTTCATTCTCTTTAAAAAGAAAATAAACCAAAAAAGGCAAAAAAACCAACAACAACAAAAACCAACCCTGCCATTCCAAAGTAGTTCCAAAATAATGAGAAACACTTAAAAACTGCCACTACCAGTGTAAAACAGAACCTATGGGTTATATGTACACTAAATGGGTCTTACAGCTGAGACTCGTATTTGCTTGGACCTAACTCTCATGTCCAAAAAATAAATGTTACTTTTATTAAAAAAAAAAGGCACAAAATACAAAGGTTCCTAAAACTATTTGTGTCTCTTTGGAATCTGTTAAGTTTGGATCTCCTTCTTATTGTATTTTTTTTCTGTCTTATAGTTGATGATGTTGTCACAAGTTTCAGAACAGGCATGCGTATTTGCAAACAACTGTCTGTTTTCCTTTTGATGCAGAACTAAATGCATCATCCATTTTCTTTATCAGGAATCTAATTTTCCTCACCCAGTGTGCCTTCCTTGCTTTTTGCATTAATTAATTAGAATTGTATGCTTCACTTTCTTCTAGTCTGTTATGGTAAACCAGATATACAATTGTTGTTTTCTGCAATTAAATCATAAAAATGAACTTTCCATAATCTGAAGAAAAGTTTTCTGATCATGTCTTTAAAACTATTTTTACACCCTAACTCATCTGCAGGTTCCTGTCTTCCCCACCACCACCACCTTTTCTTTTTTATATTATTATTACTTTTTATTTCCAGACGAACTGGCCAATAAAATGGAAATAGGAAACCACTACAAGATTATAGGAATCCCTGCTTGTGTACAAAATGGCTTACAAGCTACAGCATGTATAGAAGTCAATAGCATACAGCTCTGTAAACCAAATGGTAAGAAAGATTCCTTAAAAATTGGCTAAAAAAGGTTGGAAAACCTTCTGGAATAAAATCCTGAGAATTGGCACGGTTTTCTGTTATCTAGAGGTCCAGCATAAACCACTCTGGGACTTTCCTCTTACAGTCTGAAATGTACTTTACTGTTCCTTGAGATTATCTTCTTTTGCCCAGTTTCCATACATTAGGAAACTATATAATTATTGATTGCAGTTCCTTACCTCCTCTTTCCAGCTTCTCCCATCTATTGGAAGGTACTTTGAAATCATACATTAAATGAACCTGGTATTTCGGTTTGTTGTTCCTTTCTTATTCCATCAGTTTTCGCAGATCATGTCTGCTACCTTTTTAGTAGTAAAATTAATATTACCAGATGTTTACATTCTGAATTCATGCTTAGTACATACACATATTTGTTGTTTGTTAGCTTTGTATCAAACCAGAATGGTGATTTATTGTAACACATCTGCATCACGCTCCTATGATGTGTTTGTTAACCTGTGTTTTGTTTTAATTAGGTCCTCCTTTTGTTGGTGACAATTTTAAGTATCTGCTCTCACTGGCTTCAAGTTCATGCTGGAGGTTCACTGCCATCCTTGCCAATATCTTTGCTTCTCAAGTTGTCCCACCAGGCACTTACAATACTCTTAAACTGGCAATATTGCTGAGCCTGGTACAGACAGGGGAAGAAGAAAATGCAGATTATCTGGATCTGTTGGTTGTGACAAGTGACACGCTAATAATTGATAGGTAAAGACATTCTGTTAATTTTTATGTAAATTAGATTTAAAAACATGAGTGTTTTTAAAAATGGTAATAGCATCTATCTTCCATGAAAGGCTAAAGAGACTGTATTTTAAAAGAACATACAAGACTCTGACTTAGTAAAAATTTTTATTCCTGGGACATTTTTATTTCTTTCAAGTGATAAACTTAGATCGGAACTTCACTAATAATAAAGCCTCTCAAGGCTCTCATAATGATCTAAAGATTTTAACACTAGCACTGTTTAGCAGAGCTCAAACAGATCATTCTTCTAAAATCAGAACTGAAGACTGTCCCAGGAGCTGGTAAGAAAAGCAAAGGGCTCGACTTTTCAAATCTTGTGTCACTTTGAGACTTTTCATCACCAGTTCCCAGCTATTAGCTTTTTCATTTAATAAACAGCATGTAAGTAGATACTTACATCTTTATCACTCTCTTTCATAAAAAAAAAACAGTGATAAGATATCAAAAGCCATGTACATCTTTACATGTAGTTCATAAATCTGCTTGTTGTTGCCTTGAACAAAATATTTCTTCGTATTTAAGTATGTGATGTTTTTACCCTTTCACGCACCAATAAACTACTAACACATTTTCACATATAGTGCAGAAAAGTACGATACACTCAGCTTTACATTTATATTAATTTAAAGAGAATTACTTTCTCCTTCCTGAACTCAAAAGATGGCTTCATTTTTATTTTTGAAGAAGATCTTGGAAAGTGACATAAATTTTATTTTCATTTGAGAGCTCTTCAAAAAACTCATTTGTATTTCTACTTGTGGAAAAAAAACCACTTGAACCATTTCAAAATGTAGCTGTAGAAATTACTTCAAATTTGAAAAAAACGTGGGCTGCAGGATTTTTTTTCCTGGGGTTTGAGTAAGATTTCATGAGAGAAATCATAGGAAGTTGAAAATGTTTTGAGAATCAAAACATTTGGTTAATATTAAAAGCTGCACACAGTAAATCTTGGTCAATTCTGTTGTGCACTGTCGGCACGTGCACAATGTATTTCATTGTCACAGCATCACAGAATGATCTGGGGTTGGAAGGGACCTCTGGAGATCATCCAGTCCAACCCCCTGCCACAGCAGGGTCACCCAGAGCAGGTCCCACAGGAACGTGTCCAGGAGCGTTTGAATGTCTCTAGAGAAGGAGACTCCACCACCTCTCTGGGCAGCCTCACAGGAAAGTTCCTCCTCATGTTTAGGTGGAACTTCTTATATTTAAGTTTGTGCCCGTTTCCTCTTGTCCTGTCACTGGGCACCACTGAAAAAAGACTGGCCCCATCCTTCTGACACCCACTCTTTAAGTATTTGTAAGCATTGATCAGATCCCCCCCCTCAGCCTTCTCTTCTCAAGACGAAAAAGACCCAAGTCCCCCAGCCCTTCCTCATCAGAGAGATGCTCCAGGGCCCTCGTCATATTGTAGGTCTCTGCTGTACCCTCTTCAGCATTTCCCTGCTGGAGGCCTGTCAGTGGCCTGTCAAAGTAGGCATTTCCTGCATCATATTTCTATTGGCGTGATAGCCTATATATTCATAATTATTCATTTGAATTAATAATTTTCTCCATTGTTAAAAGTAGGCTAAATTGTGCTCTGACATCTTGAAGTCATTAGGAGCCTTTGATCGTTGAACCAGAGAGACAATTTGCAACCTTTTTGTGCCAAGGACCGTAGTACAGGGGATGGAAAAGAAATTCCATACCTGCTTTCTCAAAAGGAATTGGGGGGAGAGGGGGTTTAACCCCGGCAAAGCAGAGCTTGCAGGCTTTCATTTTTCCCAGCTGGCCAGGAATGCTAATCCTCTCCCCTTTTAAATCTTTGGAAAGGTTTCTCTAGCATAGGAACAGGAGAGAACAGTATGGGGTTAAATCATGAGACTGCTTTGGCTTCCTAATAATTACTTCTATTGCAAGCCATGATGGGATTTGCCTTACATGTTAAATCCATGAGGGTTTTTTTTTGTTGTTATTGTTCCTAAGTGAGTCTGAATATATATTAATACCAGTATAAAGTATTAATTATGATATAAAGTTCTTAAAAGTTTTGAAACGCTGAACAATGATTTAACAATTTATGACTGATGGAATTGTTTAATCCCCTAGGCTGCTGAATTACAGCGTATGTCTCCTGCCTCGCGGTGTACGACACCCGCCTTCGAGTGAAATCTTTCCTTCTGTGTCCAAGGACAAGCACGGAACGGGAAGGGCGAGTATCCACGCCTGCAGTGCTGTGCTGGCCAAGGGCGGTATATGTTACATAGGAGACTTATCTTCATATAAAAAGGATAAACTTGAACTCCTACAGTCCGGTAAGCTCCCACTCAGTAACAAACAAGGGGGCAGAACGAAACAAATTCGTGGCTGAGTTTGTTCCCCAGCTTATGGCCCTCAAATGCTGGGAAAATCTATAAGCTGTTTTTAACCAATCTGGGTAAGAAACAAGAACAAAAGAGCCTGGGTTGTATAAGCCAACATTTGGATCATAGAATGGTTTGGGTTGGCAGGGACCTTAAAGATCATCGAGTTCCAATCCCCTGCCATGGGCAGAAACACCTCCCACCAGACCAGGTTGCTCAAAGCCCCATCCAGCCTGGTCTCGAACCCCTCCAGGGATGGGGCAGCCACAGCTTCTCTGGGCAACCTCTTCCAGGGTCTCACCACCCTCACAACAAAGAATTTCTTCCTGAGATCTCATCTAAATATCCCCTCTTTCAGTTTAAAACCATTACCCCTTGTCCTATCACTACATTCCCTGACCAAGAGTCCTTTCCCATCTCTCCCTGTAGCCCATTAGGTACTGGAAGGCTGTTGTAAGGTCTCCCTGGAGCCTCCTCTTCTCCAGGCTCAACACCCCTAACTCTCTCAGCCTGTTCTCATAGCAAGAGGTGCTCCAGCCCTCTGATTATTTTTGTGGCCTCCTCTGGACCCGTTCCAAAAAGTCCATGTCCTTCCTGTGCTGAGGACTCCAGAGCTAGACGCAGTGCTCCAGGTGGGCTCTCCCCAGAGCAGAGCAGGAGGGCAGAATCACCTCCTGTGACCTGCTGGCCACGCTGCTTTTGATGCAGCCCAGGATACAGTTGGCATTGTGGGCTGCCAGTGCACATTGCTGGCTCATGTTAAGCTTCTCATCCACCAACACCCCCAAGTCCTTCTCCTCAGGGCTGCTCTCCAGCCATTCACTGCCCAACCTGTATTTGTGCCTGAGATTGCCGTGTCCCAGGTGCAGGACCCTGCACTTGGTTTGCTTGAACTTCATAAGGTTTCTATGGGCCCACCTCTCAAGTCTGTCCAGGTCCCTCTGGATGGCATCCCTTCCCTCCAGCGTCTTGACTGTGCCACACAGCTTGCTGTCTTTGGCAAACTTGCTGAGGGTGCACTCAATCCCACTGTCCATGTCTCTGACAAAGATGTTGAGTAGCACCGTTCCCAGTACTGACCCCTGAGGAACACCACTCATCAGTGGCTTCCACTTGGACATTGAGCCATTGACCACAACCCTTTGAGTGCAGCCATCCAGCCAGTTCCTGATCCACTGGGTGGTCCAACCATCAAATCCGTGTCTCTCCAGTTTAGAGACCAGGATGTCAGGCGGGACAGTTCTACACAGCCTGCTACACAGGCTCCACCATAGAAAGGGCACTGATCATGACACTTCAGTGAAATACATAATCGTGACCAGTTTCAGAGGGCAGGGGGGAGACTGGGGAGAAGGGACAGGACTGGAATTTCTAGTTAAACTTGATCGCTTACGTTAACTGACATATTTTTGTTCTGTCCTAGTGCTAGAGAGCAGAACTACAACGGTGTTCATTCCTGGGAAGAAGTATGGAGAAGAGGCCGACCAACAAGTTACTATTTCAATTCAGACCAATTTTTGGTCTTTTGTAGATGTGGATTCTTCCTCCAAGAAACATATACAAAAGGAGAATTTTTTAATTGGACAGATGGTAAAGCACGTGCATTGCTGTGACAGTAACTATTATAGCAGTTGTTTGTGTTTACGGTTATTTCAACTTATAAAATAATGAAAATAACCAAATTTGTTAGTATTTCCCAAAAAGTCACAACTTAAGTGATTTTAAATCAAGTATCTTCTAAAATGAGCTGGCTTTTTAGTAGGTATCATTTATTTTATAAATATTTATAACAGTTGTTGACAACAAGTATTGAAACAAAACGTTACTCTATATATTATAGGTAATTGGATAATCTCAGGACTCAGTATATATTGATATTGAACAACTCAGACTGAAAAAACAAATACAGTGTTTCTGCAAGTCAAAAGGGCAAAAATCAAGTAATTTGTTTTCTTTCTCTGGGCCTTCTGTTTAGGATGTGAGTTTGATTCCCTCTAACCTTCTAGATGGTTTTGGGCTTCTAATATACACCGAGTCTCCTTCGTGCCTAGTGTCTTCTCCTGTCGTACACCATACCTTGAAAAAAGCCCTGAATCCTGAAGCCATGCTGTACAAAGTGTCCCAGCAGTTCAGGATGCAGGATTACGAGGAGGTAACAGATATTACCCAGAAATTTTGAAATGTGTTATACTTGGGCATCTCATCCTGTTTCTGGTATTGGGAGGTTCTCTCTGCACATTCTCACTGTTTATTTTTAACCCTGTCAATACTCACTTCCTACCCTTTTTCCCCCGCTCTATTCCCACGAGCACTAAAAGGATCATTGAAAATATTAGCTTCGGTCCTTAAAAAGGGGCCAACATAATAAATTCAGTTTGATCTTCACAGAATTGTTGGAGTTGGAAGGGACCTTCTAGAGATCATCTAGTCCAACTCCCCTGCCAAAGCAGGGTTGCCCA
>JAOTQQ010000012.1:118461129-118471296 GCA_026546715.1 Gallinago undulata
GAGCCTTCTCTTCTCCAGGCTGAACAACCCCAACTCTCTCAGCCTGTCCTCACAGCAGAGGTGCTCCAGCCCTCTGAGCATCCTCGTGGCCTCCTCTGGACCCATTCCAACAGGTCCGTGTCCTTCCTGTGCTGTGTCCAAAGCTGGACACTATACTCCAGGTGGGGTCTCATGAGAGCAGAGAGGTAATTAATTCTTAATTACAAAAGCATCTACTATGTTTGGAACTTTCAAGGGCTACACAGATACAAACGTATTTGCATTCAGTTAACACGCAACACCTTTTAGGAAGCTCTGAAGAAAAAGTATGTTCTTATACAAGTTATATATAGATGCAGAAATTCGGGATAAGAGAGAACCTGCATGGCTTAGCAATCAAGCTAATCCTACTTATTGTGGAGACAGACAGACCCTGTAGGATTAACTTTACTCTCTTTGATGCCATCAAATATTGATGCATTATCCTCTACGTTGGCTGGGTTGCACCTGCATTTCCAAGTCAGACCAAATGAAATACCTCATTTGGCTACAAATTTAGGTTGCATTACAGCTTCCCTAAGACCCGGTTATTTTTGTTGTGCAGGTAGGATTTTTCGTTCTTTTAATGGCCAATATTTTTTACTCTCAGAAGAAAGAAAAACAGATTTTCTAATTACTGCTTTTAAGATAATTGCCACCTTTATCCACAAAAGTAAAAAATTAGCAGATTTTTTTTTTTAACTTGTTTCTACAGTATGAATATTTGCATACTGCAGACTAAATTGCTTACTGTTATGGTAAAATTATCTCAAAATAAGAATGTAAACTGCATCACAGTACAGTTAAGATTTACAAATACGTTCATAAGGTATTGATGAAGGCAACTGATGAAGGCAAACTGCCTTCATCAATTACTAAATCTAATGATTAATACTACTAATAGAAAAAGCTGAGCAACAGAGTTTGTGCAGTTGATTGCATAAATAGTTTTAGCTACATTACCTGTAGATAGATTAAAAATCCATAATTTGACATAAATATGATGGTAAATGTGTTTACATACACAGTAAAAATTAAAAAATGATTAATATATCAGTTATTTTCTAAAACAGGGTTGTGGGTGGGATTTTGGGCTATTTTTTACCCAGAGTCCATGACTGTACTACAATCCTGTCCCTGTACTTTGGTTTGTGGCAGATGGGGTTTCCTGCAAGATCCAGTCTCCGAAGATTTGTCCATTTGTTTAATACAATCTCCAAATCCTGCAGTTGATACAAGAAGAGAACATTGTGCTTATGGTGGTGGTTTTTTTCCCCCGCAAAGTAAAATTCAATAGCAACCCAGTTTGTTCAGCCAGGCCCAAATCCTGCACACAGAAATAACTTCAGTGAGACTATTCATGGATTAATGTGCACATTAAGAATGTGCATTTTTCAAATAGAGCTTTGTGTGGCATTCCCTGACTGTATCATAATGGCGCAGAGGAAATGGTGATAGAGTTGGAAAACTCTGCATTTTTAAGGATACAGTTATGCCAGCAATGGAAAATTACCATTACAATCCCACTTACAAGCACTTAAAGCTGAGGAATTACCAAAAAAATGTCCTTGATATGTGACGTCTCTCCCCATGGTCTCACAGAGCCCTCAGAGTATCAGTGACTGATTTTGAAAAAAATTTGGAAGAATAAATACTTTACAGAGAAAGAACAGATTAAAAAAAAAAAAAAAGAGCTTAAAACCATGCAAATCACAGTAGAACTGTCTTTCTTTTATTATATATGTGTAAAACTGTATTTTACTGGGAGAAACAGTAATCCCCCCCTACATAACTGTGTGTGGTCAGTTGTAGCATTGGCCCAAATAGTGAAACTTTTGAAATATACCTTTCTCCATCTGGGTTTCTGTCTGGTTACCCAAGGGCAGTATGACCTGAATAAAACTTCTTCTGTCTTTTAACTACAATAAATTCAAGTTAAAAGGCTGCAAATCTTAGCAGATTGGTCCTTTCTGCTCAGATGCCCTACTTTCCAAAGTACTTTCCTTTCAAAATGTCAATTAACTGTCATTCTTGATAGGCTGCCTTATGTGTGTGAAAAGCTTAAGCAGGGATTCAAAACAATCTATACGAATACAAGAGGAGAGGGAATTTATGTTCTACACGTCTAGAATTTTGTAGCTTGCTGCCAATAAAGAAGAATCTAGCAATGTAGGTATCTCTCAGCTCCTTCCAATTTAGAAAATCACCTGGGCAATGCAAGCAAGGAGAATTCTGGTTCTGCATACTCCCTTGGTAGAAAATCCTCCTGGGAATATTCTTTGGGCTACAGAATGCATGTTTAGAAAAACCACATGGAAGAGGAACTGGTAGCACAGCCTCACGCTTCCAAATGATATCATTTTTCATTTATTAATAATGACAGTGATATTTTATTGTTATCCAGTGATGATAATGTCTCTTCAGAAAAATAGAGAGAAGCAAGACTGACAAAACAATGCAAGAAACTCTGGGGACCAGTCCACATGAAGAAATGTTGATATATCTCGTAATGTTACACAGCAAAGCTTTATCAGCACCAATGAGAATAGCAACATGATAACCCCCCACTTTAGGTGCCAATACTTCATCACAGACACACCAATTTAGAGGGAAAAATATTTGAGGCTGGGCTTATTAAAAAAGGAATAGCATTTAGCCAGGTTATTTATTTATTCTTACCTGAGCATTCAGACACTGTCACTGAAATCTGTAATGTGGTCTCCATTTCACTAGAAAGAATTTTTTCAAGTAATAGCTTTGCAACACAAAATTGTCTATTACTGAAACGAAACGTATACAGTTTAACTTTGATGGATGTATACAAAGAATCCTGTAGATTTCTGTTAGCTGTTCCTCACTTGATAAATGACCCAGAACATGCTTACTCCAGTGTATGTTTATCTAAGAGCACACTAATCCTGTGCTGAAATATGATTACCCTTTGGATACGCTCTAGTTGTTCATTGCCTTCCTGTCTCTTAATAAAGTGCTTTCACTTCCCAGCCTTTCAATAAGCTGGACTAGAGGGACCAGACACTCTTCTGGGCAGTCTCCGTTTGATAAATGATCATGTCATGCTATCACTTTGAGGTCTGCTCCAAAATACTGACGAGCAAATTATATTCCATGGGGTGGGGGGCAGAGGGGGAAGGGCAAGTGCCTTAGTAGGCAGCTGTAGTGCTGGCAATAATGTTCTTACCAATTAACGATGGCCATTTAAGAATTGGTATTTGACCAGTATGCTCCAGTTTTTATCGGAAACGTCTAGTCCATCTGCCCTAACTACCTCTACAGACAGCAATTTGTCACCATTTTGACTACCTGTCATAATCTATTTGAGGAAATCTATAATTTTTCTCTTGTTCCTGACGTGATTCTGAAGCGAATGAATTCATCTTTTGTGATATCCTCTTGTCAGAATCAATACCGGGCAGAGGTTGAATACATTAAAGACTTGGGAAATACAGATTTTTACAGGTATTTCTAACTATCTTTTCTCTACCTATCCAAATACTCACACAAGTCAAAAACTTTCCCAAACTAATGGAATTAATAAATATATAATAGCCTGGCTTTTTGTACAGAGGAATAGTTGGTTTAGTTTTTTTTTTTTTAAATAGTTATAGTGTTTTTAAAAAATTCTGTTAATATTCCAGCACAAATCCACTGCAGCCTAGAAGTCCTTGTGAACTTGACTAAAGTAAACCAGAAGCTCGACAGGATAAATAAATGAAGTAGCAAGCAACAGCAAACAAAGAAAAGAGAATTCTACTGAAATAAATTATGGTTTTGGTAAGTGACCTAAGACATACTTTTTACACGTGGCAGCCAGTCATAGTAAGTTATTTTGCATGAACTGAGAAAAATTACTTAATTTTGTTCTGTCTACTGTTCTGCATTATATAAACTTCAGTCATGTGAAACAAGGTCTTACGCCTTGATGTCTGTTAATTATGCTAACAATGTCCTGAATTAACCAGAACCTTAAGTGCTTGAATTTACTAGCCTGAATTTTCAACTACACCGATATCATCGTGGCAGTGCTGAAAAGCCAGGCGGTCTGGGTTTTCATAATAACGTGAAAAAACTGAGATAAATGTTTAGATATAAAATAATTATACTAATTATACGCAAGTGAGAGAAGTCTACATGAGAAGATTGTATTTCATGCATTTCTTACGCCAATCGCGTTTCTCTCTTTCGCAAAGATTCCATAATATTCCTGCAGGAATGGTAAATGAGGGGACATACAGCATTTGGCATGAAGAAGAGGTACATGTCAGAATTTTGAAAACGGAGGGGCAAGAGGTGGGAGAGTGGAGGCAGCTTTTGTGGGAAGGAAAGAGCCTTTGCCGCGTGTGACAAGTTCAGGCAGCAGAAGCAATTAAGTGTATGTACTACAATTGTATATCCCCTGAAATCTTTTCAGCTGTTATGGTTGTAGAATAATGTAAGCTGTAGAATCATGAAATCCAGGGTTCCAAAAATCTGAAACATATTCAAAACTTCCCTCAGCTATTTATTTTTTTTAACAGTTAGTGGATGTATAAGATCTTTTTCCTGCTAGATATTCACTGTAAGTTAAAGCCTCTTAAATGGTGTTAAAACTGACTTTTAAAATATACTTTGCACGGGCTACTGCTTTTTCAAAAGTTTGTTGTTAGTTTTGTTTTGTTTTGTTTTTAATTTAAATAGTAATTTGCATGAGTGATAAGTAAAGCCAGCTAAAATGTAATCCCTAAAACACAGTAACTGTAGCTGGGAAGTTGGACATCCAGCTGTATTTATACTCCACATTACACACATTCAATGTGGTCATTAATTTTACAGGTCTGCAAAGATCTGAACAGAAGTAGCCTCTCTGCTCCATATTTTCCAAACTTGGAGACTGTTCAGAAAACACGCAGAACAGTCACTTTCAAAATTTACCAGAGCTTGATCCAAGTGTAACTGATAGCAGCAGCAGCAGCAGCAGCAAACTCAGATGCTCACCACAGAATTTTTCAAAAGCTCTGAGCATATGACATAGAAATCTACGTGGTTATTTGATTTGGGTAAATATTAACTCTGGCCTTCCCAATGGCAAAATAATGCAATTTAATAATGATTCAATAATGGATACACTGTTACTGAATAATGCATTCTTTTTGCCATCTCCTTATTCTGATTCAGAAGGCACTGTTTTTTCCTCTGAGATGCTGAAAATGTTGTCTCTGAACTGGCATCCTCATTTTTAAAAATAATTGGTTCTTTGGCTAAGACAATCTTCTTTTAAGATCATCACAAATGAAGTCTTTTGTATTTATAAGAAAGGAAAAAAGACAATTAAAGAAATCATAGAATCACCGTAAATCATCAAATCACCATAATATGTTTCATTTAGAAAAAGGAATCCTTTCAAAAGGGAAACTTTGGAGAGACTACCTATTTAAAAAAGCTTACTGTTATTTTGATGTAACAAACACATTCAATATGGTTTTAATTACCCAGCAAAAGCCTAGATGAATTCTATTTCAATATGAATTCAAGCACAACTGCCAGCCAGAAACACAGCTTGAAATACAATACATTAATAATCCTCTAGTAAAAAAGAAATGCATCATTCAACATTTGTTAATATTCAAATGTAAAAAAATTAAGAGTCCAAATAAAGTATATTGACTAAATCAGTGATAGATTATGCACACAAATACTGAAATCTCCTTATTAGTAAACAGAACTGCCAAATTTAATGTAAAAGACAGTAAGTGTTCTAATAAGGGATAGTTATTTTAATAATTACTAACCAATGAAAGTTAACTTTTCTAAGGAAATAGAATGTATATGAAAACCATAACAAAAGACTTTATTTCAATCAAGGCTTTTTCTTGGTGATTTGGGTCACAATTTAAGACAATTCATTTTAGTATTTATTAATAAAAGTGTAAATTTCAAAAAAAGCAGAACACAAATTCCTATGGTTAATATTATATGAAAACAGCATTCATTAAGTCATTTATAAAGTTTGTTCCATGCCTCCACTATGCAATAATGGTGTCAGCACAATTCAACATAAATTTAATATTCAGTTACTAACATGACAATGAAATTATTTTTTAACTGCTCTTTATGTCAAGAAGTAGAAGACACCATAAGTTATAAAAATAATGAGAGGTGACAAGACCAATATTCCTGTTCCTTTTTGAGAAGATAAGCTAGAAATTGTAAGTCTAGAACACTCTGTTTGAACCACATTCACTACTGAAAAAGGAAGAGCAAAAATACTTTCATTTAATTTGTTTTAGCTGCTACTGTGGAAGTTAGAGCTCTTGTTTATGAAGACATGTCTTTCCTTAGCAGAAATATATAAAAGAAATTCAATGTATACTTTAATGACAAATACTTCTTATGTTACTCTAGCAACAATAGTCCAAAAGTCATTTTGATATTGGAATGGCTGCAAAATCTGCTAGATTATCTGAGATCCAAAAAGTGGCTTTTATTTACCTTAAAATAGAGAATTAAAAACTGTAACACGGCAAAATATTGCAAATTAATTAACAAACAATGGCCAGTGACAGTCACTCTGATGGCCAAAACATACAAACTACCTCTACATTTTGGACTCATTATATTATAGCTGTAACTTCCATGCATTTACTACTTAGTTGGTAACTGCAGGCACAATTGTCACTTCACGTTGGATTAATGGACATTTGGACATCCTAGATAAATGGTTCACCATTTTTAATCTCAACAAGATATTTCGATGAGAGAAGACAGCACACTTGGAAAGTCAGAGGTTCAGTGATTGCAGGAGTAGAATTTATTTTTACTCATCTAATTATTGACAAAGATGAACTTGACTAATTTCTTATCAATCAAACTAAATAGAGCAAATATTTATTTTAATACCTTCATATGTTGAAGCTGATTGTCAACTGCTCTAAGATAAGAAAGATTTTCCAAAACTTCCAGTCCTTCTAATTCATCGATGTTGTTATTGCTGATATTCAACACAGACAAAGATTTCTGGAGGAAGAAAAGCAGAAAAAGAAAATTATTTTTTTCATGCCATGCATGAGTCAAATTGCAAATTCTTGCAGAAAATTATCTTAAAGGAAGAAGAAGCATATGGAGCAGAAACATGCAAATACAGCTACTACAGACCTCACACATTGTTTTATGTTTCCTTTCCCTCTTGTCCTAAAATACTGTTTCTTTTGGTTTTGAAGTGAAACAAAAGTAAAGATTATTTCTTTAAATTTATTTCTTTAAAATTATTTCAGGAATTCTGAGTAAAAATAGAACATTTCCTTTTCTCTAAAAATGTTCAAATGCTTTAGAGTTCTGCAAGAGCTACTGACTCTACATTTGCAGTATGAAACAGAGACAGAAAATGGCTGCCTATTCCAAGGTTACATCCGAACTGCACAGAGCTGAAATCCATATCTGATGCCCACGTAAGTCTCGTTTAACAGCTCAACTTGGCTGCTTTTATTTCAGGCTTGATCCTACAAACCTCTCGGTGCAGGTATCACTATTCCTTGCCCCTTCTTTGGAACACTGGTGGGTCTCATAGTGCACTTTGCCTTTTGTAACAGACAATTGTTGAAGAGATCTTTGCATTCCAGATAAAAAGTAAACATGTTTTGGGTGTTTATCTCAGGAAATAATGATGTTTCATGTAAAAGGAACAAGAAGTCTATACCTCTAGAATTTTTTCACCTCTAGAAGGTGAAAAAAAGGCACCTAATCCAGTAAATTTAGAATTATGCCACATATGGAATTTACCATTAGTTAGAAAGATGTCTATTTCAGCAGTGTACAAAAGAAATGTGACACCCCCCTTCTAAAATCTGAGCGAGAGCTACATTGCAGGCAGAAATTACCAGTATCATCCTGATACATCAAGTGCATAAACTTAATCTCCTCAGTCAAAAGATTCATGATGTTGTCATCATCAAAACATATGCTCATGGTACACTGAAAGCTCTATAGCCCCATGTTTTTGGCTCTTTTATCTCTGACAGCATTAAGAGCCAGAAACTGATGAAGTCAGAAGTGATGTCTTAAGCAGGGACAAAAGACTTAGCACTCAAAAGATAAAAGTAGAATGTTTCTATGCGTAGCTTCCACTAAGATGCTACATGATCAAGAATGCA
Source organism: Gallinago undulata (assembly GCA_026546715.1). Taxonomy (NCBI): domain Eukaryota; kingdom Metazoa; phylum Chordata; class Aves; order Charadriiformes; family Scolopacidae; genus Gallinago; species Gallinago undulata. Next base: position 118,469,292 of record JAOTQQ010000012.1, read on the forward strand.
AAGTTTTTCTTAAAAAACAAAACAAAAAACCCCACAACAACAAAAGACTTATTAGTAAATAAAGTATTTTTTAACCACTTCAACACTACATTTGATGTTTATTGAGACATTAACCTGCTGAAAGAAAACTTCAAAAGCTGACTTTCCTGAAATCTTGACATACCCCAACATGGAAAAATTGCAGAACTAAAACTGAATGCTTCTGATTGGTTCGCTCTTAATACCCAGAAAAAAAGTTATTTGCACCTTTTGCCATTGCATTTTCTAGAGAAATACAGGAGGCAGTAAATAAACTAATATAAAAGTCAAATCAGAGAAGTATCAACAAACTCGCTCACTACAAACTAAGTAGACTATGATGACTGTGATAAATTCCTACCCTTTTTTTGGTTTATTCACATTTTATCTATATAGGGCTTCCACACGTTTCTTTACTTCCTCTCTCCCTTTATTCTCATTTCCATTTCCATCCTTTAAATAAATAAAAAATAAAAATAAAAGAACTAGTCTGCTGGACTCCTTATTTATTTGAGAATTGGTATGGGAGTCCCTTGGTAGAATTTGAAAGAATGACACAAAAAAGAAAACACAATTGCTAATAACTTCTCTGATCTGCTGATTAACAGCTCATTGAAGTTCTCAGAATGTACTTACTGCCAGGGACCTAAGAGATCTGGGATCAAACAGAAGCTTTTCGCCAAGAGGGAGGTGTTGACTTTCAATATGTAGCTCCCTTATTTCTTCTAATTTATCCAAACCCTCTACTACAGCAATACAGTTGCCCCCTAGATATCTGCAGAATAGAACACAAAATAGATTTAATATCCTTTGAAAGCAAAAGCTAACACATTGCCTCAATATATTAAAAAATTAAATATTTTAAGTATTATTGCACAATACTTGGAAATTATAACAGAAAAAGTCAGGAACCTAGCATGCAAGCAGGACATAGAGCTAACAGATCCAAGGGTTTTTAGGGGTTTTATATATTGTTACTATTATTATCAAATGGCTGAAAAAGGAAAATAATTTAAATGAAAACAAATATGTTAAGATGATATGGCATGATTTTATTTTAGAACACTGTTAAAAAACCATAAGCAATTACTTTTATTTGAAAAGCAACATTTAAGAGCCGAAAGGCCATTCCTGGCTACATAATTTTAAATATTTTTAGTCTAATAATCATTCTTTTACTATTGAAATAAATATATGACTTTCAACTTACAGTTTTTCAAGGTTTTTCAGTGATGAGAGATTTTCTATACATGTAATACAATTGTTCTGAAGGTAAAGGTGTGTTATATTTGAAGCAAAGTCCAAGTTCTGGATTTGACTGATTTGGTTATCATATAAATACAGAACTCTAAGATTTTTACACAAAGAGAGGTCACCCTGAAATAAAAAATAACAAATTAATGCTACACAGAGTTCACTCACTGCTTGCTTCTGGTTCTGCTGCATGATTTATACATTTTCAACAAACACTTTTAACAATTATTTTTCCTAGAAAAACTGATTGTCAGTAATCATCTCCTGTAATCATCTGTTGTAATCATCATTACTGTTCTGCCGTACAGAAGCTGAGGACTATGGCCATTATCAGCAGATACATCACATCCTGTGTGACTTAAAATGATAGAATTGTTTTGGTTGGAGGAGACCATTAAGGTCATCATGTCCAGTTTTTCACCTAGCACTGCCAAGTTACCAGTAAACCATGTCCCTCAGTACCACATCTACATGGCTTTTAAACACCTCTAGGGATGGTGACTCCACCACTGCCCTGAGCAGCCTGTTCCAATGCTTGAAAACCCTTTCTGTAAAGAATTTTTTCCTAATCTCCAATCTGAACCTCCTCTGGTGCAATTTGAGGCCGTTTCCTCTTGTCCCATTGCCTGTTCCTTGGGAGAACAGACCGACCCCCCGGCTACACCCTCCTTTCAGGGAGTTGGAGAGAGGGAGAAGGTCTCCCCTCAGCCTCCTTTTCTCCAGGCTGAACACC
>JAOTQQ010000012.1:118490484-118503005 GCA_026546715.1 Gallinago undulata
TAGTTTTTATGTTACTTACTGTTTACAATGTACACCAAAGTCTTCTATTTTATTAAGTGGAATAGTCTGGTATTCAGAGGGACCTTCATCTGGAGGTTTGTAGCCCTAAAAATTCAACACAGGGCAAAGATGACACAGTAATTTTGAGACTTTGAAACACCTAAACTCTTTGAAAGCAAAAATTCACAAAAGTTCTAGTTTATGCAATCCCAGTTTATTTTTTCTAGGGAAAAAGGAAGTTCCCCCAGTAGCCTGAAATTTGGAATTTTCTTGGATCTCAAATTTACACATGGCTTTACTAGCAGTCAATACATTTACAGGTCTATCAAAAAGCATGTTGGAAGCAAGATAGGTGTCATAGTTGAGATTTTTCAAACAAGTAAGATGACTAGCTATGATTAGATTATTTCTTAGATCACAGAAAGAGCAAGCTTCTTCTCAGGTAATACTTCTCTACGTATTCTTGGAAGCAATTTCAATCCCCTTTTGAGGGAAGACAGAAAGCATGAGAAGAGGGAATAAAGCTCCACACCTTGGATGTGTCTTAGGAATAACTAAAAATTCAGGTACTTATTTAGCCAAGACGGTGCCACTCACAACTACAGGCAGGCAAGAACTGCCCCTTGTGAGGACTTCCTAAAAATACAATTCTAACACGCATTTTCTATACAGGATTTGGTTTTCAGGTACAGGATCCTTCTCTCTGCTCAAAACTCTGAATGTATTCATGAGGTGTTTTTGCCTAAAGAAGTCAATATCCTCCCAAATCATAAACTGTTCTAAGAAGATCTCTCATGTATTTATTTGTCAACACAAAAATAAATGAAATGGGAACTTCCCCCAAACATTTTTGTTAATTATAGTTTCACCGGATGCCAGACTAAAGTTCATGATGAGTCAACAGTAACTGGAAATTTGAAAGATATAACTGAACTTTATTAGATTGAAATTCAATAGCACAGTTACATCTCTGCCAGAAGTATAAATGGAAGACTGCATTTAGAGATACAGATCTCCAGTATGTGATTTCCTAGTTTTTAGCTTAACCTTTCCATATTGTTTAATTAATCCCCCCCTTTTTTTTTTACATTATTTTGTGAAGATTCACAATATTTATTTGAAAGCAAAGTACATAGTTTTCAATCTTGCTTTTCTAAAGCAGATTACAACATCTAAAACACACTACTAACATTTGATTTTAGGCCTAAAAAACAACAGAGAAGAATTAACATAAATCTATTTTGATGAATGTCACCTAAAACTATATCCATTAAAAGTGGCTATTTAGAGCTATATAATTTTAGGATAGCTCCACGATCTGGACAGCCTATTTGATTTAATGCTGACAAAAATCTATGAAAAACAACTAGGAGGCAATCTTTGTGAATTAAATCAATATCCAAAGCCAGGGAATAACCAGTACATCAGCGTGTCTTTCTTTTGGAATGAACAATGACAGAACAGCAGAGTAGATAAAACTGTCAGATGATCAAACTGCAGTAATCTTTAGAACCAATCTATTACTTATTTAAAGACAGCTTAGTGACCACACGCTAGATAATTTTAACTGAGTACCTTAGGATATGTCCTAAATGCTCCCAGATTTACTTTTCCTGCAGATATTGTTCTTGTTGGATCAATCTGTAGAAATACAGGTAATGCTTGTTATATGCATTTTATAAATTACTACAGGTGTAAATAAACTTCACAGTCATCATGTTTCAGAAACGTAGTTATTGGAAATTGTGTTAGTTTTATCATAAACAGTACTTTTTCAGTTGGCATCTCTTGGAACAAAACTCTCTAAAAAGATGGGAATATCAATAGCTTTCTATGGACCACAATAAACCATAATAAAAATCTGCCTTTTAATACTATAACCAGTAGGGGTTAAGAAAAGGTATTATGTGATCTGCTGTATTTTGGTGGAAAATACAGGAAACTAATGTAAGAATCTTCTTGCTAACATATTTACTAATATCCTGTTTAATTTTAAAACTAATTTAAAAAAAAGAAAGAAAAAAAGAAAAAGAAAAAATGTTTCTAGAAAAGTGTTCTGAATCTGTGAAATTATGTCACAACACAGGAGAACTCACATGGTGGAATTACTTCTTATTTCTAACATAATTCTTTCATCAGAGCTATATTCCTTTTGACTGCTTCCAGTCTTTTCCCCTTTATTTCCTTCAATAGCAATAGTTATACAAGTAGTGTTTAAGATAAGGTTTAATTTGTGATCTGAAGCCTGGAAGACCCCGAAGGGCCCAAAGAGTTTCTTCAGACTTTTTCTTTAAAGGTAGTTTTCCTAATGTTTTTTTACCTTGCACTATGTCGTTGATTTAATTTAAAAGGCATCTTAGATGCAAAGTAACAGAACTCTGTGCACACCCTTTGCTCTGTTTTGACACACAAAAAAAAAAAAGAAACAACAAAAGAATCAGATTTTTATTCTATCCAGAGAGGTTGAATATAGATTGCTTGATGTGTGTTTTTGAGAAGTAGAACTTTAAATGAAGGGTAATGTATGGATTTTGGCAGAGATACCATACTTGCAACAATGCAGTGAAAATACCCCTGGTAAGCAATACTACTGGTGTGACTGTATGTAGCCAACAAAGCAAAAGGAGCAATACCAATGAAAAATTTGGATCTTACACTTCCATCATGCGAAATACACACTCCTAGAATGTTAACAGAGAGAAATCTAAAAATGATTCCCCCCTCAACACAATTTGCTATGCGGTTTTATCAACTGTCAGCCAGTACTTACAACCACTGCTACGAAGGGTTCTTGAAATTGCTGATTAAGCATCTGGGTACTGACGTCGATCCCCGAGAGCCAGCAGCCGTAGCCGGGGTGACTGTGGTACCAGCCAATTGCATTTTCCAGGCGACCAACCTAGCAGCAGGGAAGGAAAACAAACCCAGGGTTACATCTCCATTCCAAAAGCATCAGCTGCCATCTGTTGGGCCTTCCAGCACGCTACAACACGGTGAGAGGATTAAAAAAGAACACACACACAGCCTGCAATACTAACTTACTGATGCTAGACTAAATACTAAACTTACACCTTATTTTGCTAAGCTGTTTTCTAGAAGCCATACAATCTGTAGCATTAGCATTTTCTGTTAACAGCTGCTACCACAGAACAAAGAACTCCAAGGAACCAGGAGCTCCTTCTTCCATGGTACCTGAACTACAGAAGAGATTCCACGTGGTGAGATAGATGGTGAGTACGCTGGGACTCCTCACCATGGATATGACATAAATATATATAATCTCATATAATGTCTGGTATGACAACAGAGAAGGGCTGTACGTTACTTACTGGAGTAATACATCTCAGAGGCGTATAGAGAGATTAATGATAGGTTTAAAAAATAACTTAAAGCATGTTTTCTAACACCACAAGTGACAGAAATTATGCTCCGAAAGCCAAAAGATGAATTTTGGAGATTTTTTTAGGATCAGAAAACCTCAAAATAGGGCTTTCCAAATAATACCATTAGCTATCTCTACAAATATTGGAATAAAACCAAAGAAAACAAAACCCCACAAACCCAGGGAAACAAGCACCCATTGCACGTAATTTTGTAACCCTCTCTCAGGAATTATTTACTGGCTGCTCCCGACCAAGTAGAATAATTGTGGTTTGACCCTATATACCAGTTCTTAACTGAGAGTTGTCTGTCTGGATGCATAACCTGCTCGGTTTTGCCAAATACCGAATACGTCAGGAAGGTTAAATCAGCAAAACGTTGAGACAGAACACACCAACTGCCCACTGAATGACACATTTATTTTATTTTTGAATTACTGAATAATATTTATATTTTCTTTGCAACTCCCATAACAGAGACACCAACAAAACACTAAAGAATGTGTTATTTTTCAAAGCCAAAAAACATGTTTTGACTGTATTAAGACCAGACCCTGCCCATGGAGAAGCAAATAACTGGAACACTGGCATCTGTAAAATACTTATGCAGGGCAACATATAAACTTGCAATCTAATATTAAAAAGAGTTATTCCAGGAACAGCTATGTGCCAAAAATCAAACATAGAACAGCCATAATGCAAGCTCTCCCAGAGCACCAATGAAGCTGAGTTATTATATTTCAACACAAGTTCAATTTCAAAATTGTTTTCAATTGAATTCAATTTTAACTACAGATAAAACTGTACAATATAAACAACTAAAAAATCCCGTTTCCCATGTCCTACATAAACCTGGACTGCTTTAAACATAACACAAACTAACTGGGTACAAAAATACTAATTTTACGTGATACACTTACTATTTTGAATCCCATTATTTCTGCATTTACTTTTCTGCAACAACAGTATCAGTAGCACGACATTTATAGTTTCCAGATAAAAGGAATTTGATTAAATAAATTATTTCTGATTTTTCTCATAAATAGGGATGAATTATTAAAAAACTCCCAGAACACATCTAGATTAAATATAATCTTTTTTGATGTTACGATCCAGCCTAATTCACATCTATTTAAGTATCTCTATATGTATATAAAGCTGTGAATATAACTCTCCAAAATAATCCAAATACTGCTCTGTTATCTGCAGTTAATAAGTGGAGGTTTTCAATTTTAGCTAGTTTAAAATACTCAGAGGATTAAAGAAAAAGGGTAAACTGGGCCTCAAAACTATTTTAGCTTAGAGAGTTAGTTATTTCAATGTTTATTCTTAGTATACGATTGCTCTGTGCTGGAAGAAGCACATTAGTGGGAGCTGTGATGGGCTGTGCTGGTTTCTACAGCAGCCACAGAGCAAGCATATTTGTATTTCTGTTCTCCTTCTGCATGTGAGAATTTTACTGCACATTCTGGCTTAATACAACATGACTTTCTGAATACAGGGTGACAAAGAGGGGGAACAGACGTTTAAATCAGTTAATCTAAATTTCCAAATTATAAATGTGAATAGGTAAGTTGCACTGAAACTTACTTATTCCTGCATTGGGATTTTCTCCACAAATGTGTTTTCTGCAGTAAGACTTCAGAAAGCAAGAATAAATGTCGTATTCCTGATCCACGAGTAGTAAGTATCTCAGAGGTGGTGGAGTCTCCATCTCTGGAAACATTCAAAAGCTGCCTGGAAAAGTTTGTGCAACCTGCTCTGGGTGACCCTGCTTTGGCAGGGGGTTGGACTAGATGATCTCCAGAGGTCCCTTCCAACCCCAGATCATTCTGTGACATGTTTTATATTTAATTTTGCATACGTTTTTTAGAAATAGGTAGTATATCAAGTTATTTTAGAAACAGACTCCCTCCTTCTTCCATCCACAAGCCACCAGCTGCAGCCGCAAAAACACTTCCTGAGTGATTAAAATCCTTTATAAAAGAAAGAAGAATCCAGTACTTGATGCCCTACTGCAAGACATGGAAACGTATGTGTGAAAATGTTTGGAGGGCCCTATCTTCCTTGCTGCCAGCAGTTGTCTTAGCCACCCTTGATATGATACAGAGTATCCGGACGGGCAGGTTATCGCTGTGGGAGGAGGGGAGGGGAGCAAGCCTGCAAACCCCAGAATATGTTCCTGCACGATTAGATTACCAGATCAGCAGCCGCACCATGGAGGGAGAAAAACACTCTCTGCCACCATCTCCTCACCTGCTTGGCGTTTTCGATGTAGGCAGCCATGTACTCGTAGGCGGCCGCCTGAGCGTTGACGCGAGTCTCGGTGCCTTCCACCGGCAGGGCGAAGCTGTCCATGATGATCATGGTCTCCCCGTCCACCTTGCCCAGCATGAGCCCCATCACCTCCAGGTTGCCCCCCGACCGGGCGTGCATCACCATCTTCAGGAGGGCCAGCGCCGAGATCTTGCAGTACTTGAAGTAATGGTGGCTGCAAGAGAGAAGCGGCGGAGGCCATCAGGGCCTGAACTACGCTCCCCCGGCCGGTACCTCAGGCCCTCAACGCCCGCCCGGCCGGTACCTCAGGCCCCGCCACCCGGCCCGGCCCAGCCTTCACTCACTCTTTGGTCCACGGCTTGGCCGCCAGGATCTCCTGCTGCTGCTTGCGGTCGTACTTGTAGATCTCATCGATGCTCTGCGCCTCCTGCATGTTGTTGGCCAACTCCCACGTCTTCTGCGCCATCCCGCTCCCCGAGGCGCCGCTCGCCGCCGCCATCGCCTCCCCCCACCCCCCGCCTCTTTCCCCTCACCGGGCCCGGCCCTGGCCCGCCTCACCGGGCCGCCGGCGGAACCAAGCGAGGCGGGGGTGGGGGAGAGGGGTTGAGGGAAGTGGTACGGTCCGCGCAGGCCCAGTGAGAGGCTGTGGAGAGCGGGGCCGCGCCGCCCTCCGGAGCGGCAGAGGGCGCTGTCGGGCACCGACCGCCGGTTTCCGGGGAGGCGGTAACGGGCGCGGGACGCGGAGGGAGCTGCTGCAGCCGGTGAGCGGGTGCGGTGGGGGGACGGCAGCCGGGACCCCCACCCCCCTTCCCTTTCTTTCCCCCCCGCAAACCCCGTGCGGGAAGGGGGGGGGGGGGCGAGCGGCCGCCTTGTTCGCAGGCCGGAGCGGGCGCGCTCGTTCTCCTTTACGACGCGGGGGAGGAACGGGAACGGAGGCGGGAGGCGGCTTAGGGACCGGGCTGGGGTCTGAACTCCGGTGCCGGGATGGGGTGGTGGGCGGGGGCGCAGCGGGTCTCGGCGAGGCCTTTTCCGGCTGCAGCCGTTTGTTGTGGAGGCCGTTGCCTAACAACGGTGCCGCGCGCCCTTAAAGGGGCCGAGCCCGAATTGCCGCCTCTCCCCCCCACCCCCCTCCTCCTCACCTCAGAGCTGTCCTGAAGGGGGGACTTGGTGGTCCCGGGGTTACCTGAGGAGGGGAGGTCGGGGAAGGGCGCTTCCTCCGGGGATGTCACGTTTGGAGAAATAAGTCTTCTGGTCCTGAAGGTTTTTCCCGAAATTTACGTCTTTTTGGGGAGGTTTTCCCGAAAAGCAGAGGGGCGGTGACTCGCCAGACTCCTTGGCTGGTTGCACTGAGGGTTAATTAATCGCGACAAAGCCGTGTTGTTTTAGCCAGGAGTTTTAATTAATTGTGAGCATCCGGACTCTGGAAATTTTGGGTTTTTTGGTGTTTTTTCAGGTGAGAATTGGAAAGAAAGGAGGGTGACGGGTACAGGGAGCCGGGCTCTGACAGCCAGAGCTGACCCTAAACGCCAGTCACAGGGTTCGGAGAGCTTGGGAAGTTTGGGTGAAACTTTGGAAAAAATCTTCCTTAATAATACAATTGCGTGACCGCATAATCTGTAAGTGCAATTACTAAACATATTATATGCTATATAGTGCTTTTTTTTGTTTGTATTTTTTTTCAAGCGCTTCCCTCCTTGCCGCCCTCCCTGCAGTTCAGGGGGATGAGAATTGCCATTTTGCCGGTTTTCCTGATGTTATGCCCCATCCCTGGAGGGGTTCAAGGCCAGGCTGGATGGGGCTTGGAGCAACCTGGTCTGGTGGGAGGTGTGGGTTGGAACTGGATGGTCTTTAAGGTCCCTTCCAACCCAAACCATTCTATGATTCTATTTTAATACCATGGTGGCACAGAAGAGATGAAATCTGTTTACTTTCGCATGCTGATTTTAAATTTTGTGCCCTGTTTTCCTGAACAAATGGGAAGGGAAAGAATAAAAAGGAACACAGTAAACATTACTTTAGATAACAGGCACGCAGTACAGAGCTTAGATACAGTACACACCATACAATACATGTGCACAGAGATGCTTTGAGTATCTTGAATACAGAGACGTGCATTATTAACTCTTTTGGGGCATAGAGCCAGTAAAAACCTCACGTTCAGACTTGGTTTATTGTCTTGAGTATCTACATGCTTTCTATTGCCTGGTGTATCTGCTGAAGTTGAAGTCTACCCAGCTGACTTTAACTATTCAGAGTTGCTTTTGTGAAAACTTCCAGTTTAAAAGGAAAAAAAGGTTGTGAAAACCTAAAATCTTCTTGAAAGTAAAAAGATAGAAAATATATTTTGTATGAGACATTTTCAGACTGTTGTCAAGTATCTAGCAGCAGTGTGCTTAATGGAATTTCACTTTGAATAACAATACAACCTGTTGAGAACACAAATAGATCCAAGATTTAAAGATGCAAGAGCTAAAGGAAGAGCTGATAGATCTATGCTATCAATGTGGTTGGTTTTTGTTTTTTTTTTTTTTACAAATAGTGTTTACAAAATATTCTGCTTTCCAAAAAGCATGAAAAATATGTTGGTTGCACCTGATAATTTTGGAGGCATGCGGTTTATCCTCGGGTGTTCAAATGTTTACAGCACGTTCTGACATTCCCTTTTGCTCCCCGTGGAGCAGCGTCCCTGAGCTTAGTTTTGACTCTGCTGCTTTTACTACTTGCAAGGGTGTAGAAATGCACAAAGTGCATTCAGACACCTGGCTGAGCTGAAAATAGGTTATTTTGTTTTGAATGGAAGTGGTTTTACAGTGGCAGGCTTGACCTTGGTGCATTTGTGCCGTCGTGTGAAGCCAGTTGGAAGTTAATGGTGTCACCTTCGAGATGGTTCCCTGTGTGACTGGGGTGCTGTGGTAGATAGAATAGTATTGTTTGCTTATTTCCACTGTGATTAGTCGTGATTGCTTCACTTCATACTGTAGATGAAAAGATGGATTAATATTCAGTAAGATATTTGCTTACATACTGCTGTAATTTCCAAACTTAGCAGTGGATACATCACATTCAAATTGTCAGTCTGTTGCTTAGAATATTTAAAATTTTAAATGAATATTTTTTTTTTTTCCACTCATGCATATTTGTAAGATCAACTCAAGCTGAAGGGTGTAAGAGGTAAAATGTCTAGTTATTTTCTAAGAGGCTTTTGGCTGCTTTTCCTGGTTGTTTAGCTCTATTCAAGGTGGCATTATACATCTTGGTGTTCTCCAAGGCCTGGAGTTCTAAGCTTTCTTCATATGAATTGAGTTGCCTGTATAGTTTCAACCTTAACTGCTTTCTTTGTCTTTGTTTTTTAATTTATTATATTCCTCTTTCTAGCAATCTGATAGGAGTGCAGAATGCTAGAATATTCACTGTGTGCCTCGTGCTAGATAGAAAATACACCACAAATACTCCTTTCCTTACACCACCTCTCAGAATAGGTTTGGTACCATTCCATTTACTACTGGAAAATTTGGCCGAAACCATGACACATGGTGATTTGGAAACAGTTCTAGAGTTTGTAAATGTTTTTGTAAATGGAGCTAAGAAATACAGATGTTACAGTGATGAGCTTTTGGAAAGGCTTCTCATTTATGTGCAGTGATTTTCTTCTTGGTGGCTGTGCACCACTGGGTAGGTGATGAGACCAACTTTTAAATTCTGTAGTATGACAAGTTGTTTCACCCATTCAGAATGGGGGATTTTTTTATTATTCTTATGTAACCTAATATGCTGTTTATTGTTGCCTGGAAACTTACCCTCTTTTAGATTTCTTTTATCCTTTATCAGTGTGCAAAACTAATGAGATTAAAGATTTAGGACAAATCAGATGGGGCAATTTATTTTTGGAATAGGTTGTCCTGTATTACTGCTAGGAGTTGTAAATAGGTTGTCCTAGTTGTGCCTCCTTTGTAACAATATTATAATTTTACATTATGAATCAAAAATGGTATTAATGCAAGAGAAAATTTTTAAAGGAATACATTTTAAGGAATACATCAAATAGATGTATTCCTTAAGTTATCATGCAATGACTTGAAATTATTTGATGGAATTTTTACATTTTTTTTCTCTTTATGTTACTTCTAGTAAGCATTTATCTCAGTCTCTCTGGACATATTATTTTATGTTTGCCTACGTAGTTTCTTATTCTGTTGGTCTTTGCAGTGGGTTTGTGTTTTGTTTGTTTTTTTAAATTCTTTGATCCTCTTTTTGAAAGATATTTTTATTTTTTCTAATATACTTTTATCGTTGTCCTATTGTTTACTTCATACAGCCTGTAGGCTTTAGAAAGATACTGAATTAGCCTCAGTCAAATTGCTGTATGATCTGAATGTAGAGACCAGGTGTGATGGGATTGCTTAGGAACCTGCATAAGGAATCCTATTGCTTAAGTTGTGGATTTGAGGGTCGTCATTTTCTTTTCAGTTTCATGCTTCCTTTAAGGGTGGAATATAACATGGATTTTTTCTTTCTTATCTGTAGGCTTGGTTTTACAAAACTTCTCTGGTGGAGTTGGTGAAAATGCTGAGGGATTAGGATGTTGTATGCAGTCATTCCTTTTGATTTTGTCTTTTTTTTTCTTTCCATGGTTACTTAGTATGCAGCTTCGCAGTGTTTTTAGTTTTGATAAAACTACCCTAACAAAGAATATTCAAAGTTTGAGTGTGTGCCTTAAGCCTCACAATAAAAATTAAAGTGAATCAGATTCATGACAACGGAACTGTACAGAAGTTATCTTGGAGCAGTGATATATAATAAATAAGATGCTAAAATTTCTGCTCTGAAGAGCTTTCAGTTAAATAGATACACAACTAGTGAAAGAGAGATTATCAGCTGTTCCTTAGCACGTGTTTTCTTACAGATGAGTGGCTTGTCTGATTGCGCGTCAGGGCTGCCTGATATTCATGATCTTACACTTATTGCAGAATTTTAGCTGTATTTTATTGGTACAGGAGGTAATGGTAACGCTGTTGGCTCCAACTCCAGACACACCTTGTGTGTATTCTGTGTTTTGTGAGGGTTTTTATTGTTAGGTTTTTTGTTTATTTGTTTTTTGTCTTGTCTTGTTTTGTTTTTGAGTAAGATTGATGATTTTTAAGACTACTCATGATAGTAAGTTAAGCACAGATTTGATGTATGATTTCATCCTTATTTTGGAGTATACGTGTATTTTGCACTTTTTGTAATTTTTTGTCTAATGATTCCTTTATCTAATTGTGTTGTCTGATATATTCAGATATAGTTATGATATATGTTAGTGGTATTCACTAAGAATAAGCTTGTGCTAGTGCGTAGTGATGGGCCATTGGTAGACTTGCAGTTAAAAAAACCAACCATAACCCAGAACACTTTAAGTTAGAACAAAAGATTAGAGAAATATCTTCAGTCTTATAATTTGGAATCTTCAAATTTTCTCTCTGGTGAAACATCAAGTCATCTCCTCCATAGATGGATTTCCCAAGTCAGCTGTTTCGTTGACCCAGCAAACATCTTGTGGTTCTGAGGGAGAAGCTTGAATATTACTTCACTATTGTCTTAAGCATCTGTAATTAAGCTTTAAATTTTTGAGGCTCTGATGTAGAGGCAATGTTCTATGTCTTTTCTATCACCTTAGAAATGATGGCGGATGATTTAGACAAATCTATTGAAGATCAGAAGGCCAAGTTGGCACGAGATAAGGCAGAACTTGAGAATGATCCACCTTATATGGAAATAAGGGTAAGAGCATTAAATAGCTTTCCTGAATTTAAACACTTCTGTTGCTAGGGTCTTGATTTGAGCTTGCTTTTTCTCTGCTCTTAAAAGTCTATTTGTTGTTAAAGTGTATATTAAAGATGTGTCTATTAAAAGTAATTTTTAACTTAAATACTTCGTATCTGTATCTATGTAGATATTTAAAAACTTGTTTGCTACCAGGCATACAGTAACACTTGTGTTTTACAACTAGAAAAGCTCTTGTAAATGGTTATCCTTGCTCTTCCCCCCATCCCAAGGGAAGGTGACTAGCAAGGATCTGCGTTCTACCCACACCAGAGCTTGGCTGTTGGGGTGGGGAGGGAAGGTATAAATATCATCAGCATTTCTGTTACAGAAACCAGAAAATATAAAAGGCAAATTACTTAATCCAGTCAATTAAACAAAATCTGTTCTTACTGCAATTTTCCTACTAGAAATTTTAGTACCTAATTCTAAAGCTATAAAGTGCTCATAATTTGCAGATCACTGTTAAATTGTTTAATTGTGCCAGTACCTGCCAAAAAGCTGTATCTAAATAATTCAAGCTAGCTAAGTGTTATGTTAACTAAATAAAGTTCTCAGTTTTGATTTTTCTGTTGCTTGACTTACAAAGCCTCAAACAGTTTGAACTTTTAACAGCAATTATAATATTGAGTTTTCACTCCCGTTTTTGTTTCATCAGAACTTTACGAGAATTCATCTTTCCCCTTCTGTGGGTAATATAAGCATTTTTACCTAGTTATAATAATTCTCTCCAGAAAGTTGTATAAATTCACTCCGGAAAGGTAATTCTTGGGGATCTGTGAGGAGTTGGTCTTTCTTTATTTTTAGCTGTTCTTTTCAGAGCAAGTTTATAGAGAAGGAGAATTATTTCAGCCTATAGTTCAATAAAGTCCTAAGGCATATGGTGAAAGTGGAGTAGTTTTAAACTTGTCCTGTAATGCTCTAAATCTTTCATAGCTTCAAGCAGGGTGCAGTATGTCAAAACTGGCCCTGTAAGAAAAACAGAGAGGGTATGTTTAAACTGTGAAGCAATTGTGGATTGTGACATGGTTTATGACATAAATCATAATATATAAGCCAACA
>JAOTQQ010000012.1:118511492-118536579 GCA_026546715.1 Gallinago undulata
TCTGGTGGGAGGTGTCCCTGCCCAGGGCAGGGGGTTGGAACTCTGTGATCTTTTAAGGTACCTTTGAACTCTAACCATTCTATGATTCTAATTAGGTTTTCTGTCTCTCTTGTGCCAGCAATAAAGTTTGCCCACATGAGGAGCCAGGTGAGAACTCAAATAAGTGAAAATTGCTTGTTATAAAAAACCCCCAAACTCCAAATTATTCTGGTGTTTAAAAAAAGGGAGCAAGAATGAAATGCCTGGGAATGGGAAAGGACTTGTTCTTAGTGACAGCGTGCATTTGTGCTGAGTTCATGTTAGCTTCAAGTTCTCCTGAACTTTGTGCATGTTCAAATAGTGAAAAATAAAGTGTCTTTGATTACTTCTGTGGAAATTAAAGATGTATCTGCACTGGGAACATGTGTGATCATTGATGGTTTTCTATCATAGCAGCTCAACATTGGTTGAGATTTTCTGTACAAGTGCATTGTATCTTTTTTTACCCATTTATTTATTGATACTGTAGAACCTAAAAGCAGCCAGAAGATGTCACCCTGTGCCCTGCTGAAGGGCCAGCCTCTGGGCAGGCAATGATTAGAGGTTAACATTTGCATTTTGTTTTCCTGTCTTAGGTAAAATGTGCAGTCACACAGCATATTGAATTTTCTGCTGAGTGTTTTGCCACCTGCTAATGACAATGCTCGTTTCTCAGCTTTGGAAAATACCCCTCAGGCAGCTTTCATAGCTGTCTGCAGATTTTATATTGTCACTGTCAGAAAACCTATAGGCACAAATTCTGGAAAAAAACCAAAACAGTTTGGGGGAGCACTGGTTTCGTTTGCAAAATATATATAATGTTCAGATTTTTTAATACCCTTTGCTTTCTTCTTTGAAAATACTGTAGTGGAGATGGCCAAAAAAGCTATCTCTTTGTGTAAAATACAGCCTGAACAAGCTGCTTATAAATATTGTCACCTTGCAAAAGCAGCTGGGATGAAGTGTCTAGATCTTGGTTTTCTTAGTTTTCCTTGCATTCTTTGCCCTTTTGACTCATTTTATAGTCAGCTTTACCCATTTGAATTTGACAGCTCAAGTTGTATCCTAAGCTATAATGCTAAACCACATATTGTCTATACGTGTATTTGTTGTCCTGTTTGAATTATGAGTGGGGCAAGTCACAACTAACCTAAACACAGAAAACAATCATATATTTAAAAGCCATCTTGTAAAAGTCACCATTCTATGATACTGTGATCTGTAAATACATTCAGATTGGAAATTAGAAGGTGATTTCTAATTGTCAAAGGAGTGAGACTTTGGAACAATTTTGGAATAAATTTAGAAATTCCAACAATTTTGGAGTAAAAACCTAACTGGTTTTAAGATGGAACTTGATATCCAGTAGCATTACTGGGGACTAGACTACATGCTCAAGGAGCTGACTTCAGCTTATTTCAGATTAAGAGAAAGTACTATATTGAAGAATGAACAAAAACCTCAAGGCACTTCAAGCCCTATTTATTTGTGCGTCACAAAGAAGGGGGAGGGCAAACACACAGCTTGCATGTATCCATTAAATATCGCAGTTCTATGAAGTTAAAAGCTACTCCTCAAAAATGCAAAATTATGATGCCCTTTTCACTGCCTGTTTCAGGAGAAACTACGGCTTGAAAGAAACAAGGAGTACAATCAGTATCTCAGGGACAAAGAAGAATGGAATGAAAGGCTAAGGAAATTAGGGAAGAAAAACACAGAGGTAATACAGTTTTACTGAAGCTGATACGAAGAGGAACATAAATGATCTTGTTGATTGTTTTATCGTTGATGAAACATAAGAAGTTAAGACAAAATAAGCAAAGAATGTCATTCAGTTAGGCCATAGGTTTTTAATATATCTAGAAAGTCCTGGTTACCAGTCATACAATACAGTTCTTGATTTCTACTTTGGTCCTATCTATCTGGTAGAAGCAAGTCCCTGGATTGTTCTTGGTGATAAAGGTGGTGGCCAGAAAAGCTGTCTCTTTGTACAAAATGTTGAGCTCCACACAGTGTTCCTTAGCTTTAATTTGTTACTGCTTTCTCCTCAGTCTTTGTCCAGTTCATGAGAAAGCAAGTGCCAGCTGTCAAATACGTGGTGCTGTGCAATTGTGAACAAAACTCCCCAGTATTTAGTACGGAAAATGAGCTAGACACATGCAGAATTGAACTCAGATTCTGAGCTGAGGCCTCTGATTGACCTGCAAATGCCCATGTGTTTTATAAGTTCTATCCAAAAGACTGGTTTTTGTCTGTCTGCAGAAAGGTTGTTGTCTTATGAGAGAGATCTTTTCCTCCCAGTGCATTGGAGCGTCATATAGTTGAAAACTCCTGTAATTTGTGGAGACAGCTGTAAAGGCAGTATTCAGGCATCCTTTAGATGTTGGAATTCATTATCTGATTCATGCTGGCACCTTCAAGGGTTGGAGCACTACACAACAGCGATTCCTAGGAAATACGTGGCAAAAATGCAGCTTGCGTTTGTGTAACTGACCCTATAAATCTCTGAAGATTTTTCTATGTGTTTAGGCGTTTATAAGAACAATCAGGGAAAAAAAGAAATGGTGAGGATTTGTTGAAGTTCTTCCATCTCTGAGGGATATCCGACTTTGAGCGTGAGCCAAATGAATGGATCTCGTGATTAACATACGTGACCTCAAAAGTTTGATCCAACAGTTTAGATAATCACAGGATACATTTCACTTGCAAGGGACCTCTGGAAGTCATTGTAGTACAGTCTCCTGATCAGAGCAGGTCTAGCTTCACAGACTGTTCAGCTTGGTCAGGCCTTGTCCTGTTGAGTTTTGAAAGAATAGAGAATCCACTGTTCCACCAGGCAACCTGTTCCACTGCTTAACTGGTTGATTTGAACTTCTTTCCCTCTGTATTCCATTGGAATTTCCTTTGCTGCAACTTGTGGCTGTTGGTTCTTTGAAAATCATGATTCTGGCATCTCTGTAACCACAGACTGCAATCACTAGTTCCTCCTGTCCCCATGCATGCCCTCCTTAACCTTCTTTTTCCAGGCTGGACAAACCCACCTCTGTCAACTTCTCCTTTAGGACCCTTAACCATCTTAGCAGCCGTTCTTTGAACTTTCTCCAGTTTGTCAGTGTCCACGGGGAGGGGGGAAACTGGGCACACCAGAACCTGAATACTGAACAAATACCAAGCAGAGGAGAAGGATTGCTCCCCTTGACCTCCTGAGACACTCTTGCTAACACAGCCCTGGCTGTGGTTGGCTGTTATCACTGGAAGGGGATGCACTGCTGGCTCATCTTCAACTAGTTATTGCTAATCCAGGCTTTTTTCCTCCTCTCTAGACGGTGGGTGCCCATCCTGTACTGGTGCGTGGCATCATTCTGTCTCAGATACAGAACTTTGCATTAGCATTTGTTGATATTGATGAGGTTTCTTGTCAGTGTATTTCTCCAGTTTGGCAAAACCCTTCTGAATGGCAGTGGTACCCTCTAGTGTACAGATCCCTCTTCCCAGTTTGGTGTCATTTGCATCTTTAATTTATTTTTTGTTATATTTTACAAAGTATGAGTTACTCTTATCTTTATTCTACAGATGAAAGATTAGTGCACAGAAATGCCACGGGATTTATCCGAAACCATCTTATTTGCTGGAACTGTGTATGACCACTGGTCCAGTGTGTTACAGGGTTGTTTTATGTCTGCCACACCATTCTTTCTACTAGAGACGTCTCCTGTGGAGCAAAGAAATAGATTAAGAAATGGTCAGGTTAAAAGGTTGTGCTCATAGGTAGGGAGTATTACAGACTTGCTTGAATCTGGATAGAATAAAGGTATCTAGTCTTTTGATGAGGTAGATAGTTCAGTGCTTTTTTGATTCTTTGCAACTCTGAATCTGAAGGTCAAGTTGGAGTTGGTAAAAGGCCTGTCCAGGGCTTATAGCTGTTCTGCTGAAAATGTTAGATAAAAGAAAGGGTGCCTTTTTTTTTTTTTCTCAAGAAAAAAAAAATAAAATCCCAAGCTTTTAAGTGCTCCCTGAAGTATTTGTCTTGCTCACCTCCTACCTTTTCTGTAGTACCTGTTTAGGGATTGTTTGAAGAAGTACAAACCCAGGGTTTTGCTCAATGCAATTTGCTTATATTCATATCTTTTAATATTTGTTTCCTATTAAACAGAATGAGTTGGACAGGAATAGAAAACCTATTACTGTTACCAGACTCCAGCCAGAGCTACGTACAGAAGTACAGCCCTATACTACCAGTGTAGAACCTCCCAAAAAGGATGCCTTTACTTCTACAGAAGATGAAGAGATGCTAAATAAGAGATGGCTGGAGGAAGACAGATATCATAGGTTAGATGATGACATTGAATTAAGAAGTCGACTATTAAATAAAAGACTTGATGAAGATTTGGACGTTCCCAGTCGAAGGCATCGTGGATTTCCTAGCCAATCTGTAATTTCAATGAGGAAGCATCACAGACTTGATGAGGATCGTGATTTTGGTAGAAGATACTACAGAATGGACTATGATCCTGAGATAAATGAAGAAATGGACCCTAGATTTAGATGTGAAAGCGCTTATGACAGAAAAACTCCTCGGGTTTTTTATGCTGAAAGGTATTCTTAATTCCATTTTCTCCTTTATTTCTGTAGTTCTTGTTGACAGCCACGATTTGCTCTCATTGAAAATTAGACAGGTTTCATATGGGAAAGTAGGATTTTTGTGCTTACTTTAAAAAAGGAACTTTGCAATAATTTTTAGAAAAAATATTTAAAAATTGAAGCAGTACCTGGGGCTATACATCGTACATTGGAGAGCATGAGCATGAGCAACTCAAGAATACTAGAGAAATTTCCCCCCAAAAAGAAGCCCATAGTTCATTTTTTATGACGAGTATTTTACCAGAAAACAGTATTTGAGAGCAAAGCCCTGCACGGGGAACCCAAAATTCCATGTATTTTCTTAGTCTGTTATAGCCATAGCAAGTCAGGTTTTCAGTTCATATTCCAAAATTGGTTTGAGTTTCAATTTTTGGTGCGTGCCATTATGTAAATGTAAAAATATATTCTTTTAAAAAATTCTCTTTTTTAACTGCATGTCTTGCTAAATGGCAAACTTCAAACATGCATAGTTGAACCGAGTCTGGATGGTGTTAATAGATGTTAATCTCAGTCATAACTAGACAATTTGAAAAAACATTTAAGAAAACCCAACCCAAAGAAGGTGTTTTAGATAAATCATTCAGTAGGAGAACTGCAATTATGTACTGTTCATTATGAAATATTCTTTACGGTGATAACTGATAAAACGGTTTGGTTACTTTGACAGAAATTGTTAATTTTTATGTTCTAGCACACTCATTTAAAAGAAAAATATCAAACAATCATAACCTTCCCAATCACTCCTGGTTTGGCCATCTGGCCACCTCCAGTTATTCCATTGCAAGAATCAGTTGCTTTCAAAAACGGATGGGTTGTGGTGTGAAATAGTACAAAATTTGAAACAAATGTGGTTTATATAGCTAAATTCAAATGAAATAAAGGAGCATAAAGCAGTAAAGTTTCTTGTAAATAAAATTTACAAAGTTGTTTGAAAGAGTGTTCATTTGTTCACTTTACAGATCTTGGGAATGTGAGTGTTGTGGATACTTTATCTTTTTTTCTTTTTTTTCTTCTACCTTTGTGTTAAGCGTGTTGCCAGAATTATTTTACTGCAGTTCCTTCAGTGAAGAAAACATCACTGTCTTTTTCTCTCGTTAGGCAAAATAACCTCTTCTTTATTCTAGAATTAACACTTCTAGAAAAAACAGAAGGTAAATTGTACCACTCTCGACAGTGTTAAATGTGACAGTCATCTTTCATTGTTAATTGCCGGTGGACTGTTAAATGATCTTTTGAGTCATTATTTACAGGGATAATTTTCTGGATAGTACTGCAAATTATTAACTGGGAAAAACAAACCCTAAAATGCTCTTCTACTGCAAAAGCATTTTCTAAATGGAATAAAGTCATGCTGCTTTTCCAGTTTCAAATGCCAAGAGAGTTAAAATAACTCCTTTACAAAAATAGCTTTTGGTATTCTTTCTCAGCTTTTTTTTTTTTTAATTGTAAAGGAATTAAGTAACTATGGAGAAAATGAAATGTCTGGGAGCATTTGGGAGATGCAGATTAAATAAATGGGTTAGTTCAGAGTTTCAGATTGTGTGTTCAGATGTGCTTCTAAAAGCATGTATTTATTCATACAACATTTCTGGAAAAGACTAGTAAATGGAAACAGTGGTTTAATAGATGGCAGGAATGAGATTGCCTGTTTTCTGCTGAATGAGATTCAGAGAAGAGTATGTAAAACAAAAATGGTTCCATCCTGTAGTGTAATATAGAAGGTAGAAATGAGCAAAGGAAGTTTTAGGCTGGGGTGGTCTTGTCCTACAGTTTTTCAGAAAGAAGAATATTAGAAGCTTGACTTGATGTCTAACAATGTCCGTATTTTTGAGACTAACAGCAATGTTAATCCTCTGTGTTAATTAACACCCAGAGACATAATGTTCTCTTTTTACTAGGTAGCTGTTTGCCTCTGTCTAACAATCTCACAGTCTAATATTTAAATAAAAATGAGCATTTGATAAAGTTTGCGGGTTTACTTTGTTTCTCAAAGAATGTACACAGAATTATATATGTAAAATATCAGCAAGAGTGGTGTTTGAACCAACAGTAGATAGTGTCATGTTGAATAGAAATATACTATTTTTTAATTATTCTAGAAAACCCTAATGGTGCTTATATAAATGGCGGTGACCAATATATCACTGGGCAATTAATTGCTTATTGGGAGAGACCTCTGAAACAGTTTTAGTTCCAGTTTTCTTTTGAAAGCGAGTACAGAAGATACTCTTGTCTTTGTTATTGGCAAACCTGGTGCATCTTCTTAAAAGAAGTTGCTGGACCATCACCTGAATTGCCTGAGCTTAAATTTGTACATAAAATTAAGATTTGGGGTTTTTGGTATGTATTTTCAACTTTGAAGAATTTTTATTGATTTTTTTTTTTAATTAAATGTGCTTTGTAATCTCCTAGGTTTTTTTTTTTTTTTTTTTTATGGCAAGGAGCTTCCCTTTTAACCTTTATGAACTATATTCAGTCTCTCTTCAAGAAGAAACACATCTTTTAGTTACGGACAGCCCAGCTTCTGAAGAATTAGCATTTTTTTCCTACATTTCAGTCAAAGTCAGCTTTTCCAGATCACATTTGATTCATGACAGCAACTAAATTCCTAAGGAGGGATGTTTTTATTTGCTGTACTGAAGTTTTTTTATGTTTTTAAACAAGCTTTATGAGTCTGGAGAGGCACATATTTGTAATGGGACTTTTCAGAAAGGTTTGTGTTTGGACGGAGGCACGAGGACTGTGGCATATTTCAGCAAACAGGAATGGTGACTGGAAAGTGAGAGGAAGTGCAAAATGTTTTTGTTCTTGATGAGTGGAACGCTTTAGTCTATCCGCAGCAGCCAGGTTTGCCCTTTAAATGGGCTACAGCAGCTTTTTGATTGAATTAAGCCAACATGTCCAGGCCTGTCATTCTAAACTTGCAGCTTTTTACAAAAAAATTACCTCTTGAAACCCAAGGTTGGTTTCTCTGATTCCTCCCCACGTCCTTTCATCACACCATGGACTGGGCTTTCTATTTCCTGACTGCATTTCAGTCTTACGTGACCAGCCTTCTGAGAAGCAAACAGATGGATTGTTATCAAAAACATGATCTTTATCATGAAAGAGTGTTATGCCAAGAGGATGGATGACGTTCTTTCATGTTGTTCTTGTGGGTTGTTAAGATGCCAAATCTGCTTACATCCTTTCGCCTTTGATTATTAGCTTTTATTTAAATTAGAGATGAGGAGAGCTGTGGATCTTTTTACATAAAATAATAAGATATGGGGTATGGGATTTGTTTTTTTTTCTATGATTACTTAGTTTGGGGATTTTTGTTGTTTGCTGAATAGTTAGTCCATGGCTCTGTCCAGCTCTGGAAAATATATAGAATCGTAGAATGGTTTGGGTTGGAAGGAACCTTAAAGTTCATCCAGTTCCAACCCCCCTGCTATGGGCAGGGACACCTCCCACCTCAAAGCCCCATATAACTTTGTTAACATCTATTGGGTACTTTATTCTTCATTGAATATTTATTTTTTATCAGACTAACTTGAAGTCCTTGTTTAAGAGTGGTTAATTTGCGAGGCAAGAAAAGCCTGTAGATTCAGCTGCCTACCCCAGATCTTTTCAGGAAAAGCTCCCTTGTGTCCATACAGTTTTTGGCATCTTTGGAATTATTTGAAGTTTCAATTATAGTTCTTCATATGTAGGTGATTTAAATTTTAGCTCCTGGATTTCTGTATATGTGTCTCGTATCTTGATCAAAAGTCACCTCTGTCTTTTAAGTGGTGTCAGGTGCATAGTGAAGGGTAGGTTGTCATTAAAGAAGCTTTTAATACCTGAATTAACTGTTTCACCAGACTTGTCCAGTCTGTCATAGACTTTGTTGGCTCCTGGGTATTAAGAGCAGCACTATCTGTTTCAGTCGATTCAGTCTGAATGCTCTTCAGCTCTCAAAAACCCTTAACTCAAAGGTTGGATGAAAGCAGGCTTAGGAATTCACACTCCAGAGTGAGCGCTGTCTTGACAATGCTGGCAAAGCAAGTCATTTCTAGAAATTTTAGGTGGTATTTTCAGAACTGGTCCTGCTGTCCAGTGTGCAATCAGGCCGAGGAACTGCTGGACCTTCTGTTTTAGTTTGGATGTTTTTAGGCAAGCACAGCTGAATGTTTTCTATTTCTTCAAGGCCCTATCTGGATGGAATAGTAAGAGATCTACCTGCAGATTATGAAGATGAATTAAAGGAGAGAACGCGTCTGCAGCAGATCTCCAGAACTGGAAATTCTAGGTGTGGTACACAGTGTATTTTTTTTCTGATAATTGCACTGCAAAATCACAATGAAAGGAAAATGCTTATTAAAAATCCCTGATACATTGTCTGAAATGGCTGATAGTTTTTCCTCCAGATGGGATGTAGTAGAACAAGAAAAATGTGTTTCCTTTGAGAACAGTTCTTGAAGCTTGCGTGCCAGTTTTTGAAACTGCAGATCACCCATTCTCCAATCTGAAGACTTTCAATGATTAGAATAACATGAAATCCTTTTTTTTTTTTTCTAGTAGTTTTACTAGTTTTACAATTCCTTTTTTTTTTTTGTCCCTCTTTGCTCTTGGTTTTGCAAGTCCTGAAGTGATGCAAGGGGATGAGACAGGAGCAGAACACTTGTAAAGCCCTTACCTGAACTCTTGACTGGCACCACTCAGTCTGTCAGTGCTGTTGAAATGCTCAAGTGAGTCCGTGTTTCTGATGCCATCAGAAACCACGGGCGAATGAGAACTCTGAGAAATGACTTTTTTACCAGGCAGTTTCTTCTTCTGCTTGTGATATTGGTTTGGATTTTAGGAGAGTTGTTTTTCTTATATGCATCATATAGCCATATAAGTGCATCTATCGTGTTTCACACAGACTGCACGTACGTTCTTGAGTTTGATCTTTCCATTTTCTTTTCTGTCTTTGCCAGAAATCAGGTACAAATTAGTTCTTCGGCTCATGAACAGGCCAAGTCTGCAGCTGAAATGCCGTATGCAACAGGCCTTGTTCTTGGTATGTATAAAAACCTAACTAATGACACTGAGTTAGCCTTTCTTTGCATATTTTATTTTCCTTTGGGAATAATTAAAAACTAGAAAAAATAGCTTTTTCTTTGTGCTAATTGGCCTGGATACATCCGTAAGATTTTTACGAAATGAAGTATAGGAGAAATATTAACCTCTGTATTGTTAAAGGCATGGTATTGAATTTTAATTGCAGAAATATGGGAAATGGTACTGTTCACAACCTTGTGCAAAAACAAACAATTCTGACCATCTCTATTCTGATCATCTCTGCTTAAATGTAGCTGTCAAATTTAACAGGGAACATTATTATTAAGCATAGTAGAGAGAAATATTGTTGAAAACAGCATTCCTAGCTCAATTCAGAAAAATTGTAAGGCAAGAATAAAAGAACTGTAGTAGTTCTACAGATTGGAGCCTTTAAAAACAAGCTAGGGTTGAACTGTGGAAAAATTGACTAACTTGTCAGAATAATTTCTATTTATTTTTACATTTGAACTTACCTGATCTTTAGTGTGATATGTGGCAGGGCAATTTTTTGAAACTGTTTAAAGGCAATGTTAAAACAGCGGTCTTGGAACGCTCAGTCTCTCTGATCTGGTCAGTCATCTCTTGCAGTAACTTGAATACACAAAGTTGTGAATTTGTATTCCTAGCGGTCCTGGTTTGGAGAATATTGTGAACTATTTTGTATAAAGATTTAGTAGATTAAAACCTGAAATGTGGAAATGAGAAGTGAATCCCCGAAAACCACAAACCATGAGGTTATCTTCCAACATTTTGGTCACTTTACAGTCACATCACAATAATTGAATAAAAATATATTCTGTCAGTTGTGCATCGTGGGTGGGGTTTTGTGGGTTGGTTGATTGGTGTTTTTTGGGAGGGGTAGGAGGTTTATTGTTTGTTTATTTGGTTGTTTGTTTTAGTTTCATTGCAGCTCCTTTACTGAAGATTTATAGTGACTTTGTGAATGAAAATATATTAGGAGGTTTTGTGTGTGACAGTTGTACTACACAGAACATGATGATGATGGTTTGGTTTTAAAATAATAAAAGACTCCACGTTTATTATGGAGGAACTACCACAAGTTAAAGTTTTTTGGGTTCCATAAAATCTACATGAGGTGTTATCACTGTTTCCTTTTACATATACATATCTGCCAATGCTTTGTTTGTTCTTAACAGTCATGGGAACCATCCTGAAAGTGGAGCAATTTACTCTCCTCCCTGTGGGTTTTACTCTTTTCAATTTTAACTTTCATTTTGATCCAGAGCAATGCCTCATAATTTTGGAATGCCATAGTGTATCTCCCTCAGTTGAGCATTAGGGAAAAAAACCATAACATTTCAGTCACTTTTTTTAGTTGCTGTTGTATTGCATAGCTTTGAAATTTGTAGCTTCCTGACTACACCAAACCAGACAAACTTAGAAAATAGTAATGAAAATTTTAGTAGTTTTGATCATCATACACCAAACAAACTGTGTATTAAAACTAGATAGACTTTATTTTTTTTTTCCTTAGTAAAGATCCAATGCACGTTCCCAGATCGTATGCTCTGCTGTGTTTCATGTTTTAAATTAACTGAAATGCAATGTTTTTATCCAGTACCTTTTATGTGTTTTGTGGAGCATTTACACAAATGTGTGGACATTTCCATTAGGTGGTCAGGACCGAGAACTTCTCCAAAGGAAAAAAGAGAAATACAGGCAAGAACTGATAGAACAGATGGCTGAGCAACAGCGAAATAAGAGACGGTAATGGAAAGTTATTACACTTTTAAAAGATAATGGCCAAAATTTAAGGGAATTTTGTTAGTTCAATGTGGTAAGAATAATTTTCGTAACTAAGGAATTCCAGCTAACTAGGTAATATTGCATACAATTCAACTCGTCGGCATGAGAGCTTTAGTTTTTGATAAACAAAATCACCAGGTTTCAGTGGAACAAAGGAAATAACGGATTTTTTTTTTTCATTTTTAAAAAATGATTTTTAGTTTCCTAAGGATAAAGAAGCTCTAACTGAAGTTATCACTTTTGCTGGTAGAGAATTATCTAATTACTTTGCAAAATTGAAAATCTATCCTGTTTTGTCCTCCAATTTAGGAAAGCAACCTTTTACTTCCAATACACTTGACCATCTGGCTTATGCAGAAAGTAGAATATAAATTTCTAGCTTACTTTGTAGTGGCTGCATGCTGAATGATAGTATGGGTGCATAAAAACCCACGCTGATGTTAGTGAAGGGTTAAGGAATTAAAAATAAATTGCTGTTGTCACTTTGACTGTGATGAGAAATTGTACATGCTGATCTAGCCTAAGCCCTGAAATTACAATGTAGTACTTATGAATGAATCAAAAGTACAGCAATTTCAATGTTTGTTATAAACTTCTTGCTGTAACATGAATATAGGTCAGTTTTTAAGGAATGTCTTGAAAGGCTGTAGTTAAAAGCAATGTGCTGGTTTGTCCTTTTATGGTAGTTGAATTTTTATTAGGCAGAATAGATGATCACCAGATACTTCTTGAGAGTTGTGTTTATTTACAAATAATATACAGTGTCCTTCTTTCTTGACTCCAGAAGAAATCAAGTGGAACCATGTCTTCTGCTACCCTGAATCACAGTTGTGATGTTTGTGCTTTGAAAGAATGAGTATAGTTGTTAGTACTTTCTGATACGATAATTTATTTTTCTTTTTTTAAAACAAAAACAGTGAGAAGGAACTTGAGCTCTCAGTTGCTGCTTCTGGAGCTCAAGACCCAGAAAAGAAGGTAAAGAATTTGGCTTTTCTTTCACCTATATAGACCTATATAGACTTTTCCTTTTAATTACATGTACACTGAGTCACAAAACTCTGTAGGGATTTTATCGATTGATAATGTAGTTTTTTTTTCCTAATAGGACATTAGCATAGAATAAAATCAAAGCCAAGGATGATAAGGTTGTAACTCATTACATGCGCTTTCAGCTTAAGAGGAAAATATTTTCGTGGAAGTTATCGAACATTTTCCTTTGCTGTGCCCACGTGGAAATTTTGTGCAAACAGTGGGTATCATGGAAAAAAATACTTTCCAGTGGTAGCCAGTACAAGTACACATTGCTACCTTTGGGAATGGAAAGTATGCTCTACGATGTTTTTGTTGTTTTTCACTTAAAAAAAATAATCCGGTTGTTTTGTAGCCGAGTTGATCTCATTGGAGCCATTTGTAATTTCAAATTTGTAATTGTTTTTGAAACTATTGAATGTAGTATTTTTTCTAGGATTTTGTAAAAAGCAAGGTGCTTAATACTGTGTTGCTTGTAAGACTTAATACGGGGTTACTGCTGTCTCCACTTCCTTAGTGAGGTGATTATTGTACCGAGAATGTTAATTAGCATATATGAGAGAGCAGGTTGTCAGCGCTAGTAACGTTAGTACCAGACCAATTGTCACAGGACCAGTATGATTTACATGTGTGTTTGGGAAGTGCCCAACGCTGTTGCATCTTGGGTGCAGTCGAGATAGATCAGCTGATGGAGATGTAGGATGGGTACTTTCTCAAGGAAGACCAAACTGGTTGTTAATTTAACCAGTTACCAGTTTAAGTTATCATTGGTGCCATTTCTGGAGAGCTCAGCAGAGGTGGAAGGAGCTCCGGAAGATGAAGGTGAATGATGAGCTATAAGATGCTGTTTGTCAGCACGTGAGGCAGGAGGCTGAGAACACATGTAGATAAGCAACGAAGCTGAATCAAAATTCTTACTCCTAAATGGGGAGGGAGGACACCGACCAGCGGCCTGGCTGCGTGTTCCTACCCTCTCTGCTTGAAGTATCTCTCCTGCTTGTTTGATCCTTTTTGTTAACCGATTCAGCTTAGTCAACTGGCAAAAATCTGTGTCTTTTTTGCTAATTTCATTGGCTTAGAGAATTTCATTGGGAGCCAGGCAGGAAAAAGAGGGAAAAACTGAGCAAAGGATGCTGGCTCTTTCGGCACAGCGGGCTGTACGGTCAGTGTAAACAGTTCTGTTTCATCATCAAAGCTGACAAGGCAGGAGCACGCTGTGCTGAAGCACTCTATAGACCCAATGCATCTCAGCCGGAGACTGAAAAGGGCCTGTTGTAGGAACAAAATTATATCCAGAGCAAGTCCAGGGCATGTATAATGTTTTAAAACCATTAATTTAGCTGAAAGCCTTCAATTAACTAAAATTGCTGCATTCATTAAGCTGCAGTCACTGTTAGTTTTAAATTGCCTCTCGGGGAGGGATTTTAATTAGGTAGATTTCTTGATTAATTACAGGTTGGTTAAATAGCAATGCCTGATTAAGAATCTATAAATGTAGGCTGTTGTATATAGCGCTTGTTTGAAAGAAAACAGTCCCCAGGATGCAGCGAGTACCGTAGTCACATCTGAAATGAGCTACAGAGCTGAAATCTGGGGCGCTTTGGGAACAGTTCACATCAAACTTGTTAGTGAGAAAGGCTGATTTCAGTGTTATCCTGCTCAAAGACACTGGTTTTGAAAAGACAAGTTAAAAAAGAAGTCTGTAAACTGCTTTATAATTTTCAATTGCTGTGGCTCATATCTATTGTCTAATTTTGTATTCACATTTAGAAATTTAAACTTTATAAGCAAATATTCACGTCTAGTAGGTTTTGAGAATCTTAAAGCTTGTAGTTCATGATTGGTGAGTACTAACTGCCTTGTATATACTGTCTTGCAGCTAAGTGATGAGGAGGTAAAGATTTAATATTTTGCTGAAATACTTCTCTATTGTAGGGTATATGGTTTGCTGTTAGAGAATTAATATTTAGCCGTTTGCTGGTATTACTTTGTATGCATGTTAATCGAAGCACTACGATGTTAGGATGAGTAAATTCGGAAAGAAAATCTGGTTTACTTACACAATGTATGATTTATTTTTTTTTCCTGGTCTTCTATTATATTGACTCATTTAAACAAGCATTAAAATATTTATGCATGGCAGCTGGTACAAGGGCTTTCTGGGTGTGATAGGATAGTTCTGAAACCAACCGACTTGCATGCCTTTGACTTACCTGCATGTTGCCTTTGACCTGTCTTCTGAGGCTGCCAGTTATCAATAAACATTTGATGCTTTAAAAAAAAAACCTAATAAAAATCCTTCAAAATTTTGTAATTGTTATGGTTGCAAAAGCTAATAAAATCAAAGGAATCAAAAAAATTAAATAGCAGTATTGCAAGGAAATGTTTATTGGAAAAAGTCTCAGTGTGTGTTTGTTTTTATTTTTACTGATTATGAGCTATTTTAATTTTTGGGGTGAGGGGGTGTATTTTAGAAACTTTTCCTATGCACAATATGATAATACTGTCAGTGTAAGAAACCGGTGGCTGTAGATAACCTGTATTACTGACAACTGCATAAATACTTTTTTAAAGTCCTGGGTAATAACTAGAGCCATATACTTCCTGAAACCTGCCATAAAGGCTGGATTTTATAAATCTGAAAAACACGCTGGATTTCCTTGTAGTATTAGATTTCCAGGAATTCCTTGGGAGGAAAAAAAAGCAATTTCTAGAAATTTGAAGAGTTAGTTGGGGCCTAGTGAAGTGTTTAACACAGCCTAAATGGAGGTTCAGAAAGTTTCCTGGTAATAACAAAGTAACTTCTTTTTTTTTTTTCTCTCTCTTTTTATATTTTTTCCTCGTTCAGCCAAATAGGTTGAAGCAGTTTGGCTTGACAGCCAGAGCTTCTGAAGAGAATGTACCTCCTGAAAGGCCTAGGGTGGCTTTCCAAACTCCAGTGCCTGTCCCTTCAGCCTCTCCAGTGAACGAAGACTTTCACAGGGGCCTGGCCAGCACCCTTGGTGAAATAGCAGCCCCCAGGTGCTTTGCCATCATCTTCATTTTGCATGTTAAATAAGCTTGGTGCTGAGCATCTTATTACTACTTAGTGGGTGCTTGTGTGGAATGATAGAATCATAGAATCATGTCTGGGGTGGAAGGGACCTTTCAGATCATCGAGTCCAATCATCAACCTAACACTTACAAAAACCATCACTAAACCATCTCTCTAAGCACTATGTCTACTTGTCTTTTAAATATCTCCAGGGATGACAGCTGACAGTTGACCGACACCCCCAGGTCCTTTTCCACCAGGCAGCTCCAGCCTCTCTTCCCTGAGCCTGGAGCGCTAAATGGGGTTTGTGTGACCCAAGTGCAGGACCCAGCACTTGGCCTTGTTGAACCTCATCCCATTGGCCTCTTCCCATTGATCCAGCCTGTCCAGATCCCTCTGTAGAGCCTTCCTACCCTCAAGCAGGTCAACACTCCCAGTGTAGGATAAGAGTCATGCTATAGAAATGATATCCATGATGTCCATGGTTGTAATATTGAACCATGTTGCGAGGGTTCTTGGGGTGTGTGCCCAGTGGTGTCCATATTGTTGGAAGGCTGGTGTGCCATGAGTTTGGCCGCTGTTAGTTAAGCCATTTCCCAGGGGTGAGCTCAGGAATGCAGTGTAGGCAAGGAGAGCTGTCAGTAGACACCATGTTTGAGACTAAACTGTTTTGGGAGAAAGAAGGAGCTTGAGGCATGTGGCTGAAGCTGGGCTGTGCCACTTGCTCTTTGACCAGAGATGAATCCTTGGCTTGTTTTATTTACTGTTACTGATGCAACCAGTAAATATCATTAATTGAACCAGTTAAAGAAGGCATGCTTGCTTACTTATTTTTTCTTTAAATCTCTGGAATAGTGTGGGTTCATGTACTACTCCCTAAGGGAAGGTTAATTTACTACTGGGGCTTATTGTATCTTGTTCCTGCACGGCACTGATGAGAGGTCGTGGGCTGAGCTCAATCTAGAGTTTTCCTACAGTGAATTCCCTCTCTTTTTCTTTCTTTCATTCTTCTTTTCAGTTGTACAACGAAACAAAACAAAAAAATGTTCCTTTTTTCTTTAAGGCTTGCACCGATGCCACCGCCACCTCCACCACCACTTTTGACAGATAATTATAGAACACCTTACGATGACGCATATTACTTTTACGGGGCTAGAAATCCTTTGGATCCCAATCTTGCATATTGTAAGTTGATGATTTTAGTCAGATTGGCTGTTACAGAGGTTCGGGTAACTGCTTTTAATCTAGTTAAATGATGAATAATGTAGAACTAGTTAAGGCAACTTAAACCCATTTCTTAGATGTGTGTTGAAGGAAAAGAAGCCTTTTTTTCAATGCTAGTTTTGAACGAAGTAGTTTTCTCCAACTACAACAGGGGCTATGAATTCCAGAAATCTTGTTCATCTCTTGAATAAGCTCTAGTTTAAACTATTTAGCCATTACTCCTACCAGATAATTTTCTTCATAGTTTTGATAAACATTATTTTCTAAAACTGCTTTAATCATATTGTAATACATGTTTAGTTGTTTACAATTTTAGATATAATTTTAAATATTTTAAAAGGAACTGTATAAAGTAATCAAATGTTTTATTTTAAAAACTCCTTTTTAATCTACCCTTTGACTGCTTTGTGATGATTTCAAATTTCTTCCTAAGATCTAATCTAGATCTCCCCTCTTTCAGTTTAAAACCATTCCCCCTTGTCCTATGGCTCCCCTCCCTGATCCAGAGTCCCTCCCCATCTCTCCTGGAGCCCCTTTAGGGACTGGAAGGGGCTCTAAGGTCTCCCTGGAGCCTTCTATCTCCAGGCTGAACAACTCCAACTCTCTCAGCCTATCCTCATAGCAGAGGGGCCCCAGCCCTCCCAGCATCTTCAGTGCCCTCCTCTGGACTTGTCCAACAGGTCCATGCCCTTCTGTTGGGAGCTCCAGAGCTGGACACAGTGTTCCAGGTGGGGTCCAAGTTAAAATAAAGGAAGAAAAAAACCTTACAGTAACTCTTTTACTGGTAGTTTTGAATGAGATTTGTATCCACTAGGGAATTTCGGGTATGCCAGAGATATAAGAGCAAAACTTTTTAGTTTGGTTGGTTTTTTTTTTTTTCAGTTTAAATTTCTCACTATTTTGAAATGTGATAGCTTATGGTTTGAGAAAGTGGTTTTCGTTTTGTTTGTTTTTTTTAAGTTCCAGGCACCTTTTTTGCCTTTTCTTTGTAATCTTATTTTCAGACCACGGTTTCGACTCTCAGAAGTTTGGGGATTTTTGGGGGGTTGGCTTGGTGTGTTATTTTGGTGTTTAGTTGCTTGTTTGTTTTGTTTTGTTTTTTTACCCTTGTATCAATATAATCTCTAGGTTAAAACGCTTATGGTTTAGATTTTTAACTTAGTACTTAAAATTCACATATGAAAGTTAGGTTGTCTTAAAGCTATTTCTTTTTGTTAGTTCATTGTAGAATATGTCAGTGGAGACATTGTCAATTTTGAAGGGATTTAGTTGAATTTAAGAAATAGATTTGTATCTTGGCATTGTGTTTCTTGCTTTAGGGAGCATTAAGGATTAGTTAAATTTGTTATAGAAGTTGAGAATCTTGTTTGTAATTCTGCAGTCACCAAGTTTGAGTGGTAAGTTCTGTTCTTTTAAGTAGTGGCAAAAGTTTATTTTTGAGCATTCAAAATTTAGAATAGTAATTATTTATTTAAAATAGCAATTGTTGGGGTTTTTTTTCCTATGTAGATGGTACCAGTATGATGGCAATGCAACCCACACCTAATCTGGATCCTCCTTTAGGCCAAGCCCCAGTAGAGCGATGCGTGTAAGTAGTATCTGTGTTCATATTCTTTGTTTGTATTTATCTGTATTAATGTTTTTCATGTTGGGAGTCTTTTGCTGAAAATGGACATGCCTTTGAATTAAAGTCTTTTAAAGACAACTCTTCAAACTTCTAATTAAGGGTTTCTATATAAACAATAATTCAGTCAACTCCTATTTTTATATGGGTTTATGTTTGAGATTATAAATTGCCAAGCGATATTTTTTTTTTTTTTTAAAAACATTTCAGTCCCTCTGGACCCTGTGATGTTTTCCTTTTATATGTCTGATTTTTTAATTCAGAAGTAGCATTGGACAGAGGAATACAGGAGACAGACAAAGAAGCGCAGGAGTATTTTCTAATGAAAAAACAAAGCCTTCCAAAGAGGCAACATTATCTTATCAACAAGAATTACAACAGCAGGTACTGAGTAATAAAGCTTCTGATGCTTTCTTCTTTTACTTTTTAACATATAATGTCGTAACTCTAGTACTCTTTCAAACATATTTATTTAGTTTACAAACAAAAAGCTATCTTGACTCTCTCTCCATCACTTCCTTCCTCCTATTCCTCTGACCCTGCTTTAGCTAATTTTAGCATTTCAGGTGGACAGTAAGCTCTTCAATTTTTTTTGTCAGAGGAAGAGTGAATGTTAAGACTGACAGCAAACAGATTAGTTCCAGGCATGGAGTTTTCTATAATTATTTTCATAACTATATACTATATTGCAAAAAATATATAATATATTGCAGAACAAAAGCGATTAGTTGTGTTGCTCTGATATTCCTGTTGAAAGATTGCTTTTGAGCATTGTTGCTATAATTATTAAGAACACCCTAATTTCAATGAGTTCTTTGTCATCATTGGGACACTAATTCAAAAGCTTCCCTAATGTTTACTTCTAGTATGTTTGTAGGTGGTGCCTTATCTAATTTCAGCTTCCTTTCTGATAGACTAGATTTCTTGTCTCCTGTCTTCCAGTAAACATCCTAGTCCCTTACTCATTTTAGTGGCCTTTTGCTGCTGCATCTTATGGGAGTTTTTATTTATAAAGTGTATTTGATCATGATAAGACATCATCTCAGAAGAGATTTTGCTAGAACCAGTTCAGTGGCACTAATATTTTCTTATCTTATTCTTCTTTATGTATTCCTTCAGTGGAGGTAAATAATTGCTGTAAAAATATTCTTCTAATTATGGTTGTGCACAGGAATAAAGAGAGGCTGGCAATCAAGGTCAAATTAAGAATAAAATAAACATTTAGGAATAGTGTCTGATATTTTCTTCCTATAGTCTTAAGAAGTACGCTTTATCTTGTCATGAGAGACTGCATGATTTCACATAAAGGTATAATAAACGTGGCATGACAGTCTTTCAAAGTTATTATGCTGCCAATTAATGAAAGCAAACAAAATGCATTCTTTTTTTTTTTCCTATAGGCAAACCTGTAAACAGTTGACAGGGCTAGATGGGTCTTGGTGTTGACTCATTATATGCCTTAAGAAATTGTCTGACTCCTTGATAAAGGGAAATGTTTATCTAATGCACAGAAGAAATAAACTTAAGAAAAATACATTAATATATTTCAGCTATGTAAATAGCAGCTAATGTTTTAAAAGCCTTGAAAAGAAGTTGGACTTTTTAATCAGGTATTCTCTTTATAAGTGCAACATTAAATTAGGAGACTTAATTGTATAAATGTAAACTGATTTTGAAGAAAAGAAAGAACAAACCATGTGAGCTGCTCTGTGTTGTTTGCGTACATCATCATGTATTACTGCAGAAAACCAATTCTTGAGAGGTTATAGAATTGTGTAGCATTCTACTAAGGCATTTATTGTTGAGTATCTCCTGTCATCTTCAGTCTAAGTTGTGGTTAAACACAATATATGGTTGAGAGAAGCGAGTGCTGTAATATTGTAGAATTTTGCCCGTTTGATTTTCAAGCAGTATAAATTTCTGTATTGCAAGATCCAAGGATATGGAGCTTTTGATCTACTGCAAGCGTGTGATGGGAACATTTCTGTAACTTAGAAGTCTTATAGTGTGTGTCTGTATGTTTCTCTGTGATTATGCACAACTGTACATGCACATTTTGACAGCAGTATTCAATGCACTCTCTGCAGTATAGGCAGTAAAATGTTTGCAACTTGCTTGATTTGGATGGGGGGAATGGGTGATGATAGCTTGCTCCATTAACTCCTTATTAAAATTATACTTAATGTGATATTTTCATGTAACTGATTCGTGTTTGTTTGGGTTTAGATAAGAGAGAGAGAGGAACGACGCAGAAGGGAGAAAGAGGAGAAGGAACGTTATGAAGCCAAGTTAGAAGCAGAAATGAGGAATTACAACCCCTGGGGAAAAGGCGGTGGTGGTGCTCCTCTCAGAGATACAAAAGGAAATCTGATAAGTATGTTTGCCAAAATTATGCATGATCTTTTTAAGGTTGATGTTTTCTTGCTCTTGTAAAGGTTCTATTCAGATATGTAATCCCTTGTTATTCAGTATGTTATACCTACACTGGTAGTTCTTTTAAAAAAATAGAAGTACTTGTTTCAAGCAGATGCACTCTGGGAATATATTAAGCAGGTAATTATTTTCATTTCAGTAGAACTGTTCAAAGAGCACGAGTTGAATGAAATGGGAAACACACAATACATCAATTATAAATGAATTCAAAAATGCAATGGTAAAGGGAGGAGGAGGAGGAAGAAATTGAGCTGTTAGAATCAGCAGTAATACAAATATGCTAAAGTTTGTTGTGAAGACTTTAATTTGGATGTTTTCCAGGCACAGGATTTTTTTAATCGTTTTTATTTTTTTAAAGTCACTTCTAGGCTTACAAAGCTGTACTTGTGACATTGAAAATGGAAGTGTGTTTGAATAAATATATAAAGCTAAGTGGACTGCTTAAATTTCCCCAAGTAATACTGCTGGTAAATGGCTGTATAAATAGCAGTCAGATAGCAGTAGTGTTTTTTAAGATTTTTTTTTTTCCAAGTGTTGTTTTAGGCAAGATGGGACTATAGTGAGCTGGGAGATAGCTATGATGGGGGCAACTTGTTCATCCACCTCTCCAGTAAATTTGAGATAGATGGAAGATTAAAACTCAAATTCCTGATTCTGATTCCTAATGGATCCTACAACAATATTTTGTCTAAAATAGTACTCAGTAGGCACAACTAGATTTGTATATTTCAGAATAAAATTATTAACACTAGGTTCACTTAAGTGCCACGGGTCCTGTTTTGTTGAACACTCTCCCACAGTCTATAGAACAGTTTTGGAAATCCCCTTAATAGTATCTCCTTTAAGCAAAGTCAAATGGGCTTGAAACTTTTTGCTCTTTTTCCCATCCCCAAGAATTTGGATGCTTCCACTTAATCTGGGGAAAAAAAGAGAATACCTAGTGAATTACCCTGAGGAGGTGAAGAGTGGTCTTTAAGACAAGCATTTCTCATACACACTCAGGTGGAATGTATGAGAAGTGGTAGTAGTTACAGTCCAAAATGAATAGAAGTGGTAACTTCTAAAGTGAGTCAGTCTTATAGTTTTAAAACTATTAATTTCTGATGTGAAACAAATTGATTTTCTTGTTAGTGGAATATGATGATGAAGGCTGATTAGATTTTTAAAATATCCCTCCCTTTATCTGGTGATAAAATATGAAAGTTTTCAAAACATGGAGCACTTACTGGGTAACAGTTTTTATATATAAATAATTAGTTTCAGCTTTATGATACCTGAGCAACATATGGCTAAATTCACAGTGCAGTTTGAGGGTGGGAGGTAAAGGTTAAATGCTTCTTAAAGATTGTGTGCCTAAATAATAAGTTTAGAAGCTTTTGTTGAGGATCTAAGCTTGTGTTTGTCCCCAGAGCAGGTAGACATGTTCATGCTGCTTAGCTTTAGGCACTGCATTTAAGTCTCTGGCTTCTTTCTCTCTCTATATATAATGGTGTGAGTATAGTGGGCCAGGGGAAAGCGTAGAATCATTTTGGTTGGATCAAAATTTTGGTTAAGATCATCAAGTCCCACCATTAAGCTAGCACTGCCATGTCCCCCAGTAAACCATGTCCCTCAGCACCACATCTATGCGTCTTTTAAATAACTCCGGGGATGGTGACTCAGCCACTTGCCAGTGCAGCCCATTCCAATGCTTAATAACCCTTTCCATGGAGAATTTTTTCCTGATATTCAGTCTGCACCTCCCCTGAAACAACTTGATGGTGTTTCCTCTTGTCTTATCACTTGTTACCTGGGAGAAGAAACTGACCCCCACCTCTCTACACCCTCTTTTAAGGTAGTTGTAGAGAGCGAGAGGACTCCCCTCAGCCTCTTTTTCTCCAGGCTGAACACCCCCAGCTCCCTCAGCTGTTCCTCTTAAGACTTGTTCTCCAGACCCCTCAATAGCTCCATTGCCTTTCTCTGGACCCGTTCCAGCCTCTCAATGTCCTTGTCATGAGGAGCCTAAAACTGGATGCAGTACTTGAGGTGGGGCCTCACCAGTGCCCAGTACAGGGGGACAGTCACCTCCCTAGTTCTACTGGCCATGCTGTTCCTGATACAGGCCAGGATGCTGGTGGCTGGCGTGGCCACCTGAGCACACTGCTGGCTCACGTTCAGCCCACAGTCGACCAACACCCCCAGGTCCT
The DNA here is from genome assembly GCA_026546715.1 of Gallinago undulata. NCBI lineage: Eukaryota > Metazoa > Chordata > Aves > Charadriiformes > Scolopacidae > Gallinago > Gallinago undulata. The sequence continues at coordinate 118,534,516 of JAOTQQ010000012.1, forward strand.
TTTCCACCAGGCAGCTCCAGTCTCTCTTCCCTGAGCCTGGAGCGCTAAATGGGGTTCGTATGACCCAAGTGCAGGACCCAGCACTTGGCCTTGTTGAACCTCATCCCATTGGCCTCTTCCCATCGATCCAGCCTGTCCAGATCCCTCTGTAGAGCATTCCTACCCTCAAGCAGGTCAACAGTCCTGCCCAACTTGGTGTCAGCTGCAAGCTTACTGAGGGTGTACTTGATCTCCTCGTCCAGTTCATTGATAAAGATATCGAAGAGAAACAGCCCCAGTTCTGAGCCTTGGAGAACACCACTTGTGATAGCTTGCCAGCTGGCAACTCTGTTCAGCCAGGCTTGTCTTCTTCCCCCTGGCTCATCTTTTGGCATGTGGGGATGGCCTGCTCCTACACCTTTAAGATTTCCTTCTTGAAGAATTTCCTGCCTTCCTGGACTCCTTTGCCCTTCAGGTCTGCCTCCCAAAGGACTCTGTCAGCCAGGCTCCTAAACAAGTCAAAGGCTTGTTTGGCCCTCCAGGAGTCCCAGGTAGCAGTTCTGCTGACCCCCTTCCTTCCTTACTTCTCCGAGAATCAAAAACTCTCGATTTGTGGTTGCTGTGCCCAAGACAGCCTCCAACCATTACATCACCCTCCAGTCCTCCTCTGTTCACAAACAGCAGGTACCGCAGGGACCCTCACTCACTGGGTTAGCCTGAGCTCTGTATATACCTCCTGAGAAGCTTATCCCTGTCTGTAAGTGAGGAACCAAGAGAAAGAAGTTTCTTAGGTTGTTTTCCAGAATTACACGTATAAAGTTATTTTTCCACCGTAGTTTAGGAGAATGATGGATAAGCTACAAGTCAAATGTTGTGAAACATAACATGCTGTTTCTGCCATGTCTCTTTTTCTTATGCAGTGTGACATGTCTTTTTGTCATCTTGAAAATGTCTGTAAATAGCTTTTGATACTCCAATGTATGCAAAGGCTGCTTTATGGAGAGGGATGTAATTTAAAGTTCTTGGAATCTTTGTATTTAAATGACTACAGTAATTCATAATTATCAGAAATACTATTTTAAAAGGTAATCTGAAAACCGTGTAGTATGTTTTTTGTCTTGAAATGAACCTTCTAGGTATAGTATGGCGAATACTTCAAAATGAGAAATTATCCTCTTTGATCAGGATTTTAATGGTAACTGAGAGGCATCGTGTAAATTTAGGTGAAAATGTTGTATGATATTGTTTTGCTTACATTTAGCAATCTGCACCTGGATTATTACTGAAGACTTGGAGACCAAACTACACTTTAATGGTTCATTGTACTTTTTGCCCTTAATAGTAATCAAATAGAGATTCAGTACTTCAAATACTGATACTAAACTTAAAAGTATTTTACAGCTTTAAGGAAATGGAAGAAGGGGTGGTTTCTAAACACCTGATTGTCAACACAGTCTTGTCAGTCATTTTTGTGTTTGAGCTGTTTATCTTTCCATTTCATAGCATTTTGGGGCAGGGGCGAGGGGAGGTTTGCTATGAAGATTCATTTCTGGCAAAGAACCGCAAACAAAATAAATCTTTTAATCAGTGAATTTCTAATGACTAGTATTTTGCCTATAGCTTCTATATTCTTGTCTTTGCTTAAATTTTTTGTTCCCATAGTTGGTATGCCCAGCAAAGGCGGAGTCTGCTCCAAAATCCCTGTATTTTTGAGAATCTATGGTGAACATGCCTTTTATGAGAATAAAATATTATAAACAGTTGTTTCCCCTTTCCTTTAGCGGACTTGAATTTGATGCACAAGCAAAACGAAGATGCATATCATAATCCAGAGGCAAGACTATATGAAGACAAAAGGGCTATTGTATCTGTTGACCTAAGTTTGGCCTCCCCGAGACCTGAGAACACAGAAGCATCTACAAATAAAATAGCAGGTTTTTAAGAATACTGTATTACAGCTCTAATTATTTATAGGTCTTAGTAATCAAAATTCTCTAGTTTCTTTACTCCTGTGCTAGTGTTAGTGCTTTCTACCTATAAAGTCAGTCTCCTGCTTCTTTCCCAAACTTCTTTGTTGCTGTCCCT
>JAOTQQ010000012.1:118573865-118584269 GCA_026546715.1 Gallinago undulata
CCTCCAGGGATGGGGCAGCCACAGCTTCTCTGGGCAACCTCTTCCAGGCTCTCACCACCCTCACAGCAAAGAATTTCCTTCTAGTATCTAATCTAAATCTCCCCTCTTTCAGTTTAAAATCATTACCCCTCGTCCTATGGCTCAACTCCCTGATAAAGGAGTTAGTATGAACCCCAGCATGAACATCTGGAGATGTTCTGCATTCAGTGTTTGGGATACATTCCAGCATCATGGTTCTATTTCCACTTGGGATAGACTGCTGTTATGAGGTCACTGACAAAACTTCTGATCTCTTCCCTGCTGTTTTCCTGTAGCATGTTGCTGTCTTGAATATCTTTGCCTTAAGCACTAAAAAAACTTCTACGTTAATTGTAACTTACTGAGGCTCTCTGTGCCTGCCAAGAACTAAAGGAAATTGGATAAAGAACCTCAGAGGTCCCATCAATCTCTTGTTCTAGCAAACCTACTGCTATAAAGTAAGATTAAGGTTGTCATTGTTAAGATCTCAAACTATTTAGCCTCCGAATCCCATGGGAGATCTTTCCTATTGTGTTAAGGATCCTAAATTAACGTATCACTGATCTTCACACAACTAAAGACCATATAAATAAAAAGACAATCAGAGATAAGAAAAGATAACATCTTGAGGCACGTAATGAGACAACAAATACGGTAGAGCAGAGAATTGAACTGATTCTTAAAAGCTACCAGGACACAAATTGTAGATTCTTCTGGATTAGATGTTGTTAGATAAAGTATAATTTATTTTGGGCTATGAAGTCTTAAAACTTCCATCTGCCAAAGGAGGTATTGGAATAATGAGCCATTATGAGCCAGTAGAGGCCAGACCAGTGTCATTTGTGCAAGAAACCAATTCTAACACTTTAATTTCCTGAGGACAAGAGAGCATTCACCCAGGTTTTCTCAGCACCATGAAGCTTCAGAAAATGTCAAATAAAAAAAAATTATAAACAGAATAGCAAGTAAATAAAAAGAAGAATCAAAGAAACTATTAAAATGAGCTAACAAAGTATGGGGTGGATAAGCATATGAAGAGCACTGAAAACAGGCCTAAACCAGGTGACACCCAGAAGCAAGTGCTATGAACTAGTTGACAGACATAGGAGAAGTAACAATGCAACAGTTCAACATTAAGACTATCAGATATGAAATCAAGTGGTGTTTCACCTCGGTGTTGTTAGGGCAGGGGGGGAAAAAAAAAACCCTCATATCTGGTATAATGTGATTATCAGATGTGATTTCTTGTTATTCTGCTCTATGATGTATATGTGTAACACATTACCCAGAATAGTAGAGTTTTGTTCCAGGAAACTTCAGAGTTATAACAGGAAGGGAAAGACAGTTACCAAATATGCAAGATAATCTTCATAAAAAGATTGGGATTCATAGAAACGTATGATGGGAGTTCACCATCAACCATAGAGACTTAAATCTCTTAATATTGTTGCAGTATTTCAGCATTTTGTGGAGAAATTGTCACATGTAATTCCAAATAGCAAAGTCTGCCTATCAATAGCATTGTTCTGTTACAAAAAGAAAATGACCAAAAAAAAATAAATCAGATAGGACTTCTCAAAAAATCCAACATTTTAAAATTCAATCAAGGTACAGCTTTGGGTTGGGTTTTCTTTTTTTGCTTATCTCCCGTATAGTACTTCTAGTTTTTAACAGTTTATCATTTACAACACAAATTTCTCATCATGCTCCAAGAAAGTCCGCTTCTGTTTAGTCCCCACGTTAACAGCTTTCTGTTCACCCCACCTATTAGACATCTAACAGTTTGAAATCAGCAAGTCAAACAGCTAAACTATTTTACAAATTATAAATATTAACAGTCGTCTTACGCATGAGGGATTGTAGTTTTGAAAATATCCAGCATACAAGTGCAAGTTTTATCCCAGATTTCTAGGGTGAACTTTTCACCGTTCAGGATGACGACATTCTCCAAACAGTTTGTACCAGACCGTGCCAGCTGCTCGTTGTCTGGAAAAGACAAAACAGGGCATTTGTTTATTCACATTCAACACAGTGAAACGTTAAACTCTGTTTAACAGAAAATTCCTTGGGTCCTACCTTGCTGCACACACCAGTACAGCTGTGCAAATATATCGTCCAAAAGAACATCGCTCAGTACTTCTAAATACTGTGTGAATACATCACAGATTGCGTAAAGTGCGTGGTTGCAAGTAGTTGTCATCCACTCGGCTTTCTAGGATGGGAGGAAAAAAAAAAAAAGTTACAATTTGGTTTAAGGTGAAACTTTGAGGCTACACATCCCTGCATCCCTACACATCCCTCAATTTGAATTGTTTTATAGTGATATGCAATTCCTTTCTCCATCTCGAAACCCCCAAAATTGGAGCCCCAACTTTTGCTAACCAACAGCAAAAAAACCTACAGAAACAGACAAACTGTTCCTGGAAGCCAGATTACAGGACTGACAAGGACTTTCCACCACGAAACACCGAGTTTGAGGCAAAACTTAGCGTCTAACTCTACATCAATATTTTAACAACAAGCTAAGTTTTCAGTGTTTCTTCTAAATATTTTCCAGGGAATAAGAATTTAGAAAGTGAGACGTGTCCTTTTACAAGTAGTCAGACAGAGCCTCCCCAACAGTTGACAATTTTGATCAAATTCCTAAAATTAATAATTTACACTAGCAAGCCCATTTCTCTTCCACTTCCTTGTCAGGACATTCTTGGTCCTGCTTTGGCAGGTCAAAACCTGTTTGGCTGGTCAAAAGGCTGCCGTGAAAGCACAACACTGGTTTTTAAGGGTTTTCTTCAGTTTGTGGTTTAGTTTTTGGGGTTTCTTTCCTAGCCATCAACAAGTTTTTAACTAGGACACCTTATTTCTTCTAGCTGTGGCTTCGCTGCTGATTACAAGCCTCATTCCACGGAGCGTGTTGAGGTTTAACCTCATTATTTTGAGGTTTGCCTTACCTGACTTGATAAACTATGTTGCTAACCGGGTGTTCTATTGTAACTATCGATCCCATGTAAACTATCTTCCCCAACTTTTCTCACCTCAGTCTGCTGTTCTGGCAGCTTCATGTTGTCAAATATCCTGAAGACAATCCGAAACAAATCTTGCCACCAGTGCTTTTCGTAAGTATGGCCGTAGGTCTTCATTATTTCAAACATTACCGTTAAGCCCCTGAAATGAAGAAAGAACACCACACGTTAAGAGTTACAAAAAGACATGCACGAGACCCAATACGTCCAACTGCAACAGCAATTGCAAAGTCAAATACTGCTGAGAACATTATACATTGATCTGATGTGGATCAGTCAAACTAGTACACCATAATGAAGTAAAAAATCAGCTTGGTTAAAAGGCACTTATAAGTCACAGGCAATAAGCCAGAAATACTTTCGAAAACTGTGTTAATTTCAAATTAAAATAGGAAAATAACTTATTTAGAAAGGACCAAACATAAAGGAACAAGGATTTCCAGGTAAGAAATACAGAGGTCTAGAAACGAGTATTAATCTTCACCAGCTATAAAGGGAGTCCAGATGCACAGCTCATGTGTACATGTGTAAATTTAAAACTATTTGCATACAATCTCTCATATTTAGCATCAGAACAGCAACAGAATACACTTTATAAGGGGAAAGCCATATGGAAGGAAAAAAAAAAAGCAGGATTTACATGACATCCTAGTACAGCTTTGCTTTTCAACTCTTTCTGCAATTGTCAACCAGTTAATGAATCACAGTATAAAACCAGTTTTAAAATCCTCAAAGTAGGTATGATGGACAAGACCCAGGAAGGCAGGCGGGACTGGGGTCAGGAGTTTTAATTAAAACAAGAAAAAGACTCTAACAGAATTTTGCTGTTGGGAGTCCACTAAAACAAAACCTACTCATTGCATGGAACATTTTACATTTCTTTTAAACAGGACAAAAATGGAAATGTGACATAAAGCTGGGGGGTGTGTGTGTGTCAGAATTTATGCATATTGACCATTTAGTTGACCTTCTACATTAAAATGATGTTTGTTTGTTTTATGTCAGGAAAGTTGACTTTTACATTTTACTGTGCTTAAACTGCCTCCATCATATCTGACTGAAAGTTGAGTTGAGCTGATTTAAATAGTTTGCAGGTTCCATAACAAACTGAAAACAGTCGCTATATTTTCATTTTCTTAAACTTTAATTTATTTTCAAATGAACTATTTAAATAGTTCTTATCTTTGTGATTTCATGGCTACTCATCCTAAACAGGCACTATTTGGATATTTCACAAAATGTAATACTTATCTATTTAACATAATGCAATCACAACCACGTGACTTCATTATGTATAATGGAAAACAGAAATTCCATATGTAAAGAACACAGTCTTAATTTCTACATCCCAGCATCTATTTAAAAGGTGTTTTCAAGAAGTCTGGTGTGCCCAAAGTGAGACCACCTCAATTAAATGCGTAAGTCATTTTCAGATGGTTATGTTTACTAACAAAGTTGTTCGTATTTTAAAAGTGTAAAGTAAGCCTTTTAAAATTTGAATTACAAATACTGATTGTTACCTGGTTCTTACATCTAATTTGCATCTATTGATGATACAGGACAACTCAAAGAGAATTGGGAACCATCCTCGTACCCACACTCTGTCTTCGGGAGCTACATTCATGTCATCGCTTGTGTATTCCTTGAATGCCTTCAGAAGAAAACAGGTGGTTACACAGAGTTTTAAGAGCAAGTTTCTTCAAAATAAAACACAGTTTGGACCGTAAATAACAATCTCTGCTGTACTAGTGTTTACAACCTGACGCCTCAGGTGAGCTGGTAATCAAAATAACAACACTGAGAAGGTGAAATGTTTTTCAAAGTAATGCTCAGGATATTATGTAAAATAAACTGAAAAATAAACGAGCTGTTACGTTCAAGCATCACTTTTTGCTTGCAGTTCAGTCTGAGTCTCTTAATCACTTAACCACTGTCAGTGTGGATCTCCTACAACGTTTTGAATATATCAAGCATGTTTGCTCATGCTGTTATCTGTTCTTCACAATGTTTCTCAGTAGAGAGCAGATCCTGAGATATGCTGATTTCCAGCAGCTCTCAGGAAAGCTGGCCACCAGCTGAACTGGGTGGATGGGGATGGGTGGTGGGGTATAAAATTAAAAAAATAAATAAACTGCTGATACTTTCAAAGCCTGTGGCATTTTATACGTTTATTGCTTCTGAGCAAGGTATGTTTCTCATTAATGCCTGAAACTTGAAGGGAAGCCAATAAGGTTAGCACGGCTATTTTTTTTTCTGAATAAAAGCCCTATTGATTAAAGCACTTACAATTTAGTTAATACAGACTATACCTGAGGTCTATCAGACACGTATTTTGCACAGTGGCGAATGAGGCGGATGGCTTCCATGCTGGTATCCGGGAATGCTGCATTGCAGGCAAATTCAGACAAGCACTTTACGGCATCCTGGAAAGAATCTATGGTTGCTGGGAAGTGCTTTTCAAACACAATTGCTGGGAGAAAAAGTGTGAAAAGAAGGAAAAAAAAAAAAAGTGTCATGCTTTAAAAATCTATTAATACTAATATGAAGGGGTCATGACAGACTGGTTCATTGATTGGTGCTGTCAAATGCTTGAGTAGTAATAAAAACTAAAAGGTGAATGCTCACCCAAAAAAACCCCACCACCTAGAGGGTATTCTATTTTGACAGTAAATAACTGCCTAAAAACCAAAGTAGCATTTAGTCTAAAGGAGAGAAATTTAACAGTTAAGAAGAGGAGTGAGATAGGCTTAATGCTTAACACCAGCCTGTATGATCAGCACTTAAGAAGGGTTACATCTACCAAAGAATTTCCCTCAGCACTATGGTCCTTGAGTTTAAATAGTCACTTTTGAGGAAACAAACCAAAACGTTATTCATCAATGTTGAAAAAGTTCTAGGAATGTGCAGAGGTTGAAACAGAGTAAAGAGATTTCTTATGGCACTTAAAGCCTGAGATCTAGATTAGAATGGGAATATGGGAGGGAAAGAAAATACAAAAAAATCATTGTGACACCTAGCTCAGCACTTTGTCCTAAAGAGGGACATAAACAAGCACAATTAAGAAACAAGGAAAAAGATAAGCAAACAACACAATAGTGACTACTATTTTTTCCTTATTTTCTGGAGGAAAAAAGAAAAAAAATTCTTCACTTAAAATGAAAATGTACCCATTCAGTAAAATTACTGAAGGCTTGACTTGCTTTACTACAGAATGCAACAAAAAGATTTTTATTTTTACTTTAAAAAAAGCAGAAAGGAAGACAGATAACCGTAATCTTTTTGAATTATTTTCGTTAAGTATTTTCCCAGAGGATTGGTTGAAAAGTGTAAAACGCTGGTTCCAAAGCAGGAAGGGGGCTTTACTGTGCAGGAGGTAGAGACAAAGAAAGCTTCTCAAGTCTCAGGAGTCGCACACACTTTGTGATGACGTCTGAATATTGCCGATACTCACTGACAATGTGTCCTGTGGTCTGGAAGGCGAGCTCCACTATACTCTCATCCTGATCCGAGGCCGCCAGATGAAAGACTGAAAAAATGTTTTTCCAGCCGGAACGAATGTTGGCAGCCTGGGAATTCACCATCTGGGCAATACACCGTACAACCATGTCTCGAATAGTAGGGGACCTAAATTAAGATAATAAACAGTTAATTGTTTAAACTGAATTACATAATCAGTTGGAATAGTATAATTCTCCAGCAACCGATTTTACAAAAGCGATCTGTAACATTAAATGCCAAAGTTGGTGCTTAGGATTCCAGGCGATTCAGTTAATTTTATGTTATTACCTGTTTCTCTTCATGATATGTTCAAACGGTCTTAGGAAGTCCTTCTGGAATCGAAAATTAGCAAGTTCTCCTTTTTCTAAGAACTTCATTGATAATTGCCTTAAGGAGTCTACTGCAAAAATAGCGACATCTTCATTGGGATTGCAGCCAACCTGATAAAGCAGAACAGAAATGAGTAGTGAGCTTGCATCAGAATTTTTACTGATTCAGCCCAAGTTGCCTTTACCTTTGCTAACGGAGAACTAAGCAGTACTAGAAAACAAACAAAATTAAACAGTAGCCATTTCCCTAAACCACATCGTTAATGCAGTTCCCTAACCAATTCCAGCTATTTTCTACACCATATATCCTAGCATTTAAAACTTTCTAAAACCAAGCAAGCTGTCTAGAAATACTTTGAGAAGCTGTATTAAAAAGGCACATTAAACATTCACCATATAAATAGTGCTTATGCTTTCTGTTCCAAAATTAAAAACACAGAATTAAAGGCAGCCAGTTCTAGACGCAGGTAATGATAAATAGCTTTAGGTTTACATTTAGGTGCTTTTACATTTACTGTATTGTGTCTCTCTGCCTTCTCACAGGCCCTTCCACCTTTACAATTTTTGTGGTGTTTCGAGCTACTTATACAGAAGGACAGAAAAAACAACACAATTCAGAGGAGCACATGGTTTTCCAACAAGTCTGTAAGTTTATTTGTGTCAATAATGCAAGGATAACGCAAGCAGTATGCAGTGTAATAATTTCATTAAGAGGGATACCTTATTAAAATGATCTCCAATAACTTCCCAGATTCTAGACCACTGCAGCCTTATCCGGCCCATGTTGTAGTAAGAAATCTCTACTATCTTCTGCAGGCTAAACATCCGGGGGTGGGTAGCAGACAGCAGCTCGTCCATAGACACAGCACAAAGCCAGCGAACGAAATCCACTGTTAAACGATCACAGAATTTAATGCAATGTTTTAAAGCAAAGTTGATTTGTAGGTTACAGGGAGAAGGGAAAAAAAAGAAAAAAAAAAAAAGATAAAACCTACCAATAGCGTTTCCATCCAGCCTTGTAGATCCCGTAAATATTCTGTAAAGTGCAGTTTAAGACATTGTTACAATTTTGTAGAAAAGTAACTATTAAACATGCATTCAAGATTTAAAAAAAAAAAAAAAAATAGAGACTTCCCCTGACTACGTTTATTGACTAAAAAACCACTAGTAATTGTAGAAAAATACTGAGCTTTGAAAAGAAAATCAGAAATATTTCAATTATTTCTAATACTTAAAAATAACCCCCATAAGCACATGTGGAGACTGGGAGATGGGCATTGTTTCTAATACTATTCACTCATTGACGGTGACTGATGAATAATATCAATATATTCAATCACATCAATTCTTGTAAACCTTCCAAATCATACCCCTTTGTGATTGTCCAATTTAACGACTATTAAGAAAATGCTATTTTCTGATTTCTTATATGCTGGGAAAGCAAGATCCCTCAGACATTCCAGTTTGATCAGTACTTTCCCATATAAACAGGGAATGTTTATGATATGTATCATGCCTGATCAAACCCAGTTATGGTAAGTATGATTCATAGAAAGGAAAACTGGAATAATAATTTTGGTATATTCAGACAACATCTACATAGCCTAGAGGAAATCAGGGAGCCAGTAATCACATTTAGGAGAAAAAGGGGCCTGTCAATAATGCTCCCTGTACTAAGGCAAAATGAGATTTGCCGTATGTTACTATATATACCAAATCAAGATCCACTGGACAGTACAGTAACCTTCATTCTGCAACTCTCCTGCCATAATTTTACATCAGTAAAAAGGCTTCTTGCCTAATCTTTGCTTTGTTCCCTCTTGCAAAAACACTTCTGCTCCACAAAAAAAAGGAAAAAGACCCACAAAACCAAAAAGCGCTTTTAATATGGTAATATTTATGTAGGTCTTTTTTCCAAATAGAGGTAAACTAATAACGTCCTATTATTAGCACAGGGTATTCAAATATTGTTTAAAAAGCTTGAGGTGGCAACAGGAAATTTAATACAATACCTGTCTACAGCAACGACAACGCTTTGGGAGCTGGTTTCACCAATGGATTCCTGGATACTTGCGATCTGCTTCCAATCCACGTTTCCACCAACTGCAGTAAACAAAAGTTGAAAAACAGTTAAGGGATAATACAGAAAGCACCAGGAAGAAAAAGAGAGAGAAATCGTGCCACTACCAGTACAATGAAATATATTTTTAATTAATGTCCCTTGAGGAGCGGGGCATCTCAGTGAATAGTTTGCATGTTGGTCCTAATTCTCTATATTCTCTATCCACATAGAAACTACATTAGTCCCAGAAAACTGCCCACATTTGGAACAATTGTATTAATAGATACAAGTGGAAAAAAAAAATAATCAAAAGCACAAGAACCTCCTTTTTCCTCTCCATCTTTTGATAGAACTTTGGTAAATCTGCTACTGAAAATACACGACATATAAGAGAGAATACTGCACAGAGGAAAACTCTGCACAATTTATTAGCAGGAAGTGAGTAAGTTTCTTCTGACAGATTTTCTTTTTAATCATTCACAGAGAAGAGCTCCCACCAAAACTCCATCTTTAAGCTACTTCTCAAGTACAGCAAAATCACCACCTAACATCAGTGAGAAAAAAAAAAAACACCTGTAAATAAAAATAGCAACATTTATTTTGGTGGCCAGAAACTGTAACCCACACCTGGGAAAGCTCACGTAAAGAAAATTTCTGCAAACAAATTTCTGAAATTTCTCACAATCTCTGAACTCTTCTCCATCAATAAAAAAAAACAGGAATCTTACAACTACTCTGGGTAATTCCACCTAACCTGTATTTAGGGTTTTTAAGTCTGACTCTGAGCCCTGCTGTGCTCCACATGTGGCTGGAGATGACTGACTGTCACATCTAGACAAACTGACCCATCAGAAGTATTTTTCTAGGGTACTTACGGAGTAACCTTTCTGTACATACATGCACATATATATAACCTTATACTAGTATTTCAGCAACTTATATTAATGTTGGGTTTCATCAAGACTTCTCTCAAAAACACAAGACTTCTCTCGAAAACACAAAAGCTGCCGGTATCAATTAGTTTGAATCCTGGTAATGTGGCAACTCAGTGAATAGTTGCATTTAATACATTAAATAATGAGCAGCTATTTGAAGGCCTCAAATTTGAGAATTTGAAGGACTATTTCCAAGAAGTCAGGTAATCCCAACCAAGTCTGTCAGGTTACATGAGAATTCCTTATTATCATAGGATTTATAATCAATGCTGGAAAACCTAAATGGGCAGCAGATTTACATTCCAACAGTTATGAGGTCGAGGGAGATGATTCTATCCCTCTGCTCTGCTCTGGGGCCCCCAAGACAGGAAGGACATGGACTGGAGCAGGTCCAGAGGAGGCCATAAAGATGCTCAGAGGGCTGGAACACCTCTCCTATGAGGACAGGCTGAGAGAGTTGGGGTTGTTCAGCCTGGAGAAGAGAAGGCTCCAGGGAGACCTCAGAGCCCCTTCCAGTCCCTAAAGGGGCTCCAGGAGAGATG
>JAOTQQ010000012.1:118586381-118614960 GCA_026546715.1 Gallinago undulata
TCCCTGGAGGGGTTCAAGGCCAGGCTGGATGGGGCTTGGAGCAACCTGGTCTGGTGGGAGGTGTCCCTACCCAGGGCTGGGGGGTTTGAACTTGATGATTTTTAAGGTGCCTTCAAACCCAAACCATTCTATGATTCTATGATTTATGGAGTAAATTTTGGCTCTCAGGCCATCTGAAAAGGCACTTTCTCAGTACAGAAGTAACCAAAAGAGGAGGAAACAGAATTGCAGAATTTAAGCTAAACTCATTCAACCAAGTGGGAGATACTGCATATTTTTCACAAAGTTTCATAACAGAATGTTTGACCTACACATACTGTATTTTACCTGTTTGGTAAAATACTTGATGGACTAATGTTGCACTATTATTAAATCTGTCCATACCATCAGCAACCCATTCTTACTCAGGTAGCTATATTTTAACAGAAATTAATAATGTATCATTTTCTTCTATGTCCCACTCTCCCATCCTAGCAACAATACTTACACAATACTTAATAATAGCAATAACTTAATAATACTTAACAGAGCCAAACAAATATTCCAGAAATAGGAACAGGTCTACTCAAAGCCTAAGACAGTTTCACAAGGTCTCTTCTCCAAACCTCACAATCAACAACAATGAAAACAAAGGTCAAACTGTAGCATTTGTCTGAACAAAGCCAGTTAAATGAAATACTTCACATCTGCATTACTTACCCAGTCCCAGCCCTGCAAATTCATCGGGTGCCTGGTCTTTTGTTCCAGTAAAAGAACCTTCCCTGCCACGCACTGTCCCTGAGATGTAGCGAGGTTTCACTCCAGTTCCTATTAACTGTGCCAGTTCAAGTTGACTGATGCATTTCAGAATCTATTCCAGAGAATAAAGAAGTCGTTTATCAACAAAAAGCAGCTTGAAATAGTAAAAGTAAATAAACAAACATCTTTAGGCAGATTTTTTCAAGAAAAAGATTCTAAACACCCAAGTCAAACAAGTATTTCTGTTTTTCTGTCTAAAATTAATGTTAATTTAAATACTATTGGATTAGTCTCACAATTTTATTTCTCACTTGGACATTTTGCTACTTTGGATGCATAATATGGAATTCTACATAACGTATGCACAAAAGCATACACTTGGCACTTCTCTAAAAGAAACTGCATTTGGGCACAAACAAGTATATAACTGTGTTAGAAATCAGTACACGCGCTTTTTACAGTTTAAGCACAAATGACTCTTGTACCTCATGCCAGGAATTTCCTAAATAGTTTCCATCTGTATGAGCCACTGTGATGAGAGTTTTAATTGTGTCGATATTCTTCTGCTTCATTTCAGTAATACCAGAACTCACTGTAAGTAACGTAAATCTTGCCAATGCTTGAACATAGGCATCTCTTTCAAGCTATAAATGGGAGAAAAAAAATATAAATTGTCTTGTAAGTGCTTTCTCAGCTTCTTGTTCTTAGTGCATACAACTGAGTGATTCCAGCAACTGTATAATTTACTTTTCTTTTCCTAGAACTGCATTTCCAAAGCATTCTACTTAGAGAAAACAACTCATGTTCTTCTGTAGGAGGCTGCGGGATAAAATCAGGTGCCCTCTGTTCAGGAACAAGAAGGGTAATGTCTGACAGCACAGAACACATAAGGTTGTTCTCAGCTTTCTGGATTGGGTCTTTTTGGAGTGCTTTTTTGGGAAACAGGATGCTGTTTCAGAAGAAATGTGGCTTCTTAGGTAAAATTTTAACATTCCTGTACTATACACCTAGACCTACTCTGAAAATGTTGCTTTAGCAGACTCTCTCAAGTTGTAGGACATTTTTGGCAATGGAATCTAAATAATATATCTAAAAGGCATGTTTTGCCCATTCTACAAAGCTGCTCAAAACGTATTTGATTTAGTCTATGCCATTTAGAGCACCTCAGCAGCTTGCAAGGTGAGACTCTCATGGGTGGGTAAAGAGCAAGTGACCTATAATCCAGGCAGATTAAATCAGTCTTACAAAAAAGCATGTTCCACATGCAGGTACCCAATTTTTATGTATAGAGTATCTACAAACACCGAAGGAAACTCCTCAGATCTCATATGAACTGATAACAGTGGTAAAAAGGTGATCACAGGTGAACCCACAAGTGCATTTTATTCTCCTGTTATGTGTGATCTGAAGGCCATGAAGTGAAATGGCTGCACATCACAGAAACAAATGACAACTGTGAAATACATTTAACTGTTTGGAAGTTTAAGTCTATTTTCAAATTAAAAAAAAATAATCATTGAGCATCTAATAAAACTAAATATAAAATATTTTTTAAAAATCCCAGGAAGAATGTCTGTTGAATGGAGAAAACATGAATGCTACAACAGTGGGCAATGATAGAAGGGAGGGATTCTCACAGAGACACACAGCACAGTTCCCACGTTCAAACCCAACTACTATCACTGGCAAAGGCACAGCAAATGATGTGTAAGCACAGAAAAACTGAAATTTCACGGAAAGAGTACTAAGCAAAGAAGCTTTAGAGTCTACAGACTATGTATCTTCTGTAAAAGGAGAATGTTTTCACTCCCACCTTCCCTCTCTGTTCCATACAGATATTCCCCCTCTGCCCCTTTTCTAAGCCATGATAGTAAGAGAAAGACACTTAAACAATGAGTCGTGTCCCAGATACTTGTAGATAAAAGCCAGATTGTGTGACAGTTTAAGATTAAAAGCATAAATAACTAAAACTAGAATCTTTATTTGAGGTTTTAGAGGTGAACATGCATAGCTTAAACTATATTGTGTACTTTAAGAATCTTCTTTAAACTAAAAGCCTCCAGCTCCGGCTATTATCTCTCAAGGTGTGGAAACTGATCATAATTGTCCTTAGACACCAATCTTAATTTCTGTATCTTTATTCAATGAGATAGGAAAGTTGTTGGCATCAGTTAAGCGTGAGAGGAAAAACCTACTTCCCACAGAAAAGACCCCTGAGTCAGCCCAGGCACAGATTTGCCAGCCTCCTTCAAGCCACCGGAGCCATCTGAAGTCAGACAAGGCTGCCATCTCATCAGGACCCTGTGCGATGGAATCATCCCGCAACGTACTCAAATCATCAACAAACCAGTATTGTTTTTGATGATATCAACCAAACAGAATTCCCACAGGAAACCAAAAAGAAATATCACTTATATTGAAAACAAAAAAAAACAAGCGTGCAAGTTTCAACAAAGGAGAAGTGGTTTTGAAATGTTCAATCAAGTTTGTCCCAAGCCAATGGAAGGGAATCTTAGAGCAAAGGTGTCCTTGCCCTCCCAACCCAAGGCAGACCACTGCGGGACTGGGAGTAACCTCTGCAGCTGGTGACACTGATATTTGTACAAGTTCCACTTTCCCAGCTTAGAAACAAAAAGAACAGGAATGTGAATTTCATTGAGCAGCTGTAGGCTCCAGGGAAGGCTTTGGTAATCAAATTTAAGTCTGTTCAGTTCAGGTGGGGGAAAATGAAGTCGAAAGACAGAGGAAGAAAACCTTACATGATCTCAAACGGGCTTTTTTAAGAAGCTGTATCAGAGATCCCAATGTGCCTTTCCATGTTAGTGATAAAATAGTTATCTAATTTGCTAAATACAAGGTGCAAGGGGAGAAAGAAGCAAAGCATTCACTATCATATCATAGTTCAATAGTTTTTACTTAAAGTCAGTCTTAGAAAGTTGTTGGTTTTTTTGAGTGTTGGGGTTTTTTTGTGTTTGGTTTTTTTTTTAAATTTTTTTATGTACATATGAAATAATGCAATAACAAACACGTGACTGTTGCTTGCCCCTCTCTTCACCTATCTTTAATGGACTTACAGCAGACCAGTACTCCATTTGTTAACTAATAAGTCTACAATAACATAATAGTATGTTCACTACTGATGATTTTAAAATGGAAAAAAAAATAATGAAAAATTACCCTCTGGAGCCAGAAAGTCTGGAATCCTTGGCACTGTGCTTAATGCAAGATACAGTCATGCATTACATCAGGAACGACATTTCCAGTGCCATAACTGTTTAAATGGTACCCAATTCTAGAAGTCTCAGATTAGTATAATCTCTCTGAATTTGAGAACAGTATTTAAAAAGCACAGTTCACAGAGATACTATTTTACTTGTGAAACAGGACAGAAAGACTCATTTTATAAAACATCACAACACAGCCAAACGGGTTTGTAACAAAACTAGAAAATACTTTGATATCAAAGCAATCAACTTGTGGGGAAACAAAAATTCAGTACATAGGAATGGCAGCACTTACCACAAAACACTGGGAAAAATAAAGGTGACTATTTAAAACTTGACTTCCAGTCAAATATGAGACAAAGTAGTAATTGCAGAAGCAAGCTGCCCCAAGGTATTGCAGTGTGTAGCTTCATTAACAAGGACTCTTAGAGCCCCACAAACATTTTGCTGGTAAAGAGATCTAAACATTGTCTCAATTTTAATTTTTTACCTGAATGTTGAAAATGCAAGCAATCCTGATCGCACATCGTATACCCTCCAAACAAAGAGAGGCAACTTCTGTGTCATCGCAGTCCTGTAGACCCACACTGAACGCAGCCAGAAAAGGCGTCCATGCCAACTGGAACGCATGCAAAATAAAAGTTGTATTAGCAACCTTAGTACTTGAAATGAATGTTTTAAGTCTCAACATCTTGCTAAAGTGTAAATTCCATCCTTAACTCACATCATTAACCATAAAGTTGCCTTTTTCCAAAAAGAAAATGGAATAGAATAGACATGAGACATGGAACAAGAGAGAAGTAATGTATATTGGATGACATTCCCCTCAGATGCACTATCCTTGTCCCTCAGCAGCCAACGTACAACCACCTTGAGATAGTTGGAAAAAAAACCCCACACCCCAAAGCTACATCCACTAGATGTGTACTGGAGTTCTGGTATTCCTGGGACAACCTTTACCTTTGCACAGTGAGAAATAAAGATAGAGTCAATAGTTACTGCAGGAACCAACACAGTGTATAATAAAAAGATTCCTTTACGATGAAAAGTATGTACTTAGATAAAACAAGTTTGTCCTGGTAACACAAGAAAGGAAAAAAAAAAAAAAAAGGACAGGGTAAAATAGGCCAGCAAACTTTATTAATTCCACTAAAATTACAGTAAGACAATAATAGTAAGAGACAGAACACGACTTTTTCCTGGATCTCTCTGCTCGTAATTTTGTAGCCTTTTTGGATCTAAGCCACTGCTGATGTTTTCCATTCCTCTTGCCTTAGGTGGGACTGACAGTGTCATACACTCAACTGAAAGTTATTGCAGGAGAGTCTACATGGTCCTGCCTTTGTGGCTGAGGCTCCTTCTCCCACAGGCACAAAAAACAATCAGAAGATGCCATAACTATCCATGGTTATAGAAAAGAAACCCCAGAGCACGTAGAATGATTTCAGAAATAATCTTACCTGAAATTACCCCCAACGAAATTCAGTCAATGGGCACAGCAAGGAGCAACAGATTTCACACTATTTCATAACAAAATCATGCACCACAGAGCTTTGGTTTCATTTAAGCCAGGAATTCCAAAAGCACTACCTCAGGAAAGCGTTCATCACTTGCACACACCAAACCATAACTCTGGGATGGTAAAGGCATCGGATGAATTCCTAGATCTAGGACTACCTTTAAAGGTCCTTTCTAACTCAAACTATGATGTGGTTCTATGTTCCAGAAGTGGATGTTTATTCCTTCCCCATCTATTTTTTCATTCCCATTGAAACCAAAAGTAGTTTAAGTATCGCAAAACCAAAATACTTGTTTTGACTAAGCCTCTACACCTGAGATAAAAATCCTATGATTTAAAGTTTTTCACTACTCTTTATACTTTTGTCTCCTCAACATACTCCTCCTAACTCCTCCCTTATAACTAGATGCTGCTTCTGTCAGCATAGAAACTTCTCAAATCCTGGGGTAAATCACAGAATCACAAAAATGATAGTGGGTTGGAAGGGATCTCTGGAGATCATCCAGTCCAACCCCCTGCCACAGCAGGGTCACCCAGAGCAGGTCCCACAGGAACGTGTCCAGGTGGGTTTGGAATGTCTCCTGAGAAGGACACTCCACCACCTCTCTGGGCAGCCTCTTCCAGGGCTCTGTCACCCTCACAGGAAAGAAGTTCCTCCTCATGTTTAGGTGGAACTTCCTGTGTTCAAGTTTGTGCCCATTTCCTCTTGTCCTGTCCCCGGGCACCACTGAAAAAAGACCAGTCCCATCCTCCTGACATTCACCCCTTAAGTATTTATAGGCATTGATCAGATCCCCCCTCAGTCTGCTCTTCTCAAGACTAAAAAGACCCAAGTCCCTCAGCCTTTCCTCATCAGAGAGATGTTTTAGTCTTCTTTGTAGCCCTCTACTCTATCCTCTCCAGCAGTTCCCTGTCCTTCTTGAACTGGGGAGCCCAGAACTGGACCCAGTGCTCCAGATGGGGCCTCCCCAGGGCAGAGCAGAGGGGCAGGATGACCTCCCTCCACCTCTGGTCACACTCCTCCTGATGCACCCCAGGATGCCATTGGCCTTGGCCAAATGAAATTGTAGTAGAAGGCTCAAAATCCCTTCCTTCCTGTAGCAAGTGAAGTAACTTATAAAACGATCAAAACATAGCAAAAACTACAAATCTGTAGTATTTTCAGCAAATCCTGTCAGTCAGTATTCTGTATTAAGAAACTATGTGATATTCTAGGTAAATATCTAAACGTGTATCTTACCTTAAACATGGGTCTCACGTGCTCCAGGTGTGTTGCACTAGTAAAAGGTGCCTGGACATGGCTCACTGCCTCCATAAGAGCTTTAGCTGTTTTAGCCATTTGTTCCATTTCCAAATTATATAGGAGTCTTCTCTGCTTTTCACTAGCAACACCTGTAAACACAGGTTTTCCTCTCATTTGTGCATCTTTAGCAGTGGTGTCTTATATATTATGTTATATGGTATCATATAACAGTTTTAATTTTTCATTAAGTGCCATGCACAGATGCGTTTGTCGTATCGTCTTTACTTTCTGAAATTACCACACCAGCAAGATATTTCTTTTACAATACAGATAAAATTTAAGGCAAATTTATGTATGAAGTGTAATCTAATTTTAAACCTTTACAGAACTTTAAGATTTGCACAACAGACATTTCTTCTCCATCACCACATGCAACAGCATAAGTGGACATCCTTTTTCTGAAGGAGAACTACCTTAATCCCCTTTTCATTTCAGTAATGGAACCTCCATCTCATCAAGAAAGTGAAACCCAAGTAGAATGTAAGGATCAGCTTAAAAACATTATGTTAATTGAATAAATATTGAAAGCGAGGGATTTTTTTTTCAGATGCAAATTTCCTATAAGCAATCTGTTCATAAGGCTGGCCTGAGACTTTAAAGTATACAAAAAAGTCAAGTGTTTCTTAAAGTTCTCTAGAAAAGTGAGAATGAATAACAACTGAATCTTCATACTGTGGTATTTGAGAGGAAGAGATAATTAATTTATAGAGTGCACAAATTAGGGCCCTACAAACCAAATAATGCAAATTTTTTGAAGATGACAGTACAGGAAAACACAGGAGTTGACTTAGAAGGAACGACTACTGTGTTTGCTCTGTACTGTGTCCATTAGCACCGCAGTTACTTTGTAAAGCCTCAAATGTATTTCCCTGTGTTACTGTTCAATAGCAAAACCTGCCTTCTCCACGGTCAATGCACTCAATACCAGGAATTCAGATGCAAAGGGAAGTGAAGATCAGGAGTTGCACTTAAGATAGACTTGAAGGTAGCATCATTCTTTTCGGATATGAAATTAGAAGTTAGGACTTACTTTGAGTTAAGTAAGTGGTACTCGCTTCATTCATCTCTCATTTTAAAAAAAAGGAGATAACTTCATGAAACTGAAGAGTCAACATTGCAACTACTTACTTTGTTTACTGGATTTTGTGGGTATTGTTAATTCTTTTGTTTCTTTCATTGAAATCTTCTTGCCAGCTATTTCATTATAGATAGCAGACAAATATTCTTCAGGGAGATCTTTACTGTCATTGATACCTCTATTCATTTTAATATACTGTTCTTTTGTCATTTTATTCTTAACCTGAAACCCAGAAAGGAGCTGTTATTATCAACAAATGAGGCAAGCTCATAGCAGTTACAATGCTGCCTATAAAGCAGCCAAACAGCTGAAAAGTTACCATCAAGGCAAAATGTGATGATTCAGAAGACATTAGGTATCCAACATATGCAAAACTACACTGTCAAATCTACAAAATAACACAAGACCACGTAGACATGACAACACCCATAAACATTCAGTAGGATCCAGAGATCAATTAGACATATATTATCAAAAAAGTGGTTAATCTTGTCATACAGACCAAGCTATTTTAAACATGGTCCCATAATCCCATAATCTCATAAGAGTTCAAGACTCCAGATTTTGATTGAATGAATGATGATGGCTCATCACTGCAACCTTGGATATTACGCACTGCAGAAGTGAGCAGTATTTATCAAAATAAAGCTGCATTATATTTTCAACCAAACTGAAATCAGGAGCAGATTTGTGTTAAAAAAAAATCAATGGGTAAATCATTACAGAAGCTCTAGCTTTGACTGTAGGTTAGATCCCTACAGTGAGTACCCTAATGTGAAAGCAAATCCACATAATTCCTATTCAACACAGAGTAGGGAAATGATATCTTAGAGGAAGGTCTAACCAAAACAGTTTAAAAACCTCCATATGCATGAAACACAACACTTAAAAGATGCATAAACTGAAGCGACCATATTACACACAAATTGGTGTTAGCTGAACATCAAGCTTTTACAAACACATTGTCACAAAGTCTGAAAGTTAGATGTCTGTGGATTACACAAATATTTTTCTAGGGATGTACCTGTGGACTGTGAAGATCTGTTGTCAACATGATAATTGAGTAAGCTAACACATACGCAGTATCTGCACTAGCAAACAGAGTTTGCCTGAAGGGGAAAAAAGGAGAAAAAGAACAGCAAGTTTAACAGATTAGGATTTTTTAACTTATTATTCATCTTTCTAAAGTTCTGAAATATGGCTTACCCTTGGTTACATTCTAAATATCTAGCAGCAAATTTCTCCATCAGGCGATCAATTTTTTGAGCCTCTCCTGGAAGACGAAATCCCTCTAGAAACATGCGCAGAGCTGAAACAAAATCCTTTCCTGAGAAGTCGTGTTGGTCTACATATGCATACATGACTTCTTTGTTAAATTTATCATTGTCTCCCAGGAACTCCCCAACCTGAGTCTAAAATAAGAACAGAAAAGACAAACTAGTGCATTTATACTGGAAAAAAAAAAAGTAAATAATAACATCAGAGTCATACTGGCCATATGTCTCACAAAAAGAGAGGCCTGTATGTGGTTAATGAAGACATATCACTTCTCATCTACTCTCAATGTATTTTGGCTGCATATTCCATCATAATGTTCTTACATGCTCGTACCTGCCTACTTTCATAGAATCTTCTGGCTTGGAAGGGACCTTCAAGATCATCTTGTCCAACCATCAACCTAACTCTGACAAAAATAAACACTCACACAACAAACAAAATGCAACACCATCACTAAACCATGTCTCCCAGTACCACGTCAACCTGTCTTTTGAACACCTCCAGGGATAGTGCCTCAACCATATCCTCCTTCTCTGTTTTTTCTCACGTACCATTTTTTCCTATTAGACGAATTCCACATGTATGCAAGACCAAGGTAGTATTACCAATGATTGTTTTGTGCTGGGATGATTTTTGCGGTTAGGAACTTCGTTACTAGAGGAATGAAAACCTTATTAAACTCAACATCATTCCCACTAGAGTACACATCTCAAACAGATGCAAGCATATATAAATATATAAATAGCTGGTACTCAGATACATCCAAGTTGATCACTGTCAACGCAACCCAGTACAGTTAAAAATTACTGTGCATTCAGATAAAGATGCCTGTATATGTAAACTGAGGTTAAAATTTTGTTTTGATGGCTGATTTTAAGTTCTAATGCTGAAACTTGTGATTTCAGTCACAGCAGCAAGAATAGACATATGTAAGCCTTTCTTTAGAAAACAACAGGGGTGGCTACTAAGCACAACGGTGCAGATTGCCCTTTCAGAAAGCTAAATTTTCCACGACAATAACAATATGAGATAATCCCACCCTCCTCAGCCAGATATTGCAGGACCCTTCCAAATCCAACAACAGCTGCTAGCTGTAAATAAAAATCAAAGAACTAATCTAGACTAATGAACTGTCCTTTGGAAGGACAGTAAAAAACTGTTGCACCATGTTATTTTTTCGCTGTCTCTGAAGCACAGTTACTTCTGGCAGTGCCTTATTGGACCAAAGTACATACAGTACAGGATACAGCTCTAACTCATACTCCAAATTACTTATAAATTTTGAGAGAGAGACACGTTTCCTTTTCATCATCATGCAATAACGTACTTTAAACCACTATCTTGTGATTTGCAATTAACATTAAGAACATCAACATGAGCAAAAATAATCATCGGGAAAAGAGTTTTCTTACTGAATCTAATCTCTCCTCTTGATGCAAGAACTGAGCAATATCTTCAGGGGTAGTGCCAAGCATTCCTTGCTCCTGCAGGTACTGGATCCCCCTCTTTGGTTTCTTATTGAATCTGGACAATCAAGATCAGGATGGAATGAGAGTTAACCCTTTGTACCCACACACAAAGCCTTAACAGTTTAAGTAAAAAGATTCAATACATTTGGATGAGGTATTGAAAAATCTATGTATTAAATATTTTTCCTTTATCAAACTGTTCATTAAATAGGAATTAGTTATTCCCTTCTGTGATTATTCCCTTCATCACTGGATGATTTTATGGTTTTCTTTCCTTCGTAAATATCCTCCTCTTCCTCTTAGCTACATATCTGCCAGCATGGCATCCAAACAGCTCCCAGTACAGAGAGCTGAATGCTATCATTTACTCTGGCACTAGAGAAGAAAAAAAAATAATCCACAGAAATAGCAAAGTCTTGGCTTGGAAAGGAATAATTGTGCTCTGTTGTTTTTTGTTTTAATCTGTATGACACGATCAAGAAATCCATGAGTTGCTGGTAAGAACAGAATTGTATAAGACAAGGAACCAGGTCACTGAAAGAATCTGAAACCCTAAAGCTCTAAGTTTTTAGAGTCTGAGAACTGTATTACAGAAAACATTTATTTTTGCATAAAGTGACCTCACTGAGGAGGTAAGGTGACAAGCCTGAAATCACACAAAAGATTCACGTCAGACTGCACTGAGAAATTATACTATCCTCCAGTTCTAATTATGACAAATTCATTAATCAGAAGGAAGCACCTGCATAAGCACTTTCATCAAGTAATGTGTACACTAAAACAGGTCGTATTCAACTGATCACGAGTTCAATGTTCTTTTTATCCAAATACAAAAATCTTATTTTTAAACAAGCAGGTCTGGAGAAAAAAGAACAAACATTCAGAGTACTCATCTTCTAGCTGTGAGGAATTAGGTTAACACAAAACACTGATGACAGGCTCCAAAGGGGACACCATTCAGCACTCTTTCACCAGAGGAAGTGCTGTTACATCCAGAGTTTTTTTCCTAACACAAGATGAGTATCTATGAGGAGAAGGAAGAAAAACCCAGGAATCTTCATAGCTCCAAAAGAATCCACCCTCCCATGGGTGATAAAAGGGCACTCACAAGTCAATTCCTTGTTCTATTATTTCCTTTTGTTGCTTTAGGACCTCAAACTGCTCTGGGTTGTCAGTGCCAGACATCTGTGTGCTGTAACTGCCAATTCCTGATGAAGCAGTAGAATCCAAGGAATTTAAGCTTCCATATCTGTTAATTGTCTCAGGGTGCTTGGTTTCATTGCTGTCCTGTTCTGTGGGTTTTTCTTGGCCTATGAATTAGAAAGGGTTACATACATACAAATTACATACAGTGACAAGAAATTAAAATCACAGGTTCTTCTTCAAATCCTCTCTGAAGGTTTCTAAAGTTTCCTAGGGCTATCTTCAATGACCTATTAATTTTTATATCAATATTCTGCTTTTCTTTTGGTTGGGAAAATAGCTCACACCCCCATTAAAAAAAAAAAACACTACAACATATCATGGAGGATTCTCTCAGTCTATCACATACCTGAAATTTAAGCCTTAAATGGATGGAACTTCATAAGTTCAAGTTTGTGGCCATTACCTCTTGTCCTGTCACTGGGCACCACTGAAAAGACTGGCCACATCCTCCTGATCCCACCCTTGAAATATCTGTAAGCATTGATCAGATCCCCCCTCAGTCTTCTCTTTTCCAGGCTAAACAGACACAGGTCCTTCAGCCTTTCCTCAGAGAAATGTTCTAGTCCCCTCATCATCTTCATAGCTCTCTGCTGTACCCTCTCCAGCAGTTCCCTGTCCTTATTGGACTGGGGAGACCAGAACTGGACCCAGTGCTCCAGATGGGGCCTCACCAGGGCACAGTAGAGGGGGAGGATGACCTCCCTTGACCTGCTGGCCACACTCTTCAGTGTGTGGCTAGCAGATCTTTCAGAACTTTCCTTTTATTTTCAAGTCCAATGTTACTTTTGACCTGACCTGAAGCACACTATTCTAATTTTTTTAAACAGTGTGTCTTCAAGTGACATCAGACAAGCCAAGGAGTTGGTGCTCTCCATTCCCAGACTGCCACGCTATCACTTCTAAAAAAGGTTATTACTTCACCTAAGAGCTTTATTTGAAAATTCTGGCATAGCCTTAGTACCTTTCATCTTAGGTCGTATGGAAACAAGGTTAAAACAAGTAATGATTAGTTACTTCACTGCTCACAACATTGAAAGTTCTATAGCTATAAATTAATAAATAAAAAACTGGTCTCCATCCAGTTTGCTTTTCTAAAAATTTAATCAATATGAAGTTAGATGAAATTAGAGGACCTTCAAAGTGATTCTTGTGATCCATTTAAAATTAGCAACACAGAAAATAACTGGATTTAGTCATTTTTAGCGTAGTAGCTTTCTCGGAATTCATCCAATTAAGAAAAGACAACTTAGAGAACTCATGACACCAATCCTCACCAATACTGCTAGCAAAGAAAAAGAAACTTATTCTCTCTCTTTTTTCAATGCAAGAGGTTTTACAATCCAGACACTAACGGTCTCAAAATAGTGGAAAAATGCACTGGATTCTTGCAACACCTCTTTACGAAAGCCAGAAGAAACACATCTTGTGTCTTACCAAGTGTTGTTTGAGAATTAGGATTTACATATTGATCTTTACTCCACTCCACCATGCACTTCAAGATTGATACTAAGCATTCCAATCCTTTTTTCCTCAAACTTAATTCCTAGAAAAATGTTTCAAAAGCAATACATTAGTGGAATGGAGAGTTTAGTATTAACCTATCATGCCAAGAATCGTGAAGCTTTTTACGAAGTTTGGTGAAATTTTTACCTGAACGTTAGACATGCCAAGTTCCTGGCTCCCCCTTCCTTGAGCAATCTTTGATAGGTCATTAACCAGCCTTTCAAATATATTTGCTGCATTTAAATCACAGTCATAGTTCACGTAGATGTCCACTACACTCTGGGCATCTATAAACAAAGTGACACCATGAAACTTGGAAGAAAAACTTGGTCATTCAATGAAAGGCATGTACAATTTTGTTCTCTAGCACAAAAATGTAAAAACCAGACCTAAACGGTCCTTAATACCTGCACATATCCTTGTCAGCGTTTGTATAACCATCCATTTATGATCAAATGAGCTAGTGGAAGTTTCCAAGATATACAGGAAAATTTCTTTGAAGAAAACCTAACAAATATTCCAGGAAGAGGGAGAAAAAAAAATAACAACTATTAAAAACACAGTCACTAACTGATGGCCAATATTCTGATGTAATTCTGAGAACAGCACTTTAGAGGTGCAGGAGATAATTAAAAAAGAGGAGGAAAGGAGGAAATGGAAACTTACGCTTGATACATTCAAATTAGGAATTCAAATTATCACTTATGTAATTCTGGAGTTTTGTCCAGCTGAAAAGTACAGTTTACATTCCAACCACTCAAAAGTAGAAGAACCAGGAATGATGTGAAGTCCTGGAGGAGAACTTAGCCTAACAAGAAGTCTAAGCTGCTGTTAGAGTTCATTTGGGATTCTGAAAGGAAAAGTATCACCCATTTTCTCTATGAGATGTTGATATTATGGCACAAACATAACAAACAGCCACTTATGCCAATTTAAAGTATCGGACTTTCATTAGAAGGGAAACACCCTGACACAAAAGAATCACTCCACAACGTTAGATTATGGGAAGAAGGGCACTGGTCGGGTATTACATAAAAAATGCAGCAAGTCCATTAATGGGAAAGATACTCTTCCCTAAAAGATATATTAGTTTTCCCTGAAATCGCTTTAATACAGATGCTTTTGTTTGGAATAGAGACTATTTCATCCCCTGTCAATGAGTTCCTCTCCAGGTCCATTAGTGTTACAGGCGGACTGTGCCAGCTGAGCACGCTTAGGGCAGGCTTTCTCTCATTTCTTCCCTAAGCAGCAACAACTGCTGTGACAGCAAATGAACTCAACATGTGAGCTGCTGCATCACATCACATCATCCTACCCAGCATCATATCACTGTCAAGCACGTCTGAGAGCTCACCTCTTCAGAGCCAGTTGTGGCTACCAAAATCCACCAACATATCATAGAACCATTGAATGGTTTGGGTTGGAAGGGACCTTCAAGATCATCCATTTCCAACCCCCCTGCCCTGGGCAGGGACACCTCCCACCAGACCAGGTTGCTCCAAGCCCCATCCAGCCTGGCCTTGAACCCCTCCAGGGATGGGGCAGCCACAGTTTCTCTGGGCAACCTCTTCCAGGCTCTCACCACCCTCACAGCAAAGAATTTCTTCCCAACGTCTAATCTAAACCTCCCCTCTTTCAGTTGAAAACAGTTCCCCCTCAGTCCTGTGGCTCCCCTCCCTGATCAAGAGTCCCTCCCCATCTCTCCTGCAGCCCCTTTAGGGACTGGAAGGGACTTCTAAGGTCTCCCCGGAACCTTCTCTTCTCCAGGCTGAACAACTCCAACTTTCTCAGCCTGTCCTCACAGCAGAGCAGCCTCACAGCCCTCTGAGCATCTTTGTGGCCTCCTCTGGACCCGTTCCAACAGGTCCATGTCCTTCCTGTGCTGAGGACTCCAGAGCTGGACACAGTGCTCCAGGTGGGGTCTCACCAGAGCACTTTTTCCAGAACACTGCTGATGTCTCAAGCCACCAACCTCCTCTTCTCTGACAGCAGCACAGAAATACCAAAATAGAACTACCCTTGTTTTGAGTATTAAATACTCCCCTATACCACACATTTTTTTACAGAGTTCTTTATGCTATTAACCAGGTAAAGGTAGCATAAGACTAATTTTACTCGAGGTTGCATGTTAAGGGAAAAACAGCAGCACTGATTTTTAAGCAACTTTGATGGTAAGCTATTTCCTCAAGCAAAATGCACTAACATTTTATTGGCTTCTTTAGAGAAAAAGAGGTACACAGCATAATCCCAGTTACTAGGCTTAATAAGGAAAGCATCCCTACGAAACATAAGGAGTTCAACACGTAACAGATCAAAGACTTTCAAGCACTTAAATATACTCAAGAGTACTAGACTGATTTGAGCCACAACTTTATGTAATCCAAACAGAGGAAGACATAAAATTTTAATGAAGGTCATGCTATGAGCAATCCTTAGTTACGTATTTGCTGTTTTCTGATTTACTGAAAGAAAGTGATGTTATATACCCTCTGAAATCAGGAAATTTATTTTTTTTTCTGGTAGAGAATTTAAAAAAAAGAAGTCACTGATGGAACAGAGAAAGAAGTTTCAAGTATAAAAATTAAACCCAAATCAAAGTTCAGAGAGAAATTAGCTGGAAGGTCTGCATACTATGAAGACACTTTAGAGCTCTATGCTTCCAAGACAGAGGTGACTTCTTGCTTCTGATATCAACTTCGGAAAAGCATATCTTGGAATGAATAGCTTCTCAAACCCAGTACTATTTACATTTCACGTTTTAAAAATATTATCTATCAACATGTTAGTTATTGGAATTCATGTCACAGACTTGGGACTTTATTTCTTTCATATCAGAAAAGGAAGGAGCTAATCATTTAGTTTGGTCAACTGAAAAGAAGAGCTTTCAGATAGCTTATTCATAGTTATGCGGGATGGCAATGGTAAGTACAGCTAAATGACACAACAAATCTCCTCGTATCCAAGACTTGATTTGCAGTAAATATATTCATTGACCCACACATTCAGAAATACAGTTACAACACAATTAAGATACGTCTCAAGCTATTTTAACTGACAGGGGGCAGTGTCTGCTGAATGTTTAAGTCAAGGGAACAAGGGAGGGTCACTTTCAGCAGAATCTGAAACTATTATTTTAAAATAGGCCAAAAATTTCTTACACAGATGAAGAATGCAGCCTCAGTCCCAAAATATAAAGATTTTGCATATTATAAATCAGAGCATATGGCTCTCCTTACAGCTCCAAGACACAAACTGAATATGAAGTTATCTACTTGTCTACCCACATCTTCTGAATAACCTTTAGGATCAGCAGCTGAAAGAAGAGGAATTCTGAATTCACAACCAGGAAAAAGAGTAAGTTTCTAGAAACTGCTGTCCCTTGTACTTTGTAAGAGAGGATACTTTGGCAGCATCGAGCTTTTGGTTTTCATATTTTGAGGAGGAAATACAGCCCTGCTATGTGGCGATGGTCCTAATTTAGCATATTCTAGAAGCTGCTGCAATGATGTAGGATATCCTATATTCGATTTTCCTCTGCTATGTCTTCATTTTCTGTTTGGAATTTGGGGAAAGGATGGCAGCGATGGAAGCTCATCAAATTTCTGTCAGGGAAGCCGGATTGCTATGCATTTACCACCTACACGCTGACTTGTGAGCTCTGGGAACACACAGTGAGTCCAACACTTTGTGGGAAGCCGGCTGTGCTCAGCCCAGTCTGTCTGACGTTCTGAACACCGTGTTACAGGCCTGTGGAGCACACAGTTTGCCTTGAAAGTCTTCAAAATGCATCGTATTTTCAAAGCTTATTCAATCCATCACCAAACCTGTGTTTCTACCCAAGCTATGCTCAAGGAAATACTGGGAATTATAGAATGGTTTGGGTTGGAAGCGACCTTAAAGATCATATGGTTCCAACCCCCCTGGCCCTGGACAGGGACACCTCCCACCAGACCAGGTTGCTCAAAGCCCCATCCAGCCTGGCCTTGAACCCCTCCCGGGATGGGGCAGTCAACAACTTCTCTGGGAAACCCATTCCAGTGCCTCTCCAACGTCACAGGAAACAATTTCTTCCTAAGATCTAACCTAAATCCCCCCTTTTCAGTTTAAAATTGTATTGCTTCTTCCTCAAAAAGGCATCAAAATAACTAGAGCACAATATTCTTCTGACACAGTACTGGCAAAATGAGGTTCTTCTTCCAAAGGTGCCACTACATCTTAACTTATACAGTGACATCCAGACATGAAGAAATTCTTGAATTCAAGGTCCTTTTAACAGCCACATTATCACCATTTCTCAGCATCCCGTCCCACACTGAACATCCACGCTCACGGGGCAATCTCTAGGCTTTGGTATTCCCATCGACTCCCAAAAGATAAGATCACCAAAATGAACAGCAGGGACATGCCATGAACACTACTGCTTTATTCACCATGGGTTAAGACGTTTAACACATGGGACACGCAAGAGGGTGTCCACATGGTTCAATCATTCCAAGAAGCTGCTGGTACGCTATGGCACAAGAATTACAAGTGAAAACTAAAGACTCTACATATATCTTGCTTTCCCCTATGACTCTATGAATGTATCTATCCCCTATATATGACATAGATATGATAGAATATATATATATCTATTCCCCTATGAGTATATCCATCCTGTAACTCACTACATCTGTCAGGACTCCGATAACTCATTGCTAAGAATATGGACTTATCTCTACGTATGGCCCAAGGCATTAAACTGTTCCTATGCCTTTGGAGAGCTGAGGAAATGAGATTATCTTATTCAGGACGTGTATTGATTCAGGTCCTGATATACCATAATCAAATAGTTGGGATTTATTTCCCTAGAGAAAGAAATGTGTTCAAGCGACCTCAAAGAGAATCCACAATACATTTCAAGTAATTAATTTTTATTCTAAAATTCCTTTGCAAATGCATATATTACATAGTCTTTTTGTAAGCGTATTAGTTTTCTGAATTGGTACTATATAGTGCACTGCTAAAATTCCTCATAGCATTATTGAACATTGGTTGACCGAGCTTATCCATAAACCCACTCACTTCTGAATTTCAGCATCATTCTGCAGTAATACCATGACATAGCCAACCAAACCCCCTACTTTTAAATAAAGGACACTAACTGATAGAGTAATAGTAGTTAGTGAGTATGGGCATAAGTTATCATTGTAAAAATTCACCTCGATCACAGAGTAAATCAAAGCATGTTTTGCACTGAGAAATTTCTTAGTTGATGTTAATGTCTATTATTAAGTGATGAAATAGCCTACTTCTTTATTAGGTACTTCATTTCATGTTCTAGTTAAAATATGATGGAAATTTTTTTAAACAGCCCCACAAAAGTTTTCCCATCACTTTCCACTTCACTAAACAACGCTACCACAAGTGTCACACTGCTTCTGATGGTACAGAGAAAGGTATTCCAAAGGAAATGCTGCTCTTTTATTTGAAGGGAGTTTCAAGGGCATGGTTACAAACAAGTCCATTACCAGTGGGTGAAAAAGAGCTTCTAAGCATGGGAAGATCTGGCAAGACTTATACAAACACTGAGATTCAGAAAGCAAACCAAATTTAAGCTACACACAAATCTAAAAAAATGTTCACTTAACATTCTCCCCCCCATCCCCTTCCCCTTAAATTAGAAATTCTCATAACGTACCTCAATCTGCATCTTTAGATGAGTCTTAAAGTTTGACAGAAGGGTAAGAAATATGGAAAGTGAAAGTTCAAAAACTTCTGGAACTGATGAGACTCCATTTTTTGACAGTGCAACACAAAGGTACTGCTTAATAGCGTTAATAAACATCTCATTTGTCCTGAAGACCGGTCCTGCATTTTGCAGAATGGACAGAAGCAACTGCAATGAAAGAATCTTTGATCGCAGTTCATGAGATCTAGAATAAAAGAATGCAGAACATCAGCTCAGCGTGAGTCATAAAACATTCTCTTGAAAAGTCTGTACACACCACAAGGACTTTGCATGTGGAATGTTCATGAAATAAACTCAAATTTGACACAACCTGGTCTAGAAAGAGTTAGAAAAAGATGTTGATATTTACTGTTGAATAAATAACTCTTCAGCCAAGAAGGTGGGCAAGAATAACCTTTGCCACTTACTGTTTCTTCCCATTACTATTGAGCCACTCTCTCTTCTGCAGAACAGCAGCAACAGCAAGCAATGCTGCCCATCTCGGCCAGAGGATAAAGGGAACATTTCTTTCCTTGTAATGGATTTTTGGAAGACACCATCCGAAATATCCAGCCCATCTCCAGAACCCTGACTACCAAAAGGTGGAAATTCCTCCTCTGCTTCCACCAGCACAGAAAGAAAGTTGAAGGACCACAAAGACAGCAGCTGTACTGCCTCATCTACTTCCTCCCTGTGCTGAAATCTCTTTTCTCAAATACAGTTATTTTATATTGTTTATCAGTCACTGGCCCCATCCCACTCCAAGAGCGGCTAAAATACGTAACATGCCTATTTTAAGCAGGGTGATAGCAAAGTCAGGAAACTGCAGCGTTTTCATCATGCTTCTTACAGAGTGGACTTACAGTTCATGTCAGAACAGTGCTATTATTTATGTTTTAAAAAAAAACCAACAAAACAACATTACAGTCAAAAAAACCCCCCCAAACCACACACACACAAACAAACAAAAAAAAGGTGTAAAGGAAATCTGCATCTATGAAAATATAGTGCAATTTAAAGAGTGTTCTGGGTGAAAGCATTTTCTCTTCAGACTCCTGATGCTCCTTCCCACCTGTGATCATCTCGGAAAAGACCGTACCTCTTCTGAAGTGCACGTACAGACACAAATGGCTTTCCCAAGAAGCCATTCCACAGTTTTCATTGAGCCACCACCCACTGACAGGCCAGTTATGAAACATAAGGAACAATGACAGGAAATTTTTCATACAGCACAGCCCAGGCACTGCAGAGCTGCAGGAAACCCAACAATCGCCTTGGATGCAAAAGGCTTAATTTTTGCATCATTTTCTATCAAGTGTGCAGACACCACACACCCAGACTAGACTGCGCTAGGAAACGTAGGGGTTTAAATATGAAGAGAAGTTCAATCATAAATAAAATATTAAATATTGCCTACTCCCAGCAAGTGTCAGCTCGTAACTGAAGTCCTAACCTGCTGGCCTTACCCATTCTCTATGATGTGTAAAGCCCACTTAATTTAGAACAAGTTTAAGGATTAAAATGTAATAAATGAACATTCAAGACATTTCTCCCCCATCTTATTTTATTCCAGGGAAAAAGGAGATAAAGACATTAAGCAGGTTCCCAGGAAGCATAACTTTGATCTCAGGCTTAAAGCTCTGTGTCCAGTCTAAAATTTAAAACTATTTTCATTAATGACTTCATAGCTAATTTCACATAAAGAGGCAGATAAGACTTCCTAAAAAATGCTGTAGATACCCTACGCCTCCTCTTCCAATTACAGCATGTTTGCAATAGTTCAAAAAGCCATCAACGCCTCAGAACCACTGATAAATTCCAGGCACTTCTCCAAACACAGGATGTCTTCAAATGCCTTTGCAGCTAATTCTCGGTGCCCTAAATGCTGTTTCCTCCAATTTGTTTCCATATAAAGAGCTTAATCAGCTCCAATACCAACGTCAAGGACTCCATGTGTGAGATGCTCCAAGTGCCTCAGTAGCTATTGCTGCTCTTCCAGAGGGAGTTAATCCATTAAAGCCTTCAATAAATGGCCAGTCTCAGTCTCAGAGAACTGACTAAACCCACAGGATTTTTTTCATGGCATTTACTGCAAAACAAGTTCTCAAAAGTAGTGAGGAAACACCTCGTGCCTCTGTTTTCATTCTGGAATATCCTGACTTTCCATAGTGCATCACTAGGTATCAATTTGAAAATGGTTCCAGACTGATGCTTCAAAACCCCTTATATTACATTTTTTTCTCAACTTATTAAAACCATGACACATATCAGTGACTAAATTAAAATTTAATAATTTAATTAAAATAATTTAATTTTATAATTTTTCAAATTATCAGTGATTAAGCTGCCTTAAAGCTACCTGCTTTAAAAATTAGACCTTGGAACAGTGAAGATGATTTTACTTTGAAGAATACTAGACCTTTGACCATCATCAGAAATCATACTAGAGTTTTAATATCTTAACAAAAAAGCATCCGTCTTAGAAAATTATTACTGATTGTTCCAAATATGCAAAGTAAGATGTGTATAAATTCTACCCAAGATCAGAAAAGCAAAGTTCTTTGCCAACACTCATGACTAACTAATATTGGAACCCAGCTACAGAGGAGAATATTTTTTGTTGTTGTTTTACAACAAATAATTCTCTAAGTCAAATTGAAAAGATGGTATCTTCAGTCACAAGACAGGATTTCCAAAACAGCCAAATAAAACCTTTGTTTTCAAAACACCTGTGTTTTGCTTAAGGAGGTTGTCAGAAGTGTCCAATCTGAGTAAAAGAATGGAACACTGTATCTTGAATTTATCCTAACCAATGTCAGCTCAAAGTCAGGAGCTCATATTAAGATGAGGTAGAGCTGGGTACTGAATATCCAATATGCAAGAGATATAAGAAAATTTGGGGCATAAACAGCAAGGGTTATAACTGAGGTATTACTTAAAAGCAGAGCAACATTAGCCGAGACCAAAAATAACTGAAGACCTTGGAAACTTCTACACAGGTAGCAGCAGTTGATTTCATTTAACATAAACAAGATGCATGAAAATGTATAAGTACCTTTTCAAAGGTTCTAGGTTTTTTACCACACCATTATTTTGCCAGTAACTGAGGTCTCTTAAAAATATTTAAATAACTTATTTTTATTTTCAAATAGAAAAGATTAATTACACGAACTCTTAATTCTACTTACTTTGGATCTGGCGGTCCATCTGACAGGGGCTTCATGGAGAGTTTACACAGTGACCTGAATACAAGGAAGGCATCCTTTTGTAAAATGTGGGAAAACTTAGCACCAGGGGTAGGTCCTGAAGAATTTCCAGATTCCTAAAGAAGTTAACATATTTCAGTATTCCTTTTTGCATTAGCAGGGTGTGTAGGGAAATCCCCACCTCCTAGCAACAAGAAGTTAACATATTATACAAACATAACTGATTCACTGTAGCCTTATGGTCTCAAGACTAAACTAAACCAAAACAAAATATTCTGCAGTTCAGTTAAAATGAACAAACTCACTACAAAATAAATAAGTAATTGCCCTCTCACTAAAAAGTCAGAATTAATTAAAGACAGTCATGAAATTAGGTAGGTCAAGTTTAAGTTAAATAACTTGCAGTGAATTGCCTTCAGATATTTTCAGTAGAAAACTAGTTTAAAAAAAAAAAAAAACAACACAGAAAACCTGACATTTTAAAAGAATGGAAGTAGTTACGTATCTGTGGCAAGCGGTATTTCATAAAAAACACCCTCTGCACATGTGTTGGGCAACACTTAAAACATATTACTTTTTTCATTATTTCCTACTTTATGACTGCCTGTACCTGAGTATCGTTGGAAGAGACAGATAATCTGTCATCAGGTAAAGATGGTGTATAAGCAACAGAAATTGGAGTCCCTGGAATTCCATTTGCCTGAATGTTTTCACTGTCACTGCCATCCTCTAATGTTACAATTGTGCCATCACCACCTGCACTTTCAGCAGTCCCTTCCACATCTATCAGAAAAGATGTAAAAATTACAAACAAATGTTACGTAAAAATGCAAATTAAAGAGATCTTTTAAATCTAACATTTAAATACTAGAACAATCATAGGCAAAGTATCAAAAGGAGGAGCTTGAGGCAGAATCTACATGGCATTATATAAACAAAAATAAAATCCAAATATTCTTAATTCCGTCTAATGAAAATTACAATAAAGATTACTTATAACTTTACATTTCTAGGTTCACCATTGTACCAAGTTTACAAGAATACTAGGAGGGGGAAGTCACTGATTTGAGGGGGAAGTCACTGACTTCCTAACAAACTGAAAAATGTAGGGTTACATTGCAGCTACAGACACCTGCCCATTTGTGAAGAGTTCATGTGGAAACTAAACAGAAATAAAGGAGTAAGACTTTGTATTTAAAAAGAACAATACCTCTTTTCTCTCCAATGTAATTAGTATATTCTCTCCAATTAGCTAAGCTAATGCATAAAATCTTGTCCATTTTATTGTCAAATAATACACAGCTAATATCAGACATGTTTTCTTCAGTGTTGAAGTGTTATTTAAATAATGACCTATTTTAGTTAAATATTCAAAAGTGTTAAAATAATTCTTCATGTCAAGATTCAGACTGCAGTAACTATTGGCTAAACAAATATCAATACCTCCAACTACTATGTTCACCATCTCCTGCACAATACTTTCAACAATTTCTTGCGCCTTCTCTTCACACTCGTTGCTTTCACCGTCGTACACTACTCCATCAGCTTTAGAAAGACCTTTAGAAAGAAAAACAAAACCAAACAAGTATTAATGAGAAACTCAGAAATTAAAGAGCTATTTTACTTGCATTTAATATTAAAAAATTCAATTACAAATCTATTAATAGGAGAGTGTAAGTT
Source organism: Gallinago undulata (assembly GCA_026546715.1). Classification (NCBI taxonomy): domain Eukaryota; kingdom Metazoa; phylum Chordata; class Aves; order Charadriiformes; family Scolopacidae; genus Gallinago; species Gallinago undulata. Next base: position 118,610,296 of record JAOTQQ010000012.1, read on the forward strand.
AAAAAAAGGGCCATGTTTGGATGCTTTAGTATTTGCAGAATGTAAGCATTCCAGTGTTTAACCTGTAAATGCTAATTAATCCACAGGCCTATGCCAACAAAAGACAGCAATAGTGTATTTTCACGTCTAGTAAACACTAAAAACTTACCGGGTTTGAGACATTACTCTCAAAAACTTTCACAATATTACATAGGTGCAAATAGGAATCTTTGCTACAGTGACTAGGATACCCGTGATAAAGTTTAACAGTGGTAAGGAGGACAACAGCCATTTCGTATTAGTCAGCTGTTTGAAAATATATGCCTGACTCCAGATTTGCAAGAGAGGGGGAAAAATGACAATCCTCAAGCCTTTCATTTTACAGACCTTTTCCCTCCCTCCCTCCATGAAACAGAAATACACACTGATTACTTTCTGCTGCTGTGGCTTGGTCGGCTTCTGTCTGTTCATTCTCAGCACTGGAAATATCAGATCCATTTTCTGCCTCTATGTCTTCTTGGAGGTTCTTGTCCACATCATTCGCGCTGTGGTCGAGCTCTCCCTCGTGCTCTTTGGAGAGCTGATCAGCCTGTGTTGGAATATGTCTCAATGGAGGTGACTCAGGCTCATGATGGCTTACTGGAGACTGCTGTAGGTGATGCTGCTGCCTGTGTCTTTCCTTTTCCATCTGTTTGGCTTCCTGAAGCTACAAAAACATTTCCAATCGCACAAGAATTTCACTATCAAAACAAAACAGTGAGCTGTGTACGTATTGTATACATCATTTTACACACATGAAATCTCTACGGTCTCTGTTTACACGGTGCCTTCATAAAGCTGTAAGTTTAAGTAAACACATCCTTTGTATTATTGTAAATAATTTTAACATCATTGGATAAACCTTTACAAGAGGGCTGCTTCCCAACTATGTGCATTACACTTCACTGTACCTTCACTGTGGAAGAGAGGGATGACTCAATTACACATAGTATAGAAGAAGAGTTGTCTATAAGGAAGTTCATCCAGTAAGTGTGACAATATATAAGGACTGCATGGAGAAACATCAAGGCAGGATTTTTTCCCCTTTTTGAAAGCTCTCACAAAGAGAAAAACATTGGAGAACGTACAAGTGTTCTGTTATCCTACAAACATGTGGTAGGAAGGGAAAGACTGGAAAACAAAAAACAAAATAAAATAGGAAACTAACTAAACATCCGGGGAAAACCCAAAACCAGGACTTCACACTGAAAAGAGCAGCACTTCCAAAACACTACAGAAGGCAGATCCTCAGGAAGAAACCATCGTACCTAAAACTGTGAGAGAAAGACTATTTTTAGTTTTCTGGTTCCTTGATCTGGAATCTCCAGAGAGGGAAAGATTCCTGTAACTTGTCTAAGAGATGGGAACAACAGGATTAAAGTGAAACCAAAGCAGGGTGTCTTTTGAGGCGATGTTTCTATACCTGCAGATCCTAGTTTCTGCCAAAAGTTTTGGAACTTTTTATACTTTTCTTTCAGATACTGTGATATCACCCCTTTACTCTTCCTATGTTGCATCTTTTGGGGTGCTACAGATCCCCAAAGAGCTCAAATAATTCCTTCTAGCATTTATTAGCCATCGTATTAAAATAACTGCCCTGAGGATGGAAGACAAGCAGAATTGCTTATCAACCTGCACAAAGACAAGATTTTAGTTTGGCAAAAAATGAAGACTTCCTTTCTAGAATAATAGTAATAAACTTCTATATTAAGTTGCTTCAAAGGAGAGTAACTGCACAGATTTCTCAAAGCACTCAAGTGCTGCATGGCTTTTGCCATGAGTTATCATAAATATGATGTCTCATAAATCATTGACTGTGATGGCACCACATCCCAATGCAGCTGCTTCTGACAGGAAAGTAAGAAAGTACTACATATTCTTAGAGAAAACTTAAGAGTTTGTAATAATGCGGCAGAATTACTTCTAGAAGTAGCTAGAAATTCAACCAGATCTCAAATTTGGGCATCTGCTTCTTTCTTTGTTTGGGGTTTGAGTTCTGGTGAGGTTTTTTTTACAGGAATTAGGACAATTTCTTTGCCTTATTGATCTTTACTATCAGCAGTAGAAGGCACAGGGCACATGCTGGGGTCCCTCCTGACAACTCACAACAGCATCTTCAGTGACATGCAAGTATCTGTTAATCACCACTACACATTAGAATGTTAAAAAACTGTGATTACATGACTGTGAAGGTTTGGTCTTTTTTTTGTTTGTGTCGGGTTTTTTTGCTTTGTTTTAATAATTTATTTCTTTGTAAACATCATAAACTCTGTGTTTATCATAACAGCAGCATTGGAGCATTTCACACTGATGTATTCCATATGTGCTCTTACACAGGTAGTCTGGCATCTCCTGACAACAGAAACTGGAGTTCATCCATTTAATAGAGAGGACTGGTATGAGAAGTTTAAATCCTATATGTCACCCCCAAAAATACATTTCACACTTATTTCAGAGTGCAAAACAGAAAAAGAATAACATATCAGTTTCTTCTTTTTTTTCCCCAAAGTAAGTTAGGAAAGCCAAAAAGCTTTAATAATAATGACAAAACAAATCTCTCAATCTGCTTTTCAGAGCTAGTTTCTATATAAAGATACTGAGATACTCACAGCTTGATTTTCCATACGTGCAAAAATGACATTCAGCATTTGTGTTAGAGTGGCCTTGGCTGTGGTTTGATTGATGAGATTTTTGCTTGCTAGATAGATATTGTAACATGTCCTCACAGCTTGTAGCACTGTTCCTTCGTGGATTTCTATGTGTTGAGATGTTACTGCAGTGAGTAAAGCCTAAACAAAAACAAACACACACATAGATGTATATTTTCCAGTCAAAACTTTTATTGTCACACATGGTTTACAAACCACCATGTGTGGTTTGTAAATGAGTAAGTATCAAAATTTATACATTTAAAATATAACAAATTACTTTTCTTGAACTGCAGTTTAATTAAGTTTTCCCATGCACTCTTGTAGCCGTATCAGAACATCATACGCACATACCAGTTATATTAAATTGAGAGTGTTTTTAATCAACATACCTAGGAAATACATGTTTCATAGCACAGAACAGCTAGAAATAACCAATGGAGTTATCAGACAGGTACTTATTAAGTCATCCTAGAATTTTCTAGACACAAAACATGAACAACAGAATATCTGTTAAAATCTGGAAAGTAACCCAAAGGGTCCAAAAGTTGTTTTACAAATAAATGTAAAAAAGAACAAAGACTGAGTATGAGATTAGGCAGGTATAAGTAGGACAACTACCCTTTCTAAATACTCTTTGGGTGCATGCTAGAATATCGCGTTGCCCTGTCTGTAGAGATTAATTTCTTTCTTTCCATTTGAGCTAGTATCTGCTTGCTTTTTACTAAAAAGAAAGGCAAATAAGCCTCTGAAAGATCAGATGACACAGAAGCAAGGAACACATCATCTCTTCTGGGAGACAGAGTCAGGCTGGATTAAAGAGCAGAAATAGAAGCAGGTGAAAGCCGAGGACAGGGTGTGAAGACAATGTCAGAGATGCATGTTGGAGAGTGGAAGGAAAGGAAAAGAGCATGGTCTACAATAGAACAAACATGTTTTACACTAATCATTACTAATCATTGCACTCTAGTAGAAGAAATCAGGAAATTTTACGCATTAAAGACTTTGACAGCGTTCATGATTTAATGAGATGTTTATAGCAAGTAAGAAAGAACTGGAAGCACTGGAAAGCTCATACTTTTTAAGTTTATCACAGTTAAAAACAAGTTATTTTAAGTTTTGTGTAATTTACTCATCAAACCATGCCTCATTTCTCTTACTGACACTGTCAGCACCTCTGTCCACACATGGCACAAACAAGTGGACTAATAGTATCTCTTGGGCACTCAAACCCTTTAAAAAACACTGTGCAGCTTAAGAGATGGAAGAAAATCAAAGACCTACCTCACTGAGCAGCTGCTGAAGAGGCTTGAATTCTACTCCTAGATAATCCTTATTAAGCCAAATTCACTGAATAATTACATCTTCTATGCAGACTGAGAAAACACTCTTTCCAGCAGGGCATCTCCTTGCAGTTATCTAACTTTAAAGAGTTCAACTAGGCTACAGAGGTAGTCACTTCTTTGGGTTTCTTTTTTCTTCAGCCACTAGAGATTATGAACTCTACTGACTAAAAATGCTTATCAGTTTACAAACACATTTAGTAACTTTGATCTTTTGCTAATATCTTTCATATTCCTTCCAATTTAGAGCTATCCTCAGGCTATTAGTCATTCTCGCTTCATGTCTCAATGCCATTTCTCCTCCTCTACTATTACTATCAGGGAGAAATATGAGAACAAATAGGAGAGAGGAAGTATTTTACAATTATTTTCTGACAACTTCCTTCCCTCTCAGAAGCTTCCATTTAGAGCTCAATTAAACAACATCACCTTGTTCGGTGTCATAAAAGAACACATCATTACCACAACTGGGGTGACAGCTAACCCTGAGAAATGACAGGTTACAACGAGAAGCGGTGGTCCTGCTCCTCTGACATTGAGGGGCTGGAGCGTGTCCAGAGAAGGGCAACGGAGCTGGTAAGGGGTCTGGAGCACAAGTCTGGTGAGGAGCGGCTGAGGGAGCTGGGGGTGTTCAGCCTGGAGAAAAGGAGGCTGAG
>JAOTQQ010000012.1:118615060-118627651 GCA_026546715.1 Gallinago undulata
CTCCAACTCCCTGAAAGGAGGGTGTAGCCAGGGGGGGGTCGGTCTCTTCTCCCAAGGAACAGGCCATGGGACAAGAGACCTCAAGTTGCATCAGGGGAGGTTCAGATTGGATATTAGGAACAATTTTTACACAGAAAGGGTTATTGCACATTGGAATGGGCTGCCCAGGGCAGTGGTGGAGTCACCACCCCTGGAGGGATTCAAAAGATGGGTGGACACAGTGCTTAGAGATGTGGTTTAGTGATGGTTTTTTCAGTGTTAGGTTGATGGTTGGACTCGATGGTCTGAAAGGACCCTTCCAAGCCAGGCAATCCTATGATTCTGTGAGACCCTTGTCAACTCAGATGTTACACAGTTAATCCTTCCCTTTCTCACTTTATCTGCTTTGGTCAGATTACTCCCCAACCTTATTTGGCTTCAAAGCAGCTACTAGGCCCAATGAAAGGAGGAAGTGGGGGGGAAACAGAGATGAGAAAACAACCACCAACTCAGCAACAGTCACCATTTAAGCAGGATTACACAAACTCTCTAACTGCCACACAGCAATACACGTCCTTGAGAGGTGGGACACCAAAAGCTGTCTTCCTTCCAGTCACATGCTCTTACTGCTTACTTCCCAACAGCTCTGGCGCTGGAAGTCACTTGTGCTGTTTTAACGGCAACACATTAATTCAATTAAAAAAAACCAAAAAAAACAACCCTACATTGGCTTTTCTGGTGTTTGGGTTTTTGTTTGTTTCTTTTAAAAGTTATTTTAGTTTATATAGTTAAATGCTGAGGGACTTGGGTCTTTTTAGTCTGGAGAAGGCTGAGGGGGGATCTGATCAATGCCTATAAATACTTAAAAGGGTGGGCCTCAGGATGATGAGGCCAGTCTTTTCTCAGTGGTGTCCAGTGACAAGAGGCAACGGGCACAAACTTGAACATAAGAAGTTCCAGCTAAATATGAGGAGGAACTTTTTTCCTGTGAGGGTGGCAGAGCCCTGGAAGAGGCTGCCCAGAGAGGTGGTGGAGTCGTCTCCTCTGGAGACACTCAAAAGCTGCTTGGACACGTTCCTGTGGGATCTTCTTTGGGTGGACCTGCTTTGGCAGGGGGTTGGACTGGATGATCTCCAGAGGTCCCTTCCAACCCCATATCATTCTGTGATTCAGAGAATGAAATGCAGGTCAGGCCAGGCCAGGCCAGGGGATGGGATAGGACAATGTCTGGGAGCAAAGCCTGGACAGGAAAATGCCTCTCTGCAGAGGTGAGAACAGCAAAGTACTGCAGTGACTCTGACAACTACTGAGTCACAGCATTAGGGTGCTCTCTTCTACCAAGCTGAAGATTTGCTGCTCAAGGCTTCTTGCAGTTGAGTTCCCACTTCCTCTGCTCACACTTAGCTCATCTGTTTTCATCCAGTATCTTCACTGTGAGCTAAGGAGAGATGATTAAATAAAAAAGCCTACTTTTCTGGACACCTTCCCTTTGCTGTTTTTCAGGCACAGAAGGAAACTTTTGTAAAAACATAATTAGCACTACCTCATTGCACTTCAGGTCCTTCCACACAAGTTTTCTCTGTCGCAAAGCCTACAAAAATACCAGCAGCCATCAAGCTTTCCTTGTGCTAGAACTCCTGGCTATCATCCTGCCTGTGAGACTGTTTACTTAGCCTTTCCTTCCAGTCCACACCTATTATTCTGTATTTGAGAGAAACCCCTTTGTTCTGTGCCTTTACCTAGTTACTAAAAATAAAGCTTATTCATTTTTATAAACAACCACCAGATGGGTTTGGGAAAAGAGAAGAATCTTCAGGATCATTTCCTGAGTTACAGATTATTATATCTTTGTATGATATCCATACTATTTTTTTATTTTAGCATGGAGCATGTTTGCTTATTTAGTGAAATTCCCATTATGTAAAATGACTGTATTAGAACAGTACAGGAAGCATCGCAATTTATGAGGCAAAACAAACGTAGCTAAATTAACATTAATTCTCTACTAGAAACATTCAGCAACTACCTGTGCCTGTAAACTTTGCTCTCCTCTCACACAGAATATTCTGCAGGAACAGAAAGGTTACAGTGAAATAAAATTACCTACCGCCGGGAAAAGGTCTGCCCAAGAGGCAGATGCACCTACACGCAGACTTGCCAGGAAGCCAACTTTTCAACTCAGGGTAAGTTTTTTCTTCCTCTCAGCCAACTCCGATCATCTTATCTTTGGAAGATTCATGACAGTACAGCTGTCATCTGTTCACCACAGGCTTACTCTGGGTAAAATACTCATAATTCAGTTGCCTGAGACAGTGGCCCTAACCCCTCTCTCTAGTGGATTAGCTAACAGAATCACATATTTTCGTTTTCTTTGAGAAGAGCTATAAGGTCATTTTTAATAATAATTTTTTTTGAAGTCAACTTAAAATCCCAATTAACTTATCACAAAATAACATGTTACTAATGGACTGACTTTTGGAAAAATGCAGGAGACTTATGTCCTTGAACAAAACATACATCAAATAACTTTCACTGATAAATAATTTTTCAGGATGAGTGACACCAAAATACCCCATATAGAATGCAGTAATATACTCCTCTGAGCAACATCTCATTTATGAGCAAGTGATTAAGGATATCTCCTGCTTTTTACCATTTCTAAATTATTGTTATTTATGGTATACATTTACCACAGTTTTAGAAGACTTAGGTTTGCCAATCTTAGTTTACCAACTTTGAATACCTATAGAAATACACTGTAAAGGTATGAAATATAGAAAAATATAGTTTGCTTACAGCAAACATTCAAGACAGTACTTCACATTCAAGACAATGATTTAAATTAACAGTGTCATATACTAGATTCTACACCTGATTTCAGTAATAATGAATCATTAGTTAACACTTCATATTTGATCCAAACTAGTATTTTTTTTCCTACTTAAATCAATTTTAAGAAAAAAAATGATCCATAGTCACAACATGTGGTTTTGAAAGAGCCCTGAAACACACTGAAGGATTATGATGGGGCAACAACAGCTTCTCTGGGCAACCTGTTCCAGTGCCTCACCACCCTCACAGTTTCTTCCTGAAACAATTTCTTCCTGAGATCTATTCTAAATCTCTCCTCTTTCAGTTTAAAACTGTTACCCCTTGTCCTATGGTTCCACTCGGTGATCAAGAGTTCCTCCCCATCTCTCCCGTAGCAAGATTATTTCTTTGGTAGTCAGCAGAAAGGTATTTTCAGAATGTCTAAGTGGCGCCAGTTGTTGGGAACATCTTAAGATAACTCCACCACTGGAAAGCCATCTAGTAAGCAGCAAACAGCACTGGGTGTGAACTCAGCCAACACCAGCTCCCAGATCTGAGACTGGGGCCAGCACCCTACATAAGGACCATCTATTCAGCATGGAGAACCCAGATATCCCTCCAGGGAGAAAGGTATCTGAGTGATCATGGTTCTCTTGAAGGGAGATTCATCCTTCAAATCATACTGGAGAATCAGGGTCCACGCTCAGCCCAGAACTGAAGAGTTACGAAGCTTAAGAGACGTGGCAGTTTCATTATTCCCCCAAAGGAAGTCAAATGTTCTGGTCTTTGCTAAGATTATCTCTAATTTTGATGCTTTCTGTAGTGTCCAATTTACTGGACAAACATGGAGTCAAAGTCAAAATACAACTCTCCACATTCCCAGGTGTTCTAACATGGCAATTAGCTAAGTCTAAACAGTCATAAAAAGAAGGCACTAAATTAATTTATACACTTAATGCATTTTACAATTGTTGAACAATTTACTTTCTCTACTATTTTACTGGACATAAGGAATTCCAGCTCACAGATACCCCTTTTTCAGGTGGAAGGTTATCTTTTTAACACCTTGGCCAAGGGCTGAAATGACCAGAATAAGAAAGCACTCGGAGAGAAGGTATCGCAGTGAGAGAGACTTTTAATGGTTTCAGCCACTGAAAGTTTAAATCAGCAACAATTTCCCTTTCCAAGATGAAAAATGTCTTAAATGCTTGGGCAAAACAACTCAACAAATCTAGACAACAGCAGCATAAACCAATATTTGTAACAACTATCTGCTGGAGAAGTGCGATGTCGAGAAAAAGGAAGAGTAGAGTGATGAAAAAGACACCAAACTACCTTCTTTGCAGTAAAAAAAAAAAAACAAAAAAAAACCTGCAAGTAATGTCAACACCTTGTGACACATATATACAAGAAGATGAGGTAACAAACACCCCACTCCTCTTAACTAAATTTAATTGTATCTTTCACTACTGCTCATCATCACAACCATTCCAAGACCGGTGTTTCAGGAGTACGGCATGGTATTTCCACTAGGTGGCTAACTTCTATTAGTTGGCATAATAATTTCCCGTACTAAACACCCATAATTAATGGGTGCAATCAGAAAACTGCTGGAGTTACCCAGAAACACTTATTTGCACAAACTCCTCATGACATGTTTATATAAGCCATGGAAAGAAACCCTAAACCTCCTTCAAGCAAAAGTCTGCGACAGAGCAGCACAAAGCTGCCATGGTAACGCCTGGCTGCCAGGTCTAATTGCATCTCATAAAATAATTCCAAAATGTTTTTAAAAATCCGCCGCTTAATTACCACCTTCCCCACTGGGAATATGCAGGAATATTTGAGAGGAATTCCTCACAATTAGGGAGCTCCACAGATCTGCTGTGAATGAAAATTCACCCAGTGGTCTGTGTACAGGACTTCAGGTCACAACCATGAATTCACTCAAATTGCCATGGGAGACAGCAGGGAAAGGAGCACAAGAAAGGGAGCTTCCATCTCAAAAAGGATCAAGGAAATATTTTAAAATTACCAGCACATCTACAAATTAAACACTTTAGAACTCTGAGGCCATGAACACCTTTCTGCTGTCACCACCATAAATACTGAAGTATTAATCATATTACCTTTATTATTTGGAGCTGAACCCCTTCGTCTGTTTGAGGGCCTTGAAAGCAGCCACATATTGTCTCAATAATTCTATCAATTAATTTTTTGCCTGGAGCTGTACTGTCTGGAGCATTCCCTGTCAAGTGCCCATATGCTATAAGTTTCTGAAAAGGAGAAAAAAAAACACATTAAAAAGCTTAAAAATTAAGTCAATTTTTTGTTGTAATAATTAAATTCACTTGATAGGTCTAACTTGGCACAGAATAATTAAACCAGTACTTTTTACCCCGTCTCATAAAAACATCAAGGTGGGTTTTTTTTTTCAAATGTCCTCTAGATTTATTTATTTTTCACTCAGCAACTGCAATACAAAGTGTGTCCGCAAGCTTAACATTAAAGCTTTTGTGCATCAGTTAATGAACAAACAGGATTCTACAAACTAACTCACATCACACAAGTCTTTGTACTTAGCACACAAATGCTTTTAATACCAGATAAACCAGCTGCAAATGCTTTCTGCTTCTGCTACTGGCTAGTTTTCTGGTTTTAAGTGTGCTATTATTCCTCTCTCTGCCTAGGTCTTCAATACCTTGAAATGGAATTTATTACAAAATTAAGAAAATCCTCTTCCGAACACTTCAGGCATGAGAGTACTTGTAAATCTTAAAAAATACAAGGAGTAGTGAGGCAGCACAGTGCAAGAGCACACCACGCATGCAGGGGCCTGTCAATGTAAATATATTTTAATTGAGTTGACTTTTGGGCTACTCAGGAGAAGCGAACGGCTACATCTCATTCTGTAGAATTTTTGAAAACATTACAAGAGCCTATAAGGTTTGAGAAACTACACATCTCAAATTGAAACTGCAACTATAAATAGCGTAAAGCAAATTTGATAATGTTATACCTGCTGTGATAGTTCAACACATAGATATACACATGAAAATAGGTAGTTGTACTCTAATATAATAAAACTGATCCAAACACGTAACTGTGGCAATATATATATACAGAAATAAATATATACATGCACTACGTAATAAGACATACATTCACCTGGTTGTGTGTGCAATGAAGTAAAATAATAGAAAACCAATGACATTATTCTTACATCCAACTGTATTTTCCCTCTGAACCAAGAGAATTTTATAGCTGACAGTTCAAGCTGATCTTCGTACAGACCTGTAAACAATCTAGAGAGGTGCTGACAATCCGGGGACACTTGGACTGACACGCCAGCTCAAAGGGTAGGAAGTATTTGTCGGCTTCGATGAAGCTTGTCTTTGATTTCACCGGTGGAAGAGTGCTTGAACCAGGCTTGGCTTCTCCATGAGGGGGACTAAACAGAACGATCGGAATTAGAGGGCTGGAAGCTATCACACAAACAGTTCTCACCACCCCAATATTTATGAATGGAATAAAATAGCAACAAAATTAACATTAGGAATGATAAACCCCCAAATTAACACAAGAGTAATTTAGTCGTATAAATATTCTTAACAACTTTTAGACTTCATCTGTCTTCTTTATGGATCAGGCAAATTGACCCCTTTGCACGCTACGCAGATACTCAGTGATCCTTCCTGGTTTGAAGGTGTAAAGACTTGTTTCCTTTGAAAATAGGAAAAGACAAAAACACAGCTTGCTAAAAATTTTAATAACCCTGAAAGTTAAGAACTGCTCAACTACTGTATTATGATATGAATTTGGTTCATTTCTTTACAGAAAATACATTGATTTTTGAGATTAAAGCCTATCTTGGACATACTCAGGGAAAAAAAAAAAAACAACAAAAAACCACCACTGGAAAAAAACCCAAAACTTTGCTCTATCTGTGCTTCAGATGACTCCACAGAATTTAAGAGTTCAGTGGTTTCCAATGTATCTCACTTGGGCAATGAATCTAAAATGACTAACTGGTCAAAATTGGAGAAAATTATTAGCTTATGAAATCTTATTGCTTACAGCACCTTTAGAAGGGACATGCTCATTAATACTTAGCTAAAAAGGACAATTAAGAATGGGTAATTTTTAACTAATTTGTGTGCATCAATGCAGTTTGCCTTTGACTCAAAGCAAGATGTTGGGATTTTTCATTTCACAGAATAGCTCATCACCTTTATATAAAGCATGCCTGACCTTTATTGTGCACACGTATGTATCTTTACATAAATGGTAAACTACACCAAATTAAGACTTGATAAGTGGTATTTAAAAAAAAAAAAAAAAAGAGCGTATTCTGTAGCAAAAGATTACAAATTTCTTTGTACCCCATTCAAAGAGTTTTCCTTGTTCAGGGTACTTTAAAAGGGCACCTAAATTCTAAGTCATAGTAGTGAATAATTAGTGTTAAGATCCTACTTTCCACTAAATAACTTTTCCATCTTTTTCTAAAGAAGAGCAGAGGTTTGTTTTTCTGTTGGATGCGTAACTTTATTGCCCAATATTGTTTTGTTGGAAGCAGAGCTCTGTTGGAAAAAACCCACATCAGATAAGTTGGAGAGGAAGGACATGATTCTTCTATGCTTTCAAACCTCTCTGAAATTCCTATAAAAACTTTTCTCTGAGGAATGGAAGGGCAGTATCTCTTGCTCATGTCTTATGACAAGACTGTTCTTCATCCAGTGATTATGTCTATTGAAGCCATTAAAATTAGATTAAAAAGGCACTCTGGAATTAAATTCAGAATTTTTCAGAAACAAGGAGCAGGCCACGATAAGATTCCAAAACCCATGTCACAGCCAGCAACCGCGTAAGCCTGAAGCTTCTTTTAATAGAAAGCTATTGAAAAATGCCCAAAACAATAAATACGGAAGAGGATGGTCTAATTGTCTCTGGAAAGATAACTCAATAACCTCATCACCTTGTTGATGATTAAGAGAAAGGGATAGCAAGGAGAAGGGAGAGGAGAAACCCAAAAGGTCTTTTCCTCTTAATGTCAGCAAAGAAATTAATTCAGCTGGTTTTTTTTTCCAGCAGACTGTGAAATCAGAAACTTTGCCTAATGAAAATTATCTACCAAGGGATCTACCAAGCACAAGAATTATGAGATGTGCTGATATTTATGCATCAGCCATAGAAACAGATTAAGGTATGTGCATCAAACAATGAATTCTTAAAATTATTTTGGCAGCATTTGCTGTGTAACGGTTACATAAATCAGCCTGTCCTTTTCTGTTCCGTTCCCCTCTGCCCCACTACTGAACACCAGTTCTGTTTAAAAAAAAACAAACAGCAAAACAAAAGAAGCAGTTTCCCATGTAAAATTTCTGGGAAGGTGGGAACGATCTATTTTTCAATGCATTCGAGGTTAACCGGGACATCAGTTTCCTTAAACAGGGACTCAAAAAAAATTGAAGAATTATCATTAGAAGCCCCTTGTCAGGATATTTAAATCTCAGTTCTAGAAATAAGAAGCTGAAAATAATTTGATAAACTAAGAGGGTTTTCTATTCTAAGGCCTAGAAAAAGAGTATTTTCTACTGCATCTAAAAAATTTGACTCTACAGCAAGAATGGGGTAAATCCATTCACATCTTCCAAGTCCAGCAACGACTTCATAGCAGCAAAAGGCTGCTGTCAAAATAAAAACAGCACTGAAGAAAACAAACCCAAATCTATTTAGAAACTGTACATAGGCAGGTTAAGACATACACATTATACCCCCCAAAATCACAACTTCAGGTATTAATAGGACAGAATTTAAGCATCTGGAGTTATAAAACCACATTATTCCTTTCTGTCTCTGTCTGTCCTGTGGTGCTTGGTGCAACATTTTCTAACACTACACAAATATGAAATTTATTTTTACAACCTTATTATGAGCTGATGATCTATTGTCTTTATTTTGCTGGTGGAAATTGAAGCACAGAGACTCAGTCGGATGCATCCACCAATTTTTACGTGCCCAATTTTGCTAAGCTGCGAGACAAAATTTTTCAGCGTTATTTGATATTAAATTGTCCTTCATCTCCTGAAACAAGGTGTCCACTGGCTTCCTTTCCAGATAGAAGGGCTTTACATCTTCCAAACCAAAACCTGTCGATTGCAGCTCAAATACCCAGGAGACGAAGCAGAAATAATTAGCAGCCAATTTTGATCGCTGGGGTTTAAATGATTTGCCTAAACCAGAAATTCAGTTAGAGGGCAGAAGGCAGGGCCCCAGGCAGCACTCGTCTGGTTAAGTCATAAGAACGCTTTCATCATCAGCTTCACCCACTCATTCTTTCAACAAGTGGTTGAAAGTCTTTCCACAGTCTTTCCCACACAGCCCTGCCTCATGACTGGCAACGTACTCTCAATGAGGAAGAAGATCCTGTAGAACATGTAATTAACTACTAATAAGGGATTCCACAGTTTACCAACACTTAAAAATTTACTTGTTGATAGCAAGAGAATGCTGAATGTCAATTTTGGTTTCTACCTTCCCTTGTAGAGGAATTGCCTCCAGAAATCTCTACCTTTTTCCCTAACAAGATCCCTTCCAGACACTATCCAAACAACACTGGTTTTCTCTACCCATTCCCGCTTTCTCACCCCAACCTCCCCCATCTCAATCTCCTTTCCTACCCTTCCCTCACCAAAAAATATCAACCTTCTCCCTCTGAGCTCTCTTCTGCCTCTGCTCCCAGACCACGTGCCTCGCACCAGAACAGCCAGTCACAGAACCAGCACCTCCCAGCACGTTTCCAGATACCACCAACCTTACGAAATCCATCCAACGTGCTTTTCAGAGTGAGCCTGGACTCCCAAAGCAGAAAAAGCACATTTCAAGAAGTTAAAGGCGCTTTCACCCAATGCGATGAACTATCACATACCTTTGTTTTTCTGTTTCAGCCTTTATTTCCTCTGTAAAATGAAACAAAGGCATAGTTATGGAAATGGTATCATAACCACAAATATAAAAGTAAATAATTGAAAATGGAAAACAAAACTATTTAGGCAAACATTTGGAACCATGATTAACTTTAAAACTGAAAATACATGTTTATAAGCAGTTTCATATAAACTTCTACTCTCCACCTGCATTGGTTGCAAACTGTATCAAAATTACTTTACAAATCTATATTCAAAACTTAATACTTAAATTTGTATCCAGTCGTGCCAGCTAAACACCATGTAGAATGTTTCTGCCAAGACACAGGCAAGGTCTTTTCACAGCTCATGTATATAGAAATAATGAGGAAAACACAAATATTATTAAAACTATTATTTAATACAGGATATACTGCTTGTTAAATGTGGATTATACAGAAAAGCAATAACGAAACCAACACTGCTGATTCCTACATGAAACCTTGATGGCTAATTATCTTTTGTTTTAAACCGTGTCAGACACCATAGTAATGACTAGACAGGAAGGAAAAAAAAGAACTCTGTAGCACCTCTATTTCATACTATTTTAAAAATACATTAAAACAGAAGGACTAATAGTTCAATGGTGTTGACAAGATATTATAAGTAATTTCTTTACAATACATTTTAAAAGTAATTTTCAATTACTGAAACTAATTTTAGGAAGCTTCTTCAATTCCAAGAGTATTTTTTTCTGTTTTTTTTTCTGTATTTTCTAGTTATTTTGCACACTTAAATCCATGAAATTCCACGAAGACTAAGATTTCCAATGTAGTAGGAAGATATGTACAGGATCAACTATGTGAAATATATAAAAATGATTTAAGAAATCATCTCAGGAAATCAGTTCTATCTTCAAGTCCTGCTCAAACATGCAAAACCACAATCAACTATAATCAACACTTTACTTTGATTTTTGTGTATAAGCCTTAAACTAGTGGCATGGATTGATTCAGAGAATCATTTGAGTTGGAAGGGACCTTAAAGATCATCGAGTTCCAACCCCCCCTGCCCTGGGCAGGGACACCTCCCACCAGACCAGGTTGCTCAAAGAGCCATCCAGCCTGGCCTTGAACCCCTCCAGGGATGGGGCAGCCACCACTTCCCTGGGCAACCTGTTCCAGTGCCTCACCACCCTCACTGTAAATAATTTCTTCCTAATATCTAATCTAAATCTCCCCTCTTCCAATTTAAAACCATTGCCCCTTGTCCTGTCGCTACACTTCCTCGTAAACAGTCCCTCTCCGGCTCTTCTGTAGGCTCCCTTCAGATATTGATAGGTTGCTATAAGGTCTCCCCAGAGCCTTCTCTTCTCCAGGCTGAACTTGTTCCTTGTTTTGAATAGAAACAGTTGTGAGCATTGGGGAAGTTTGAAAATTGCTTAAGGAAGTGCAAGTAAACCAGTTCTCAGCTCCCCACACTCTCCCTCTCTCCATCAACAACAGTATTTTTCTAGTAAAAGAAAGCATGTGCCCCAAACACCAGTATCCTTCCGGTGCTCCTTAAAGCAGATGGGACAGCTTGTGAGCGTTCAGAAACCCCAGTCAACTTTATAGGTTCCAAATCAGTGGTTAAACTGTGTGCTTAAACAAATACCTGGAATTGAAAGCATTGCACGAACAAAGACAGTCCCTGGGAAACAGACAAATGTGAAATAACATTCAGGAAAAGAAGGATCTGAAACAGCGGTTCTGCTTTGCACTGACTCAGGGAATGGAGCCATAGGGCAAGAGGTAATGGTTTTAAACTGAAAGAGGGGAGATTTAGATTAGATACTAGAAAGAAATTGTTTCCTGTGAGGGTGGTGAGACACTGGAAAAGGCTGCCCAGAGAAGCTGTGGCTGCCCCATCCCTGGAGGGGTTCAAGGCCAGGCTGGATGGGGCTTGGAGCAACCTGGTCTGGTGGGAGGTGTGGGTTGGAACTGGATGGTCTTTAAGGTCCCTTCCAACCCAAACTATTCTATGATTCTATGGTTCTATTCCTGAACTAAAACACTGTATCAAACCCAGCTAGCTGTCATCTTGATGCTACATCAGATTATCTCTGAATTTATTCTCTGCTTTGTAAACAGTACCAGAACTTGCAAAGATTACCAAAATAATAAAATCCAGAGTTGCTTAGAGCCCTCCTTGCACGGCTGATGTTCTAACAAGTTACCACTATTCTTTCTTAAAATACTACAAGAGACTGTCTTCAGAATAGGTCATAACAATTCACACCAGAAAATGACAATTTTAGTAAGTGCAGGAAGTACACTACAATTACAAGGAAAGAGCTTATGCAAGTGTCAATCTAATCAAACGTTACCACCATTTTGAGCAGCACTGCATCGCTCTATTACTGCGAAACTACCAATTCCATAACCTTTGTTAAACAAAGTTTCTTACAGTGGCCAACATCAAGTATTTTAGAAGACAGGTAAGCACGTGATAACATTACTATGAACGAGGAAAACTTAAGCTTTACTTTTATCTTTGAGAACAGAAAAACCCCTGATTTTTTTCACCATTCGATTGCTCCCTCTGCTCCACACCCCAAAACACAACTTAATCGCAGCACAATTTCATGGGCACCGAACAACCACATCCAGTAAGAAGCACACTAAATTCAAGAAGCATTATCAGCAGAAAACGCAATTACAGAATCACAGAATCACATGGGGTTGGAAGGGACCTCTGGAGATCATCCAGTCCACTCCCTGCCAGAGCAGGTCCACCCAGAGCAGGTCCCACAAGAATGTGTCCAAGCAGCTTTTCAGTGTCTCCAGAGAAGGAGACTCCACCACCTCTCTGGGCAGCCTCTTCCAGTGCTCTACCACTCTCACAGTAAAGAAGT
>JAOTQQ010000012.1:118640126-118657595 GCA_026546715.1 Gallinago undulata
TGGACCCAGTGCTCCAGATGGGGCCTCCCCAGGGCAGAGCAGAGGGGCAGGATGACCTCCCTCCACCTGCTGGTCACTCTTCCTGATGCCCCCCAGGATACCATTGGCCTTCTTGGCCACAAGGGCCCATTGCTGGCTCACGGGCATCCTGTTGTCCACCAGGACTGCACAAGGAATATACAGTGTCTTTATAAAGTGGTGTGACAGCTTCATTTTTTTTTCCTCTCCATTTTTCAGTATCTGACTTTCTGACAAAGGAATCAATGTTTTGATGGAATCGTTCACAGTAACCCCAATTCTTCCCCCCCTCAATGAAAGAAGTCTTACTTAGAGCCCAAGTTTGTGCACGCACAATTTGGCCCTCCTTGGCTTCCCTTCTTCTGCTCATATGATTTAGTTTGCATTTATGGACACAACTTCTGCCACTTCACCCAGAAGTGGGTCAGTACAGCACAACTGCAGGCTTTAACAGGTTGTTTTCACTCTCTTTTATATTTTGTTTTCTCAACCTTTGTCACCTCACAATTCACCCCAAAACAGCCCAAACCTCTACAGAACTGAAACACCTCTCCCTACCTCCTGTTCTTTTTTTAAGCAACTGATGAAATTTTAGTATTACATGCTCTATTAAACAGCTCAACAGTTTCAGATTAGAGAATCTTTAAAAACTCCTAATCGTAATAAGTTTATATGAACTTTAGTTTAAACTTCCAATTGGATATTTTTTCCTGATTCATTCCTTTTACTTCCACTATGGGAAAGTTCCTCAGCTTCCATATACAGCAAGGCAAATAACATATTTTGGTCTCCTTCGGTATCTTATGGTCCCCAAATGCTTCTATGATACTATTATCACATACAAGCCATACAGATATGGGTGTGTTTACTTTTTTATTTCTTCATACCAACTTTATCATAGGCTTTTCATAGGTTTTTATCAATAGCTGGTGCACGCCTACTCTAACTGGGAACAAGGCACGTGACAAAGAATCACTACGTTCACTCCAATTCTGCTCCCTTCCAAGTGTTCTCAAGCCTGCATTGCTCTCTGAAATACAAAAATACATGCTTTAGTGAGTCTTTTCCATGACTACTCTGCAGCTGAATTTGAGCATATCTTAGCACGTGTTTGAGCACGTAATGATGAGAATGCTCACCATTACAGACCAGCTCTTCCACTGTAACATCTTAAGCCGGTTCCCGGGTAGCACTGGAGAAGAACTCAAGAGCGGCTCAGCGCATCTGAACGGAACGTTACCTGTCAGCACAGTGGATTTATTTACCCAACACGACTAAGCTTTCTCTGAAGCACAGAAAATGAAACCTTCATACCTACATAGTTAACGCTATGGAATTAAGACTTTTTCACAGATTATCCCTCCTCATTCCTGGCCTGCTAAAACAGTATCCTCATTTTAAAACCACTGATATTTCAGACGACCCCTTTCTGGCATACGTATATCAGCAAGCATACATTTGGTTCTGACTCTATTGACCCCTATACCTATCGACAAAACTATTTCTTCAGACTTCTCTTGTTATTTTCTGCTGTGTTTTACTTGCTCATTTGCTTGGTTGGTGACAACTGAAGACTGAAATAAATGTTTTACTAGCGCTTTGTATTTATTCTGGCAAGGACAGGCTGGTGCTGCGGAACAAGATCATCATTATGTTTCTCAGTCTTGTTTCTGGCTCATTTGGCAGCACGAACAAAAGCTACACATCCACTTTTCACACAGCCCACCTCTTCAGTAATACTTTGTCATGTAACCCAATCCTTCAAATATTCTTTTTTTTTTCCTTCTTAAAAGCATTTTTTTTCAGAAGCAGGAACATGTGCATAGCAATGATGATGCATCCTTACTCCATACTTTTTAAAGTATAACCAGTGACTACAAACTACTGTTACATACATTGCAGTCACTCAAGTTTCACAGTTTACTCGATATAA
This sequence comes from Gallinago undulata, assembly GCA_026546715.1. NCBI lineage: Eukaryota > Metazoa > Chordata > Aves > Charadriiformes > Scolopacidae > Gallinago > Gallinago undulata. Next base: position 118,642,078 of record JAOTQQ010000012.1, read on the forward strand.
GAAAAGCAATTACACCTCTGCCGTCCCCTCCATGAACACAAGCATATAATGTATTAAATAGGTGTGACACGCATAGAGAACACTAATGGTGTAAAATAGATCCTGGCATATAATGATGATTATTCAAAGCCAGACATATGCTTAGAATATGTAAGCACATGAGCATATCTATCTCAGAGTAGGTACTTATTTTGACTGCTGGAATCCTTTTTTTTTTTTTTTTAAAAATAATCCAGAGTTAAAACTGACCAAACTATGTAGATATTAATCCTGTAAAAAGGGAACCTTCATGCTTTTTCACTGTCATCCTGACAGCAGGTGCAATCATTTGCTATAAAGTTTCCAACATCTACAAGAAGTTTTCATATATCTTTCTGTTCTTTCTGTTAAGTGATCAGTACTCTGAATTGTCAAAGACTAGACACAACCGAGGACAGCAGCCTCTTCTGCAGCGTGAGGTTCTAACAACAGCTAGAATCAAATTAAAAGATCCCCTTGTAATACACGAAAATCTACATTTTCTTTTTAACGCCCATCCTTGCTGAAGGTACCCGACTGCAATTTTTTTTTGTCCTTTTGGAAATGGGTAGTTTAAAAAGGTAATTCATGAGTTGGAAATTACTACGCTTTATTTCAGGCTTCAATGTAAGATCCTAGTAAGTTCATGATACTTTAAGAAATGGCCCCAAAAAATAGATATTCCCATGAAGCAGCCTTCTCACTACAGTAACTTCAAAAGCAATCTGCACATAGGGACGAAAAAACAAGAAGCAAAACACATGACATTGCAAGTCTCTCATCCATTTCAAGCACTAAAACTTTAAAGGTCACATGTAAGTCTATACATGAATTACACTACTGGTAACATTCTAATTAAAAAAGCATTATCCCATTTCCCTCTTGCCATAGCTCTGAATCATAAGGAAATCATCATCTTTTCCAGATACAGGAAGATAGCCAGGGGACTACAATTTAATGACTGTCTATAAAAGTAATCAAACTATATTTGAAGAGACAAAAAAAAATGGAAAACAAAAAAGCATGGACTGAAGTTTATTTTTACATCTATAGTATGCCCCCTAAAAAGGTTACAATGTATTAACTTCATCATTTTCACTGAAACAAAAATCTGTATTTGCAATAGAAAGCTCAAACTTGAAATCAGAAGTCCTGATGGGAGATCTTTCAAATGAGGTTTTCAAAGTGCTCACACTATTATTAAAGTCCTGATTTTGTCATTAGATTCTGATATAGGAAGCAGCTCAGACTAAGATGTTTGAATAAGAATGATAGTTTTAGGGTACTCTGAAAGCTCCAGTGTACCTGACTGGAGTACAGCACATATGCATTAGATACAAAATACAATGAAACCTTTATTTTCCATCTCCTATCTTTTATTTACATCCAAAAGAAATGTTTTTGAAAGTTCAGGCTGCCTAAATTGAGACAACTACTCATAGTTCGAATATTCTTTCTTTTCTCAGATGCTGATCTGAAGATAAGTGGAAGACTATTTTAAAAGGTCACCCTACACACTACTGTTAACTCCACCCACGTGGCACAGGGGGACAAGGAAGCGCTGCTTTTACCCCTGCTTACCCAAGCTGTGAAGAACAAGACAATGAAGGCATTCAGTTCAGTATTTACAGGATCCACGGGTTCATAATAAACTATTATGAAAAACTGTACTTGCACTGACTACGTAAATGGGGTTTATATATATATATATGCATTCAATTTTTATGTAACGCTAATTACTTATACTTTCTACTGCACTGAGATTGTGCCCCTCCTCCTTAAGAGCATTTTAGGACATGCGATTAAATAAATGCTCTTATACACTACAACAGTCAGTCAAAGAACTTTCAAAATCCCCTTCTCTGTTATAAAAGGATATTTGGTGTCATCAAAATAACGAAAGTTTCTTCATATTTCAGAAGCCAGCACATAACTCTGTCTATTTCTAGGCAACCTATTTGTGATCAAATACAAACATCTTCCACCACCTGCTCATCAGACTACACCTAATCTGGGCTATTCAGGACTTTTAAAACTATTATTATTAACTTTATTTATGTTATTGGTAAATAAAACTATTTTGGCTTTACTTAAAACTAAGTTTTACAGTTCTGAATCATTAGTGCACATACTGCCACACGTATGAGCTGTATACGGAAATAAACCTCTGAAGTTACACATATCCTTGAAGTTTTATAGATATTGGCAATAAACAGTAGAAGAATCCCTAACTTTGTTTTTAAAGGTCCCCCAAATGACTTCATTGTTCTTTAAAAAAAGAAATTTAAAAGCCTTCCTTTCCTGGTGATGGTATTTCATCCTGACCCAGCCCTCCCTGTGGTCCAATTTTTGATGCTTTGGGATGGAGAGAAAGCGGAATTTTTGGTTTTGAGGGAGAGGTGGGGGATATTATTAAAGTCAACTCCTACACAGAAGCACCAAAGAAACAATTACTCAAAGGACAGAGGTAAGGAACATCTTAATACTGTACCACCTGCCTTAAGTTCATCTTTGAAAGACCTGGAGAACAACCAAGCAGAGAGACAGGTCAGGACATGATCGAGGAAAGAATGGTTCAAATGCTGCTTTTCCTTCAATGTGAACAGTGTTAATAACTGGAACACAGAGATTTGTTTCTGGCTTTACAATACAATGTAAGGGATGGAGGTCAAACTTAGCTCCTTTCTCTTCCTTCCCTTCTCTCTCCTTCAAACATCACTAATCATCACATTCTATTTTCCCCGCAGGGTTAGAGACAATTTTAAAGAAGAAAACTCATTTCTTTTTACAGCAAAATGTCTAAGTATTCATGATTTATTTATATGCATAATTATGCATGCATAATCACACAAAATAAGGTGTCATGTCTTAAATCACAAGTGGAAAACACCTGAATCTCTCATTTCACTGCAGGTGAAGAAAATTTTAATCATCTTTTTCAGGCAGTCTTTTTCCAGCTTCCAAACTTTCACACAAATGCAGCTGTCTTATTCCACCAATTTTACTTACAGCAGTGATAAAGGTCTGTTGCCATTTCAGAATAATGAAAACGGAGGTTAATTTATTCCTATCCACTTGCCCATATTCCGGCGCAAGATCCAGTAGGACATTCTTGCAGACTGGTCACAGGCCATTAGCCAAATGAGGCCAGCCCAGTTAAGATTCTACATTTTCCAGCTCTCTGAGTTACAGGAAAAAACCCTGTGATGTTATGCCAGCTGCTGCGCTCTCGGTCTGTGCAGTAATCCCAAAACACCTTTAGACACGGGGTTATAACCTGCAGGGTCGCCTGCCAGGCAAGCACAGGGGTGGGAAGTTTTTACACACAGGAGAACCACACCTTTGCAAAAAAGAAAAATAATCTTCATTTGAACAGCCATTCCTATTAGCTTATGCTTATTCCTTGTGTTAAAAGTGCACTGGTTTGTGCAAGTATATCTGTGTTAATCTGTAGCACAGTTTTAAAATTAAAATAGGATGGGAAGGTACTGAAGAAATCAAACCAGCGCGACACTACTTGTATTTATTTTACAGATTACAAACTTTGTGCCTCATATAATTCAACTGAATAACTTCGCCCTCTAGTATAAAATACTATTTAACATCTTCAGTAAACTCCAACATTTTTATCTGAATTTAAAAGTACAAAAATATTTTCTCCCCCATTTCATAGAATCATAGTATTTTCGGGTTGGAAGGGACCTTGAAGATCACTGAGTTCCAACCCCCTGCCCTGGGCAGGGACATCTCCCACCAGACCAGGTTGCTCCAAGCCCCATCCAGCCTGGCCTTGAACCCCTCCAGGGATGGGGCAGCCACAGCTTCTCTGGGCAACCTCTTCCAGGCTCTCACCACCCTCACAGCAAAGAACTTCCTGAGATCTCACCTCAATCTCCCCTCTTTCACTTTAAAACTGTTCCCCCTCATCCTTTGGCTCCAGTCCTTGATCCAGAGTCCCTCCCCATCTCTCCTGGAGCCCCTTTAGGGACTGGAAGGGGCTCTAAGGTCTCCCTGGAGTCTTCTCCAGACTGAACAACCCCAACTCTCTCAGCCTGTTTCTCTCCAACACTGCAATGTTGAACTACACGGGTCATTGCAAGTAACTGCAGCACAAACTGACGCTCGGGAGTTCCACACCGACGTCAAGTGAAAACACAAAGCAGTGAAACACCCCTGTATCCAGGGGGATGTTTAAAAAACTAACTGTACTTTTATTTCTAAATGAAGGAATAACATTACAAAACCTGTTAAGATTATTAGAACAGCAAGTGCTAAAGAGAGTGAGCGCGCAATTTGTATTACCGTCCTTTTAAGACCTATCTCCGTCTCTGTTTAAAAGCAGACACAAAAGAATGTTGAAATAAATCCATTTGTCTCAAGCGTGGGTATCTTCGATTTTCATAAAAATAACTTTTTTTTTTTTTCCTGATGCAAGAAATACATTAAATGAAAAAAAAGAGACTGAAGAACACTGAACAGCAGCCATTACCTGTTTGAACAAAAAACAAGTATTCAAGTAGTGGAACATCAATAACCATGTAATCTCATATCACAGTAGCATACATGATACACAGAGTACCAGAAGTGGTGGTGGGGAGAAAAACAGAAGCAGAGCTTTCTGAACTGAAATCAACAATTAAAAAAAACCCAACAAAACAACAAACAAACCCAGAGCAATCACACCCTGGATTCCTTCATAAATACTTTCTTGGTTTTGGTAAAATTTGCTTAAGCTGTTAAAGAGTGTGTAAGCAATTCTAAAATAAAAAACTGGGTCAGAAGACAAAAAAACCCCACTCAAGCATGACAAAACTGCTAGTTCGATAACACAATTAGAACAAAACCTGTTTAGCAAAAAAAATTCAATAATACCAGACCAGAACAAGACCAGCAAACCTGCAAAATCCAGAATGTGAGGCAGTGAAACAGGCAGCCACAGGAGTTTATCAAATTAGACGGGGGCTGGCGTCCACCCCATAGGTCAAGTGTAAATCTGCTTTTCAGGGCTGAGTTTGTCTTTTTATTTTTAAATCTACCCAAGATGCTACTGAAAAACTGTTCTTTGTTCAAGCTCAAAAAAATCACCAGTGGAAAAAAATATAATTAAAACCACGGAGTAGAAAGATCTTTTGGAAATCTAATCAAATGTTGCAACCAAAGACTGCTTTGGGATCCTTCACTAGCAGGAGGACATTTGATCACAGCTTAGAGAAAAGCTACAAGTAGCCCCTTCAGAAAATAAACCCCATCAGAATGGAGCAATGATCGCTCAGTTCAGGAAGTTTTGGCCATTTATCATTCCTGAAGACACACACACACACAAAAATTCAGTGGGCAGGTGATGAAGATGAAGGAAGTGAAATTCCTTCTCAAAATGAAAGCTCTATTTGTCATTTTTGGGTTTCTCACAACCACAAACGGCACTTCCACAACACACTAAATACACAAACTTCTTGGTATAATGTTTAAAACTACAAACACAGTTTCACTTAAATACCCACAAAATCAAGTGTAACTTTTTTTTTTACTCAAGAGAAACGAATTTCCAAAAGTGAATCGTCCTTTTTGCAGTTTAAGAGGAAGCATCCAGTGTGACTGCTTATTCCAAACTCCTAAAAAGCACAGCCAGTTGTAAGACAGACCTGAAACAATTTGTGCTTGAATTAAAACACAGTTTTGGAAAAGAATATGTGACATGAAGATTTGCAACATCACAGAATAAACCCAGCCCAGTGTTCTCCTGCTTGTTTTGGAAGAGAAGCAACAGACTTGCACTATTTTTTTCACTTTCTAATTCATATGGCTCTTCAAGCACCTCTCACTGACAATAAAACCCACACGCTTCTGAAACCACAAGTAACATTACCCTAAAAGTTCTATCAGGTGCAGAATCACTATAATCTCTACTTTCTCAAGCTTCAAAACTGCTCTTGATTATAGCATCACACTAAGAGCTCAGATTCCTCAAAACTTCAAGCTCTTTAAGAGCTCCTCCTTCCCAAATAAAACCCCGTCATCATCTATGAATATGTCCAGACTGAAAAATAAAATGAAAAATAACAAACAAAATGAAACCCAGAAATTCCCAAAGAAATCCAAGCAGAATCCCAAACACCAAGAATACCACTTAAAAGCTAAAACCATGGATACAATGGAAAGAAGCAACATGAAAAATGAGAAAAAACCTAATAAAATTTGCAAATATTTATCAATTAAAATGAAATTTTATCAAGCCTTTTCCTACCAGTTTGGCAGTTTTTACTTCGGATTGTGTAAAATGAAAAGAATTAAGAATATAGGAGTTACAGAAGCCTAAAATGTGGGGGGAAAAGCCTTATAATTTATCCCAAAAACTTAAACGGATAGAGGGCTTGGGATTTTTTGGATTGTTGGGCCTTTTTTTTTTTTTTTTTTTAAATCTTTCTCAAGTCCTTGCTGACTGGCACTTCTGTTCTCACTCACATCAGCTACTCCGCTACCTTGACTGGGATCAACATTAGGCCAATGCGCTAGTAATTACTCAGGTCATCCTATTCATCCTTGCAACGATGCTGGCACAGTAGTAGATGTCTTCCAGTCCTCTGGAATTTTCACAATGTCCTAAGATCGATTAGAAATCAATACGGGAGTTCTGCCAGGCATTTCAAACTCTTGGGGCTCGACAGGGCTATATTTAGCAGCTCTTCTACATTTATACTCAAAATGAGAAGTATCACGTAACAAGTATCATATACCTCATCCTGCAAACCAAGTATTTTTTATTTAACACTCCCCTGCATTCCATGAAGGTATCTATAAAATACACATGCTGGGGGTTTTGGGATGATTTAGGGGTTGTTTTGTTTAAGCTTTAAGTTCTGGTGTTTTTCATAGAAACAAAACACATTAGTTACAATTTATTCAATTCTCTTTACACAATATTCTCTTTCTGTAAAACCCCACAGAAACATTTTATGGTTTTGCTAGTTTTTTGGAGACGTTTTGTATGTGCATGATTTTTCTTGAAGGTTTGGTTTGCCTAACAGTAACCAATAGTTTCTTCTACTCTTTTATTCGTGGAAAGGACAGGATGATAACTGCCAACTACACACAGAATACTTCTTGGTCTGTATCCATCAGACTAGCAGAGCTACATCACATGTTTTTGGCTTTCAGACACAAACAATAGAGTTCTGCCTCCTGTAAAAGATAAAAAACTATCAAGCTTCTTACTCAATTCTGTCCGTTTCCTTCATACAGAATCACAGAATCTTAAGAGTTGGAAGGGACCTCTGGAGATCATCCAGTCCAACCCGCTGCCAGAGCAGGGTCACCCACAGCAGGTCCCACAGGAATGTGTCCAGCAGGTCCAGAATGTCTCCAGAGACAGACTCTGGGCAGCCTCTTCCAGGGCTCTGCCACCCTCACAGGAAAGAAGTTCCTCCTCACGTTCAGATGGAACTTCCTCTGTTCCAGCTTGTGTCCATTGCCCCTTGTCCTGTCACCGGGCACCACTGAAAAAACACTGGCCCCATCCTCTTGACGACCGACCTTTAGGTATTGATGAGCATTGATGAGGTCCCCTCTCAGTCTGCTCTTCTCCAGGCTAAACAGACCCAGGTCTCAGCCCTTCCTCATCAGATCATTTTCTTGATCATCTTTGTAGCCTCCGCTGGACTCTCTGCAGTAGTTCTCTGCCTCCTTCCTTGAGATCTGCAGAGTTGTGTTTCCCAAGTCACTTCAGCCTCTGATGCTCCACCAGCATTAGCTGTCTTTCCCAACCAAAAATATTTCCTCCCAATTTACCCATCAGACAGGACAACTCTCCAACTCTGCACAGAAAACCCCAAACTCCCTTCCCGCTGCCTATTCAAGGCAGAGTCACCAACCTACCACTGGCTGGTGCAGAACTGAATCACAGTCACCTACAAGTTTGCTGGTCTTGCTTCCCAGGCTCCTGGCACCATTTGTTTACTCTAAAGTACTAACTAATCAGCAACTTGATAAAAATATCAACACCAGGGAAAAACCTAAAAGAAGACAAGGGTTCCTTATCTCTTTGTGAATCCACAAATTCAGCAAGGAGTTTAGCCAAAAACAAGGGAGAGAGACCAACTAGGACATCACCGGCTGATCCACCCCATAAACACCCACATGACAATCGTCCCAGACAACTAACCGAGTCAGAATCTTTAATAACATCTTATCAAAATACCAGCTCAATACCAATTATTCTCCGAAAGACTCCAGAAAAGGTCTGGAATGTACATCTGACCTCAATAGCCAAGATAATTTTTTTTTCTTTCCAGTTGTATACAAAGAAGATGCACGTGAATCAACACTTGTTCTTATCCTGAAAAACATGAAGTCCTGGTTAACTGGAGACAAGAACCAAGAGAAGAGAGAAAAAGATGACAATTAAAGGAATAATATACTGGAAGAGGGTACAGAAAAAGATCAACTGGAACAAAAGCCCACAAATTAGTAAAGGTATTTCATTATAAGAAATAGATGTGTCCTGGTCATAAGGCAACAACTTGCCATTTTAAGCTTCAACATTCCAATTAGTGCTCTAAATACATAACGGAACAGAGATATTTAAAAGCTGCCCTGTGTCACAAAGACGTGTTGAAACCTTTCAAGAGTAGGTTTTAAAAGATACTGAAAATGAATGTTAAAACTTTCAAAATAACAAAGGCTTTAACTAAGGATGTATTTCAGGATAGAGTCAGAGTTCCACCTAAAAAAAAAGCAAACCATTTTTTTCCTTCCAAGACAAAAAGCAAATATTTGATACTCATTCTCCCTTAGCATTTTTCCAACCCAAATATAATTCACCTTGTTTTCTACAAAAGTGTTTTTATATGCACCCTGCCAACCATCCCCCTTCTCAAGGGAGATTAAAGCTCCTCAGCGTTGCAATTCTACACAGCCAAGAACTGATTACATTTAAAACAATAAGTCCCACTCTACACAACTTCTCTTAAATTAACCCCGTAAATTCAAGATAAATGGCACTTTGCCTTTTGCATTTGAGGTGTAATCTGGAAAGCAGTTTATTGGGACAACCAAACCTTACTGTTACCAAGCCAGGATTTAAATCTTTGCAAAAGTAGATGAGATCTTAACCACACTGAGACCCTGCTAATTAAAGCCTGAGCTTAGCAAAGCAAACAAGAGGAGGGAAGGGCAGCTGCAACTTTTAGGGATTTATTTTTTGTTTTAAATATAAATCTTGGTTTGTACTAGCAAAAAAAAAAAAGAAATTTCTATTTATCCTGCTTGCTTACTTCAAAGTAAGAGTTTCAGAAGAACAATTACAAGCAGAAAATAAATTCTGTATGGACAATGGTGACTTGTACGTTGTGAAAATAAATGCCTATAGCATATGTAGACAACAGACAATGGTACAACACCGAGCTCTTTGTACTCAGTATAGAAAAGACTGAAAAAACAAAATATATCTGGGCTTTGGCTTCTGAAAAAGGACAAGTAATTCTGATGAAAGCTGGAAGGTAGTCTACCTAGTCTACTGAGAACAGTACTATCCAAAATGCAAACAGGAATTTAGCTCGTCCAACAATTCTCTACTAAAATTAATTCTACTGGAGTAACACAATTATGGCCTTCCAAATGTTCGTGCTAGTTCAGGAAGGTATTTTTCACCCAGCACATGCACTTCTGTATTGCCTGTTACCCTTACTTACTCTGATAACATAACATGATTACCTAGATATGCAAAGGACACCAGAAAATGAAACTAGGAAGAGTAAGAGAGACAGGAAAAAATATGCAGGTGAGACTTTCCTGGGCCATTTTCAGATCTGCACAGGTAGAGATACAGATGAATCTTCCCACCTGTGGCTTACGTTCTACTTCAAGTGTTACCTGGTTTTGGAGAAACTAAGAATCAGTGCTTAATTATATCCTGCTGCTTCATCATCCTACGCCTGCACGTAATGGCAGCACAATCCGAATGGAGCTGTTACTTTCACACTGCATGAGACCTACATCATCCCGCGGGATCTCTGCCTGACAGACCAAACAACCCAAGAAGCACCGAAGAACCTTTTAAAATGAAGCTTCAGCCCTCTTCAGGCAGTAGTTCCAGAATTCCAAGCACCACATGCACACTCTTCTTTCAAGTACATACCAGGTACATATCCCTATCATCTTACATTCTTTGCAGTTTGGAATTTTACAGAAGAGTCGCTTGGCTCCTGATTTGCAGCTGAACTTGCAGCCTTTATACAAGTAGGGAATTCTGTTTTGCTCAGCCTGGTCCTTCTAGAAAACACCTTTCCACACAGACAAATCCACACAAAGCACTGATGGTATTTATTCAGTCTATTAAAACCTTTAAATTCAGCTGAGAATTTTTTTCTCCCCTCCCAAGAGCTTTTATGGACTATGCATAATGCAGTACGTTTACTGTAAAGTCTCTTGGACTGTAGTATGGCTGAAAAACAATACAGAAAATTGTATTTTCTGTATCTCCTGGCCTGTCATGGGGCTGAAAAACAACACAGAAAAAGCAGTGCAGGGAACTGACTGGTAAATGAACCTCTAAAAGTAATCCTGCTGTCAGTTTGTTGCCTGATGTGCTCTGCAAGCACACAGTTTTAAAGATAACTCATTCCTTACACAGATTAAGAGTAGCTGCTATGCAAGTAAACAACGCGAAGTTCCAAATTAGCTGTGTTGCATTAGGTGACCAGAGAAAGAAACGTTACATTCTTTACACGCAGAGAATGTCTTTCAGAAAGGACAATGTTGCATGAAAAAACACATTGAACTTGCAGTCAACTGTTCTAATCAAGACACAACCTGGTGAATCATTACATACAGGATGCACGTATCAGGCTTAATTTCGTCCCTGTTAAAAGCCAAAGAGCATCCATAATTCAGGTTGCAATATTCAATTCATATTTTGCTTTCTTATCTTCTAATAGCCCAGAAAAATCGTCATGCTAGAAGGACCTCATCTTAACACCTGCTCAGAGGTCAGACTTCCACAGTACCACGTACCAGGAACGTAGTGGGGCTTCTTGCTCTCAGAATGCACATATCAAATATAGATGAAGTATAATCTTAATGGAATGCAGTTGCACAGGTTTATAAGAAAATATATAGATATTTTAAATGACAAAGGGGTATTCTTAAAGATTCTTAAAATACCGATTGTCAACTTCAATCTAAAAGCAGAGTTTTAATTTGTTTCTCTATGGTACAGGAATACCGCATTTCTGGCACTGCCTGCTTGTTTATGAAATACTTCAATAGCAGCTCATCTTATCCAATGCAAAAACTGGACTTCGGAAAAAAAGAAGAAAACACTTCAGAAAATGAAACAAAAAAATAGAGTCTGGATTAACAACAACAACAAGGTAGAATATCTGATATACTCATAGTAAGCAACACTTTACTACAGTCACACAGCTGGAAGAAAAGATCTTAATCACAGTGTTTTGTATCACATCAGATAATTTCAGTGAAGATTAATCAATTAAATATTCAGACTGAAAAAACCATGATACTGATTTGAGGATGTGTAATTACTGCCATGATTTTTAAAAGCTATCTTTTATTTAACAACCGTTTTTAAAAATCCAATAAAACTCCAGTTAGACTCTGCCAGAGTTAACTCCAACCTGAACTTAACTCTGAGTAACTACCTTTCTAATGTTTTATCATCAATGTTGTTGCTCTACAGAAGAAAGCAATTCTCAGGAATAAAATGTACGTACTCCCTGCTTAAGATGGCAAAGCAGCATCCAGTTGGAGTATTCTCCAACAGATGAAGAGAACCCACGTGCATCCTATTTCCAATTCTGCTATGAACATCACAGCTCAGCTTTAACACCCGGTTGTCCCACATGTGAAATAAGGATTATATTTAACTATAAAAAGCTTTTCAAAGAAAAGGAGACAGGAACACTACTCTACTCATGAGTTATATATTGCCACATTTGAATTAAGAGTCTATCATACAGAAAACCAGACAATGAACCGTATTACGTTTACGGCCACCAACTATATTTCATTGTGCCACAATCTAAAAAAATGATTGCAGTGAGAATGTTAAATGCCATAGAGTCTATCTGATATTTTTCAGGTTCATGAAGCTCTTCTATATACATTAGCTAATGCACATAATCTTGTATTTCTTCCTTCCTGCTTCACTGGCTTTTATACCCACACTGTATCATTTTCCTATTTAAGCCCCAATCACGCCATCGGATCCACAGGAGAAGGTTTCAATGAAGCTGCAGCACAGAAATCATTGGGACGTGTGCCCGGAGGTCTCCTCGCCCAAATGAGTTCATAAGATAAAAGATGCAGAGTGTACAGTCTAGAGGGCTTGCTTTATAATCCGTGTAACGCAACGGAGCCACGCTTGGAGAGATCTGGATGACACTTAAGACACACCAAGCTAGTGAAATAAAAGTACAGCAGAAACACAACATTAACACCAGTGCCTAATTCTATGGGTGTCAGACAGGCTGGATATAAATTCAGTTTAATAATAAGAAAACATTTCTGTCTTTAATTTCTAACTTGGATACGCAGTCTATAGTCAATGGAAAGGCCAAAGGGCTATCAGTTTAATCACATCTGACTAAATCGTATTACTATTATTAATAATTCTAGTGATAAATGAGAAATATAAGGAAACACTTCTTCCAATCTACTTGAATTGTTAAGAAATAGTTGAACTATGGCCATTTCTGCCCCTCCATTCATCTTTCACGGACAAAGAAAACAAGAAAAGGATTGTTGCTTTTTTTTAAAAAAAGAAAAGTATTATAAAAGACAAATGAATAGAATAACAACAGAGAGCTTGAAATTACTTATGTTCATTTTTAAAACAACTAAGTTTAATACTATCTCTTCAAACAAACCTATTTAAACAGACATTATTACTGCAGAAAATCAGGACAATTATCTCCAAACCCAGAAACAATTACCAAGAATGGGAGGGACATAATCCGTTTATGTATTATTTAAACAAAGCAGGCCTTTCCCCAGAAGCCTTTCAGTAAATAACGTCAATATCTCACGACCTGGCTTCAAACCCTGCCTGGATTCACCACGCTGGAATTTTGAAGCCCGAGTTCTCCTTTTACTCTGCCTGTTATGGGAGGTGTAGGTCTCCCTGGTATCTCCCAGCCCTACTTATTTCCCTCACGCTTCCAGAAGAGCTGGTGTTGACACAGCGGCACCGCAAACCCAACACCCTGCTCAGCCTGGAGCAGCCAAACGTTCCCTCATCACCCGTGACCACGCACCGAGGAAGGTCCCTTCCTCGTCAGCTGTTTCCCTGTCAGTGACAACAGGGCCCTCGCACATCTCCTGGGCCCTCCTCTCCCTCTCTAGCCCTCCTCCCTAGAGGCCAGCGTCCCGACCCCGAAGGGCCACCAAACTCCAGACGTGGCCTGCTGTCATTGTCTCTGGCTTTCCGCCGCCGCCACCCCCAGCTTCTTACCCTCCCCCCCCCCCGCCCCCGTCCCTCCTCCCCTTACCGCTGCCTGTCACCTGCTCCCTCCCCGCCGGCCGTCTGCTTCCAGGTCAGCTCGGCTCAGCTGAGCCTCCGTCTCTCTGCCTATTCATCCTGCGAGCGAGGAGGAGGAGGAGAGCCCGCCGGGCGCCGCAGCGCCCTCACCGCCGCTGCCAGCGAGGGGCAGTGCGCGGCGGGGCGGCTCTCGGCGAGGGGCGAAGCTCCCCCCTCGGTCCCGGGGCTTGGCAGCGAGACGACGGCCGGGCCTCGGCCTCTCTCTGCACACCCAACCCCCGGGTCTCACACGCCGATCCTCCACCGCTCCATCCCAAAAACCTGTGCCGTGCCGTGCCGCGCCTCAGCCCGCAGCCCCACCTCCGCCTCGTCTCCCCGGAGAGGCCCCAAAGCGCCCCTGTCCTCCCTCACCGCAACACAAGCACGCAATAGGGGGGAAAAGGGGGAGGGCCCCCCCCGCCCCAGTCCCCGCCGGCCGCCCCTTCCCGCCCCGGGCTGCCCCTCTCACCTAGGGCCACCTCGCAGGCTTTGCGCAGCTGGGAGTGATGCGCCTTCTTCACCTCCTTGTCGGCCAGGATCTTCTCCAGGGCCCGGGTCAGGAACATGTTTTTCGTCTTCTTCCCTTCATACATGGGCGCGATCGAACGGGGAGTGGAGGAGGAGGAGTAGGAGGAGGAGGGGTGGGGATGGGAAGGGAAGGGAGAGCGCGGCACCGGCCGCTCCCGCCGGGGGAGGGCTGACCAGGGGCCAGGGGCAGGCGGCGAGGCCGCGGGGCCGGGCCGCGGCAGGCGCGGGGGGAAGGGCTCCCTCAGAGGGCGGGCCGCGGCGTCTCGACACCCGCTCGGAGGCTCCCCCCGAGGGGAGGCTGGGGTGGGCCCGGGCGGCGGCGACAGCCAACCCCCGCGGCTGAGGGAGGACGAAGCCTTCTCCTTCTTCCTTCCTTCCTTCCTTCTCCTTCCCTCTGCCCCCGCTGCGTGTCTGCGCGGACGGCGCCCGCGACGCGCTCAGTCCCTGAGCCGCCTCCGGCCCGCACCGGCCTCCATTAGCAGCGGCGGCGGCGGCGGCAGCAGCAACAGCAGCAACGGCGGTGGCTGCGGCGGCTGCAGCCCCAACCTGCCCTCGCCATGTTGGAAGGAAACGACGTCAGGGCCGCGGCCGCACGGCTGCGGAGCGGGAGGAAGCGGCGGCCGTGCCCCAGCAGGGCGGGTGGAGGGAGGGAGAGAGGGAGGGAGGCGGGCAGGAGAAGGGAGGGTACCGCTCGCCTTCTGCCCGCCCCGCCGCCGCGCTACAGGTGGAGCGGAGCCGCGGGAGGCAGCCGGAGAGGGAGGTACGGAGATGGCTGCTGTCACCTGGGAGATGGCTGAGGAGGAGAAGGGGCAGGGCTTCCCTTCCGGGCCACCAGCGCTAGGAGGGGGGAGGAAGGCTCCGTCGGAAAGCACCACCTGCCCCCGGGTGGGGTGGCTCAGCCGAGGGTAGGGCAAGAGGCTCCCCCGGGGGTGATCTGCCCTCGCTTCCCCGGCCGAGGCCTCCCCTGACGGGAAGCCCCCGGGGCCCTGCCGTCCAGGGAGGAGGGAGCGCGGTAGGGTGCAGGTGACCGGGCTCCCCCGCGGCCCTCCCCGGGGAACAGGGGGGACCCGCCCCGGGGCCGCTCCCTCAGGCCCCGCTTCCCCCTCACGGGGCCCGGCCTCCCCTGTGCCCGGGGCCCCGGCGCCGCTTCTGCTCCGGGGTGTGGGGTTCACTGGAGCGCCTTCCCAGTGCCCCTTCCCCTATGGCCTTTAGAATACTCATCCTGTGCATCTTACCCGCGGCACCTTAAAAAAAACCCACCCACAAGACATTAAAAAAGAAAAAAAAATTCAACCTTCATTGATAACTGAACGGTGGCTTCTGTGTTTTGTTGTTTTGTTAAATTGCTAATACATTTTTGTAAAATTGGTTTTGGGGGTAATTTCATAGAATCATAGAATGGTTTGGGTTGGAAGGGACCTTCAAGATCATCCAGTTCCAA